>JAUMJK010000188.1:0-600000 GCA_033558105.1 Coccyzus lansbergi | reverse complement strand
GTTGCTCCCTGTATCTAAACAAAGATAAATGCATTGCTTTTAGCTTCCACTTACAGAATTCACTGGAGGGGGGCCTGGAGGGAGTGTTGACTGGAGTGGAAGCAGTTCGAGTTTTAATTCTCCGAAACACAGCCTGTCTTCGATGCCTACGGTGGGCTCGAGAACTTGCTGCTTCAGGGGTTTTCTTCCAATAGTAATAGAAGGTGATTAGTTCTCCCTGCAAACACAGAAGGAGTATGTTAGAGGGGCATGCAAATCTGACTCGTCAGCTCTTTTCCTCCCTTTTGCTCTCTGTACGTGAGCACATGTATTTTTGTAAGAAGCTCCACGATGGATTTCAGCCAGACAAAAGGAAAAGACAGAAAAAAACCTCTCATTATTTCTGGTTTGCTTTTGCAGGGGAGGAACAAAAAGTACATCGATGCTTTCTTACTCCTCTCCTCCTCCACTAGAAAAGGAAAGAGATTGGGTAGCACGTATCCAGCTTCCACCTGGAGGCTGCAGGCTCTGCTGGCCTCAGCACCTCGGCAGTGGGTGCCCTCGTCTTGCTGTCAGCCTCCTGCTGGCACCTCTGCTCGGCTCGCGAGGCACCACAGCCAGAGAGGTGCTGCCCCTCAGTGAGCTGTCAGAACCAATAACTGAGAGCTGCCAAGAACTCTCTGGTGTTTACAGAAAGAATAAGGATCAATTCAAACAGATCCTGCCATTTTGTCAACCTCCATTCTGCATTACAGATATTTTTAGATACTCCTCTTTACGCAGCTGAAAGTTGGAATAAAGATGCATTCAGCGAGAAGCCTATAACCATAACTCAACTCTACTACAGTAAACCGTGTTTTACTGTGAATATATATGCCCACATCTAAATTAATTAAGCCGTTAAAAGAGCACACCTAGAGAAAGGAGTGATAATTTCACAGCATAATGAATCTGGCTTACATTCAAAACCTGGAGCAGCTGCCATTCACACCAGCGGATACAACACTGAACTGAAGAGCAGCATGTGGTTTTAATCTCTTTTCTCTTACTTTGAAACCTCATCATTTCCTGGCGACTCGGCTGCCTCTAAGGTAAAAGGTGTTGTTTCTTTCAAGTTGCGAGAGAAAGGCGGCGAAGTTGTAACCGGTCCCTTGAAAAATCAACATCAGAACAAACACACCTGAACTGCCCACAAAAAGGGTTTCTTTGAACTGCGTTTTAGGGGATCAAACACCACCTCCTGCTCCCTCCGTGGGGAAATCCTGCAGCCCATACTCTGGGCAGATCACCCGGTTAACTCTAATGCAGACGCTCCCTTTATCCAAACTCTTCTAAGGGCCACAAACCAGCAATACCAGCCCCAAGGACATCTGAAACACTCCAGAGGCCAAGGAGGATGCTGTTTAGACAGTCGCTGCTGACATTTAAGGCCCTTAAGAATTTTGCCGATGCCTGATTTAAAAACAGAAACACCAGAAAGAGACAACGACAACTGTGAGATCTGCTGAGAGACACTTTTTATCTGCATCCCACAGCCTTGGATCAATGCTACGGATCCCCACCGCCCTCAGCAACATTTGCACCGAACGGAGTGCAGAGTGAGACTGAGGAGGAGGAGAAGGAGTAATCATTACCTACAGCAGTTGATTCTGAAGGGCAACAGCCCTACTAAAGATATATATGTTTATGTTTGTATTAAGATGATAGATAGATAGATAGATAGATAGATAGATAGATAGATAGATAGATAGATAGATAGATAGATAGATAGATAGATAGATAGATAGATAGATATCTCGTTGGGTTGGATGAGGCTTTGAGCATCTCAATCCAGTGGGAGGTATCCCTGCTCATAGCACAGGGGCTGGAACTGGATGATCTTTAAGATCTCTCCTCCAGCCCAACCCATTCTATGACTCTACAGAAGTCTTCCCTGAAGAGAACCTAAAAATAAGACCGGTCCATGCTGGCCATGAGCATTCAAGCTATGTCAGACCTGGGAAGAACAGAGAGTTCTGGCGCTCAGTACCCTGCTTTGCTGCCTCATGTTCCACCGTATGTGTTTGCTTTAGAAATGCTCTATTACTCCCAGTCCATTAAAAGGGCACAAAGTCCAAGCTGCACAACTGTTTGTCAAACCGAGGATACGACCTGTGCCAGCGGGTGGATGAAGCCCTGCAGAAAAGCTTATGCGATACTTTCCCGAGCTGGAAAGCCTCTTGCAAATTAAACCAGATACATTCTACCTGTAAATTAATTTATATCAAATCTGAGGTGTCAGCATCCAGGAGCAAGTCATTAAATCTCATGTCTTTATGTCAGTGAGTTAATGTGTCCTCTGACACACAGCAACAGCAGAGTGCAAACCAATCTGCTTTCCTCCCATCATAAAACAGGAAACAGGAACCTATCTGAGCTCTATTTACACATCAAAGCCATCAGGTCCCAAGGGAAGTTTAACAACTAATACAAACAGTGCATTATAAAGCAAACTTTTTGAAAAACGAATGGTGTATATTTATAGAAAACATGAACTTCATGACCAGCACACTTTTATCTTTCCCCAAGACCCACCTAAAGCTGCAGCAGATAAAGATGAAACAGAAACTTATCCACCTAGTTTTACCCCATCTGGATACGCTAAAGGACTGAAGAATATTCTGTACTTCAAATTCATCGTCCAACTGCAGAGCTACGACTCAGTGAATGACTCAACTTTCCGACGAGGATGGAGAAGTCAAAGCCAGAGAGGAAGCAGACGCAGAGAATGTTCCTGCGGCATCTGTACACACAGCTGAGCTGTACTAAGCTGAAAAAAAAATTCCATGCCAGATATTATTAGTTGCCTGGCTATCTAATATCATATTGTCTACCTCAGGGATTAAATGCTGGAGTGGAGCAAGTCTGGAAGGATTAGAAACAGCATCCTGGGGACTGCACGGGTGGCAGACGAGGGAGCACAAAGGTGTAAGTCAGGAAGGCTTCGGCTCTACAAACAGGGAGTGAAAACAGCTTCCAGCTTCACTGCAAGTGAGGTCAAATGAACTTTAATCAAACATGCATAGCGTGCACTGCGAAACCCGTGGCACATAAATTCAGGGAACAAAAGCTGTTGCAGAAATCAATAGCCTACTGAAACATTAACACAGGCGAGCATTGATCAAAAGGCCCTTTTACAAAAGGCAGCCTTGCAAATTAGCTGCTGTTTTTTGCTTGCAAGCAAACAGAAAAGCATAAAAGCTGCTGACATGAATGGCCCGTAATGATCATTTTGTTCCCGGCGATCTCACCTCACCACAAGGTCTCACAGTCAACACATCCTACAGCTCAGCACTGTAATTGCAGAGGGCAGGATGAAGGCAGCCAGTGTGGGGCTTGGTTCACTGGGGGGAGAGCTGCAAACAGCTGCTCCAAATCCCATTTTCTGGGTAGGAGGTCTACATCCAGGGGAACAGTCCTAACCCAAACACCTACAAATACACTCTATGCCTACTCTGTAGCTTTTTGTGCCAGGAATTGGGTATTGCTAGCAAGGTGCACATTAAAATCACAGAATGGTTTAGGTCAGAAGGGAACTCAAAGCCCATCTGGTTCCAATGCCCTGCCATGGGCCAGGGACACCTCCCACTGGATCAGGGGCTCCAAGCCCCATCCAACCTGGCCTTGAACACCTCCAGGGATGGGGCAGCCGCCATTTCCCTGGGCAAGTTGGGCCACTGCCCTTGAAGTCCACATCAACTCTCAGGTCACTGGATACTGGTGTTGCCGACACAACCGTACAATTGAACCTGTTACAAATAAATTCAATTTCTTGAGAACGTCTACATCCCCATTACTGAAGCTTGACAAGACAGAGCTCTTCACTAAAAACCACGGTCCAGCTTTCAACGGTTCTGAAATCCAGCCAGAGTGCACAACTCCTCAGACCTCTGGTCTTCTCCTGCCAAAGCTGTGGGACCCCATGTTGGAGGCACACAGAAAAAAAGCCACGCTTCATCTCCTTTTAGCTCTGTTCTATGGATGATTTGTAAAGAGAAAGAAACAGTTCTGACTCCTGCAGGAACACTCAGCAGTGAGTCTCTGGGAGCTGACAGAGAAGAGCCCCACAGCTCGCATCCTCCCCACCCCAGTTCTCCTCCCGTGTTTACTGGGAGAGTCCTTGCCGTGTGGCACTTCTATGGTTGGACTCGATCCAGTGGGTTCTCCCCAACCTGGTGATTCTATGATTCTCCTACTCCTCCCACCATTTCCAGCCACTGCTCTCACCTGTATTATTTTGCAGCTCAATCGAGCTCTCCAAGCTGTATCCCAAAAGCCCAGGACTCTTCCATCCCCTTAGCAAACTAACAGGAGCCAGTGAGCGCTGCATGCCCTGGATTCTCACTTCTTATCAGTAGTTTTCAAATGTAAAACACACAATACAAGCTGTGCCCCATGTTTGTGTTTAGTCTTGCCTTAGGTAAACAAAGGATTAACGCTGCCTGTGCAGTTCAGGATTGGAGAGGGTTTGACAGCACAGAGGCTGCTCCTATGGAAGCCAATCACACAAACACATCACCTTACCTTCAAGTATCTGTTATGGTATAACAGTGAGCAAACAGAATAATTGCTGTTTAATTTCCCCAGAGCATCGCTCTGCCAGGGAAAAAAAATAAAACGGGGAAGGGGGAGGGGAAGAGTTTTACAGTAATCAAACAGCAAAGGTAAATGGCAAGTCTTTTCGATGGCTCTAACCCAGACACGGCAGAGCAGAGGGGAACAGATTGTCCAGCTGTGGCCTTAATGAATTCACAAGCTTTCTGGAATGCATCAAGATTTTATTAAGTCAACTCTATTTAGCTAATGCTCCCCCATTACCCAAGTCCTGTGGTAAAAGCACTGTCTGAAGCGCCTGCCTCCTCCACTGAATCTCCAGCTTTGAGCAGTCTTGGTTACATCTGCTCCAACACCAGCCTGTCCAGGGGCACAGCGAGAGAACTGACTGCACACACCGAGTCCTGCTAACAGTCCAAGTCGCTTCCTGAGATGCTACAGAAGAAACCAGATTACTGCCATGCTCTGTTAAAGAACTGAAGGTAGCAGTTTTGGGCACCACAGTATAAGAAGGATCTAAAGGTGCTGGAGAGCGTCCAGAGGAGGCCAGAGTTGGGCTCGATGATCACAGAATCACCAGGCTGGAAGAGACTCACTGGATCATTGAGTCCAACCATTCCTATCAATCACTAAACCATGTCCCTCAGCACCTCGTCCACTTGTCCCTTAAACACCTCCAGGGAAGGTGAATCAACACCCCACCCCCCCATTAAAAATTATTTTCCTAATGTTCAGCCTAAACCTCCCCTGGCGGAGCTTAAGGCCATTCCCTCTTGTCCTGTCCCCTGTCACTTGGGAGAAGAGCCCAGCTCCCTCCTCTCCACAACCTCCTTTCAGGCAGTTGTAAAGAGCAATGAGGTCTCCCCTCGGCCTCCTCTTCTCCAGGCCTAACATCTAATCTGTAGCTGCTCAGGGTTGTTGTGCCCCAAGTGCAGGACCCACCATTTGGCCTGGTTAAACCTCATGCCATTGGTCTCCTTGTGGGTCCTTTCCAACTCTGGATAAGCATCTGGAAAGTGGCTAATGCAGTTAACACAACAATTTTTCCACCTCCAGAACAGCCGTCACGTCAGCGCAGAGGTGGGCAGCAAGTAGACAGTATGGCCATTTCTTGTCACGAACCCATATCCAGACAGAGAAAATGTGGATCTCTTGGTCTGAACAAGATAAGTGTCGAACCAATGGAGCAGGGAAGAGAAAGAACAGCTGTGTGCAGCTCAAGAGTTGAATCTAAGCATTGCTGCAATTGGAAGTTTGGTCTACGTGCCTCTGCCAGCTACGACAAATAGGTTTAGATATGCTCTAATTAAGCAATAAGTCGCAGCAGCTTTTCAGTAGCGCTGATTAATGCCCACCTTGGGTGTACAGGAATACTGCATAATCTGAAACATTACTGAAATTTTAAGAGAGGCTATTAAGAAACAAGCAATATTTTACTAACACTACAAGAAAAAAACAGATTAAAAAATTGTGGGATGCTCTCTAAGGAATATCCCCCAGGTCTCTCTGTTCTCTAGCATATTTTACAAGCGTAGGCATTTTATCTAGTAGTTCCTCTAGCTATTTATTATCTCTTGGATGGCAATGCAGTCTTCTCTCCCTGGTCTCTGCCAAGAACTCAGTCTACAATTTTAGAAGAAGACTGGCTGTCTCTGTGCCACACCTAACTCATAATTTTCATGTAGGTCATTTGCTAACTTTTTCCAGTGCTCATAATTAAGGTTGCACACACTGGTAGGGAATAAGATAACTGACACATCATGGAATTTATCTCAGCTATTTGCTCTACGCAAACTGTTTGTTCCTCACCACCACCACTTTTAGGGATCCAGGTAACCGCTTTATCAATTCTGCAAAAACAAACACACAGTTGCCTTGTTTTAAGCCCCAACCCCAGTTAAAAGCTGCTGACCCTCCCTCCAGCTGTACTGCATGTCAGAATGAAAAGAAAGCTTTTGTAATTAAGGCTTCTTCCTCCAGAGACGCCTCTTTGTTAATCAACAGAGTTCCCAGTCCCCAAAGGAACTCACAGACTGTTGGCTGCATCCGTTATTAATTATTAGAGCCTACATTTAATAGAGCCGGTTATATTAGAGGGTCATTGGGCATTGGAATAGGCTGCCCAGGGAGGGGGTTGATTCACCTTCCCTGGAGGTGTTTAAGGCACGGGTGGATGAGGTCTTGAGGGACTTGATTTAGTGTTTGACAGGAATGGTTGGACTAGAAAATCTGATGGGTCCCTTCCAACCTGGTTGTTCTATGATTCTATGATTTCTGCAGGACCACGGACTCACTGCCAGTGATGCCAGGTCCGCCCACAGCCACCTCCAGCGCTTGATCAATTCAGGCTGTCAACATGGGGAAAGAATTAAGAACCTCCTTGCCTTATTCGCATGTGCCAAGGACGGTTCCTCTACTCAGCTTCTCATTGCAACTTACATGACCAAAATTTCTGAGGTCTGAAACCCCTATTTGCCTGACCACTCCTAACATTTAACGCAGATGGTGCACTTGGGGACACAGTTTAGCAGGCATCTAAGACTGGATGAGCCTGGAGGTCCTTTCCAACCTCAACGACTCTGTGATTTTCCCCCCTCTTCTCCTAAGTTTCCCCCCTCCCTCTCGTGTGCCCTCACTTCCACCAGCCCCTCTCAGGCTCTGCAGCACAGAGGGATCTCCCATCCCAGCAGAGCCCAAGCTGACAGCACTCATGTGATGTCTTCACCTAGCACAGAGTACAAACTGCTCCAGAAAATGTAATTTAGCCCCTGTGGAGCCAGGACATCTCCCTTCCTCTTGAGGCTGCGGTTGCCACACACCATTCAACATCGCTTCGTCCTCCCTAGCAAACACAAATACCCTTTTCCCCTTGCCACAGGACATCCCGATGCCCAAAGCGCTGCCCCTAACAAAACACACATGGTTCAGGTGAATCGAGCACAATGTTGTTCTGAAGAACACATCAAGTGCTTATCCCAAGATGGAAGAAGCTTCTCTTTTCTTGAGCCAGCAATTCTTTCATTCCCTTTTACAGTCCACACTGAACTCCCGCGGTTCGCAGTGGTTTTAATGCACCATCCCTCGCTGCCAGCCTTTTTGTTAACTATAAGTTCTCGATGTTGGAGTTCATACATCAGGACAAAAAGCAGAGTGGGATAAATAACCAGATAAATTAAATGCAAGGTTATTTAGAAAAGCTTTCAGAGCAGAGCTCGCCACAGCCTGCACTGCATCACGTCTTTCTCCCTTCAGGCATCCTTTTCCATCCACTCCACTGACATAAAAAAATTCAGCAGCACAGAATCACAGAACAACCAGGTTGGAAGGGACCCATCGGAGCAGGATTTTCTCAATGAAGGTGCAGAGCACTGATGCCTCATCCCTTAAACTGCACTTTCTTTTTTGCACCAGCTCAATAATTAAGTTTCTTGGCTGCATATTGCTGGAGTTGAGGTGCGGGACAAAAGCCCATTTCATTGCTAGTGGCTACGTCACAATGGTTCCGTTCCCTATGCCTCCAATACATCACATTTT
This sequence comes from Coccyzus lansbergi, assembly GCA_033558105.1. NCBI lineage: Eukaryota > Metazoa > Chordata > Aves > Cuculiformes > Coccyzidae > Coccyzus > Coccyzus lansbergi. Next base: position 591,894 of record JAUMJK010000188.1, on the reverse strand, counting down.
CCCTGTCTAAAACAAAGGCCTCAATGGTTCACGTGGGTGTGGGTATGAGGGAGAAGGAAGCCATAAAGCAGTTAAAACTACCACACTCCATCCCGTAAACAAGTTTCTATTTATCTGCCCTTCATTACAGGCACAATCTTATTATCTCTGCACACCCTCAAAGCGACAGCCGTCAGGGTCACCCTATAAAATATACATCAGCAATGTTACATCTAATGACTGGAGCGAGAAGAAAAATGAAAGATGGGAGGAGTGGAATACCGCAGGATGTTGTAAAGGGATCATCAGTTATATCTGTGCATTTCCTGAGGTGATAATTGAATGACAGTGGCTGGGGGGAAATCCATTTCGGAGCCGGGGAAAGGACTGTTAGGGAAAAAATGGTTTTGTACCGGCAGCGTGGAATGGCTGCCAGAAAATGGAAAAGGTTCCATCAACCACAGCGGTTCCTCTGGTTTATGGGTTTTATATAGGGGCTGAAATTGTATCAAGTACAAATCAGCTATTCAAACCGAGCGAAAATATTGACAGACTTTGGTAGTTTCATCCCCAACCCGACTGCTTTCTGTTGCGGTTTGCCTGTCAGCTTTAATTAATTGAAATGAAAGTCTAATTTGCGTATGTGCACGCGGGTGTAGGAAGCGACACTGCGAACACAAGGGCGGCGGCGCTTTCTACTTTCATAATTTTCATTTAAACAAAGTATTAAAAATTTAACTGTACTATTCAGCAGGGAACTTAATCCTCAGGCATCTCAGTAAGGTGTATACATGCTGATTTGCGTTCTAATTCTGCACAACTGAAAGTAAGCTTGTGATTAGCAAAGTTTTACTACTTCACAGTTCCCTGGGCTGCATCCAAAGCAGTGTGGCCAGCAGGTTGAGGGAGGTGATTCTGCCCCTCTATTCCTCTCTTCTGAGACCTCTTCTGGAGTGTTGTGTCCAGCTCTGGAATCCTCAACGTAACTCTTCTATGATTCTATGATTTTTATTATTGCACGATGACTGTTTTACAAATCAAATCCAACTAAACTCACCAAAGCATGTCCCGTGTTATAACTGTTGGCTTTATTTGTTCTGTTCGTTGACTACTTCACAGCAATAACACAAGTTGGTATTTAAAACGAACCACTTCCAGTTAATTGTCACTTTAAATCAACGCCCTGCATTTCTGCTGGGCTGCGCTGGCCGCCGCGGGCTCACAGCAGTGACACTGACACAACGGAAGGGATGGCAGAAATCACTGACTGGGAGCTCATCAGAACTAGAAAGGTTTCCTCTCGCTAGAGTATCAAGAAGAGGCAATAAAGTCATCCCAACACATCCACACTCTGCATTAGCTAAACCAGAGAGACACTGCACAGCTCAGTAAACTCCCCTTCTGGACACTACACAGTGATACGAGGGGTGACATTTACTGAGCTGAAAGGACTATTTCAAACTATTTCGTCTTTGAAAGCTCATCCAAGACACTGGAGTCTTTAACATCTAACACCCAAGCTCCTGAGCGTCTTTCAAGCTGCGGTTTAAAACTCACCAATTAATCCATGAATGAGCAAGCATCTCAGGTCAAGCTAAGCACATCATTCCACACTGCTGGGGTCCCTGGATGGTCTGGAAAGAAATTCCAACCCCCAAGCCACAGCAGCTTTCCTGTAATAGTCAAATGTGTAAATCCTACAACATTTTATGGGCCACCAAGGACTGTCCTCCTGTTAATGATCACTGGGACGTCTCTTTGTTTCCTTGTATGAAACCAGCCTGCCTCATGCCTTCCCAAGTTAGTATTACCAGGTTTCAAAACAAATCTGATTCTCAAAACGTTACAGCAGATTTAGAGTAGCCTTCTTGTCCTGAAAGGAGCTTATATTTTTTCCTGTGAGGGTAGTGAAGAAGCCCTGGCCCAGGTTGCCCAGAGCAGTGGTGGCTGCTCCAATCCTGGAGGTGTTCAAGGCCAGGTTTTCATCCTAAAAACCAAGGAAACAGACACTCGAATAAACAAGCAATTGAAAACTCCGAAAGCTTGACCAGATTTTCCTGTTTTAATTGAGAAGAGAACGTACGAAGCTTTCCAGAAGAAGAGCTGAAAGGTAAGGAAGGAATTTTAGCCATTTTGGCCATTTTTAGCCAGAATGTTATATTGTGTAACTGCTTTTATTTAAATATAGAAATAAGAATTGAAGATCCACTTAGTTCCCCTCACCCCAAGAAGGATGTTGAGGCTCTGGAGCAGGTCCAGAGAAGAGCGACAAGGTTGGTGAAGGGGCTAGAGAACAGACCCTATGAGGAGCGGCTGAGAGAGCTGGGGGTGTTTAGCCTGGAGAAGAGGAGGCTGAGAGGAGACCTCATTACTCTCTACAACTACCTGAAAGGAGGTTGTAGAGAGGAGGGAGCTGGGCTCTTCTCCCAAGTGACAGGGGACAGGACGAGAGGGAATGGCCTCAAGCTCCACCAGGGGAGATTTAGTGTGGAGATTAGGAGGAGGTTTTTCACACAGAGGGTCATTGGGCATTGGAATAGGCTGCCCAGGGAGGGGGTTGATTCACCTTCCCTGGAGGTGTTTAAGGCATAGGTAGATGAGGTGCTGAGGGACATGGGTTAGTGTTTGAGAGGAATGGTTGGACTAGAAGATCCGATGGGTCCCTTCCAACCTGGTTGTTCTGTGATTCTGTGACTCTGTTCTGTTCCGAGACAATCACCAGCAACGCAACTTAGCCCCGAGCAGCAGCATTTCCGAGTGCCGATGTGCCTGCCCACCGACCTGCATTCCACACAGCGATGGAACAGATGTTTGTGGTTTTCCAAACACATCTGTGATGCATCACACAAAGCCCACAGCTTGTCAGGCGTAAGGATTCCCTTTCCTAACGCAGCTTCCTCCCTTCTGCAGCTCACAGCCTGCAGGGGAGCTGTTGATTTTTCAGCTCAGAATAAAGTCATGGTAAAAACAACAGCGTTCAGAAAATACTGAAAAATTAAACAAGAGGCAAAGTATAGAAAATCATCCTTGCTGCTACTAGGGAAAGTGAAGATGCAACCACCTGGATACAGCAATTTTCCATCCTTTTTTTTTTTTTTTATTGCCAATGTTACGGGTATTTCGTGATGAAGACTATCACAGCTCCCCGCGGAATAATGTGGGAATTTGACCTCTTAATAAAAATCTCTATCACAGGATGTCCAACACCTGAAACAAGCCAGACAGAGGAAGAAAGCTATTCATTTCACACCTGGAAAGCATCAAATAACTCAAACCACCAGGCTCACCGCTGTTGACTTCGCCCTCTCACAACCCAACACGGCTTTAAGAAGGACATGTTCCTGCTCTGCTGTTCAGTCAGAGCTGTAGGCAACACCACAAACCTGCAAACAAAACCTCCCGGACGGACACCCCTGTCATTAAGGTTTGATTTGACACAGACCTCGCTTCCCTCGGCTCTGCCCCCTGAGCAGCTGTTTTCCTTTTCCTGCTCTCCAAGAACATTTCTCTGTACCAGCAGACTTTCCAGATGAAGCGTGGAGGAGGGCTGAGGAGTCCTTAAGTGTTCTCCTGTTTATCAGAGCGATGTAAGGGAAGAGGAATACTAAAGCAGGACATCAAAAAATGCTCCCCAGCCCCCGAAAACACAAAGAACTGTCAAATAAGCTGCTTATCCCTCTGTTATTGTTGTTTTCCTCTAGTGTCTAATTCTTAGTCAGGAAAAGACCCTCAGCAAGCAAAATTTAACTAAAAGACAAGGGTAAGAGCTGTAAAGCAGAACTAGAAAAACCAATTCTTTGTAGCTTACTATAATACCTACACAGTGAGCTCAGAAGTAAAAGAAACTGCTAATTCTTTACAGGTCTATTCTGCCCTGGTGTCTCCAGTGAGCATTAATCCAGCTGTTCCCTTGAAAAGTGAATTTGATCCCTGCTTCACAACTAGGGATGAGAAGGAAAAAAAAAAAGCCAGTAATTTGGGGCATGACTTGGGGCCCTGACTCAGGAGGTCTTGAAATCATCCTACGGTAGATGAAATCTGTCTCTGTCATTAATCCTGTACACGGTCCCATCCCCAGCAGGGCTGTCAGGACAGACGACAGGGCTGCCGCAGCTCATTTCTGACTGTGCTGATCTAAAATGTCACCGATTTCAGTTTACACTGCTGACTGCAAGGCAGCAGCGGGCTCATTTTTACCTTTTCCATCACATGCACCGCAGGGATGTTAACCTCTGACAGAAGAGCTACATAGCGAGAGAGAAAAGCAGCACGATGGAACAAAGAAATTAAGGCAATAGCATTTTTCATCAACCCAAAAATCAGCTGTTGCTCAGAACCAAAGACTTCAGATCGGAGTATGACAGAACAACCAGGTTGGAAACGACCCACCGGATCATTGAGTCCAACCATTCCTATCAAACACTAAACCATGTCCCTCAGTACCTTGTCCATACATCCCTTAAATCCTTCCAGGGAAGGTGACTCAACCCCCTACTTGGGCAGCCTCTGCCAGTGCCCAATGACCGTTTCCCTGAAAATTTTTTTCCTAATGTTCAGCCTGAACCTGCCCCAGTGGAGCTTGAGGCCATTCCCTTTCGTCCTGTCCCCTGTCCCTTGGGAGAAGAGCCCAGCTCCCTCCTCTCTACAACCTCCTCTCATGGAGTTGGAGAGAGCAATGAGGTCTCCCCTCAGCCTCCTCTTCTCCAGGATGAACACCCTCAGCTCTCTCAGCCACTCCTCTTCTTCTCCAGCCCCTTCCCCAGCTTTGCTGCTCTTCTCCGGACTCGCTCCAGAGCCTCAACATCCTTCTTGTGGTGAAGGGCCCAGAAGTAAATCCCAAAAGCTCTGAATCCCTGCACCAGGCAGGCTAACTTTAACAGCTAGTACTCATAAGTTGGGCAAATTTCAGACCTGAACCCAGTGGATGACAAAAAACAGCAGCAGCGTTAGAAGAGGCGTCTCCACCTGCCTTGTTCTGCATGATACCTGTTGTTCAGAACCGCAGCTCCACGAGCCGTTACCCACTGGGGGGACTTAGAGCCATTAAAGCAAAAGGGCAGCGCTGGCAAACGAACAAACGCCTATAGACCTTATGAGCTTTAATATCGAGTTTGAGCTGTTCATGAAAGGGATTTGAGAGACGGTTGCCTGTGACAACAGAGCTTTATATTCCGCAATACTCCCCCCCCCCCCCCGCCGCGTGTTCTAACCCTGCATTCTTGCGCAAGAGGGAAAAGAAGCGCAGCCCTGAGGAATGCTGGCGCACAAGGGCTGACCTATTACACAGCCAGCCTGCTGTGTACGTAGCACTTTGCTTACGGCAGCTGGACAGGCTGTTCTAGAGCTGCCTTTTGCTTCCCAAACCCACTGCGCTCTCAGTTTCACATTGCTACCCAAGAGCTTGATTCCCTCACGGAAACCAAGTCAGGTTTATTTTCCTCTTCACGGGCATCAGGCTTGTCTTGCCTCTCTCTGCCTTCCTGAGATTTTTTATGAGTTATGTAGACATTGAGATAGTTTCTGATAAAAAGGAATAAAATGTCACTTTTACCCAGTCAGAAGATGAAGACAAGACTTCTTCATTGCCCTGCTTTATCAGATATTCAAAACCATACAACCAGTTCTTCTGAAGGATGCTCAACAGCTCCACCACACCACACTGAGCCCACACCAGCGCTCCCACCCACCCTCCGTGGCTCAGAACTGCTTCTCAGAACCAGTAACAGGTCAGGAATTTAGAGGATCATAAAATCATTAAGGCTGGGAAAGACCTCACAGCTCATCCACCAAACACCAACCAACCACCAACAAAAGCTCACAGTGCCGACCAAGCCAAGTCCCCAGGTGCCACATCTACATGTTTTCTGAACTCCTCCAGGGATGGAGACTCCACCACTGCGCTGGGCAGCCCCTGCCAGTGCTTCACCACTCTTTCAGTAATGGAATTTTTCCTAATACCCAATCTAAACCTCCTCTGACCCATTCATAGAATCACAGAATCAGGTTGGAAGAGACCCACCGGATCATCGAGTCCAACCATTCCTTACTATCACAGTTAGACTCCATCACTATGCCTTGGAAGCACAAATCCTGACCGATGAGGCATTCTAAACGTGCTGAGAATTCCCCATTTCCTCCCTACTAACACGTCTCACAGCCACAGCGTGGGGATGCCGACCACCCAGCAGCGAGGGATCATTTTAATTAGTGGCTTGTAGTCAACACAGCAGCCAAAGGTGTCAGAAACTGCAAGACAACCGCTTAGAATTGAAAACTTCAAAACAACACAAAAAAGAGGTAACGTCAACACTTATTGGCCTCCTTTGAGAGAAAGTGGTGTCTTCTGCTCTGCATTTGTACTCTTGTGTCTCTTAAAAGGATTCTCTGTTATTAAAAGATAAGTTGTAGCCACAACATTTCTGAAACTGCTGGAATACAAATCGTCATCAGATAACCAGAGGGCAACCTACACACAGCACAATTTTCAAGCAAAGCCTCACATGGAGGCATCCTGCGCTTCCAACAAGACATTTTGATCACTATTAGCCACCAAAATCCCCCACTGTATCCTTTCCTTAAACTTGGCTTCACGCAGCCCAGCTGGTTTTCTGGGCAGTACGAACACATTGCTGGATCATATCCCATTTTTCATCCACCAGAACTCCAAGTCCTTCTCCTCAGGGTTGCTCTCAATCAACTCATCCTCCAGCCTGCATCGATACCGGGGGTTGCTCTGACCCAAGACCTTGCACTTGGCCTTGCTGAGCTTCATGCGGTTATCTACACGCCTGGTGAGAGCAGTGATTTAGTACAGTCAGAGGAATGATGCACTTGACTGAGGTTGGTGTAAGAGGCAGGAAAGAGAGGTACTTTCTAAAGCTACGTGTTGAAAAAAGGTTCTTTGTGGCTGACATCTTTGCAGCCTCTGTAAATGCAGAATCCCTGTGTTTTCCATATGAAATATTCAATAACCTAAGAATGCTCTCAGCTTTATGTGCAGTTCTCCATCAATTAGAAGCCGAACACAGCAGTGACAGCCATCTCAGCTCTTAAAGGCATCTGCTGCTTCAAACAATCCATCACCTCAAGTTATTCAACAGCGACATCATTACCTCCCAACAGCCTTTCTGTTCTGCTTAACTCTTCCCTATCTGCCTGTCCGGTTTTTGTGTGAGCAGCATCCAGTTCTTACCTACCAACAATCCCGTACCTTGCAGGGTTAGGAAAAGTCAAAGAAACAAAAAGCCATGAACTGAAGATCACAGAATCACAGAATGGGTGGGAAGGGACCTCAAAGGCTGTCCAGATCCAACATTCTGCCACAGGCAGGGACATCTCCTGCTGGATCAGGGGCTCCAAGCCCCATCCAACCTGGCCCTGAACCCCTCCAGGGATGGGGGCAGCCAGCACTGCTCTGGGCAACCTGGGCCAGGGCCTCCCCACCCTCACAGGAAAAACAGACAAGCTGCTTTCTGATGTTCAGTTACCCAACCAGCTGACAACCGAGGCAGACATCTCGCAATAACCTGGATTTGAGACATTACACAACTCTAGAAAATAAACCCTGTGGCACATGAAAAACAGACCACAAACACTCCACTTATTTGTGTGTTCCCATTGCTTTGGCCTCACTTGTAGAATCACAGTGTGGGATCCAGCTCCTTCCTATACGTAAGCATGGCTGGGATTCCCCAGGCCTGGACATCGCCGTAAGGAGCTGCTGCCAAGCCAGCAGGAATAAAGGTGAAGTCTTCAGGTGGGAATAAAACAAAGCAGCAATTTAAAGACAGGGGACATGAGTTCAGTTTTCAAAGGGCAGACAACTATATTATCAGATACTTCACCACCAGCAGCGATAATCGTCCTTCACGGCAGCCAGTGGTGCTGAGTCTAGCCAGAAAAGAACAAGGTTTTCAGCAACATTGTGTTAGCTTTGAACAATCAGGTAACGGGGAGGGAGGAAAGTGTTAATATTACGTTTTTTTCAGGATCATGTTGATCAGTAACGAGCCTGTTACTCAGTCATTTTGTCCCCCACACAATGCTGCGTTCCTTGGCATCAATTCAAATAAAAGTTTAACAAGCCCAGATAAGATTAAAAGTTAAAAATCATTGTGTTCGTTTCCAAGCCCGTGGTAATTCTCCCTACAGGAAGAGTTCAAAAGACAGTCAACCGGAAAAAATAATTAACTAGGAGTTGTTGCAAAGAAGGTAACAGGTCAGCAGAGCACACGGTGTCACCTACGCGACAGGGCAGGGCTACGCAGACACACTTGCTACTCAGATACCAAACTGTCTGGTGGTTCTTCCCAAGAGCAACAATCCAGCTCACAAGACACAGGCTGCGGGAGGGATAACAAACCAGGTTGCTTCCTGAACTGGGATGGTCTCCAGGTCCTGCAGCTCTGGATGTGGATATATTGAAATTTACCGTGGAGGAAAATGTTAAAGACACCAAAGAATCACATCCAGCAACATCAGATAACACTCATTTTCTCTCGGCCTTAGAAGGACAAACATTAGAGAAAGAACAGCTATTTACTGTACAGACTTCGAGGAATGGTTGGATTAGATAGGAATGGTTGGACTAGAAGATCCGATGGGTCCCTTCCAATTTGGTTTTTCTGTGATTCTGTGAATGTTTGCATTTTTAAATAGATTAAACACGTGGCACAAAGTGAAAGCATTACAAGAAACAGCATTCACCTGTGTCCTTTCTTGGTATCTATGTCAGAAGAGCATCTGTTCTATACTCAGTGCTCTGGCAATTATAAACCAAAAAACACATCAAAATCTCACAAACCTGTGACTGATAGAAATTATTTCCTTATAATCGGAGCAAACAATTGCCTTGAAGCATCATAACATTCAATTAAAAAAAAAACCTCAACCAGGCATCAATGCCCTCAGCACTCTGGAGAACGTATTAGAAGTGGGAAAAAGTTTGTAAGGAAATATCATACACAACTCTGACTTCAAATAGTAAGTTCTCACAGTGGTTGTGTGTATTTACTTGGTAATTTTTTATATTTAAAACCACAAAGACCTCCTTGATTTGTCTTTCCGTACTCAGAAGAAAGCTGTCACTAACCCAAATCACATCAGCTTCTCCCTCTTGTCAGAAGACTCGAGGGCACAAAGCAGCAAGACAGGTTTTCAATTACTCATATTTCCCTAATCCATCACACGCATGCTACTGCGAAGAGGTCTCACAACTGAAACCATTCCAGTTGTCGAACACACAAACAAAGCTTTTCCTGGAGCTCACTACCCTTTTTTTAACTGTGGTTTGGTTACTCACCAGGCTTCGAGAAGTTTGTGACAGGCTGACCCCAGCACGGGGGAACAGCCTGCAGCCCGAAGCACTGAGGTACGTGAAGCCCACAGCATCCACAAGGTTCTGTTCCATGGAATTCCTCAGCTTCAAAGCTAACCAAGGAATTACAAACCTCCTACAAAAGGGCTTTTAACCTATTAAAGGATTTAATTAATGGGCATGCATTGCTTCTGCTCAGAAAAAGATGCGGGTACCTGCAACTTAATTTTTCCAGCGTCTGCATCTCAGAGGGTGAATATCCCATGGCTAACGGATCCCCCAGGGAGCAAGAACACAGAGCTGCCAGGAACCCAGCAGCCTTCAAGCAAGCAACGTCAACATAATTATTACAGAGACAAGGCAAAATAATACAGAGACAACAAAGCTTTGGCAGCAGCTGACTTATTTTCCTGCTGCCCTTCAAAAATAGTTCTAATGAAATAAAATGGAAATCCCCGCTATATGCGGCAGATGAAGGTGACCTTGGGAAGTGGGGGAGAAGAGGAATAAAAGACCTTAGGAAACTGCTTGGTACCCAACAGAGCAGCAAACTGCAGCCCCATCCTTCCTCTTGTAACAATGGGAAGGGACAGGGCTCTCTGCAGCATCAGGGCAAACCCATCCAGCAGTGTCCACCCACCAGGTTTCCAGCAGCTGGGTTTTCCCCTGCACTGCTCGGTCTGCAAAGACCTCAACCACAAGCATTAAACCCAATGAAATAAACCACCTCTTCTTCTCAGCCTTCTTTTTGCCAAGAGAGCATTACAGCCACAATGAACTCGCAAAAGCTGGAGGCTGATTACCCGAGTATTTGAGTGGGAAGTTACACAATGGACTCTCTCAGCGCTGAAGGAGAGATGATCTATTACATTCCTGGAGAGAGACTGAAGCAAGAACGACCGAGAAATCAGTAGCCCAAAGAACTTCTTATTTCTAAGATAAGAAGCCCCTGCTAGTCTGAGGTTTTATGTTGTTCCAGGTTTGCTTTCCTCATTTTAACGTGACCTTTATGGTGCGACAAACCAAGGCTGAACAGTGCACCAGAAAGGCCATTTATCTACAGCCCGGAGGACTTCATCTACATTCTCAGCTCTGACAACGAAAAAAAAAAATCAAACACAATGTGAAACTCAGTTTCAGGAATTTACCACCTCTTTTCTACATAAGTCCACTTGAAAAGGTCAAAGCAAAACTTGAGTAATTAGAAAAAAAACAACAAAACAAAACTTAAGTGGTTTGGCACAGACACAAATTCATAAACCCAGGTATTTGAGTGGTGATTCACATTAATTTGTTACATACTACTTAATTGCTGAAGCAATGAAAACTACAGTCCCAACATCCAAATGCCAGAGTGGTTTTTCGAGCCATGACTCAAGCCTGTGCAAACACAGGATAAGGACTATAAAAGAGTGAGCTGATGAGGAGGGGAAACGGTGGAGCAGTTTTCAAGAGGGGCAGGTTAAGGCTAGACATAAAGAGGAATTTCTTCACTATGAGAGTGGTGAGACCCTGGAACAGGTTGTCCAGGGAAGTGGTGGCTGCCCCATCCCTGGAGGTGTTCAAGGCCAGGTCAGATGGTGCTTTGACCAACCTGAACTACTGTCCCTGCCCATCGCAGGGAGGTGGAACCAGACAGGCTTCAAGGTCCCTTCCAACCCAAACCATTTTGTGATTCTGTAAATAATTTTTGAAAGGTTTACAAGTTTAAGAAACAGATTTCTCTGAAAAAAAAAAATACTACTCACCTTGGAACATAAATAAGGCAAAAATAGGGAAAAGGGCTTTATGCCACGGTGAGCAGGCAAATTCCTTCCTCCAAAGTGTGACTGCAGGTTTGTAAAGCAACTCTTAGGCTCACAACAAAAGAAGGCTCCTCTAAAGCCAGGCAACAACAACAAAAATCTATCACATCAAATGGCACAGAATAAGAACATGAGCTGGAATTGTTAAATCAATACGAGTTGAACACAGCAGGGAAGGTGGAAGGCCTTTGTCTGCGTCACTTCATCATAACAAGGTGAAAGTCCAACCCACTGAGTTATTCCACATACTGGATCTAAAGTAACGTTGGAAATTGGGATAAATGCATTTTTCCATATGCTCTTTAAGCATTCAGAGCGTGCAAGGTTTAAAGCGTTTCCTTTTAATCACAAGCTGAACCTGGAATTCTGCAGAATAAAAACAGAGTCCAAACCAAACTGCACCTATTTCTGTAAATTATGTTCTAAGCCATTACACATCACAACTGCACTGATCTAACGCAATGAAAGGAAGCTGCACAGAAATCCTAGCGGCACAGGAATCCTAGACTGGGTGACATCAAAATTGCAGAAGTCAGTCAAGCTCTAGCGAAGCACAACAGCCAAGGTGAAGAATGTCCAGGCCAAACACGTCCTACGCAACCCAGCAAGCAGTCTCGGCTGAGGTTAGGATGCTACATGACCCACCTTCTCCTACACAGGCAATAAACAGGTACCTTAGGTTTCCAGAAATAAGCAGCGTTTAGGATGGCAAACACTCTCCTTCCCTTATTTCGCATTACTACATAGAAACAGTAAATGGAAGTAATGCAGCCAGCACTTCACGCTCGTCTGAATTCACTCTTAACCCTAAAGAACTAAAGAAGGGAAAGTTATGCACGGAAAGTAAATAGCGGTAAGGTTGGAGGAACAGGGAAAGGAGAGGGAAAGGGTTATTTTTGGAGTCCAGTGGCGTTTTTACTTTGGGGGTGTTTTGCTTGGTTGGTTTGTTGGGGAGGTTGCATGATTTATTTCTCTGGTTGCCTCCCACTGCAATTCAGGTAATGAAAGACTGGAGCTCTGGCAGAGATCCCCTCCTTAGCCATAAAAAAAAAAAAAAAAGAACCATCATTAAGCTTACCGGAAACGAAGCTAATCAAACCTGAGCAGTTCAAACAGGCACCAGAACACGCCCACTGTATCACATCTCTCTCGCTGGCCAAGAGCCGAGGGTTCATTACATTTTTTCTCCCTCTACTTCCCCACAGCATTAACCAGCCCCAGCCTGGGACGCCTCGCTGTACAAACTATTACTCGTAGGAGGCCAGCTTTTCATGAGGCCAAAAACCCAGCATGTGGAAAGCGTTAAGACTTTCATGTAGCAGACGAGGTTCTTAGAACTACTACTGTTCGACTCAAAAAAAGTCTCAGAGCTTCACAGACCACTAGAGGTTCCCGACCCGCAGAGAAGGGCAGAGTTAGCCAAATAAACCAGGAGTTCCTGCGGGATTGTCCTGGAGCTTTGCACAACAAGAGCCATCGGCACAGAGCAGGCTCCGAATTTAACAGGGAGGACTTCTCAAATTGCACGAGGAAAGAGCTGGTTTATAACCTGGAATGTCCTCTCCCTTTCTTTAAAGGTTAAGGGTTAGAGGCGTTGTGCAAAATAATTCTGTTTGTGTCAGGGATGTCAGGAAAAAGAGAAAAGGGAGCACAGAAAATATGTATGGAGGAGGGCAAGGAGGAATCAACTCAACTGTTCCATCCAATGAGAACAATCTGTTTCCCCACGGCAAGAAAAGTACTTATCAGTACTTTCCTAATGCCACATTTCTTGCTGCTGTACAGGAGTTTGGTAGCAGAAAAATAAACAATATTCGGCTGCCAATTTCTATAAACCAGATGACCAGAACCTACAATGGTTTCCCAACCATCAGCACTTTCATGAATATCTTGTAACTATCATTAACCTCATAACACTTGGTTGATTTCTTAAGACTCCGAGTTCTTAAATACTGTGTTTGCTTAGGAAACCACCTCCTCAAAAAAAGAAAGTTCCCAAATTCACACTTACAAAGTAAAAAAGAATTGAAAAGTGTGATCTCAAAAGAGCTAAAACATAAGGAAACACACCTGCCAGCACTCTAAGATCTTAAAAAATAGGAGATGTAAAAAGCAAAAGGTTTTCTGTGGATCCTGCTTTGACCAGTCAGTGGTTGATGTGGCACTACCTGCACCTTCTTCACTGGACTAAACGGAAGAAGCAGTGCAGCCTGTTGAATTTCTTCACTGCAGAATGAGCCACGGACACCGGAGCAGTTCTGCCTGGGACACCGGCAGAGCCACATCCAGAGGGAGCCCTTCTACTCCAAGCGAAAGGCACCAACCTCAGCCTTCCAAGACACTTATTACTAACAGGAAGAGGAAATCCAAAGCCTAAAACATTCCACATGGCTCATAGCTTCATGAACTTTTGCTTTTCACATACCAGGAGACGTTCATGTGCCTGAAAATGCATTGTACCTCTTGGCAGGGAGAGGGATCTCCCACTACACATCCACCACCACACACACATATTGCATACAGGGCTGTGGTTTGGATTTGCAGCCTTCCTCCAACCAAGCAAACAAGGACGGGCCTCTTCCTTTAGTGTTGCTCTGATAAACACAGGAGATGCTCACTCAAAACATCACCAGCATCACCTACAAGTAATCACTACCACTTTCACGTCTGGACGGTTTGAATTCTGTCATACCACTCCTAAGTATTTCTCTTTCGGATACAAAACAGAAAGAGGAAACAAAACAAAAGCAAACGTAGCAGATTCCAGCTTGGGGTGTTAAATGCTAAAGGACAAGGCTTACCCAGCCTGTTCCATCCCCAAACTGCCTTCGTGTCCCCTATGGCACAGCCCCTTTAAACAAAAGCCACAATTCTTAACTCCCCATTCTCAGTTTATTCCGCAATCTGTGTAATTCCTGGGAGTTTTCCTTGGCAAGAAGAAAAACAACAACAAAAAAACACCAGTAATCAAGCACTGCTTCTTTTTTACAGCTGGTTTGAAACAAAACTGACAAAATGAGTGCATCTGTCTACTGTAGCTGTTATTGTCTTGTGCTCACAGTACAGTTATAGTAGCGTATTATGGGATATTTAGGCCTGAATAATGTATTTGGGGGCTGATTCTGAGCCAAAAGAAAGCGGTAGATACCGTTCCTACGGTGCCATCTGGGGCAGGAAGGATGATTAAGGCCAGTGATCTGTTGTGGAAGAAGAAAGTTCATTTCATGCTCAGCGTGGCAGGCAGGACTCATGAAGAGTACAGTTCACTCCCTGCCAACAGATGATTATTTTTACTGCTGCACCATCTTTTAGCCCAAACAGCTCACCCTGCTGAATCCCACACAATTCAGACAACAATTTTATCGCTGTCTGCATTAAGGAGTCGAAAACGCTTAGCACTGCGAAGAACTCCTGATCTCTCGATTCCCTTGTTACGCGGCTCTCAACAGGTCAGAGCTGTTTATACTCCTCTACTCCTTGAACTTGTAAGCTCAAAGAAAACTGCTGGGATACCTTTTGAAACTGTAGTCTAAATGGCACCACTTGGGAAAACACCTAGATAACATCTCTGCTTGCCACAACCCCACTGCCCCTCCTCCAGTTTCCCCTCCTTAATGGTCCATTTGTAATTAATCTTTATCATTCCTGACTAAGATAAGAAAGCGGTGTGGGTGCTGAGGAGAAGAAAAATCAAGAAGCGAGACAAAAATGCTTGTTCCTCAAATGTAAGCAAGCCTCCAGTCTGCCAAAAATTGCCTGTGAGCAGCCCGTGCTGGCTTCCAGCGGGTAACCAGGGATAAAATGTGGCTCAAATGAGCACACACACACAATCAAAAAGTCAATTACACAGAGGCCACAAACAGCAAGTTTAAACAAAGAAGTTAAATCAGCTGCACAAACTGCTTGAGTTTCCCCACAGTTTGTTTTGTGATAGCTCAGACTGGAGCAATCGCTGCAGAACTCCCCACTTGCCAACCTCAACTCTCCCAGCCCACGGTACAGGAGGTGCTCCAGCCCCTCCATCATCTTTGTGGCCCTCGTCTCTAGTTTTGCCTTTCTGAGAGGCATCTTCAGGTTTTAAAGCTTTTCTTCAGCCTCCAACTAAACTGCAGACAACCAACATGGAGGGTTTGGTGCACTGCATCCATGGAAAAGAACCTCGCCAGGGTAAGAAACTCTACCACGAAAATAAACTGCACTAACTCGCACACAGATACCTGTTCTACACATCTGAGATGCGCAGGACCTTAGGATTGATGTCTGCCTATTTGATGCAATCTGACAACTGCTACAGGAGAAAAGCAGCCAATATCTTTTCTCATAGGGAAAGGAAAATACAGAATAAAAAGTACACAGCTGTTGATGAACAAAACCATTTTAAATCGGTCACACATGCCCTTTTGGCACTGGAATGAAAAAGAGAATTCAAGATAGGAAAATAAACAAAACAAAATGCTTTCTGACGGTGAATTACAAAGAGAAGGTAAGGAAAATGCAGTGTAACGGAACTATAAACAGTCACAGCAGCACCGTGTTCTCTCTCTTACTGAGGAAGACTCAGCCAATATTGTATCCATTTCCTAAATATCCTTGGCTTAGATCTTCCAACTACACACCTTTCAGAAAATTGTCCCTTCTGGTCCTCTCTGCCTTGCAACAATATTTTACCTCTACCTATCTCTGAACCTGCAGAGAAAAATAAGCAATGAACTTCAATCTTGTAATGCGAAATCATAAAAAAAACCCCAACATAGTGCAGAGTTAATTTATCACCCATCCTAAATGCAATTCTAGAGTCCGGCTGGCACAGTGAATACACCACCTGGATTTTCACTCTTCACCTGCAAAGGTTTCACGGCAAGAAACTCAAATCAGCAGCCCAGTGGCTGAGTCGATGATGTGGCAAATTACCTTTAGAGTACAAGAGTAAGATAATACAATTAAAATGAATTATTATATCCTATTAAGAGAAAGCTTAAGAGTTTTAAAGCAAATAAAACCAAAGCACATTAAGTACTCTCCTTGGCGTTACTTGCTTCAGCTGAAATTGGGACACACAGGCATACAAAAGGGTATTGTGGTCTCTGGAAGATGTAACCATAGTCATTAATCAGATGACCACAAAATAGTGGCACTGTGCTGGGAAAGCCAATAGCCACCGTAAAAAGGCAGTTCACAGAGCAAGGATTTAAGAGGTAAGCAATAAATACCCTCAGGATATGTGAAGCTGAAAGAAGAAACTTGAGAAATTCAAACAAAAGGAACACGCATGGCATTAACCCATGGAGCTTAAACAGGCCTTGAGCTTATGCAATGAAATACAGAGTCATCAGCTCTGCCCACCTGTAAGACCTGAAACCAGTTTTCTAGATGAAGACAACACGGTGCATACCAGAGGGAAGCCTTTATGTCTCTTTAAAGACCTCTGCAAACCTTCTGCTTTATCATCTAATAAAGTGATGACATTTGCAATAGGTTTAACACTTAAACTTCTAAAAACAAGGGAAATCGGCGCGAAGGCACATACATCCCTTACAGATGATCTGGTCTTTGTAAACAGCCTTCACCTCAGCACCACTTCAAGGCAGGAATAACTCCATCTGAGCTCAGCTCCTGTGAGCTCAGCTTTCATTAAATTCTTTGGCTTAGCAATTCTGCTCCTGGGGAGAAGCTGAACTGCGTTACCGAGTGCCTCACCTTAACGCCAAACATATGAATTTAATGTTCTTCCTCAATCACCCAAAATAGCCACACTTAAAAAAAAAAAAAAAAAAGAAAAAAGAAGAAGAAGAAAAAAACCCAAGGCAACCTGTTCCCTGTAGAAGAGTTTGTTATGCAAATGAATCAGTGGTTTCACTTACACAGGAAAAGCAAGGAACGGATGCCTCTGCCTGTGTTTCAAAATGGACTGAAGCCCAGCAGGGTATCTGCTAGGACTGAAGAAAAAAAGTCCTAGGCTATCGTTTTTTAAAATGTGAAGCTCCAGTCCCTGTTTTAACAAGAACAAACCCCTCCAGCTGCAATAGCCCTGCGATGGAAGCACTGGCAGGAGCGAGCCGAGATGAAATGAAAAGAAGCAGTGGCTGTTTACGTTGGCAGTCGCTTCAAACTCTAATGGAAAATTTCAGCTCTGGCTGCATCCAGGCAAGAGCAAGTTATTAAGGAAAAAGGTTCAGCTTTCAAACAGCACAGGCTTACAGAGCTTGTGCCTCGCTGAATGCTCCTGCAGCAAAGGAAGGGAATAAGAGGCCTTCAGTATGCCGTGTACTAATATCCTTTCATTAGGGGAATATCCCATCAAATGAAACGCTATCTCCTTTGGGAAAGGACAACAGCGCTAACGCCCAAGCCACAGACACAAACCCAGCCACTAGCTACAATGCAAACATTAAAGAGCCAACACAGGGCTAACTATTCATTTTATACTAACAGACCAAAATACATCCACCTAATTATCCCCTGCTCTCGATCAAAGGAAAAACGCTATTTGAACAATTACGCTGAGGGAGAGTCTTTCCCTTCCGTGGGCTCACGAGAGCGTTGCACAAACACGACGGAGGCTGTTTGTTGGCAGGAGAGGTGCACAGCCCGTCCTCGGAGAGGACACACACCTTGCCAGGCTGCACATATGGGAACGGCAGGGACCTCGCAGCCGCTCCACGTTTGCGCTATATTTAAGCGCCACGCAGGAAGCCTGTGTTGTACATTATGTAACACGAGATTAAGCATTAATGAGGCACGAATAAAATTGTTTATCTAAACCCCAATCTAAAATTAAACAGAAGTTTAGGCTGAAAGCTCACACTGCACTCATTTTGTCTCCTAGCATTAACAGAGAACAGCTTATTTAGTCTCTTAGCTAACTCCCAACAGTATTTCGTTTGCAGAGGAAGATTTTACTACCAGAAGAGAATATTTTTCCTAAAGAAGAAAGTGATTCACATTCAGTTCTTACGCACCTAGATACAGGCATTTTGATCTAAGGCAAACAGTTGATATTCATTACTTCTATTTGCACTGCGTTTTCAAGCTAAATACAGAAGCACCAACCCAGAGGCAAGACCTTTCGATTGCACTGTCATCTCTTGCTCAGCAGCCAAACCCCAAATCACACGCAGCAAAGATGACGCACACCAAAGGTGCCTATGTGCTCACAAGGAAACTCGACACAAAATTAGCCCAAACTCTGCATATGCCTCCACAAAGATTCACTGTCTTCTTTTTTGGCTCCTCGTTAAGAGGGCAGCTCCATCAACATCACTAAGGAGCTCCATTCTGCCAGGAATGAGCTGGGGTTGTTTATCCTGGAGAAGAGGAGGCTGAGGGGAGACCTCATTACTCTCTACAACTACCTGAAAGGAGGTTGTAGAGAGGAGGGAGCTGGGCTCTTCTCCCAAGTGACAGGGGACAGGACAAGAGGGAATGGCCTCAAGCTCCACCAGGGGAGATTTAGGCTGGAGATTAGGAGGAGGTTTTTCACACAGAGGGTCATTGGGCATTGGAATAGGCTGCCCAGGGAGGGGGTTGATTCACCTTCCCTGGAGGTGTTTAAGGCATGGGTGGATGAGGTCTTGAGGGACTTGGTTTAGTGTTAGATAGGAATGGTTGGACTAGAAGATCCGATGGGTCCCTTCCAACCTGGTTGTTCTGTGGTTCTGTTCTGTGATTCTGTGAATAAAGACGAGCAGATAACTAGAGCACGATCACCATCACTGCACCATAAACCTCACCTAAGAAGGCAGCAGGAGTAAAGTGAGACCCTCAAAACCATCCCCAGTGTTAAGAATAAGGAAGAGAGGTCAGAAGTCCTCAGCCCATGAAAGGCTCTTTCCAAAACCTAGTTCAACCTCAGCACACACCATGGCGATCCCAGGTATTATTCTTAAACCTGTGTAAGGCTGCCAAAGGGCCACGAAGAGGAGCCGAGGGCTGGAGCACCTCTCATAGGAGAACAGGCTGAGAGCTGGGGTTGTCCAGCCTGGAGAAGGCTTCAGTACTGAAAGGGGCTAAAGGAAAGCTGCAGAGGGGCTCTTGATCAGGGAGGGCAGGGATAGGATAAGAGGGGGAACAGTCTGAAGCTGAAAGAGGGGAGATTGAGCTGAGATCTGAGGAAGGAATGTTTTCCTGTGAGGGTGGGGAGGCCCTGGCCCAGGTTACCCAGGGCAGTAGTGGCTGCCCCATCCCTGGAGATGTTCAAGGCCAGGTTGGATAGGGCTTGGAGCCCCTGATCCAGTGGGAGATGGCCCTGCCCATGGCAGCGAGTGGAGCTGGAGAGGCTTTAAGGTCTCTTCCAACCTAAACTGTTCTGTGATTCCATGACCCCTTTCCATTCCTGGAGTCTAACTCACTGGCACAAGATGTTCGAGCTTCCTTGGTCAGACAGCACGTCTGAGGTAAAGCCAGCTGATGGAACTCCAACCAGAGGAAACCAAATCTGGTTCTTCTGTGACCGTGGCCTTAAATAGTCCAGGCAGACTGGAACTGCACCTCAACCAGAGCTCATGGAGTGGTTTTGAGTGACCGGCACAAGGGCAGGCTGAGGGAACAGGACCCAGCTCTAAATCTAAGCAAGCTGACACCCTGGCTTGGCATCCTCCTCCTCCAAGTGGCCATGACTGCTCTGCACAAGCTCAGTTCATTCCATGTTTCTATTTACCTTTCGCATGTCACTAATAGTTACAAAACCAGGGTAAGTCAGTCTCTGACCTCACTGGCATTTCACATTGAGCTCAGGCCTACTGCAACGCTGCTGCTCCTAAAACTCTCAGATTCAAGAAGCTCAGTGTAATCAGCTCAGGAATTCAGAGCAGGAGAATTTTAAATACTCCAGAAATGCCACATTATCACAAAAGTTTTAGCAAATTCTCCCAAAACAGGGGGGAAAAATGTAACACATTTAAAGCCAAACCATGAACCAGATAAGAGCAGGGAACTTCACCCACTGTGCCCCCCCCCAGCTACAGCTAGAACGGAGAGAAAACTGCTCATGAAGAAGGGGAAAGAAAGACATGCACATGGGAACAGAGAAGATATTTAAGGTAGAGTTCAATGGAAACCCAAGGAAGTTTCCCAGGTTATATTTAAGCTACATGGAGGCACTTTTTCTCCAAAGTAACAGATTAACACTGATCCAGCCTCAAAACTACTGGTTTCCATGATCCATTTCAGCATTCCCACTTCAGCAGAGGGCACGTTACAAGCTGATTTTCATTCCTACGTCTCTTGCTTACAAAAGCTTGATGGGAACGCAACAGGTATTTACACTCCTGCCCACTGGAAACCCCTCCTGGGTATCAACTTTGAAAATAAAGGAAGAGTGAAAACCTAAATGAACTCACGGCTCTGCTACGCGGTAAATATTTTCTTTCATCGAGACTTCTTTCATGCTGGTTATTCATTTAAAAGAGTAAAATTGAAAAATTACATTAGTGAAAACATACAATGACAACTACAGTTTCTTCTTAAAAGATGTGGTATGTGAACTGTGGAGAGGGGGATAAAAAAAAAAGCAAAGGCACAACTCAAATAGGACAGACCTTAAAGTGCTTGTGAAAACTCAGTACAGCGTGGCCTAATTCCTGTCTTTCCCTTTAACACCTTCTGAATTACAACAGAACTACAATGTCACATTCACCTCTATATTCTGACCTTCTGAACAGTAACATCAGCTCCATTTCATACAGAAGAGGCCTTGCCTCTACAAGAGTTTTGTATTTCTACTGTTCTCCTCTGCCACTACTGCAGGGCTGAGTAGGAGATGTTCCCCATCAATGTAAACAGCAGAAACGTGCCTAGAAAAAGTGCTTGTTATACAATAAGCATGATAATACGGCGATTTATCTTTAAATGGGTTTTGCAGAGGGGCCAAAACTTCATCTCCCCTCCCCACAGGCTCCAGCGACTGGTAAGGCAAACCCTCAGAAACGAGCAAGGCGCAGGGTGTTTTGCCCTCTCGCTTGGCTCCCATTTAGGGCAAGTCACTTCAAGAAAGCCCCTAACTCATTTTCCAGTAGCTTCTGCAGGATCTGGGAGTCGCTGTGGTGTTTTCTGTCCATACAGTAATTTTCAGAGTTTCGCTTCATGTTAATATGGTGGCTTAAAAGGAAAGCAAGGCCTTTTTTCTAGCATTTCTAGAATTGCTAGAGGGTTACTTCACACTGCAATGGAAAAGATGGCAGGTGAAGCATCTGAAATTATCTAAAAATACAGACAAATAAACTCCATAGCTTTGTAATATACATTAATATGGTTGGACTCGATGATCCGATGGGTCTCTTCCAACCTGGTTGTTCTATGATTCTATGATTATTATTGCGCTTTAAGGAGGAAAGGCAAAACTGGATGGTCAAATGTTTACCGCAGCCTTTATTCTGCATGTCTTACTACAGCAAAACGGCTGCAAACTCTGTTTGAAAAAGACTGGGAATTAAAAGAAAGCAGAAGTGAGACCTGTGGGCAAAAATAGGAAACGGAGATTAAACAATCCGTTGTAGGTCAGAGTTTATTTGTAGATCAGTTACCACTAGGGGCTAAAACACCCTGCTCAGAGCCATCAACACTCTGCTTCCCAGCTGCTCAAACTTAATATTTAGTCTTCTGTGTAACTAAAAATTAGACTTAAACTTTAACACTTGAAAACTGAGAAAGTATGCGAAGTTCAACACCACCTGCAAACTTGCAAAACTTTTACCTAAGCCTCAGGCCTGACGCCCAGGTTCAAATGTAAAAGTCAGAGAGTACAAACATGGTCAGACACCTGCCCCCAACTCTCAGTTCTTTAGTTGTTCTTTTCCTTTCCCCTGCAAACTGTTTTTCTCTATCACAAAGACGTATTTCACATTTCAAAGCGGATTTCGTAGCTGCTGTAATACAAACTTCAGAGGCCTCTCAGCAACTTTACCATCAGCAGAATTGGCTTCTAAAGTAAACACCAATTTGTCTTAAAAACATTGCTGGGAGATGTCTAAAGGGAAGAGGAAAAGGCTGCTTCATCTCTGTGCCGAATGTGCTGGATGTTGCTAAGAAGCACACTACTCCAGCATCTAAGCTCTCATCTTCCAGCACTGGACCTTCATGCCTCAAAATCCAACGGAATATTAAGTAAAGTCTACCTACAGAATCACAGAATAACCAGATTGGAAGAGACCCACAGGATCATCGAGTCCAACCATTCCTATCAAACACTAACCCATGTCCCTCAGCACCTCGTCCACCCGTCCCTTAAACACCTCCAGGGAAGGGGACTCAACCCCCTCCCTGGGCAGCCTCTGCCCGTGCCCAATCACCCTTTCTGTGAAAAATTTTTCAAAACTACTATAAAACTAGAAGATTTTGTTAGCCTCCTTTATAGATGGAATGGAATGGAAGCTCAGTGGGTCTTCCTAGGAGAGGCTGATGCTACAGTCATTGGTAATTAAGTTTTCCCATCCTTCTCAACAGAATCCGTGAACGTATGCACCAACTGAGGCAGTCCAGGACTCCTCCCCTATTTGATTTTCGCGGTGTTTCTGAGCCGTTTACCAGCGCAAGATTGTGATATCACAGCACCGTCTCACATCATCATCTCAGACGAGAGTGCAAACATCCTACAGCGAGCAATGGGGGTTAAAAGATTTTGACAGTGATCTTCTTCCGCACTGAACACCCAAATTCCACACACGGAGAAGTCTAAACAACTAGTTATGCTTTAAATATTTTCCAGATCACTAATGCATTGCTAGAAAACAGTCTGGCTCAATTTTATAGAATTATAGAACTATAGAATTATAGAACAACCAGGCTGGAAGAGACCCATTGGATCATCGAGTCCAACCATTCCTATCAAACACTAAACCATGTCCCTTATTTTCATGGAGCTACCTCCCTTCTGAATTCAGAATAAATACGAAAACCGCTTTCCCAACCCCCCCTCAATGACACCTCCAGAACAGAAACGGAAGCTTCTAGAGAAGCTTGGCAATTAGGATTAATGGAAAAGTAGCCAGATTCCCAAGGCTTCCCAAGCCCTCTTTTCCTTTGAAGAAGTCAACCACTCCTCCCTGTCCATCTTCCTCCCGAGCGCTCGCCAGGATCTGCACCAAAATGACAGCTCCGTCAGCTTTATGAAGTTCCCTAATGAGCCACAGACCCGTTTGGAAACTGAAGTTAGGCGCCTGCCGTCCACGTTTCAGGAGGGCGAAGAGTTAAACACAACAAGCAAATCCTGCAGGTCTTGGTGCCGGCAGCCGGCACATACCTCAAGCCTTCCAGATTCAATTAGATTGTGTTTTGTTTTAGGCTTTTCTTTAATTACCCAGTGCCATTTGAGCCCCGAGCCGGGCGACAGAAATGTATTATCCCATCAGAATGTCAGAATGTAAAATTAGATTTGGTCTCCGTAAACACGCTCCCTCCAACAATGACGACTATTTTATGTAACATCTTTCATCCAGCAAGACCTAAGGAAAAAAAAAAAACCCCAGTGCTAAAAAAAAAAAAAAAAAAGAAAGGAAAAAAAAAGAAAAATCACAGCTACCTTTTCCAATGTACCTTTTCCACTGTACCTTTTCCACTGTACCTTTTCCAATGTACCTTTTCCACTGTACCTTTTCCAATGTACCTTTTCCACTGTACCTTTTCCACTGTACCTTTTCCAATGTACCTTTTCCACTGCGGATTTCTCTTCTATTTACCTGAAAATCATTCCCTTTGAGGATGGGAAAGGAAAGAAGTTTCTTAAGCTCAAGCAGCGAGAAAGCAAATTAAGTCCAAATGTACTCACAGTCTCCTTATTGGGAAGCAACTCCTTTCGGATCCTGAAGAAGTTCTTGCCGTACTGCCTCAACCCCTTAATAAACCGTTTCTGCGATAAAAGATAACAAAAAGAACGTGTCAGCAGCAGGAGGGAGGGGGGGGGAGAGGTTGTTAAATCAGCACAAGAGCCCTTCTTGGATCGGGGACGGCAGCAGGAACCTGTCCCCACACGGCAGCCCCAAAAACCCGACCGCTGAGAGGAGAAATGCTGAAAAATCCCAACCCGTTCCCTTCCCGAGCCAACTTGTACCGTGTGGAGGGGAGAAACAGGCGCTCCCGAGGCTGGGGGAGCTCCGGGAGGACCCCAAATCCCTCCGACAGTCCCTTCGCCCAGCGGAGAGAAGGGAAATGCGCAAGGCTGCCTGTCGGGGGGGGGAAGGCACTCGGGAGAGGGAGCTCAGCTCTCCGCTTCGCCGAGGAGAAAAGCTTTCCCGAGGAGAAAAGCTTTCCCGGGGAAAAAAGCTTCCCCGAGTCGCTTTCCTCCTCCTCCTCCTCCTCCCCCCCAGCTCCAACCTTCTGGTTCCCAGCGGAGCCGCCGGGGCCGGGGCCGGGGGAGCGATGGCGGCGAGCGAAGGAGGCAGAGAAACGGAGGCAAACGAGGAACCGAGGGCCGGGAGGGAGGGAGGCGGCCGCCCAGCATGTGATCGCGGCGGGGCCGGGCGGGCGGGACCGCGGGGTGCGCCGCAAAAGGCGGCCTGGATCGCCGCATCCCCCCACCCCGCGCCCCGAGCCGGCAGCACGGGGGAGGCTCGGGGGGCACCCGCGGGGGAGGCTCCCAGGGTACCCGGGGGGGATGCTCCAGGGGATGCAGGGGGGACGCTCGGGACGCTCCGCAGGCACCCAGGGAGATGCTCCGGGGGCACCCAAGGGGATGCAGGGGATGCTCCGCGGGTACCCGGGGGGGATGCTCCAGGGGATACAGGGGGGACGCTCCGGGGGCACCCGGGGGACACTCGGGATGCTCCGCAGGCACCCAGGGAGATGCTCCACAGGCACCCAAGGGGATGCTCCGCGGGTACCCAGGGGGATGCTCGCACCCGGGGAGATGCTCCGGAGGCACCCAAGGGGATGCAGGGGATGCTCCGAGGGTACCCGGGGGGATGCGGGATGCAGGGGATGCTCCACGAGTACCCGGGAGATGCAGGGGATGCTCCGCAGGTACCGGGGAAGATGCTCCAGGGGCACCCGGGGGATGCTCGGGATGCTCCGCGGCTACCCAGGGAGATGCTCCAGGGGCACCCAAGGGGATGCAGGGGATGCTGCACGCACACCCGGGGGGGGGGAGGATGCTCTGCGGGATGCAGGGGATGCTCCGCGAGTACCCAGGGATGCTGTGCGGGATGCAGAGGATGGTCTGCGGGTACCCAGGGGATGCCCGGCCTCTGCCAGCCTGCCTCGGAGATGGTTCACCCCCTTCTTCCTCCTTCTCTCTCCAGGGAGAGCATCTTCTTCCCTCGGTAAATCCCTGCCGCCCTCCAGCCCAGCCCGCGGTTCCTACACGCCAGTATCTCCACCGGGAACGGGAACCAGGACATCCAACCCAAATACAGCAGAATCCCTTCCTTTGGGTAGCACAAGACTGAGCCCAAACACAGCAGAATCCTTCTTTTGGGAACCATGAAATAAAACACAAACACAGCAAAGCCCCTTGTCTGGATAACACATCTTTGAGCCCAAATGCAGCAGAATCTCTCTTTTGGGTACCAGGAGATTGAGCCCAAACACAGCAGAGCCTTTCACTTAGGTCCCACAAGTCTGAGCTCCAACACAGCAGAATCCTTCTTTTGGGAACCCGGAGATGAATCCCAAACACAGCAGAATCCCTCTTTCGGGTACTACGAGAATGAGCCCAAACACATCAGAATCCCTCTTTAAGGTACCAGGAGATTGAGCCCAAAGACAGCTGAGCCCTGCTCCAGTCCTCACGACTTTCTCCTTTCCTATACTAAGCCTACAGGGATAGACACTAGGAAATAGCAAATGCTGCCTGAAAAAAAAAATTAAATTCAAAGATATAGGGATGTTGAGTTCACAGGCACTAGCATTCTGTGGAGATGAGAATTCGTAATTACCTAAAAGGAAGCAACACTCACCTTGGCTTAAAACATTTTCTTAGAGTCATGGAATGGGTTGGGTTGGAAGGGACCTTAAGGACCCTCCAAGCTCCACTCCCTGCCCATGGCAGGGACATCTCCCACTGGATCAGGGGGGTCAGAGCCCCATCCAACCTGGCCTTGAACACCTCCAGGGATGGGGCAGTCACAGCTTCCCTGGGCAACCTGGGCCAGGGCCTCCCCATCTTCACAGGAAAACATTCCTTCCTCAGATCTCCTCTCAATCTCCCCTCTTTCAGCTTCAAACTGTTCCCCCTCACCCTCTCCCTGCCCTCCCTGATCAAGAGCCCCTCCCCAGCTTTCCTGGAGCCCCTTTCAGTACTGGAAGCTGCTCTGAGGTCTCCCTGGAGCCTTCTCTCTCCAGGCCGAACAACTCCAGCTCTCTCAGCCTGTCTTGCAAGCATCTACTCGGAGGAGGTGGGCAGGTGATTAGAGGTTTCCACGTTGTGAAGTAAGGAATCCCAGAAAGGGTAATTCACTCCTAAAATAGAGCTCTACGTCTCCTAAGCTCCCACCACAATGCTGAATGAGCAAGCAATGTCTTTGAAACGCTCCCACAGGGCTCTATCCTTACCTAACCCTGACCCTCAAAACCAGCAAGACTGCTTGGGCTCCTCAGGAACGTGCCTGGGGGCACGGAGACAGGCATGAACCACCAGTTCTGTGTGCCTTGAGATTACAGCCCCTTCCAGTATGATTTGTTCATCCCCACCTGCTCCTTTTAAGGCAGCAAACAGAGCTCTCAGGTGTTTGGGAGTGCAGCGACAGGGGTGCTTGGGCTCCTAAACGCAGAAAATTGTACAAGTAGTAAGGTACCAGCCCCCCCATTCACAGGCAGAAGTCACACAAATAAATGTGGATCAAGAGTAGATACAGGTAAATACAGAGCAAGATACCAAAACTGCTTAGAGTGTGTAATGGGCACTAATGTACATGCATATTCTTCACTTTTTGACCTGAATGACAAGGGATTTTCCTTCCTCTGGAGAACAACAATCCCACCCCTGGCACCACACGCATCCCTCTTCTGTGCTTCTGGGCAAGGGAAGATGGAAGCAGCAAAAAAGCAAATAACTGTGCCCTCATGCCACTCCCAACAGCTCAAAGAGCAATAGAATTCCTGTCTGTAGGTTACCGCAAAGAATGAAAACCAATTAAATCAAGAGACATCTAAAACCAGGCGATCCAATGGGAGCTCAGGTTCTAAATGATGCAGCTCCGTTCTCAGCTCCGACAGTGCTGTCTTGTGGACCATACCCAAGGTAAGATGCTTCTGCAGCATCAGCTAACAGATCATACATTGCAACAGGCAATATAAAAAGTTGTAGGGGAAAAAGAAATGAGAGCTGGAACACTCCAAAAATGGATGAAAAAGCACAGGAAATAAGAAAAATCAACCTGATCCATTGCATAAAAAGAAAGCCCCCAATTCCCTTCTTCCTCACTTTGCCAAAGACTTACTATGGCCTATCTGAATTCTGAGGGGAATATTTTATTTAAGATTCCTTTTAACAAAACTATTTTACATTTGCTTCGTGTTGCAATTCATCCCTGTATTAAAAACCCCTCTGACAAACCTTTTTCATTCGAGCTCACGAGATGTCAGAAATCCCCGTTGGGAATGTGAACCTAGCACACAGCCTGGCTGAATAAGAGAATTAGAGAGGGCTTGAAATGCTGTTCCACATTTCCAAATAGGAGCGAAGTTAATCCTTCTGCCACACTGAAACGTTGGCCAGCGGTGCTGTCACCTTTATCAGTGTCACACTGAACCACTAGGCCACCGAGAGGGTGCAAGATATAAGCTATAAACTAGTCGTGTGCCTCTAGTGAAAGGCAAGAGACAGCTAATTCTTAATACACAAAGAACAAAGCACACAGAAATTAGTTTTAGGAACTTAGATGGAAAACCTACAGCTTAACAAACTGATTATGGCTTATTACAAATGTTGTCTTCTTCAGATTTTGCTTCCTATCCCATCCTGCCATTAATTCAGGCGTCACATTCAGTTCTCCCTGTGCCTGCAGCAAGAACAGCTTCTGCTTTTCTCCAAGTCAAGCACAAGGGAGACCTCTAAATGTTTTTAAACATAAAAGAACAGACTAGTCGCACACCCAGTCAGCAGTGACCTGTTGCTCTCCACCGTCTCATAAACCAGACTGCATAACACAGTTGAAATTTTCTCTCCTCTGCCCAAATGACACGTAGCAAATCTCACGCCCGCATTTGAACGGTGCAGGAGATGTTGCACTCACAGAAGGCATCTGACAATGACAGCTGCTGAATTAAAATAGCCTTACAATCCAGGGCTGGGAGAACCACGAGGCCGAAAGCACGAGAAAAAGGTTTGATATGAAGTAGAAGCGGCTCTAGAACACAATGGTTTAAAAATCCAAGTTCGGCACTTCAAAGTATTAAGATAAACCTTGCAGTTTTACCACTTTCAACCATTATTTATGACAGAATTCGGTTTGTACTGTTCACTGCAGGCAAAGTGAAGCAATACTACAAAAACGCTGTGGCTGAAGATTGCTGTGAAGGGGCTTTAGGGACCCCCTGGCTTGCTAGGTCAGTGCTGACAGACCCCACGGTTACACGTTACGAAGCGGTTACCATGGCTATTGACCAGTCCCAACACAAGATCTCCCAATACCATTTCATAATTCCGGTTTCCCCATTGAAATGTATTGGATTCTGCCATCGCCTGCAACGACGAGTAAACAGGGAGCTGTAAATAACCAGGGAAGAACAAGGACCAAGCATGTTCATATTTGCATGTGTGTTACTTGCAGGTCTCATATTTTATTCCCAAGAAACAAATCTCATGACAAGATACACAAAGCCATTATGTTCCGATGAAGAGAGCTCAGATGGCATGTTTATCAATGTGATGCTAATGCCATTGCAGAGCCGTAGTTAAGGTTGTGGCAGGGTTTCTATTATCAGGAGACTTCAGCTTGGCAGGAGAAATTTGCTGCTGCTGCATGCTGCGATTCAGCACCCCAGCTTTAATGGGGAACTGAGGTTCCCAGTTCAGCTTCCTTCTCTACTGCAGAAATCTAAACCAAAGCTGCTTCTAGAAGCATGTCAGAACATCTAGTACAAAATAACCCATTTAATCCATCTAAGAAGTTCAAACCGAAACCTCATGGGCTTCAGAGAGGCAGGAGGGCACTTGAGAAAACTGTAAATTCATAACCACTACCGACAGGTCTCTTCCAAGGTGAAGCTTCCATCATGTTTCGAATGCATTTTCTCTAAGAAATGCCGTGTCGTAGGGGGATGTCCATGCTCTGATGATTCCCAACACTAAATAGCTCTTTCATGATCTGCTGGACTTGCAGAAAGCTGTGGAGTAACAGCAAGTGAAGACACTCCAGTGCACTTAGCGCACTGCAGGTTGCCCCAGCCGACGGCCACGGGGAGGAGATTCAAGACTACAGATTTAAGTAACAATTTTTGGGATATATTTGTTAGTTTGCTGGGTGTTTTCTGCCTGATATTTTTTAACAAACCCCTTTCACTACTGTAAACAAGTCAATGTTTCTTAAATTGTGCTACAAACGCAGTTTCAGACTTCCCGCCCAAGCAAGAAGGCACACACACAGGAGAGCATTTTGTAGAGCAAGGCTGGAAGAGAACAACCATATATATGCATGAGGGGGTGTACAGAGACTTTTTTTGGTTGAAAGCATCCCTTAACTCTGAAAGATACCAACTCGATCTGCTGTTTCATTCAGCAGATTGTGACTTAATTCAAAATATATAATAAAGCCAAGCTCAGCATTCATTTAATAGATCCTGCTCTATTTATTTTTCTTGTCGATTTATTTAAATGAAATCATTGTCTCGTGTCAAGCCAAACGGATCCCCTGGCCTTTGTGGTATTCTGAAAATAAAATACTTTTTTTCACCAGGGCCTTTTACTAAAAGATACAGCAAACCAGAACTATTTTGATGGTATTCATTAGATGCCAGTCGATATTAAAAGGCATTAATGCTCTCATCGGCTATTCAAAGCACCTCTTCAGAGTGCAGTGCTGGTCATCTACGGGAGATAAAGCCCCTGTACCCCTCAGGCCACACGCCTGTGAGATCAAGTGTCCTCCATCAACAAACTGACAAGGAATACACCAGCTGAAAGGCTTAAAGGTGCTGTACAACTAGCTTTCCCTCTCAGTCAGATGGCTTTGTCTTCCTGAAAAAATCACGCTGAAAAATGAAACCCTAGCTCAGACTGTAAGGGATTCAGCACCAAAGCGTCACAAAGATGCAGACACCATCCACCAGGCTCTGTGTTCCCTACATCCACACAGACGGGAAGTCATTAAGCAGTCTCCCTCAAGGGAATGCCAAAAGATCCAGGAATGATAATGATCCCCCTTCCATGGTGCTGCACTGTTGGCTTTTGTTTTGAACAATAGATCTCCCATGATACCTCTCGCTTGCTGAAAATATTGGTATTAAGTGAGCATGAGCACAGCTGTGTGTAAATTACATATATAAACAGATTAGATTTGTATATTTATACTGGATGAAAACACATTAATAGCACATTTGCATACACAGTTGGCTAAATGAGATTGCATGCAGAGCAGGATTACTGGTTACAAACAATTCATTTAGGATTTTCAATAAAGAATTTACACTGCCAGTCAAGAGGTCAAAGTGGATTCATCACCCTTCTCTCCTCTTTGCCTTCTTACAAGTAAGTGAAAACGCTCCTGTGAACGTGCTCTCCACACACTGCCAATCCCTCGCCACAGCTCTCCTGGAAAAGGGCCTCAAACTAGCAGAAGATACTGAACTACGGTGCTTACCTAAAGGTTATTCAAATTTCCCTCAGTTCAGTTCATCAGAAGTGATGTTCTAAGGAGGGGTAAGAGTTCCACATACAACCCCAGAGCAAAAAAGTACCTAAATGCCAACTGGTAAAACTCTTCTTTCCCTTCTTTGCTTAATGCCAGGGATCGATGCAAAAAGTCTCTCGGAAAGGCAGCAAGATATCGAAGGTGACACAACAGCTCTGAGACATTCCCAAAGCTGAGGGAGAACTCAGCTCTGGAGAGAACTCAAGACCTGGCAGCCCAGGCTTTGAGCTGCCAGGATGCTGCTAACCTAACGTCCTAACCCCAGCTTTGTGTTACCAGCAGTATTTTAACAGAGATGTTTTGACAGAGAGAGAGAGAGAGATTTCAGGTTTACCTAAAGCAGCTCTCAACACTTTGATTCGCTCTCTGCATTCTACCTGTTTCTGTGGCAGAGAATCTTTCTCATTCGGAGATGAGAAAGAGAAAACAAAACAGCCAAAAAAAATCAATTCTGTCTAAATGAGGCGCTTTTCTTTTTGCTCTAATTGTGCCCTCTGATTATCAGCTCTGGGTGCATTCCCAGATAACGGCACATCCCCAGATAACACTCCCAAGTCAGCCAGTCTCTCTCGCCTTCACATTTCATGTCGGTTCCTGTTAAAAGGTCCAGTCCTGCCTCTCGGGTTCACCACGCTCGCAGCCCTGCCGATAAATCATCTCCCAACCTGCTCTTGGAAATGCACTGGCCGTGGTGCGATGGCTCCGGGTTGCCAAGCAACCTGCGCAAGAGGGATGTCTGAGAAGTGCTGACAAATAGCCAAGTGGCTGCAACAACAGACTTCTCGCTGTCAAAAACGTGTTTGGGAGAAGTGCCTCCCCTGCCTCTGCTCTGCGCGAAACACGGCGTGATTGTAAAATCAAAATCAAAAGGCTATTGTAATGAACACACACTTCCTGCTCAATTACTAATTGTTCAAAAGCTGCGGGGAGGCTGCGATCACACAGAGTACGGCAACAGAAATGTGATCCAGTAAACGAGATAAAGTCAACAGCACGCCAAGAAACCTGATCTAAGCACAGCCTGCAGTGGCACATCAGAAGCTGATGCACACATCAAAAACAGGCTGGATATTAAAGCAGCAGCAGCAGCACCAAGAGAAAAAGAAAACCCGACTACTTTCCCTGAGCTCTAGACGAGGTATTTGATAAACAACCTTGGCTCTTTGGAAAAGCAATTCATGGATTATTACAAGCATTATCACCCAGCGTTAACACTACTGCAGCTGTGTGGTCCCACATCTCAACGGAAAGACAGAATCATAAGATGGTTTGGGTTGGAAGGGACCTTTGGAGTCATCCAGTCCAACCTCCTGCAGTGAGCAGGGATCTCCAACCAGATCAGGTCGCTCAAGAGCCCCGTCCATCCTCACCTTGAATGTTTCCAGGGATGGAGCCTCCCCTCCTGCACGGGTAACCTGGGTCAGTGTTTCACCACCCTCATGGTGAAAAATTTCCTCCTCATATCCAGTCTAAATCTCCCCTCCCCTGGTTTAAAACCATTACTCCTTGTCCTGTCACAACAATCCTAGCTAAAAAGTCTGTCCCAGCTTTCCTCTAGGAGCTCTTTAAGTACTGGAAGATCACAGAATCACAGAACAACCAGGTTGGAAGGGACCTATCGGATCATCAAGTCCAACTATTCCTATCTAACACTAAACCAAGTCCCTCAGGACCTCACCCACCCGTCCCTTAAACACCTCCAGGGAAGGTGAATCAACCACCTCCCTGGACAGCCTATTCCAATGCCCAATGACCCTCTGTGTGAAAAACCTCTTCCTAATCTCCAGCCTAAATCTCCCCTGGTGGAGCTTGAGGCCATTCCCTCTTGTCCTGTCCCCTGTCACTTGGGAGAAGAGGCCCGTGTCACTTGGGATGAAATGCCCGTTACAGACACAAGGGCCCAACACACAGATCCAGACCTGTGCAACGTTCCTGTTGCTCACAAAGCCTCCCTGAGATATTTGCTCTTTGTGATCTTCAGAGAACGATCAGGTTGCACATGACCATAACCCAGGTTTCACACTATGAGTCTCAGACCATCCCCCTCTATAGACACAAACCTTAAAAGCCAAACTGAAGTCTGCTTTCAACGACAAAAAAAAAACCCAAACCAACAAGCTTTCTATTTACAGAACAAGAGCTGAAGGTCGTTGTCTCCTGTAATCAACAGTTTCTCAGTGCCACAAACAGATCTTGAGTGTGTTTTTACATAGATGATTTTTTTAAAGGTGCATCTGAAGAGTTAAAGAGAACAAAGGTCTGGCACATTTGTGACCCAGAGAAGCAAACCAATATGCTGTTGCCAAGAGACAACAGAAAGCTTTTGATTATACTTCAGATTACCTTTGTCTGTACACAGGGAGATTCATTTCTGATTGTTATTTTAAACTGCTGTAAAAATGCTGATATACAAAACCCCTTCATATACATTAAAACCAAAGAGAACCTAAAAGGAAGAAGTTGGACACTATGTTCCTTTTCTCCTTCAAAGTACCTCCTTTCAGTATAGGTAAGAAGTAGAAATTAAGCATTTAACCTGCAAACTGCAAGCTAAGAAACCCCCAAAAGCAGCTTTTCATTTCTCAAACTAACCTTCACCCAAACCTGGTAAAGGTGCATTTCCTAACAAATGAATTCATGGTTTCAATTTACACAGATCATACAGACCTCTGGAAATACACGTCTGTTTGCTCAAGTTTAACACTATTATGGCAAGACTGAAGTTGTTCCCTTTCACTGTGACAATTTTTTGTCCTTTCAGTCAATTTGTAACGCTAAGCCCAAAAAGCTGCTCTAAGACTCCTTGAAATACACTGCTTGATCCTCCTCAAGACTCAAACATCTCTTGGGAAAGCTCCTTGTTGTAGAAATATTGTTGCATCAGGACTTGAACCATTACTGTCCCATCCCTGGAGGGGTTCGAGGCCAGGCTGGATGGGGCTTGGAGTCCCTGATCCAGTGGGAGGTGTCCCTGCCCATCGCTGGGGTCGGAACTGGCTGAACTTTAAGGTCCCTTCCAACCCAAACTATTCTATGATTGTCGGTTATTCTGGAAACTGTATTTCTGCCATCAAAAAGTGACTCGATGCAGACAACAGAAGGAAACAAACCCACTTCAAGAGCTCCCATATTATGAACAAATCCAAGAGCAGTGACACAAAATGGTGGCAAAAATCCCCAAGGAAATCGTACCTAGCAAGAGCAAACACTTCAGCCGGTGACTCTGCCAGGCAAATAATTAAACAGCAGGGCTGGGCACAGCAGTAATGCTCGGAGTTGAGTTCAAGCATGAAGATACAAATTCCAGTTTGTGACCTTAGTAAAAGGAATGACAGAAATCTCCGCAAACTTCCTGACTTTCTCTCAGGATAAGCGACTGCGCTGGAAGGAAAAGGCACATGAGCCTGTGAACCTGGATATAATAAATACCAGCAATGACAAAATCAAGCTCCAGGCTAAGAGACACATGCACAGCGAGAGACTTTTCCTGTATCACGCAGAACACAAACTCCTTCCTCTGACAGTTGTTCTTCATCCTGCCAAGTTGTTTACAACAAAAGCAGGGCGTTCCCATGTGTTTGAAGAACTCAATGCTCGAAGTTACAGAGAAGTGAACGCTTAGTAATGCCTCTTTTCATCTAAGAGGATAGAGGATCAGAAAACCTGGAACATTTAAGACTAAAATGAGCACATTCCCAACATCAAATTCCACACAGCTCTTCAGAAAGTTCAGTCTCCAAAGCCCGATAATTTCAGATTTTTTTTCAATCTGTGTTTTCTTCCTTCCACTGAGACTTTTAATACATGAAACTTCTGTCAGTTAAAAACAAGAGAGATGAGAAAGTGCAGGGGAATCTAGGTATGTGATACTGTCTCCTCTGACAGGGTTTAGCATGTGAGCAAGCCCCTAAACTCCCTCTTTAGACACGGGCTGGGCAACAGTGGGAATATATTTTGTGTCTGTGAGCGCTCCCCAAAAGCTGTGAAGGCAGAGGCCAGGACAATCAAACGTTTTGCACTGTTTAGAAGACGGGTAACAGTTTAAGGGGGAGGCTAATTTGCAAATGGTAATGGACATGCATCCACTGACACTTTTATAAGGACTGAAACCCTCAATCTGACATCCGAATAACTCAATTCCTTATTTCAGTTGTGCAGCCTGTGCTGACCTGGCCACACAGAGAGTCCTCAGAGAGCAGCAGCACTGACCCTGCACTGAAATCACACAACGTAGCCTCCTCTCCAAACAAGGAGGTAAGGCCTAACCTCTTCCAGAACTTTCCTAAGACTATCTTCATTGCCTGATATCTGAAAGAATCAGAATGTGATAAACAGCACCAATGCTGCTCTAACAATAAGATTCTAACCCTTTAGCTACCACCAGAGTAGGTACAAGCAGCACTCTGAGCACCAAAATCAATAACAAAGTAGATCAACAGTCAGCTAAGCTTGCTAATTATAAATAACTATATTTTTTAAACTATTTTTAACCACTAAGTCCCACTGCACAAGGTTTCAGTTCCTTGCAAGCCCCTGTCTGAGCCCACACCCCAGCCCTCACTGCTCAGCTGTCCCTTGTAGAGCAGTTTTGCTAAAAGCAAGTGTGGTTTCAGCAGTCAATGATGCACTTTGCAATGCAGCTGCCCAGTCACTAAGGAAGATGTTGGTTTATAAGATGATCTGGGCAATAACATACAGAAGTAGTTCTAAAAAGAACCAGGCGATTTGTAAATTCCCTTAGCTTTTTGTAAGGGATTGAACAAAAACACCTACAGGGGTGTGGGGTGGGAATGGTGCCAACTATGAAAAAGTGACCCATAAATAAGACAGAAAAGAAATAAGATTTGAAAAGGAAGGACCAGAAATGCATCTACAACAAAGGTGAACATTGAAAAGAAACCTAAAAGGCAGATACTGGGGTGGGGGGCAGGCGAGGGTGCTGAGACCGTAGAATTAGCTCCCCAGACGCAAAGAGCTGGACAGTATCCTCCGTAACAGATAAATGAAATATGCACCCTAATAAAACAGAGGTGCCTTCCCCAATTTGTAACAAATGGAATGCTTCTTTGAGTGTTTGAAGTTATTCCAATGCAGTGGTGGGTAATTCGCTGCGATGCTTATTTATTGGCTCCTCTAAATGCATAAGCCCCTGTCTGATCAATCTCTCCGTGTAGCCTAAAAGCTATATAAATCTGAGCAGATACTACGAATGGGGGTGGAAGGAGGAGTAGGGAGAAGAGGAAAGGAACACAGGAATAGGAAAAACTGTGGTGGATCATGCACAAGTAGATGGGGGAAGGAGCGAGATCTCAGGAGGCCAGTAAAAGCTGAAGCAAAACCGCAAACCCAGCAGTTACGCACACTCGGAGTCCTGACCACAATACATGCAAAACCACAAAGCCCATGAACATACAAAAGCAACAGTGGACAAGGAGCACAAAGGAGGAGGTTTTAAATGCACCCTCGTGAGCACTGATCAACACAACACATCTTTTACACAACACTTCAACGGGGAGGAAGGAAGGAAGAGCCAACCTAACCGCATGCCAGCTCTGCAGAGGCACGGGCTGTACTCACAAGCTGGCTGGGGCTCATCTGGGTCAACCACATCAACTTTTCAAAAGGTTAAAAGTGAAGTTACTCAGCTGCTATGAAATAGAAACCAGCGTTCTGCAACGGTGGCATTTCCACACGCTGATCAAAGTTTCTTTCCAGTTCCCAGGAAACCCCTCACCAGAAGGCTGGATAAGTTCCCATCTGAGGACAGGCTGAGAGAGTGGAGGCTGTTCAGCCTTGAGAAGAGAAGGCTCCACGGAGACCTTCGAGCAGCTTCCAGTCCTGAAGGAGGCTGCAGGAAAAGTGGGGTGAGGCTCTTGTTCAGGGAATGCAAGGATAGGATGAGGGGGAATGGTTTTCAGCGGAAAGACGGGAGGTTTAGACAAAATTTTAAGAATAAACACTCTGGTCGAGGTTGCCCAGAGCAGGGGTGGCTGCCCCATCCCTGGAGGGGCTCAAGGCCAGGTTGGATGGGGCTTGGAGCCCCTGATCCAGTGGGAGGTGTCCCTGCCCATGGCAGGGGTGGGACTAGATGGGCTCTGAGGTCCCTTACTACTCAAAGCATTCTGCGATTTGCTATGTAAGCAGCGTGGAGCCAGACTCAGAAACTGAGCCTTCTCACCTCCAGCAGACTTAAGCAGTTCCACACATACCAAGTATCTCTGGATCAAGTCCTTATTTGCTGTCAAATTCTTTTTATGGCAGTATAATCATTAGCTTTACTGGCACTGTTACCCTTGTAACTAATTGGGAACCTTGGATTGATGCAGAAAATGATTAATATTTAGTCACTATGTGTCTACTAAAGAAGCAGCCTATTATCAAACAAGTGACACCTCCACAAACTTAAATTAAATAATGGCTCCCATAGAGGATTCAGAGTCCCTGACAGAATGGCAAGTGATTTCAGTAACAAAGCTGAGCAACTGGTGATGGATCACAGTTTTTTCACTCCCTCTCTTCCAGCCTGTAATAGAACAAATGATTGTTTTTCAGCCTAAGTGAATACGGCCGCCCTGCTTACACACAACCAGAGACAAAGCTGTTATCGTTTGCTTCATTAAAATGCATTTTTACGTCATCTGGAAGATTATAAAGAATTGGTGCTGTTGATAGAGAAGATTAGAAGAATAGAATTTATCATGTAAACAGGACTTGCAAATGAGGCATATTTTGGCATTCGTACTGCTTGTGCTCGTACAAAATGATAAGTCCTGAGCACTAAAGCACACAGAGCATCTGTACTGTGCCAGTAATTAGAGCTTCTTAACTAAGAATGATGTCGGTCTACAACTTTCAAGCAGCATTTTGTCACTTTCAGCTGCGATGGCCACTGGCCCACACTGAACAATTTCAGAGAAGGTCGGGCAGAGCCACAGAGAATCCAGTGGCACTCAGAGTCTGCAAGAAAAACAGAGGCTTTTTTCATAATTACTAGAAAAAGCAAAATACTCATTAGCCTTTCTGAACATGAAAAAAATCAAATCTTCAAGCAGGAGTGTTGCGCTTCAAGTGTAACTTCAATCACACTAAAGCTTTCTAAGATGGTCTGTGTGGTTCTCTCACCCTCCACAGTCACGGGGCAAAACTTCTTGGTTTTCCTCTTTCCCCTCCATCCTGGTGATGCTGGGAAGAGATCTAGGAAGCTGGATAGTTATTTAAAACCAGTTAGCATTTAACACCGAAAAAGAAACTGCTATTCTTCCATAATTGGTTGGACTCGATGATCCGATGGGTCTCTTCCAACCTGGTTGTTCTATGACTCTATAATTGACCATGGGAGCAACAGGGCTTCTCTGCTATTTCTGCAGAGCATCCCTTCCACAAACAAACGTCCCTTACTGACTGTGTGGGCACATGAACCAAGCTCCATCCTGTTTTCCCACTAAAATGCCCTCCCCTGTTTCCAGTTCTGCTCATTCTCGAAGCCTTGACAGTTGTAGTTCAGCCTTAGGATTCCCCTTGTTCAGCCTGAGCCGACAGCCCCCGTGCTCAAACAGAATGGAAGCCAAAGCTAAGACAAAGATATTACACAAACTATCTGCAGGGAAAAAAAAAAAATGTGTGTGTAGGAATCAAATGTCACTTTGCCAAGTTGGAGACAACACTGTAATGTGTCTCCACGCTTGCTTTGTTTTAGGTGGCTTTTTGTGTTTTTAAAGAAATCTTGTTAGAAACAGCAAACTGCCATTCCCCATAGCTCAGACAGCAAACTATCAAAACAAAACAGTGATTTGCCACATCAAGGAATCCTTTTTCAGGGCTCTGTGTGTTTAGTAAAGGGTAATTACAATGTAAGTATTCCAAAGCAAAACACTTCTACCTCTATGTGACAAGGCCCTGGCCCAGGTGTCCCAGGGAAGCTGTGGCTGCCCCATCCCTGGAGGGGCTCAAGGCCAGGTTGGATGGGGCTTGGAGCCCCTGATCCAGTGGGAGGTGTCCCTGCCCGTGGCAGGGGTGGAACAAAATGATCATTAAGGTTCCTTCCCACTCAAACTATTCTATGATTCTATTATTCTATATTAGCTTAGCCTAAGCCAAAATTACTTGGAAAGTTGGTGCTCCCTGTGCTCTCCAGCTGCTCTTACTGTTGTAATGTCATGACTCATTTTCCTTTTGGAGAAGAACTGGACACAAGGATGATGCTATATTTAAACCAGATTCCGGATCTCTTAGCAGATAAAATCTGAATGAAAGGTCAGCGAATTGAAGACGGTAACTGTGTCACCGGCCAGGACAGCATCAGATGGGGAGAAGTGGAAAGGTGGCTGAGTCCATGCAGCACGTCAGCACGTCTGGTTTATTTTCTTCCTCTGCAAAAGGCAAGGGTGAGTCGTCTTTGTTTCGGTGCAATACTGCTGAGCTGCACAGCTCGGGCTTCTATAGATAGAACTTGTGAGATATACACGAACATTAAAACCGGCTCCAGCCCTGTTGCTAAGGAACCACGACGGATAGCGGTTTTGGCCCTCTTCATTTATAAAATAACCACTCTGCCCTATGGGAAAGCGAATGCAATCTCTCAAGTCCTCCAGTGCCTTGTTCTCATTTTTAAATGAACACAGAAAGATGATCAAGGATGCTAGGAAGTGTAAGCGATCTCCATTTTTAAGATGCCCTTGAAAAAGAGATGAAAAACATGGTTTCAACAATCAACTGCCACCAGACTTATTAATCTTTCAAGCAGCAGATTCTTTCCCCTTGGCAACAGTGAACTCCATGTGTGTGCTGCCATCCCTCTATCGCAAACCTTCTTCTAGAAAACAAACCAACACATCAGCTTCTGAAAGGCCCTACAAATTACTCCATTTACACTGAAGTTCAACT
The DNA here is from genome assembly GCA_033558105.1 of Coccyzus lansbergi. Taxonomy (NCBI): domain Eukaryota; kingdom Metazoa; phylum Chordata; class Aves; order Cuculiformes; family Coccyzidae; genus Coccyzus; species Coccyzus lansbergi. The sequence goes on along the minus strand of JAUMJK010000188.1, from coordinate 552,133 downwards.
TGAAGTTTGGAGTTGCACTTCCCGTCCCCACTCAGAAACAGCCTCTTCGCTGTGGCAAGTGGCCAGTGTAAATATTTGTCATGTTATTCTTTGGAATCAGCAAAATGGTAAGTGCTTAATAGATAAAAATATTCCACGTAAAGGCAGAAAGATGATGAATCCAGAAGCATATGGCGGTTAAGCAAAGCAAATAGAAAAAATGATATTGTTAGGGGAAAGACTAACTTATCTGGCAGCTGCGGAAAGATCAAGATTAGCAAAAGCAGTGAAATCGCCCATTTTGAAGCCAAGGTCACTGCCAGGATTTATGGATTTATCCCTAAAGGCAGCTTTTGCAGAACATGAAATGCCAAAATGAATTTTTTTTAATCTCCGCCCTCCCTCCCCACGCCCCCCCCTGCTCTGGGCCATCTCATTTGCTGGAGGCTTTTAAAATTCATTCCTTTCCACAGCTGGTTAAACAATGGAATCTTTCTGCAAACTAAAAAGGACAGAATTGATTGCTCTACACAAACTTTTCTGCACGTTTAATTGATTTTTAATTCACTGTCTTATTTCCGAAAGGACTTGACAATAAACTCGGGGCTCAATGTGCGCTATTGATCCCTTGAAACAAGGGCTTGGATCAAAAGATTGATGCAAGTTAATCACAGCCAAAAAAGATGGTATCGTTGGTCTTAGAAGCCTGTGTTCAAACTAAATTCACCTTTTCCAGCCATATTACACCTTGTAATTTCTAGCACAACTGCACCTTCCAGCTCTGTACGCCAGCCAACTGCTAAATAACTGGAATTTTATGCAACTTTTAAATAATAACATTTTTTTCCCCAAGCAGAATAACATCACCCTTCATCCATTAATTTTTACTGCGAGGACTGATGGTTCTTTCACATGCTAAGCTCCTGTAACATGCTATGTCAAGACTGTAGTTTCCTGCTCTTTCTGGAACTAAAATCTTATTTATTCTTCTTACTAGACCACAGTAACTTATGTTTGTTTGGTTTTTTTTTCATTTAATTGCTCAGTTAATTTTCAACTCTTCCTGATTAACACACATGCAAATGGCATCAAATGGCTTGATCTGGGAGGTTCAGAAAATGTTAATTTAATGGGACTGTGACTCCACTATCCTAGAATCACGCAACTACAGAGCTTTAATGCTCACATCTTGTGGCTAGAAAATTTAAAACTGAGCAGTAATGGGTATCTCGACCTTCTAAGCCCACTCAGTTTCTCAAACACAGCCCAGCCTCCCTTTCTAACATCCCTGGGTGATTTTCTCCCTGCTCAACTATTCCAGAGGCTCTGTTTCAATTTCGTTATGAATTACATTTTCGATAGCTGCCATCTAAACAGTAAATAAAATTCATGGTATTTTTGCCCCAGTGCACAGCTCTGTCTTCCAGCACATCTGAAAAGCCTGGCTTCAAAGAAGGAAACAAAAAAAAGCCCAATGTTTTCATGAGCAGATACTCTAAAAAGGGCAAACGAGAGACATTTGAAGACGATTCCAGGCAAAGAAGCCAAGCAAATAAGTATGTGTGTTTTGCATAAGTAATTTCTTGACCAGCTCCACTGGATTACAAATACTTGCAAACACGTCAGGGAAGGAGTTTGCTGTATCTTGTCAGTCTTGGCAGAAGGATCTCCACTTGTGTTTTATAACAAGTGAGCTTTAAGCCGAAGCCAGGTGTGGGTATTTTAAAATTTATGAACTTGTAAATCCATGTACATGGCCAATTAAGGTTTATCGCCACCAAGGATTAACTATCCCTGCACATAAATTTAAGAGGTTGTTTACCTCAACTACTCTACATCAAAAGCAATGTAAAATATTTAAAGGGCAGCATATCTCATAATGGAAGAGAGATACCAAGGACGTCACGGGGTGCCATCGACAGCTCTGCATGGGGATGCACAGGCCAAAAAAACCCTCCTAAGGAAGACTGAGCAATTTCTTTTGGGGAATTTAACATCTCAAGTGTAGGAAAGAAAGGATAAAGCATCCCAGACATAATGCAAAACTCCTGTTTCACCCAGATTCTCTCTAACTTGGGAAGACGCAGCCCTAAATATCAAAGTTGGTTCGTTTCACCACCCCAGTGTTGTTCATAATCAACACCTGAATGCTAATTAGGAGCACAATTCCATGCAGCAAAAGCATCCCTGTGCAATAAACTGCAAGACAGCAGCGGCAGTGAACTCTGCCTTTAGCTAGCATGCATAAGTAAACAGAATTAATAACTACCCAAGTGTGGACGGGTGACTTAATCTGTTTCGATTAGATGCAGCTCAGCCTGAGGCCTTTGTGTTATTTAAAATGTGTTCATCATGTTTAATTAAAAACATAATAAACTAGAGGTTCTTTTAGCTCTGATTTGTATTTCTCCCTTCTGTAAGCCGTATTGATTTTGCGAGCACTTTTGATAAGAAAGACAGAAAAATGCACATTCTGAATAAAGACAAAACTGTAAGATCCAACCAGCAGGGCTCATGTGAAGAACAGCGAGAGCTGTTCAATTTTCTTCCCCATTTCCAATGCGACACATGCCAGAATTGAAAACCTTTTCATTAAAATAAGAAAACTTAGATGAACATTGCCTCCTCTGTAAGTGACAGCCACGTGACAGAGTATTTACCTGAAACAGAAGGTGCACGATAAGCTCGTTTTTGGACCTAGAGCAAGTGCAGGGTCAGAATCACCCTGATGTTCACAGAGTATAAAAGCCATTTTGCAGAGAAGATTTTGTCCCAAAACAGGTGGAAATGCCATAAGGACTATTTCTCTCAGGAAATATTTCCACTGAAACCATGTCAGGAAATATGGGTGCTCAATTGAACCTGATCTGAAAGATGACGGTCGTAGTTCCAGACTTGGAATCTGTGGAAAGCAAAGCATCACATCACCAGGGAAAGCACCAGTGTCAAGACAGGCAGTGGGTTTCAGGTCTGTTATATTTACTCCCTCACAGACAATGAACTCCAGCTCTGCAGGTTTCACTGCACAATTTCAATGTTAGTTTTGAAATATTTCCAACTGGATCGGCACCGTTCTTATCAGGGATTTCTAATTGCTTGCATCAAAAACGCCTGCACTCTGTCAAAGATTAGAAGAGATATTTTTTGGAGGTGACCATGAGTTGCAGAGAAGAGCTCACATGTCTCTCGCTCTGACAATCCTTTGCAGAGTTTGAGTGAAGCATCTTTGCTTTCTTAGCAAGCTGAAAGTATGAGAAATATGCAGCTGCATTACAACAAACTTATGGGGAATGACAAAGCCAGCGTTGGAGAGAGTGGGCACCACCGGGGCTTAGGGACACTGGGAAAGGTGGCTGAAGAAAAGCAGAGGAGAAAAGTCGCTACTCTGCAATCTCCTGTTAGACAAAACCATCCGATGGAATATGTGCCTGCGGCTAAGTCAGCTTTCCCAGCTACACTGACCTTGCTCTAGCAGAGGGTGTCAGGCCACAGGTCAGACACAACATCCAATGGTAGGAAACTTGTAAAAGGGCATCGCAAGCTGTGTCAAAAGAGACGCCTTGCTGCATGGCTTCTTCCCAAATTACGCATCTACTCTGAACTGCATCGCTTTCTATACGAAACCGCAGCCTTACACTGACATGATTCCACCAGGTGAAGGTGAATGTTAGTCTACAGGGTGTGTCCTTACAGACTACTTGAATCTGGCACATTATATATCACAATTGCTCAATGAATTTGTCCACGGAAGAAAATTCCTGAGCCTTAGGAAAGAAACCAACCCCCCTCGGCAAACCACAGCTGGAAACTGCATTGTGGAAGCCCCATCCCTGGAGAAGTTCAAGGCCAAGTTGGATGGGGCTTTGAGCAACCTGATCCGGAGGGAGGTGTCCCTGCTCATGGCAGGGAGTTTGGAACTGGCTGATTTTGAAGGTTTCTTCCAATCCAAACCCTTCTGAGATTCTAAATGGACTCTGTCAGGTGTGCATAAGCCGTCATAAACAGGAAGCAGCTGCTGGTAGAGCTGCCTGCGGATGCACCAGTAAAGAAGTTTTTTTGGCCACTTCTATCAGGCAGTGTGGAAGACTTGTTTTTCACAGTGTGCCTCTCAATTTACATACCTGAATAAAAACAGGTTTAAAAATAGCCATAGTTTTAGAAACACAAGGGAGAAAACAATGCTCTGTCTTCATATTTACAGAGCCTTCCATTTAATTCAATCACGGGCAAATTTTATCCTCTGTTTAATTCAATCTTAGCCTCTGTAACCACACATCAGCAGCAGCAAAAATAACATAACTTCCACCCTTTATTTTAATCAGTTCTGATCACTGCAAAGTAGCTCTTGGTCAAAGGCAACAAGGTTGTTTTAATTAATAAGAAAAGATTCATCTTTGGGCAACAGAGAAAGTTAAAAGCTTTATAAACAAATATATTTTCAATAAATTGAGTTATTCACAGAGGATTATATCACAAATAGTACAGAGCCCTGTGCTGAACACAGCGTTGCTGTTACACACATCACAAAATCAACTGTATTAACCATCCAGCACAGGGGAAGACGACTCCAAATACTTGTGCAAGAGATGAACTACCTGACTTCTGGGGCATTTCTGATTGAGGGATGCATAAGGGAACAGTTTTGTACTAAGTCAGTTCTGTCCCTGCATCAGTATGACTGCACTTCTACTGGTTTTGACACTGCCAGAATGCTCCTTTCTCCGTGCTCTCTGGCTGGCCACATCACCTTACACCCTCCCTGCAACAGAAATGTTCTGATGTTTATCTTAAACTGGCAGAAAATTAACTCAAGAACAGCCAGAACAAGAGTGAGACTTTCTGGGGGTTCAGGGCAGGCAGGGCCAAAGTACAATTATATGATTAGAAAAACATGAATGGAAAAACTGAGACACTAAAAGCCATGATCTCCATTCTTTTCAAATGGCCACCGGTCACCAAATCCGAGGAGGGCAACTCATCAAGGCTTTGTACCTAGGGTGGAACCTGCTTATTTATATAAGGTGTGAAAGTTACAGAAGTAAATGTTTGCCTGGCCATGAGAAAAGTTACTTCTAAGTCCAACACAAAGAAGGACAGTTGGAACATGGGTCTTCCACTGCCCTGAGAAGTGTCTCTCATGGCAGACCAACTAGTCACATCACTTAGGGCTTCCTCCTCACTTGCCATCCATCACGAGATGAAGGGGGGACACTTAATAGGGTTCTCGCCTTTATTTAATTGTTTTGGCCAGACTGTGTTTGACACATCAGGGGTTTCAGAAAAATGCTTTGTTGTGGGGTTCCTATGCAGCTCCAGCACCCCGTGAATCATGCCGTGTTTTTCCTCGTTTTCACACAGCCAACAGTAAGGAAGATTCCCTTGCAAGTCTTGGACATGCTCAGAAGTGCAGTAGGGTTGCTTTAATCTAGCGTTTTCTGCAAACTGCCAGGGACAAACACGCTCTGAAGTTGTGCAGGTGGAGCTCAGCTGTCTCTAAATAAGAGCACAGTTTGATCTTTGGCTGGGCTGAGGTTGGAGGGCTGCCAAGTGTTTCTGGAAACTTGGACGGAACAGAACAAGAACAAATACGATAAAATGAGCTAAGACTGACAATGATTTATAGAGTCAATGATCATTATTCTGTACTCACAGAGTTTGCACTTTTGGAGTAACGTTTCACTTCGCAATAAACTTGGCTTTTTCCTATTCATAAGCCTCTGTTCTCCGTCATTTAACATGGAGAGCTTGACAAAAACCCCTGAGCTGCAGCAGCCACGGCTGAGTGCAGCTGATGGAAAAAAACAAGGAGTGAAAAAAATCTACGCAGAAAAAAGAAGTGTTGGCACTGCACAATTTAACCATCGATGCCGGAAAAAGTGTACACAGAGAAAACAGAGTTAAAGGAATATGAATAGAAACTTAACACAGGGCAGAGCACTTCAGTAGTTGTTCCAACACTCAGTTCCCTCAACAAAACTCCCTCGTATGACAAGATAAAGGTAAAACTTATCAGGAAACTGCATTCTGGGCTTTTTATTCATCCTCGTCTCCACTTTGCTGCTGGTGTTAGCACATGATCCTCTTTCGCTCGGTGACTTCAGGTGATCTCCTTGCCACAAAGGCTCTTTCAGAATAAACCTGCCATGACACAGGTTTATAGGGGCTGCCCAACCCCGCATCGAGCTCGTGCAAAAAGGTTTAACCAGAGAGGGAGCAAGCACAGGCACCGCACCAGAATAACTCCCTGAAAGACTCTCAGAGAAGCTCAAGCTTGAAAAAACCAAACTCTCCTAGCCACTGTTTGAATAATTAAAAATGCAAAGAAACTGCAGACGCTTTACCTATTATTAATCTTAGAATTGTTTGGTTGGAAAAGACTTTTAAGACCATTGAGTCCAATCGTACCTGCTTGCTATTAAACCAGAGTACTTCACCTACCTGCCTTTTAAACCCCTCCAGGGATGGTGGCTCAACCACACCCTTGGGCAGCCCCTTCAGTCAGGAAATTTTTCCTAACATCTCATCTAAACCTCCCCTGGAGAAACTTGAGGCCATTTCCTCTCACTCCATCACTTGTTACTTGGGAGAAGAGACCAACACCTTCCTTGCATGAGAGAAGCAGCTCTTCCAACAGTGCAAAGTAAAAGCCATAAGCGAGTCTGAAACTCCTTAGTAATAAATTTTCTACCATAACTAACTTCCAATCATCTGATTTTCTATTCTAATGCCTGATGTAGCCTAATTATTGAGCTTGGAAATCCATTTTCCATTTCCCAAACCCAGACATGCCTCGTCAGGTGGCTGCAGCGGCACTGACTTCTTACACGTTTTATTTCACATACATCTGTTCCGCGAAGCACAGTTAACAGCAACGTTAAAATGCAAAATATTTTTAGGATGCAATCCAAGAGAACTTGTTCAGCATTTTGCCCGAGTAGTGAAAATGCACGAGTGCTACTTTTTCTTTTTAAAAGAGTCAGGAGCTCATGTTCGAGCTTAACTGCACAGTCTGACAAACAAAGGGTTGTAATGCAGCAGCATTTGGATTCCAAACGCTGCCAGAAAATGCATCTTGTGTTGAATGGATATTTAAGAATGTTTGTTTACAAGGTGTCAGCAAATTAGGAATCTATAATTTGCTCCCAACTTCTCATCACGCATTGCGGCTTAAAACCCTACAGAAAACTGTATGATAAGCACAGTTGCATTATATCATACGCACAAAAATTAAGGTAGCAGAAATCTCACAATTGCAGCAATTAAGCTGCAGAATGAACCATAAGCAGCAGCTTTGCTTCAGTAATTCTTACACATATATCATCTCTCCCAAATTCTGGAAAAATACTCAGAAATAAACCCAAAAGTGGTTCATGTGAGTGTGAAGCCCTTTCCCAGCAGCACAACCTCTCTGTTGACTCCAGCTTTTATGAAGTCTTTCTTTGGTCAAAATCACATTTTTTTTTTCCACTGAGACTGCAGAGCAGTATATTTCAGTAAGCAAATAACAGTAAAATCTCCGTGCAAAGTCATACACCCCAATAATCAAGCTCTGTTTGAGGAGAAGAATGACATTCCCAGGTTCCTTCCCTACCTGCACCACAAGCCCACAGTCCTAACTCAGCACACACTGGAACAGGAGCCGTGTAGAAGAGCCTGCGCTTGACTAGGAAGCTGATCATGTTGATGGGACTTGCAATGTACCAGGAGCCACTTCACAAGCCCAAATCCCTCAGCGGTTCCAGGCTCATAACCATGAGGTCATGATTCTGTAGTGCCTGTTTACTGCATAGTCAGTTCGAGGTGTCCATACATCACTTTGGGAACCACATACACGATGGATTCATTGCTTTCAGGACAGTTTTGGAGCCTGCTAATTTCTGTGTATTTTACAGTAAATGTGGATGGCACGGCTAAATCCCAGCTTTCAGATAACCTGGTTTTGGTCTGCCCTTTGTCAAAGATTAATCCATCAAGAGCTATGTCAGTAAACACTTTCCAACATTCCATGCGAGGGGAAGAAGGGATTTAATCTCAGACTTCCCTTAGGAGAAACACTGATACCCAACCTCCCGTTAGCCAAGCTGAGCTGACACTGTCAGCCTCCTGCAGTACCAGCAGGAAGAATATTTTGTTCGCCTTGTACATCTTGTTCTATTACAATTAATGAACACGGCCAACCTTCCCAGAGGTAAAAATGAAGTGAAATTTGAGAGTCCAGAGGTTTTGCAGCTGTTCGTTTACCCTCTCAAAACCAGCCACTCCATCCACTCCTCTCTCATTCTGCTATTAGAGCAGCATTTCCCCAGCCTGATAAAGCTCCGTATATTGAACAAGGGCAGAATTGTGCTTTATAACACAAAAAGAAAGAGAAAAGCAAGGGAAGCAACATGAACTATAAAGCTCAAGGGAATAATTCATTTCCCTACCACTTCATCTTCAGTCCAACACTTCTCAATCAGTTTTGGCACAGGTTTCTTCACCAAGCGCTGCAGGGCTTTTCCAGCATCATAGTTACTTTCATGTAGCTAAAAAATAAAGAAGACAAATAGATCATTCAACGGAATTAGCAGTGATCTGATATTGGAGCAAAACCACTAAAGGGGCCACATGAGATGTTCTAAGCCTGATTATTTTTACTGTTGATGTATGAAGTGAAATTTAAACAACCTGAAGGGTAATGGGGTTTTTAGTAGAAGAAACAGCATTGAAACAAGTATGTTTTCCCCTTCCTTCCTAAACCTCCCTCAGATAATGTCTGAGGCCATAAAGCACTAAAGAAAGCACCGAAAGTTCTTTTTCACATTAGAAATCCTAATTTTAAGAAGCTCCAGCTAAATATTTTTATAAGGAGCTATATTCTGTGCAACATATTTTGTGCGGATTAGTAAACCCAACTGGACAAACTAACATACAAAAGGGATTGGAAGCCGTGGGGTGTCAAGCTTACCTATCTAGAGAATTCTTTCTTTTTATTGCAGTGCAAAGATCACCAGATTGTTGGAAAACAAGTATGGAAAAGAAACAAAACCTCTACAGACATCTACAGGAGTGCATAAAAGCCAGGCTGTCTAAGTCCACATTCTGTTTCAGCTGGTCACAGACTACATTGTGCCTTATTTTCCACCATAAATTTGGTATCTGCACGATCAAAAGCTCTCTGAAGCAGACAGTAGACATTTAAATCAGGGAGAGGTAGAAGAGCAACTACATTTAAAAAAAAAAAAACCAACATTCAACAATGAGTCCATAAGAATCTCCTTGACAGAAAACACTCTGCACACTGCAGATTTACAGCCTGTCCTGTCTTCAAAGTACAGTGGGATTTCAAGAACTGAAGAACTAGGCTAGAGCTCTGCTCTATGTCTTCTGAAAATGATCTAAAAGAAACATCGCTTGGATGACAAAAACCGAATTATCTTCCTACACCCAAAAGGGCAACAATTTGCATGGAAACTGCCTCACACAGCCAAGAGGTAGTTTTTCTAACCCAGGTGCTAAGCAAACCAAAACTTCAAAGCTATCTGTTAACATTGGAGAATTTTACAGACCTTCAGAGGTTTCTTTACAATAGGGACAACCAAAATACGATTCTGTACATTGATTATCTCCTGCTTTTCCTTCCTACCCAGAATTTATCCTGAGCCATCTGCATCCCACTCTCTAGAAACATCCGTGCTGCTAAACCTGTGCTTCATCACTCTCAGAAAACACTTTGACAAGTACCACAACTCTTGAATTTACCCCAGGACAGGTGAACTGAACGGGCAGCAGGATACAACTACTGAACTGCCACAGGATATTAACTACTTTGATGCTATTAATATAAAGTTTTAACAAAACCTGACTATAAGAGGAAAAGGCTCATTTTTCTTATGTCAAACGGCTGAAATTTTAGAACAGAATTCTGCTTCAAGTAAAAATAGCAAGATTACTTTCTTACTGCTGCTCACTTCAGCTATTTGCATCTCTCAACCAATCCATAAGTACCAATTACAATAACACCAAACCCCTTCCACCCTGGGGCCACTTCCAAAGAGAACTGTTTTTTCCATATATTGTTTCTTTTATCTTATCTCATTCACACTGCATCCAGTAGAATGATTCAGAGAGACTTTTAAAAGCTATAAGTAAATTACTCACATGTCTGTTAAGTAGGTCTAAGTGATCGCTATTAAGAAATAAAGGCAGACATCTCAATCAAGACAGAAGGGAAGGGAAGCTGTGGCTGCCCTACCCCTGGAGGGGTCCGAGGCCAGGTTGGATGGAGCTTGGAGGTCCTGATCCAGTGGGAGGTGTCCCTGCCTATGGCAGGAACTGGATGGTCCCTTCCAACCCAAACCATTCTATGATTCCATGATTCTAAGTCATACTGCACGCCTCGTACTGACAGGGATGAACATGTTCCCACTGTGTTAAAGAAGAAATGAGTTCATTATGGGTTGCACTTCACAGCAATTGGCTCATATTTTCTGCACCAGCAGGACCAGAGCTTAGAAGAACACCGTCATCAGTTCATGTCCACCACGTTACTGGGGCATGCAAAACTTATTTATACTTGGGGGACTTAAAAGAAAGTAAAGTACTTCTGAAAAGAAAAGGTCACCGCTGGGCAAAGACCTCCAATCATTACCTGCAGTGTGTTTTTAGAGCAAACAGTAATGTTCCCTTAACCAGTGACCTGAGCCTTTTTTTTTTTTTTGTCCTCACCACCAGCTAAACCAACACTAGCATAAAGGGTGTTACTGCAGCAAAACATGCACTTGGCTAATAGAATGGGAACAAGCATGAAAATCAACCCAGAGAGGTTTTCTATTCATTTCCAGCTTTCTATACAGCACCTACAGGGAAGTTATAGATGCTCTGTGCAATAATTACATGTATATTTGCAGAGGAACCATAGAAAACTCTGCTTCAGTTTCTGAGAAATCATTTCCTCCCCCTCAGCTACGTGCTCTGTGTGAGCTGCTGCTACGAGATGCATTAATGCATCTGAGCCAACGATAGCCCCTCAAGCTACTCCAGGTCAGGGAGAGCTATTACCAAATACCACTTGATAGGAACCATCACCTGGCGAGAGAGGTTGGAAAGCGAAATCTCCTAATGTACAACAGAATAACGGCTGTAAATCTGACTCTGCCAACGAGAGCAGCACCAGCTCCCGTGACCACACCTCCACGCAAGCAAAACAACAACCTCAGTCCCTCTTACATAAGCCTCAAAGCAACTGATAAGGGTAGAAAGTTCGCTCAAACACCACTACCGACTTGAAACTTCTTTTTAACCTGTTTTTTTTAAAGACTCCCATGGTACGCAATACCTACTTAGAGCCACGAAAATAAGATGTTGTCTTTTCTACTGGGTACACATTCATTTGCTCCTTGTTTCCACTCCAGCACTGGGAAGGAATCCATCTTGAAGAAAAAAGCACTGTTTGTTTTGCCAGCTCACCTTGCAAGTGCTTTTTGCTGTGCATGCCCCTACCTTGAAGATTTTTCACTTAGGAAATCTGGCAGTGTCGAAGAGAATGGTGCTTCTGTTTCCTTTCCCTTTTTGCTCCCTCCCAAAACACGCAGCGATGCCAAAGCTTCTTTGTAACTTGGAGGGCATCTTTATTTTGCCTCAAGGACAACACATGTTTTTCCCTGGCAGCCCGACTGCCCAAGCAGTTCAAGCTGCAAACTCAGACGAGCCCAGAAAGAATGGAGTGCTCTAACAGGCAACCACTCTGGTTCCTGACAAATAGAAAGAGTTTCCAGGCCATCAGAATCGTTTCAGATCAACACAAGCCCTTTCGACCAAGTAATTACATTAATAACAATCACAAAACCCACAAGCACAGACATGAAAGAGGAAGAACCACATAAAAGAAAAGATAGAGATGTGAAAAGAAGAGGACAGAGGTTTAGAGACTCCTGAAAAATGTTACTTTTAGCATGCAGAGCTAAAAAAAAAAAAAAAAAAAAAAAAAAAAGCTTTTGTAAGTGCCAGGAGTAGAAAAATGCAGCAAAAAGGAAAAAAAATATTTTAAGTGCCAGAATTAAACTGACTTGTTCCAATCCAGCTCATTCTCTGCTTATTACTTTTGTTCCTTTAATATACACAAGCACTTTATTGGCAAGCAACTCCAACATATAAATAATAGCTAATGAGGACTGCCTATGGTTTCATTAACTTCTGGTTGAACTTCTCAAGATATTGCTATAAACACACGATTACTATCCTGTCATGTAGAGAATCACCATTTTTAGCATTAACTCTGCCATCTACATTTTGAACCTCCGTGACATTATGCCTGTATATAAATACAACAAAAGGAAGCAACACAAATGTAGTTAATCTTTGAAACAGAAAATACAGCTGCATCGCTGGACAGGGTGTTAGATTTAAGAAAAATTCTGCTTGTGTACGTATCCAAACCTCTCATTTACATTACGACAAGTCATTAAACAACACCAGGTCACAGGCCTTATTACCATAAAGCCTGCACATCACCACAAGGTTTCATATTTTCACTATGGCTTCTTGGCCGATCTGCCATTTTCTGGCTGCCTGGTGTTGCAAATAAATTCTCCTCTTGGCATGGCTCAGCTGTCAGGCACCTCTGTTCTGTAATGAACCCATGAATTACATCTCGCAGCTCTGACATCTCTGGTCTTGCTCATCAAAATATTGTTCTTCAACCATAATTTATAACTTAATTTAAATGTCCCTTTTACTGTGACCTTTTTAGATCAGAATGGCATTGCATCTGGCAGCTTCTCCTTCAGCAAGGCATCCTTTCGCAATTACAGTCATTATGATCCCCGCTGAAAAGCCCATCTGAGTTAGGCTGCATTCATGCCACAATATTAAATAATTGCAGTCCATTAAGAACCCTGTTAAGAATCCAGAGTCTTTTACTCTAAGGAAAAATTGCTACTACGCAACGAGAAAATAGCACTGAACCACTTTGAAATCTACCCAGAAAATCCAATAAAAGGGATTGTTCAGCCAGAACAGCCTTTTGAGGGGACACGGTCACATCCAGCATTTAGAGCACAGCACTGGAATTCAGGAGTTTTCCAGGTGCTGGATTTTCCACTGGTGATGGACAAATCCCATCACTTGTCAGGGCACAGAGATATAAAGCCTAACCTGCCAAACACGAGCTAAATGCTATCAATACTGCAAGAGCATTTTAAGATTCAAGTAACAGAGACAAGTTTGGTTTTTTCACTGCTGCCAAGCAAAAGGCCTCAGTGGGAGCATAGACGATGCTGAGTGCTCAGTGCTGCATCACTGATATTTACACAACCAACCCCAACTGGAGCAGCAGTTACTTTAATCTAAACATCTTTAGGAACACTTAATTATTAATGAGGGATTTGCTCCTCTCACTGAAGGGGGACAATGGTCAAGATAGCCAGCGGCTCCGCCAAATTAGTGCGTTTAAGAAGGTAGGAAATAAAGAGAGAAGGAAAAACAACAAGGAAAACAAAAAGCAGGATGAGAATTGATGCCACGTGGCTTGAGTAGGTAGGGCTTTTGGTGTAATTACTTAATCCAAGCACCTGACTTAATACAAAATCTAATTCAGGCCATTTCTTTCAGTAGCAGAGCTGACAAATTTCAATTAAGGCAGATTCCCTTTATAGCTACGGACATCTTGCCCTACTATCAAATGGAATAAACTCCATAGCAACTGTAACTTATTAGGTGAAACAGCAAAATCTGTTTTCAAACCTGCAGCATTTTAAAGCGTTCATCTTCCCAAACAGCAAGATCTGACATTCATCACCTGTGTCCAGTACCCAAGAGAATACTAGCCCCAAATGCCCACTAATTCCAGGAATTCCTTTCCCCTGCCCTCTTTGAAATTCTACCTGATCCCCATTTGCTACAGCACATGGAATAATCAGGATCACATTAAAAAACACGCTGCCCTCAGAAAAGAGAAGTACTTAGCTGAGCTCCCTCTGGTGCCCAAGGACAAGGGAACCTTGAACCACCCGGGAACCTTACTTCCCAAAAAAACACTCTGCCAAAGCTGTGTTTTACCACCAGCTGCCACAGCTAATAGGAGAGTTTTGGCTCACACCTCGTAGGCACGGCTTGGTAGGCCACGGAACTGGAAACTACCTGAAAAAGGTGACAGAAATCAGTAAGCTACTCCCCTACGAGGCCAGGCAGAGAGAGCCAGGGCTCAGCCTGGAGAAGAGAAGGTTCTGGGGAGAACTTAGAGCAGCTTCCAGTACTGAAAGGGGCGCCAGGGAAGCTGGGAGGGGCTCTCAATCAGGGAGGGCAGGGAGAGGACGAGGGGGAATAGTTTTCAGCTGAAAACCATTCAATAACATTAAAAAAACAAACCCAAACTTTTTAAAAAAATAATATTTTACATACTCTAAACCCATTTTTAGAAGCAGCCAGAAATTTTTGGCCCTTTTATTAGCCTGTTTCAATGGTTTCTCTAGAAAGGTTTCCTGACTCATCTCACAAATAAAGCGCTGAAGTGTTTCCCCTAAGAGCAAGTATAAGGATGAATGAAAATTCAAAGTGGCAAAACTGTCTTAGGCACTAGAAGTGGCTTCGTTTCTCAACGTGCCCAGGCAGAGAGCGATGGCCCCTGAAGTGCTGTGCTACCTCATATGAACCATGAGAGTAGCTATTAATTAAGATTCATCCAAAAGGAAAACTAGTAATAATAAGAAAGGCTAACATATATTTAAATAATTTTTTATGCTTTCAACCTTGTCTGTAGTTAATGAACAAGAAAATCTGGTCTAAGGGCAAGTTAAAACAGGGAGTAATTTGTCTGGGTGACATCTTACTTAGAAGTGAATTTCCTTAAACTGATATTAGCCTGTCATGTCTGTCACTCATAATGACACGTTCCCATGTAACCGTGTGGCATGGAAGTCAGGACAAAGCTATTAGTAAAGAAAGATTTATACAATATTAGCATACGATTGTTTTGTCTTTCTTCCATGTAGCAGCACGCAAGCGTAAGCAGGGGGATTTTCTTACCATATGAGGAGAGAGTTGCTGGCTCCGACTGCCTCAGCAAAAATAACACGTGTCTAAAATGATAAAAAAATTGCGATTCCGCCCTTACCCACTGAATTCACACAATATCAGCTCCACTTTCTGTTTGAGGGATTGTTGTTCTATATACCTGATGCTCACTTTTACTCTGCAATCAGAACAGCAGGTAAGGCAGAACTTCGGGAATGAATTATTATCCTGGAACGTTTTTAAAACTGAGAACAAAGAAGGAATTTTAATCTTTCTTTACCTGGATTCTCTGAGAAAAGAGTTGTAGAAACTGTGACAGCAGGCATAGAGCAAAAGCAGCAAAGAATACAAGTAATGAGTTTCTGGCTCTGTGTCAGTATGGAGGACAAGACGATCCTCGAGCAGATCTGATCCTAAATTAGAGCTCTGGAGGTCAAAGAAAGTTCCATTTTCCAGATCGCTCAGGAAGACATCATGTTGGGTGCAATATCGAGCTCTGGGGCACTCTACTTGTGACAGGTTGCCAGTTGCAAAAGGAGCCACTGACCCCCACCCTCGGGTGCAGCCAGTGCACCAGCTCCCCACCCACCACATGGACCACTTCTCTAGACCCGTAACAAATACCTTGCTCTAGGACAAGACTGTGAGAAACTCATGTTTTCATTTTACTGGACTAATCTTTTAAGGTTTAACACATCAAACAACCTTCTTCCATGAATATTTAAACCAAGCACAAACGCCAGTTTGTTTCAGAGTCAGCCAAACTCAGCCACCTGTATATGGTATCGTAACACGACTGAACCTCTCTAGCTAAAAATGATGAAAGACCCTCAAGAACTAAAATGTTCTCCTCGCAGCTCTCACTAAAACAGCCACCAACCATCAGGAGGGTAACAAACTCCACATAAAAACTTCACTTCCTTCCTAGAGGTTACAATGATAAACGTGGCAACGAATCCCAGTAGCCAAACAAAGGAACAGGAGTACAAATTTACCTGGAACATTAAGTGAATAATCATTTCAATGAGCTGATAGATATGTTGCATTGTGCCTTCCGCGATCTTCGTTTCTATCTGCTATAATTAATGATAAATCATTCTGGGGGCTACAGCATCTGTTATTACATAAATAAAACACCAGCAAAGGAGCTTGTCAAGCCTGATTTACATGAAGTGCTGCTCTCAAGTTTATTGGATTTCCATAATAAGAAATTATACCATATCATTTTTTTTCTACATTAATCTTCTGGGCTGCATATGATAATTTCTAAACAAAAATACGACTTAGTGCAGGGAAAGGGTCTCATAATTATTTATCAGATAAATCTTATGTTTTAAATAGGGAGCAACAAGACAGAAAGGGCACCATTTTGTCAGGATGACTGATCATCTTTCTAAACTGTTTGAAGTTAGCCTAAAAAAGTATGTGCTAAGAAATAAGGTAAAGTTTCTTAAAATACCAAACATGACAGAACTCTCAGTCATAAGAAAACACTTTTCTAGAAGAACTCAAAGCGAACTTCACTGATTTCTAAAAATGTCAACTCATGCTGTTAGTACACAGAGTAGATTTTTGAAGCATGACTAAATGAAACGTCAGAGAAGCCCAAGGACCTTTCAAGAGCCATTAAGGTCAAACCTTGCAGACAGCCTTTTCGTGGAAGCACAACGGTCCTTGTACAGGCAGACTATTTAATGGGAACCTCATAGTGTCAATACAGGGTTAGAATAAACCTGGAGATGAAGAGGGCTTGCACCACAACACCTACAAAAGAGAGACTTCAGCAAAGCTGAGGTTACTGAATCATAGAATAGTTTGGGTTGGAAGGGACCTCTCCAGCTTTCTTGTAGCCTCTTCAGGTACTGGAAGGTCACTCTAAGGTCTCTTCAGAGCCTTCTCTAGGGCTAAGCTAAGGTTCCGTAAGTAATACTGCTCATGTTAAGAACACAGACATTTTAACCTCAGTGTAGATCTCAAGTCATACACACCTTATCACAGATTTCACCAGTGACAAACCAGCTAAACAAGTTACACAGACTAAGCTTCACATAATGAGATGCTTTACTGGCAGTAAAGAATCAGTTAAGCATATTTAATGTGATTAATTCGATAAAGTCAGTTCCACTCACTTTAGTAAAACAACCAAATAACAACATGCTCAGGATCCTTCCTTTAAGCAAACCAATAATCTGCACTCTGGTGCAGTGATTATCGCTCGGTTGCTGATGCTACAAGTTTTAAAGAATTTTATAAATAAATGGTTTAAAACTATGCATCTGTAAATAATTAAAGCACAGCAAGCAGCAGCAGACATAAACTTGTGGTCATTAGGTGGTATTTAATATTAGTCTGCAGGAGTACAGCACACTAAAGAGTTTTTCTGTTGATATCACTACTTATTTTACTCTTATTGACTGAAAACAAATTACCAGAGCCTCAAGCACAGTGAACAAAGTAATGTACGAGTCACTGTAGATAGCTGCAGTGCTGGATGCTGAGGCACAATGTGCTTCAAATTACCTTTAAGCTTCAAAGCTTAAATCTGAGGCTACCCACAGCATCCTCCTTGGACACTGGCACAGAAACGTGCTCAAACCAAGTCACTCCCAGCTTCCAGCCCTACCAGCCGTCCACAGGGGCTGCGCATTTCTGTTGTGATTGTCCCTACAGCATTTTACAGATTTATAAATTCCTTCAGCAAAGGGCACATTCTATCCCTTTTACAACTTCCATAAGTGCCCATAATCATCCAATAACTAATAATCATCAGTGTGACAAGATAGAACACAACTGTCCATACCACCAAGATATGTTTTATGGATAAAAGGGGACATAAAAGGAAGAAGAAAGAAAATTGTTTGTTGTTCAAGCCAGCAGATTTGTCTATCTGTTTCTTCAGAGTCACATGTGACCAGTTACACATAATTCCTTTTATTATTTCAGGAAGAAAACAAAGATGACAAAGGTCAGCTTATAGTCACTGCCAGCCCAATTCTCCAGAAGCTGCAAATGGGGCTCTGGAAAACGAGCAACTGGAAAGACTGTTCCTCCATACAGTATTTCTATATACTTACTGTATTGAGTGCATTAAGTGTAGTGTCGTCACGGGAGGCTGCAACACAACCGTCTTCTGTGGATCCTCCATCACACATGCCTGCAAAAGCTGCCATGCTCCTTTATAATTTGAGGGGAGAAAAGTTTCAATTCTTCAGCTACTGTTTGAGGTACACATCATGCAAACACAAATAGTATATTTATAGCTTCTATCAAATTTTAGGGCCTCGCCTCACTGTAGAAACAAGTTAAACAAGGCACCACACAGACCGTTATTTGTTATGTAAACCTGAGGCATCTCAGTAGATCAAGTAATTAATGCAAAGTTAAAATCCAATTGAAGTGGGTTTCACCAATTAAAAACCTGCACTGCAGTAGCACCACAGCCTGTGATCAGGATTATGGAAGATAAAACCTCCACACATGAGGACAGAGTCTCACCAGAGACAGCGAACTTCACGTTTTCATCTTAGCTTCATTATGTTAGAAAACAGAGTTAAACTGCAGATTCCCCACATCTCTGAATTCTTGCAAACTACAGGTAATTTACTCATACTCTGACTTATTATGAGGCCCATCAATGCAACAAATCAATCTACCAGGCACACAAGAGACTGAAAGGTAAGCCAAGAGCTCATGCAAAAAAGACAGGTAGTCTCTGAAGGAACCCTGAACTCTCCCAGCCATTCCACTCAGTCACAACCGTTGGCACACGGTACACGTCCAAGACGATCAGGCTAGCACATACTGCCAGCTTGGCGTTAGAAACCCAAAAGCCAACGGAAAGATTCTATGTTGGCCCAACATCAAACTAGAGCATTCTTGTCTCAAACTAAACATTTCAGCTTCTCCAGCTGACATCCACGCTATATCCAAACAGGACATTAAGGAGTTCCGAAGGCACTGGTAGGATCGTGGCTGAAATTACCTTGCTGCCCTAAGGTACATAAGTAAATCACAGTCGTTGACTCCTGGCATCCACACGAGTTCTTCATGCTGTGTCACCGTGTCACCATCTGGGGAAGGAAACGGCTGCAGATCAGGAAGCTTAGCCTGGGAAAAATGAAGATCACACAGACGTTACAGTTATGAGCAAGGTTAGGAGGATACACAAGTGTTCTTAATAACAAAGTTTGTAGTTTCTCTGGAATATTACGAGCTCACAGATGTGAGATGCTCAGACAACAGAGGGTGAAGCCATCTGATCCAAGTTTCACAAGTTTATGAGGAAACTCGCTCGCTAAGCCCCAATCCATTTCTTTTATCCAGCATGTCTTCTTTTACAAGGGCAGTTCTTTTCCTGACAATTCTGCAGGGCTGACACCACCTCTCAGCCCACTTTATGTAGACACACCAAGTGTGAGCATGTTTGCAGAAATACCACAGCTTGGAAGGAAACCATTTTATCCTGGATATGTACTTCTCTGCTGGAAAGAAGTCAAACGTTGTTGGGAGAATTTACCCTCAGAGACAGCTCTTCACTTGTCTCAAAGATGCTGTAACAACTCCTGCTTGTGGGCTAAAAAATTCTTATAATAAGATACCAATATGAAAGATGGCAAGAATGGGGTTACCATACATGGACCATTTTAAATAAGTGAAAACATTCAACACTAAGTTTATAATTAAATCCTCAGTAAATCAGTAAAACTCTAAAGAGAAACAAAGACATTTCCTGAAAGTGAGGCAGCTCAGCAAAATGAAGGCTGCCACTAAGTATTATACTGCATCCAGAGACCCAATTAGCATCTTTAGTCATCTGCTGCTATGGGATGAGATAGCCGAGAGCCTCTTCCAAACAGCTTTTTAAGCCCTGTAATTACCTCCAATACTCAGAATGCTAAACGCATTTGAGAGGCAACATTTATACATAACCAGTAATTACAAGTCACAGGTTCAGATGTCTTTCATGTTCTGCTCTTTAATCTGTACTTTATTTTACTCCTTCCCTGGGAAAATGGATGTGTTATTGAACTTCTCTTCTGGAAAAGGTTAAGCAGCCATTATACCAGGATGAGATTTCCACAAGCTCCATGCATTCTAGCGACCAGGGTACCTTCACAAATGATCATTTATCCTCACGTATCCCAGGAACACACTTCCTTATCGAAGTTACTTCTGCGAGCAACTTCCCCTTCTGACACCTCTGACTGTTAATTTGTCACCAAAAGTTTTCACAGGAGAACATTAGTAGAGACTCACTCTCCTCCCACGTATGTGAATTTTGAGAACAACTGCAATTCTACAAACAATTCTCGTCACTTACGCCTCTCTTGCTGTTATGAGACAAGCAATGGCTTGAGGCATCTGCACACTAAGGATCCAAATCCCCCCCACAGTCCCCTAGCACCTCTAACACCCACAATTTAAGGAAAACGAAGGCAACAGATATTTTATTGGAAACCACTACTGGTATCTCAGGGCTGTTTCCGGATTCTGCTACACATTTTTTTCACAAAGAGGTGGGCGGAGGAAAATTTATCCCTTCCCTGAGCTGAGAAAGCCCAGGGTGTAGAGGGGACTATTTTTATGCTTTCAGAATACAGAACAGAAAGCAGCAATCATCATCGTCAGTCTGACTTCCTACCATGGCCTACAATCAATCATTCATATATCTTAAGATTACACCTTCTACTAATTAACAGGATGAGAATACATCCTCTCAGCGATGACATTAGTCAAACTCAGCAAATGAGGGGAAGAACACCAGATGTTTAAAATGTTAAGCAAGCAAAAATTAAGAGTACTCTAAATCAGTGGACTTCTTCCTACTTTTTTTTCCCCATCCATAAATACACATGGTACAAATCATACCTTATGGCGCAGGTGACTAATGCCAAAATATTACATGACAATTTGAGATGAAAGTTGTTTCGAAGGTATCATTTCCAGGACAGTTATTATGACTAGTGAAAATTATACTTCAAGTTTCTTGCCAAGAACTTTCTTCCTCTAAAGCCTTAAGAATGTTACATAGGTTCCCTAAAAGTTTGCTTTCCCAGAATGTGCCAAATAATAGCAGGATTCTTCTTTCATTCCAAGTAGTCACTCAGATTCCTTCAATCTTCTTCTAGAACAAACCCAACAGCATTTCTGGTACTAAAAATCTCAAACATATCAACACATGACAGAGAAAAATCTCGTTAACTTACAATGAATCTAGAAGTTACTCATTATATTTGAATGCATACAATTTTAAATAAGTGCTCTCCAAACAGATCATGCAGCATGTCCTTTGGATATGAAAATACAAACAAAATCCCTTACCTGATGGCTGGGTCCAACTCTGATTTCACCTTGGGTGCTGTTTAGCCTCCTAATATAAGAAAAAAAAACACAAACCAGTATTGAGAAAGAATTCTAATTAATGAAGTTTAAGATTATATTCTCTATTTTTTTGACATTGCGTTTGGAAGAGAAGCAAAAGGAACGCATTGCTAAGAAAACAAAGGAGGAGATAGACAGACAGACAGACTCAGTGTATTACAGGTCACACTGCAAATGGTAAAAACCAACAGGGAGGTCTGGAGAAGGACCTGCTACAGGGAGAATCACCTTCAAATGGCACCTGACTGTTACCAGTCCCTTGTGCCTTTAAGTGCTTACCTCAACACCAAACCTACAATGACATAAGGAGGAATTTCTTCCCAATGAGAGTGATGAGGCCCTGGAACAGGTTGCCCAGAGAAGTTGTGGCTACCCCATCCCTGGAGATGTTCAAGGCCAGCTTGGATGGGCCCTTGGGCAGCCTGATTTAGTGGGACAACTAAATCACAACTGTCACAACTTCTCTGGGCAACCTGGGCCAAGGCCTTCCCACCCTCATACTGCAGAATTTCTTCCCATGATCTAACCTAAAGCTCCAAGTACCTCAGACCTGAACACAGGGTTTCAGGTCGGGTCTCATGAAAACAAAGTAGAGGGGCAGAATTACCTTCCTTGCTCTGCTGGTGACACTTTTTCTGATGCAGCCCAGGATACGGATGGGTTTCTGGGCTGCAAGCATATGTTGCCACCCAGAAAGCCAACAACACACATACGCTTCATTTATGAAGTTCAGCTTCACCTCATGACCATTCTGAAATGCTATTCACTGGGGCACAAGTGGGCAAACTACAGCAGTAGATCTGCATGAACCTCATCCAAGAGAACACAGGAGGAGAACCTGTCAGACAGGAATCCACACAGGTTTTGTAACGCTCCATCTTATGGTGTGATGTCTACGCAACGCTACCTGCCGGGAAGTAGATACAGGCTGAAATACGCACCCAAAGTCTCCTGACAGGAACGAGTACAGGTCAAAATGCTTTTCTAAAATGTGTATTTTGGCAAGACACGATCTGACATTGTTCTCTTGTTTTCAAGTCATGCGAAGAAATGCCTGAACTAGAAAATCAATTTTATATTTACAACAAAATTATAAATTAATTACTTGGATAGATTTTGTTCAGCTATCAAGTATCAGAATTTTTCCCTGTAAGGAACAAAGGGTAAGCTGACAACAGAAAATGCTGATGCTCTTCCTTTATTCCCAAATTCGCTTTAAAGCCACACACATTTCTGCTAGTCAGTGCAAGTCAAACCCAAAACATGTCTATGTGGTTTCTGCCAGCCACGACACTTCATGCCAGCCCAAGGCCGCATAAGCTGGGATTGTACGTAAACAGAAGATTAAGCTGTTTTCTGCTTAGGTAGTCAAATCACCAGTCAAAATATCCCCCAGCACCTGATTTCTCCAGTTGTATCATACCAAATATGATAAATAAAGCATTTAGGAATGGGGACTGATTATAGGATGTTGGAGCACAGTGTACTTGCCAGGCAAAAAGCTACGTTTTGGACAGGATTGATGCTCCTCACTCTCGATGTGAAGTTACTTGGGGAAACTCCAAGGAGTTACCTACCCAACCATGATTCTTTATGGGAAAATTAACCATGAAGAGAAATATTTGTGTGCCTTTTCATCTCTCGCATACCATTCTTGATTATATTCACACCCCAAAGGTGTTTCCTCCCCTGCTCCTGAAGGTCAGGACTGTACTGAATTCAGACTCTGTCAGACTGTACCGCATCCCACTTGGTTTCAGAAAGGCACGAAGCCGATGGCTCTGCGAGAGCACTCAATCCGTTAAATAATTTTTACTGATTCCATGTCCCCAGGAATGGGCTTGCAAATGGAAAGAAAATTCTTGCTATGGAAACTGAAATGCCCTGTAGATTTTTAAGCTAAATTATATTGGCAGAGAGCAATTACAATAATGGAACGGCTCTCTGTGTCTGTTCTCTGGGAAAGAAGAAAGGGGACCCAATGCTGTATATGAAATCTGACACAAAAGAAACTGCTGTAACAAAGCAGTATCCATAGCAACAACAACTTAATATTTCAGTCCTCTTCAGCTGCAGTGGATTAAATATAATGACAAGATGTTCCCTTTGAAAAGTAACCTGTTGCCATGACAACGTTGTATTCTGCAAAGTAAACAGGGGCTGGTCAGAAAGGAGATGTAAGCCAGCGACTGCATATCAAAAAGGCAAGGAGCTTCTGTACAGAGCAGGGCAAAACACGCCTGCTCTAACCCGAGAGAGGCTTGTTCCAAATAGTTCTAGAGAAGAGAGAGGATGTTCGGTTCAGTGACGCTTTGTCCTTGCAGTTCTAAAGCAACAGGGGAGGCTGGAGGGTCAAGGCCAAAGCAGCACAACAAGAAAACAGTTCAGAGGGGAGGATGAGAGGGGCCCAGGAGTCAGCACAGGCTGCAGGGCTTTCATTTATCAGCTCTAGAAAGAAGACGGGAAGGCAGGTCAGCAGCAACAGCTCCTGTGTGACTTCCAGTACAGAAACAAGTTTAACTCCAGATTCACACAAATTACACCAACAGCTGGTAGCCTTTGTCCATGAAAATAATGCAACATTGCAATGCCATCAGGGACCAGATGGCACCAGAGCAGCCTTAGGAACACCTTGGGTTCAGGATTCACAAAACTGATTGCTGTGGCAGAACCATCAGAGCCAGACAGGATTCAAAGTTGGAAAACTCTCCAGAGTTTAGGGGCAATAGCAAAGGCATTGGCAGATTTCTGTGCAGCACTTCACTGCACGGTCCTATCCTTGACATAGCAGGAATGGGTTGCCCAGGGCCCAGGTGTTCGAGGCCAGGTCAGATGGGAGTTTGAGCAACCTGATCCAGTGGGAGGTGTCCCTGCCCATGGCAGGAGGGGTTGGAGCTGGATGAGCTTTGAGGTCCCTTCCAAACCAAACCATTCTATGATTCCGTGGCATGAATCCCAGTCAGTTCTTTACCCAGCACATCTCTACTAGGAGGCCAGGTTTCTGAAAGAAACTACACACGCTATGTATGGAAGGCAGACCTTCAAGGTCAGGGACTGCGTGTACAGGGTAGAATCTTGGAATCTATCATACTGTTTCTTTCATGTTCTCCTTTTTACTACTGAACATCAGGAAGAAGCTGACTACACAGTTATTGCACATATTTTATATTGACTTACAAGTCCGAGACACGGGTGAGGGAGGTGGCACCACAGCTGCAGGATCACACAGACCCAGCTATGGCCTTCAACAGCTTGTTTCACCACACACACATATGGTTTAATTCATCCTGCTGCAGTCACCACGCACTCAAGGCTCTCCAACATGTATTGCACTTCCCTTGGTGTTCTGAAACGCTCGCTGCTAGCCAGCAGCAGCTCAGAAGCCACCAAAATAACTTCATGCTGCCATTAAGCGTAAAAATCAAAACACCACAACCCAAATGTTGTCTCTAGGATAGCATTCTGTGCTGCTGGTTTAACCACTGTTGGCACGATCGTTCCCGATTCTGTGCATTGCAGTGATGTGAGATGCTTCAACAGAACAAGACTTTTCAACCAGCCAGATTGCTCAGCTTGGATGACCTGTCAAACAGCCTCTCATTCTCTTCAGAGCTCTCCAAAAAGGGTTTTCAGATCCAACCTGCTGGAACCCCCTGCAACACACACACACACACCCCCACCCCCTCACTAAAGCAAACTACACCATGCAAAAAAAAAGGTTTTTGGCAATTAAACCAGCAGCACAATCAGTCCAAAGCAGGTTTCCCACCCTGGAACGCAGCCTGAGGAGGGGATGGGGCTCCAGACAGGTACCAAAATAGCAATTACCATGCAATCAGCAATCAGGGTGAGGACATTATTCACCAAGGAAATGAGTGTAAACAGCTGGAAGATGTCATTTTGATAAGACAAAGGATTAAAAGAAGAAAGATACAACTTAAAGTTAGGATAAGCAGGGGTTTGGGGAGGGGGATTTTTGTTTTTAATAAGCAACAACAAGCTAGAGCAACAAACAACTACTCTTATAAGATTTGGGTTTATTTATGAAGCTTAGAAAGGAAATCAATGGCTTAATAAAACCAAAATCAACTACATATAAATAATAGTGAGAACAGATTCTAAATTGCAGTCATCCAGTTTAACACTTCTGTAGCCAAACAGTATTATTGGCAAGGTAATCGGATTCATAAGTCGAAAGTGTGGTACTATAGGGTAACTCCTCTGTATTTGGGGTTACTGTCAAATTAATGTAAACCTGAAGTAGTTAGGAAAGGTAAAGACTCAAGAAAAGGATTCTTAAAAAACTACTTTCATGCAAATGCCTCAACACCCAAGATGAAAAAAGTGCTCCTCAGCAGCAGTTCTAAAAACATCTGGCAAGGATCATTTTGTTCCATTTCTAGAGGGACAAAACAGGAGAGAACTGAATTCCTCTGCTCCAACTGCAGCTGGTTAAAAAGCAGTTTATCAGAGCCTGAAAGGGACTGGCATCACATTCAAGAGATCCGTTTGGTAGGACATTCTGTTTCTTATTATCCATGCATCCATAAAACAAAATCCACACTCCTCACTCATCCGATACTACGCAGGCTCTGTCTGCAAAGACCTAGCTATAAAAGAATTGCTTTACATGCATTTGCTCTTTTGCAGCACGAGAAAAATCATCAGATTTCACCACAGTGATGCAGAATAGCCTGGTCTGCCCACAAACACTATAAAGCCTCTGCCACACAACAAAGCTCTAGCCTCATTTTCTCCAAGCATTTGCTTATGGTCACTGTTGGGAGATAAGATCCTGACACAAGAGGACGGGGAGGTTGGAACTGAATGATCTTTAAGGTCCCTTCCAACCCAAACTACTCAATGATTTGCTTTTCCCAACAATTATTTTCTACATGAAAAATCTGACTTCAAGTTCCCCTGTTTTGTATGCCCAGTGCACACTTGTGCCTTAAAACTTTTTTAAGTAAGACTTTAAAATCCCTTCTTGAAGTATCTTAAAGCTCAGAGAACACTCTTGCTAAAGGCCAACCTCTAGAAAGTTTAAGTTTTGTTTAAAATCTGTTGTAACAGTGTGCTATAATAATAAAAGCACAGGCAATTTTGTGTTCTGAGTGAAGAAAAAAAAAACAAGCCTGTGTTTCAGGGCAAATGAACTTATATGGGAATGCTTTTAGTGATTGCTCCAGCTAAAGCAGGAATGAATAAACATGTGCCAACGCTTTCATCTTCAGTGCAAGTTTGAACTTGCTGACTGATTGCAATTAAAACTTTAGGGAAGGGGAGGACTCCATGTTCTGCACCCATGTTTGGGGAAGGAAGCACTTGCAGAAGTTTGAGTCAGACAGGAAAAGCTTTAAGATAATGTTGTTTTTCATCAGGTTTATGTATATACATAGAAATATTATTTATATACACTCTCCCCTACTCAAAAGTTATGATGGAAGTGACAATATTAGTCACTCCAAGACATGAGTTATTGCAAGGAAACGAGCATTCTCTCCACACAGGAATTACCCATGTACATTTTATCCTCTCTGATATTTGTTTTCCAATATTTTTTCACCTTCAAGTAAGGAACACACCCTTATTTTCATCCGAAGTTAAAAGAAATGAATTAGTGGACGCTTTTGCAGGATTGGAAGTTTTTCATCTGGTCTATATGTGATTTTAATAAAACCAGAACGTTACTTATTTACAAGCGACACTTACATTGATAGGTAAATATGTAAATGAATTCAACACCGAATTATATCATTTTAAGTGTTTATCCTGTATTCTTTTTTAAATGGCCAGGCAGGACCTTTGCACTCCCCAAAGCAAATATTGCCTACTAAACCAGACTATCTACTCCATCAACAAACACCATTGCTTCAACCCAACCCCAGTTTACATGCAGGGCAGCATCCGAGCAGTTAATTTTTCCCATCAAGCTGTGTTAAGGTTAGCTGCAGTGGTCGATACTCCGTCTCTCAGGTTCTAGACAACACAGACCTCCAGCTTCCCTCAACAGCAGATGGATGGAGAAGCAACAATACATATTAAAGGAAGCATGAAGAAAGTGGAGCATAAAACAAGCTTGAAGACACCCCCAGTTCCACCATACACTCAGAAAAAACCATATTCCAGCCTAAGGAACTGGAAGGAAGGAGGAAGAGATAATCTTACTGGTTTAAGTCTTAAAGCTAAAACGAAGTCAGGACAACAGAAAATAAGACTATGAAGTGCATGGCCACTGGTTCTTCATCCAAAGGACAAAATAAAAGCACTTCCCCTCATGTGTTTGTAACTTCAGGCAGCCTGATCCAGGGGGAGGTGTCCGGGCCCATGGCAGGGGGTTTGGAAATGGACGGGCTTTAAAGTCCCTTCCAACTCAAACTATTCTATGATTCCATGATTGCTGCAGCCCCTTTCAGTAATGGAATTTGGATTAAGAATGTTTCTAAGTCAGCCCATTCAGCTCTGAGGTGATTCAGCCAGACTGAAGTTCAAGAGCCCAGAAGGTAGCCCAGTAACTCCCACTGCACAGGACCATGGGTGCAAGGCTAGAAGTCAGCCTTCCGCTAAGAAGTTCCAGAGACATCACCATAACCAGCACAAGCCATCCCATCACCTTCACACTCAATGCACTCCAGTAACTCACAAACAAGTTACCCTGATGGAAGCAGGTCCCCTCAGCAACAGTCCCCACAGTGCCGAGATCCGTTCTGCAGCCATGGGGCCAGGCAGAGGGGCCAGAGCACAGCAGCACCCAGCTTTGCACAGGTTCAGACACTACTGTGAATGAGAAAACCCTGCAGAATCAAGATTGTTCCCAATTCCACATACGCAAGTCCTTTCAATACCACTTGTATCTAGCAGTGACAGTGACAGTTCTCCCACAAGGACCTCAAAGCCAGTTGCAATCACACCATTACACAAAACTGTAGAGCCAAGTCCTCTACTTTATTCAGATCAGTCTAAAAAATAAAGTAGGCTGATAAAACTGATGCGGGTATTGCTTACCCAGCTGCCATGTGAGAAGCTTCTCAATGCATACAACAATACTGCTGCATTTTAGATGCAGAAGTGGTACTTGCAAGAGACTGAAAAGCAAGCAGAGCTATCATAGAATGTTTTGAGTTGGAAAGGACCTCAAAGCCCATCCAGTTCCAACCCCCTGTCTTGAGCAGAGTCACCTCCCACTGGATCAGGGGCCCCAAGCCCCATCCAGCCTGGCCTTGAACACCTCCAGGGATGGAGCAGCCACAGCTTCTCTGGGCAACCTGGGTCAGAGCCTCCCAACCCTCAGAGGAAAACATTTATTAATTGCTTTTTATTTCTTAACTATGCTGTCTACTTTTTCCCCCCACCCCCTTAATACTGAGGAAGCATCAGCAGGACCACAGCCGCTTAGTTCTAATGCAAACACCCATCCCCAGAGCAGCCACTGGCTGCTGACACCCAGTCCTCCCTGGAACATCATCAGAACAGCCTTCAGCAGGCCCAAACAGTTGCTAATCGCCGCTCAGGCAGCCCTGCATCCTGCAGCAGTGCCTCTGCAGCCCCCTACGGACCCACCAGCGGGCTGGCATGCAGACAGCACAACTGACAGCACAACTGCACCACGAGGGGAATAAAATCTAAACCCACACAGCTCTAGCGTTTTGCTCCATGCACCCTGTAGGCAGCAGAGTCCCTGCTCAGTGCCCTCATGCACCATCCGAGCAACTGCAGAGCAACGCTGCTGGGATTCGATGGTTCTGTGGAACATGCAACAGTAATGAAATGATTTCATAAACATTTCAGAAGTCACAAATAACAGCAAAAATCATCATGGTTTAGGGGAGGCCAGAGTGATGCAGCCTACCTGCAGGGGCTGAATGGATCATCCATGACTATGACAGGCTCTTGTGGGTTTAGATGTATTCCTGAACCCTGTACTTGACAGCTAAAACTCTGCCTTTTCCACTCTACCAACTCAAAATGGAGGCACATGCAGTCTGAGAGACCTCGGAGAGCTTTCACTGAGCTTGTGCTATGACCTAAGCCTGCACGCAGAACGCAGAAACTTCGCCCTCAGACTGACAGGACTGAGCATGTGCTGTGACCCTCCCTCATCCACACGCTGTCTCACCACGCAATCAATCTCAACCCTGCTGTTTCCGTAAATACAGCGCTCGGTACAGCCTCTGCCGCTCTTGCATGCGTATGAGAAAGGGGCCTCGCTGGGGGATCCGGGATGGCCAACACGCGGGAGCAGAGTCGCTTGGCACTGGAGGGGCTGCTTGCTGCAATTTCTCATCATCTCTTCTCCTAGGGACATACACAGTGGTTTAAAAAAAAAAAAAAGAGGCTTCTAAAAGATTTTTCCCCCCCCTAGTCTGTGATTAGCTTCTAACAAAATTAGAGGTGGCACGAGGTTCACATGTCCCTCAGGGTTCCATAAAGGGACCAAGGCAGTTTAATATCTGCATCAACGATACAGACAGCGAGATCGAGTGCACCCTCAGCAAGTCTGCTGATGACACCAAGGTCAGTGGTGCAGTTGCCACATTGGAAGGACAGGATGTCGTCCAGAGGGACCTGGACAGGCTGGAGAAGTGGGGTTGGGAGAACCTCAGAAGGTTCAACAAGGCCAAGTACAAGGTCCTACACCTGGGTCAGGGCAATTCCCAGTTTCAATGGGGGATGATGTGATTGCAAGAAGACCTGAGGGGAAGGACTTGGGAGTCCTGGTTGTCCTCGACATGAGCTGGCAATGTGCGCTCACAGCCCAGAAACCAACCGTGTCCTAGGCTGCATCCAAAGCAGCGTGGCCAGCAGGGAGGGAGGGGATTCTGCCCCTCTGCTCTGGTGAGACCTCATCTGGAGTCTAGTGTATGGTTCTGGAATCCTCAGAATAAGGAGATGAAGCTGTTGGAATGAGTCCAGAGGAGGCTACAAGGATGATCCGAGGGCACTTCCCGTAGGAGGACAGGATGAGAGAGTTGGGGTTGTTCAGCCTGGAGAAGAGAAGGCTCTGAAGAGACCTTAGAGTGACCTTCCAGTAGCTGAAGGAGCTACAAGAAAGCTGGAGAGGGACTGTTCACAAAGGCTTGTGGTGACAGGACTGGGGACAATGGTTATAAACTGGAGAGGGGAGGATTTAGGCTAGACATAAGGAAGAATTTCTTCACCATGAGAGTGAACATGAGAGTTGCCCTGGCCCAGGTTTCCCAGGGAAGCTGTGTCTGCCCCATCCCTGGAGGTGTTAAAGGTCAGGCTGGATGGGCCTTGGGCAGCCTGATCCAGTGGGAGGTGAACAACCCAAGGAAGCCAGATACCCTTTTATCTAAATACAGTCTGGGGGCTGTGTGTGTCCATTTTGGTTAAAAGAAATAAAATGCAAGGCAATTCAGCACATGACAATACCTAGTGACACAAGTGAGGGTGCTCAGCATCTTCCATAGTTCTTTCCTGGGAATAATAGACAAGCTTGATACTAAATTACAGCAAATTTGTTTTGTAAGGCATCCAGACACCATCTGTTCCATATCACACGGGTATACCACACAAACAGCCCTCCACATCAGGAGGATTCTGGTATTTAAGTGCTAAACCTATCTTTTTTTTAAAAAAAGAAATGGACTCTCAATACACTTATGGAATGGTCTTTAACATATGCCAAAACCTCAGTATTCTACTAAGTGTCAGCTCAGACCATTGCCCAACAACAAAAAAATTAAAAATAAAGGGAAAATAAATGGTGTGGAATAAAAACCCAGACCAGATCTGGTTCTTCCCAAAGCACCTATTCAAAACGTCACCCATGCCTTCGACGTCTGGTATTAGTAAGTTCTACAATGCAAAACAATGTTGTGGGAGAGTAATTTAGACTCCTGACCATGAAAACTGTTTGTAAAAACTGATTATTTACAATTCCAAGTGAAAATTCAGTGGAACTTAAATCTATGTCAGCGTCAGGCAAAATTTTATCCTGTGTTTACTTACTCCTGACATCAAAGAACTGATTGCCCAGTATATACCAGTACAAAGCCAACAGGGCAGGGACGCTGATACCCTTGAGTGGGAGCCCAGAGCTGTTTCTTTAAGCCCAGACATATGTCAGGGTATAAAATGAAGGACTGAGAGAAGTTCTTGCCAGAAACAGCTACATTTGGCCTGATACTACAGGCAAGGCAAGAACTGGAGTTGTTGTGAATGATAGCAAGATGTGAGGTGGTGAGAAACATCTGTCTGAGCTCAGGCCGGTGTCCAACAGCATCCGCAAGCCTTTAACATGAAAACATCAAAAATTATTACATTTCCAACACACTGAGCGGTGTTTGAGAGGCCTGGAATGATACACAAGCACCTTAGGCTGGACACAAAATAAAATTACTCAAACAGAAATGTATTGTCACGAATTAAATCCATCGCTCTGACTCATTTGATTTAAGAACAGTTCCTATCACACTCTTGTACAAGGCAGCTGTAGAACTCCAAATCTTACCCACACCATCCTATTACTTCAAGCCACCATGAATATTTTCCATCCTTTCCACGTGAATCAAGACACGACACTAGAAAAGCTGATCAAGTTCAAAATGAAGTTCTGGTTTTCTGGACAAACCCCCAACAGGTCATCCTGGAATGTGTGTTAGAGCACTTTTACTTCCAAAAGCTAAATAAATCTAGAATGAGGTATTCAGAGAAGCAGCAGCAGCAAACACGCAGGTCAAAAACAATCAACAATTTCAGCTCCACTCTTCTTCCTAAACCTGCACCCGTTCCAAGACAAAACAGAGCTAGAATTTAAAAAATAAAAAAAAAAAAAAAAAAAAAAAAAAAAACACAAACACACAGAAAAAACATTGTGGTTGCAATGAAATGAAAAAAACTCTAGGACTGGAGAGCTGGTTAGTCCCAGTAATTAGCTGATCACTAAGAGCCACACTTTGTCATTTCATTGATCTTCACAGGCTCAGTCACTTTCTAATACCTGGAAGAATTAGCACTTACTGTTACACGGAAAGTGGCTTTAAAACTGCACTGATAACTGACATAAATAGCATTTCAGAAGAGAAATCATCCATTAAAGACAGAACTTGAACACTAATAGAAATAATTCATTTGGCATTCACACCCTCAAAACTCAAATGCATCGAAGAGTGACAAAGTTAAATATACAGGTCAAGCCTGATGAGAAACCTTTGATATTCAGCATGACAAACTTTACAAATGCCTCACCTTGTCAGACCGCACAAAAAACCCACACAAATGACATTGCAAAACCTCTTAACACATTGGGTTTTTAAAATATTATAGGATTTCAAGCCCTTTTGTCAGAGCTCAGCATCACATCAGCCAGATGGCTTCTAGCGACTTGTACTAACATCGCCTGCTATGAACATAACCTGGATCGATTCTGGGAGTTTCCCCAGCCCAGCACCCGGCCCTGGACACACGAACAGCTCAGGACACTTCAAAGCAAGGTACAGGAAGCCTCGTAAACAAGCAATTACAGAATAATATGCCCCCACAGAGCAATTCTTCCTAACTGCAAGCAGTCAGTGGCTGGCTGCATCCTGGAGCATCAAGATTCAGATCTGCCTTAAAACCAGTAAACAGACAATGTAACCATTACAATATTTTTTTTTATATGTGTATTTAATGCTGTTCTCCACAATAGCTCCAGAATCATAGAATCACCAGGTTGGAAGAGACCCATCGGATCATCAAGTCCAACCATTCCCATGAAAAATCAAAAATCCAGACCCACAAATTAATTATGTTTCCTGCACTGAAAGAAGCAACACAACCTCCTGTCAGCACAGACCTCGCTGAGCCCTTTTACACATTATTAATCTTATACTCAAGTGCTCAGAGAAATACACTCCTAGGCAGGAAACTCTTTAAGGTTGGTGTTTGTAAGACATTATTGTGTTCACAAAACTACATAATTGCAAAAATAATAAACACAATGAAGGTACAGTCTAGAAAGAGCCTTGCTTTCCCAACACAGATGATGAAGGCTGGTTGGACAACTCCCAGGCAGGCTGAAAGGACTGTGAAATGAAAAAATACACTGAACATACCTTCCTCAAACACGCATTAATTCCCCAAAAAGCTCTTTCTGTACCTCTAATTTGCTGCAGGCCAGCAAAGCATAAAATAGAAATTGTTTCTATGGGACCCATATGAGTGTTTGCACATGAATCACAAATTCCCACACTTAAAAACTTCCTATTTTGTTACTTCAAAGTGTGGAAATTTCAACACTGCTAAAAATTCCAGCTAATAGTTGCAACCTTCAAAGGAATTTAACAACTGTTAAAAACTCATTCTGTAGCAGTGTGTTATTTACCCAGAGAGGCAACCAGGTATCACGACTCACAATCTTGTATTATCTACTGCTCAGTCTGCTCCTCTCCACAGACTCAGCAGGAAGAGCTGGCTGCTGCTTCCTTGCATTCTCTTCCATCCCACCTTCCTATTAGCATCACACTCAATTTTAACTTTTCTTCCCTTGAGTAGTTTTCCTGCTCCTACAGGCCCAGATCAGAGGCAAAACATTTGCTTTAAAAGATGCTTCACTTACCTTGTCTCTGGATTATATCCCAGTATGTAGAAAAATGAATCCACTCGGGCTTTAAACTCTCTAGCAGCAAAGATGTCAGAGAAATGGGAGATGTTACACTTCCCCCTGCAAGAAAGAAAGAAAACGGTATTAGAATTCTATCTTCAATAACAGCTATTTTAATTAAGTGTCGCTGCAATCTGTATAAGTCACAGACATCCTTGTGTTCTCATACATGTCTAGAACTTCATAAACATAAGCTGCTGTAACAAATAACCATGCAGATTCTTCTCACTGCACAGAGGAAAAAAAAATCAGTTACTGTGTCTCAGATGGTGCTCTACTGAGATTCATTAATTCTCATTTGGCCAGCACACAGTCCTGAGGAGCCCAAATTTAATCAGACAAATGAACAATATCTACCCTAGAAATACAATCCTCCAAATGTCAAGTCTTTGAAGTTTTTACAGACCTATTACACTTACATCTTTAAAGAAGCTTCCAAAATTCTACTATATTATTTGGGAAGTCAGCTTTTTACTTAGAAAGCTAAGCACAACATCAGTTTAGTAACATTCTAAATAAAAAGGAAAGCTATGATGGTTTAACAATCCTAACAATGCGAATTCCAAACCCCCAAGTTTCTTCCTTCAAAGAAGAGAATGAAACACAGACCTTTATTTAAAGAGGGAAAGGGAGAAAAGAGGATTAGCTTGCTCTACAACAGATTGTTAATAATTTTTAACATAGTTTGTTGATGCAGTCGTCATCCTTAAGGACAAGCATGAAATGTGGCTGTAAGAAGATGCATCTCGTTGTCTAAGAGTTTGAAGGATTGTTCACGTCCAAGTGCTGTTCGCGTTTTGCCATGAGATGCGCTGCCACTCAGTGCCCAGTAAAAAAAACACTCGCTCTTTGGCTGTCTGGTCCGTTGGCCAACGGGCCAGACAGCCAAAGAGCGAGTGTTTTTTCTTCTTCTAAACCTGATTCCATGCAATACACAAACCACAAGGTTTGGCTCTTTTTCAGGATGTCAGGCTTTCTGGTATTAACAGCGATAGCATCTCTCTTCACTTGTATTTACTGAACAGTATTTGCTATTATAAACCAAGCTGCTACGGGGCTCGTTTAACACTGTAAAAAGGTTTGCCAGTCTTAGTTAAAACAGAATGAAAAGTGCTATTGCCACCAGCACGCCAAGATGAATAATTATCTTGCCTGTAACAACAGTCGATCTGTTTGCCTGCTCTTCTCAGCAGAGCTTAAACAGCACTGCACACTTGAGAAACTGCGCAAGAAGGTGAAATGCAAAGCTCCCAATTTTCAACTTGCTGAAGCACTTCAGAGAGACTTGCCAACCACAGCCACTAAGGGTTTGGGTCTTGTAACACGAGCTCTCCAATACACAAACATCAACTCCTGCTGGTGAGGAGAGCACCCCAGAAGGATGAAGGATGACTTAAAGTCAACTAATGTTCCAAGACAAAATCAATCTGGCTATCCTGTGAGCTGAGGCTGCAAAACTATCCTAATTGCCTAATTCTCAGCCAATTGCCATCCCAGCCAAGGACAAAGCCACCCTGGATTGTGCACAGGTCATGCCGGGTTGCAGCGGAACATTACCAAGGTCTGGAATTGAGACATCACACACAGAAATCCTGAAGGGCACACTCGGTCACTAATATTTATTTCAGCCCCAGTGGCTGAAGCTGTTAGAGGTGCCTACTTGAGTCATTTAGAAAGAAAATGAGAAGGGAGGTTGTTTAGATATTTCACATTAAGTTCCCATTTTAAAATTATTGGAGGGAAAAAAAAATTGTTTCCTTTCAATAATTCCTGACAGTTAATAAGCATTTTTCAGACAAGCTTGTATTACCTATATTCATGAGAGCAGTACATCTCGTTCAGTGCATTCTAGACAAGTAGCACTACATATTACTGCAAAGATTTACCATATAGGTAAAAAGGACATAACTTTTATTACACACTTCCACAGGGATCTACAAGTATCCTCTAGTTAAATGTTTCCACCGGCTGGAGCAGAAGATTGATAGTTACCATCACTGGTTTTATTTCCCAGTTTGTCATCAATTCATTGTGTGACCAGAGCTATTTGCTTGCAGAGAAATAGTCTCCTATTATAATAAATTAGAATTTCATGTTAACCCTCCTTTCATGCATCACAATACATTCTGCCTGGTCTGTGTTCTCAGACTGCAAGAACACCGTGTGCAATTACCCTTATGTTCCACTGCTACACTGAAAATTACTGGCGTGTATTAATCACAACTTGCTAGAGACGAATCAGCAAAAATATAACCTTTATTCTGCAAAAGCGCGTCTTCCCACTTATCAGCATCTTGAGATGCCATCTACAAGCCAGTAAGGATTATCGAAAGCACGAACAACCCAGAGCACAACAAAACAGCAGTGAAACCACAGGCCAACAGAGACACAAGGGAGTGATCTGAAAGGTGTCCCTGGTCAGTTGGGCATTTCAGCACCCTCCATCCTCTTAAGAAGCGGAAAGAAGTTGTATTTCAAGTTTGCTAGAAAAAAAAATGCATTTTTATCTTTCTTTCCGTTTTTAGCTTTTCTTTAAAGAAGAAAACAGGAAGTTTGTAGAAGAGAAGTTAAAACAGTCCCAGGGAAAATTTTACACATATAGTTCAGCTGCTCTCTGACAGATTTCCAAGACTGATTCCAATCAGACAGCCAACCTCCTGCTGGCTCGTTTCTAAGAATGTCCATTTAAAATGGGAAGGGATCTTCTGTAACTCAGAAAAGGCATGGTGGAATGCCACAAGATTACGACATCCAAGTTTATTAATAAAGTCTACTATTTCAATCAACAGCCTCTTCCCTCAGAACAGCAGTTGTGGGTAATCTGTTCTAAAGTAAGCGGGTTCCGCAAAGGGACTGAACAAAATGTGTCCCCAGATGGTTCTGGTGAGGCATCATCGGAGCATTATCATCAGGGATATCGGTTCACTTGCATTTGACAACAGCCGTGCATGTCTGGCATGCTGAAAATCTGCTAAAAATGATGTCTTGTTATTTCTACTTGAACATGCTTTGAAGTGATGGAGTAGAGAAGGCTCCAAGGAGAAAAGAAGGCTCCGAGGAGACCTTAGAGCCACCGTCCAGTACCTAAAGGGGCTACAAGAAAGCTGGGGAGGGACTGTTTACTAAAGCTTGTAGTGATCGGATAAGGGGTAATGGATATAAACCGGAGAGGGGCAGATTTAGACTAGACAGAAGGAGAAATTTCTTCACTTTGAGGGTGGTGAGGTCATAGAACAGGTTGCCCAGAGCAGTGGTGACTGCCCCATCCCTGGAGGGGTTCAAGACCAGGTTGGCTGGGCATTGGGCGGCCTGATCCAGTGGGAGGTGTCCCTGCCCATAGCAGAGGGGTTGGGAATGGATGATTATTAAGGTCCTTCCAACCCAAACTACTCTATGATTCTATCCCCTCTACCTCAGCCAAGATTACACACTTCGAGTTAAAACCTGAGTGGGTAAAGGCAGCCTCAGTCTGCAGGGAATGGCAGATGGTGCAGAGCACAGCACTGGGGTCCGTTACCTCCTGTCTGCGGGGCTCAGGGCTCACTTTTAAATGGAGCTCTTAGCCAAGTTGCAACAACGACAAGTGCCTCAGAGCAAAAGCCTTTAATGCAATTTAATCAGAGCAACACACCAACAGTCACTTTACTGGGAGACACTATTGATAACAGTGAAACCAAACCTGAGGAGGGGAGTATTTCTGTTTGAGCAAAAATTGGAACTAGCAATAACCTCAATTGGTGATAATGGGAAACAGTATTAACTGAGCAACATTGATTAACTGAGATTATAACAAGATTGTAGAATTATAGCTTCTTTTTGAATGCTAAGAGATAACAGCAGTTAATTACTGCAGGAGATGAGAAAAAAGCCGAGCAGTGCGCTAACAAACCCACACAAATCCAGAAAAAGCAGCTCTCTCAAAAGAGATTTTTTCCTCATCCATGACATCACATCCCCTGTAACTTACCTGAGTGCAGCAGCATGGTATGTGTCAACGTAATCTGAAATGAAGAGCTCTCGGTTCTTGATAACCGGGTCTGTAATAACCAGCTCTCGTCCAGAGTCTGCCAGAAACCAAAAACACAAACAGAAACCATCAACACATTAGTTGGAGTCAGAAAGCATCTAGTATCACCATTTGCAGGTAGTTTTTAGAGGTCAACGTTTAAAGATTTTTGTTGGAACTAGATGATCTTTAAGGTCCCTTCCAACCCAAACTATTCTGTGATTCTATGATCACTTATTGCAATAATAATCACAGTGAGTATCCAACACATTAATATAATGAATGCAGAGATAGAATTCTCATGGCAGAATTCAAAAAAACCGAAGAGAGAAACCATTTCTTCAGACAACTTGGTCTTCAATGAGTTAGGTGTTAGTACACTGTCCAGAAGTCTTACGAAGGATTCAACCTTTTTTTTCACATCATAATACAGTACAATAGAGTAGGCAAACCACATCTGAAGTGCATTTGATGATCACACACTAGTTAGAACAAATAAGGCTGATATGAAACACTATGACCGGTCTTCTAATTGTTGTCTTCATCAACAATCCTTGCTTCATATCCCCCTAAGCAAAAGTGTTCTTGCTTTCTGGACCATTAAAACTTGAAATTGAGAGTACAAGTAAAAAAGGCCTTACTCTCCAGAGCCTAACTTACCATTCTCATTGTGTCTGTCCTGAACCAAATGCTGATAGACTGAATCTGGGACTTCAGACTGGCGATAGTACCATTTGACGTTCATAAGGAGGTGGTCCCGTTTACTCTGAAAAAGAAGGTCTAAAGGCATTACTAAAAAGGAACTCAGACCACATCTGACAATCTTATGTACAAAATATGTTTTCACACTGAAGAAAACTTGGTGAAACCCAAAAGGGAGGAGAACATTTTTCTACCGCCATGAAACAAGGTCAAGGTGCTAATGATTGACAAACTAGGCAAAGACGTCAAGAACCTGCTGCACCACCACACAGCTATATCTCTAAATAACGGACCAGCAAGTACTTGGTGCATTCATACATAAAATTCTAAGCCAAGAAAGAAAGAGGCAGGGATCAGAAAAGGACTGGAAGTTTTGGCCTCGTGCATCATGATCTTAGCCTGTCGATTTCTACAAACAAAAAAGCATCTATGGCCAAACACAGAAAAAGGACGACAAACAGCAACATAATTCAATGCAGCTGCTCTTAGTTGAAACCCACAGACAGCAGATTTTTCTCCCCCTGAGGACAGATGGATTCAGACATAATCATAGAGACTCTTCATTACAGTCTTCTACATGAAAGAATAGGATGCTGCTCTTCGATCCCAATAACTACAGGCTCTGCTTACGTACCTCACAGAACCAACAGCAAAACTGACACAGAACTGACTCTTCCTCTACTGTTCCTTTTTCATTTGAGAAGCCAGGCACCAGTTTGCTCCTTCTTAGAAAAACTCAAGCATAAATCACTTGAAAAGAATTTTTTTCAACCAAGTTATTAGAGACTCTGCTTCAGTTTATCTTAGAAAACCCTGGCGAGTGAACTCTTTCTACTGTTCCAACACACTTGAAGAAACAGAGGAATGAATGCCTAAAGGAAAAGGAACATTCCTTCAGCATGAGGCAGCTGCAAGTGGCCTTTGTTTTTTCTGGACTACGGTTCCCTGGACCCTTCGAAAGCTGTTCTTAAATATTCACTTTCAGAAGTTAAATCACAGGTTACTGCACTAGAAAACACTTAGCATATCGTTATCACTTATCGCTTCATCATACCAGCAATTTCCACTTCTTCTGCTTAA
Source organism: Coccyzus lansbergi (assembly GCA_033558105.1). NCBI lineage: Eukaryota > Metazoa > Chordata > Aves > Cuculiformes > Coccyzidae > Coccyzus > Coccyzus lansbergi. The sequence continues at coordinate 512,387 of JAUMJK010000188.1, read as the reverse complement.
TAAATATCATCAAAATACTTCCATTAAACACATTTCTCCCGAAGCCTTTAACTAAACCCGCATGTAATACCATCAAAAAGCTGCTAGCGGCAGCATTGGGCCAGAGAAGAGCTTGTTACTGAATCCCTCAGGTGCTCTATGGAACCAAAAACCAGCCAGGAACATCCCGAAACCTGCACCTACCGCTTTTTTTTTTAAATAACACGTTCAGCAGCTTGGATTATGCATGAAAAAAAAATCAAAAGCAAAGAGTCTGAGAGGTCACACTGATCGCTGCTGCCTGCTGTTCAAAAAAAGGAGAGTGCAGGCTTTTCTCTTCTCCTGAAATCAAGTTCTCTGCATCATTTATGAAGAGATTCTCTGAACTGAGGACAAAAAACTTTAAACATTTAGTTACCATCTTGCTAAGAGCTCATAAATTCCACTACAGGATGCAATAATGACAGGAAACACTAACCCCACGCTTCTCTGCAAGTTCTCTTTGCATTGCTTAGTTGAGAGGGGAAAAAGCAGCCCTCTTGTGTTATTGGAAGTCCTGAGAATGCACTCAGAGAGTGGCACTTTATGGAACTACAACTGCTCGATTACATGTGGGGACACTTCACAACAGGCATCAAAATCCAGTGGTTCCAATTCCTTCCCACTAAAGTCGGATGCACTGATTGAATCATAGAATCACTGGGTTGGAAGAGAACCACTGGATTGAGTCCAACCATTCCTATCAATCACTAACCCATGTCCCTCAGCACCTCGTCCACATGTCCCTTAAACCCCTCCAGGGAAGGTGAATCAACCACCTCCCTGGGCAGCCACTGCCACTGCCCAATGATCCCTTCACTGAGACATTTTTTCCTCATGTCCAGCCTGACCCTCCCCTGGTGGAGCTTGAAGCCATTCCCTCTTGCCCTGTCCCCTGTCACTCGGAAGAAAAGCTCAGGTCCCTCCTCTCCACAACCTCCTTTCAGGTAGTAGTAGAGAGCAAAGATTATTTTACAACAAAAAAAGGGAGGGATCAGAACAGTCAAATGTTTTCCTTGCCTCAGCAGCACACGGAGAGGTGAGGTCACAGCTTTACTGTGCACTGGGCCAAGACTAATGGAGATGGTGACGCAATCGCTTCACATCCCTGTCTCTGCTTCTTGTTGTACTATGGAATAGCACCGGGTTTTTAGCAGCATGGGGATGAGGCCAAGGTCAACACTCAGCAGGCATCCTGATAGACTTGGATAGAAATCAGCGGTTGGAAGTGAGGTTTTTCCACTTGCTGCCATAAGGGATCACCTCATTCTCTCCCCTCCTCCCTGAGGCCCCTCCTAGTTTGTCACTTAGTTAATGCAAGAAGTAGTTTGGGATCACTGCTGTATCCCTCCCATAAGCTTCACTGTGAATGCTGAAGTTCCCAATATGCGTTATAAAAAAGGGGGAATAGCAGAGGATTACACAAGAGCTTATTAGGAATATTCACACAAGAACACAGAAGGCAGGCAAAGTATTTATTATGTTTTGCAGTATTTTACCACTTGATTGCTCAGAAATATCATACTTTAGGAAGCGTAACATCTGCATATAGTCCAGACCTTTCTGCTAGATGAAGCATTTTAGATTTGATGGGAGGGTGCTCAGTTCCCACTTGGAAATTGTCAGACTCACAGAATACCCGAGTCGTTCCCTTGGCTGTGTTCTACTCCACAGGCTGGCATTTACTCTGCACAGTGAAAGAGAACAACAACATCTCCTCCCCTGAAATCAGATTCACAATCAGGAAGCACAGGGGAATGAGATTGAATTTCAGGAGGCTGCCTGAACAGAAGCCGTTCTCAGGGAGATGATGAATTGCCCTACACCGCAACCTGCCAAGAGGAATGCGATTGACTTCTGGAAGCTGATCATGTAGTTGTGAGACATTGTCAGAGGGGAAGATTACAAAGAAAAAGAATTTACAAGGGTTTTCATAACACGGAAAAGTGGCTTTTCTTCCATTATGCTTCAGAAACAAAAATAACAGCTCTTTAAGAGCCACAGACGAGAAAGATGAAGGCAGAATGAAAACTGAAACAGATAAAAACAACAGACAATAAATCCATATGTTGTGTGTAAGCTTACATTTGAAGCTATGGCATACACCTAATTTCTACGCTATTAACCCCTAGATACTACATTTTAGGAAACAGGCATTTAAAAACCAACTATAAGTGACAGGAAAAGATGAGCACAGCCCATGTATACATCTTAAAAAATAAGACTCGTCTTTCATAAAAGAAAGCAGCACCAATTCCACAACACCAACTGGTCTTCACCAACTGAACCAAGGACTGCACAGCACGACTCAATGCCTCTGGAAGGAGCATGGTAACAAAATCTCATCATTTACCACAGAGATGGGCAAGTGATGCTTTAGAGAAGAGTCTCTGGACAAAGATGCAACTAGAAATATGCTGACATCCTGATGAGCTGCTATTTGTGTTCTGCTGGTAGTGGTTGGGTTGGGATTGGGCTTTTTGGCTTTGTTGGGTTTTTGTTCGGTTTGTAGTTAGGTTTTTGGGTTTGTTGGGTTTTGGGTTTGGCTTGAGGGGGAGGTGTGTCTGATCTCGTCCCTAAATACCTCTCTTAACCATCACTGCTACTTTTCACCCAATTAATTTAAAAGCTTCCTCTTTCAAAGTGATTTCTGGATGTACTCTCCATGCACGATAATGTGGGGTTTAACTCGAAGCTTAAATCTCCCTGAAGATTTAAAATGTCTGTCAGAGTCCTGGTTTCCACATTTACATCCTTCATTGCACCGGAATTCCTAGACACGCTGTTTTGTCAGCCAGCTTTCTAAATACGTATGTCATTTTGAGCAGACTACTCTCAGAGGTGTCACAGCGCCAGCTTCTGTGGTAGACTATTCATCTTAAAACCAAGTGCACACAAAAGAAACACCCCCCTCCTTCGTACACTGTTACTTTTCTTTTTACCTTTATATAGGAAGGCTGTAGACACTCCAAATCCAGCCTTGCAGAAACCACAGAAACAGCCAGGGCTTCAAAGCGTCTGTCTGTCAGCTCAAAAAGCTTCCCTGTGCCACAGAACTCCATTTGTCCCTTAAATGAAAATACTGTCTGGCACTAAAAGTACTCATGTGGGGGGTTCGCTGTTGCTGCTGTTCTGTTTTTTTATTTTTTCTTTTAAAAGACATGAATCAGTTTTGGACATTCGGAACGGTTGGACTCGATGATCCAGTGGGTCTCTTCCAACCTGGCTGGTCTATGATTATATGATTTAGCAAGAATCAGACCTGTAAACAGATTGATGCATCCCAGTTCAAAAATATCAGGGCAACTTCTAGTTAAAGATGAGCCTCTCCTTTAAAAGGGACAAAACTCATCTTGCAGGCTCTCTTTCATATGAACAAACAGATTTCCACAGCATTTGTGACAATTCCAAGGTGCCAGCAGGTTTTTATTTTTTAGAACACATTTGAAAACAGCTTTACCGCACAATTCCCATCTGAAGAGATTCCACGTTCTCTTCCCAGGGTTACGACTGACCGAACCGCGCAAACGATCACAGATGTCCTGCAGACTCTTTCAGAGGGATTTAAGCAGTATCCTTCATTACTTGCCCTATTTAGATACCAGGTTAAATCACAACGAGCTTTGGAAGCAATATACCAATTGCCAGTGCTGACAGATGGGCACGCTGGAGTCAGAGAAGAGTGGCTATCACAAAGAAAAACAGCAAAATGGAAATAAGCAAAGGAACATCTTCCATAAATAGATATATTTGAACAAATGAATTTTTCTATCAGAGAAAAAAAGTGATTAATTCTAAGATGCTGAATTCTTTGTATTATTGTGCCACACTAACACAATGAACACTGCAGCACAGCAGCTCTGGCCCATTAAGCCAGGATTCAAGTAGATATTATATTTATTTTTTAACGCTACAACTTGACCCACCCCTTTGGGACACACTGACTGTTCCCAAAACTGCTTATCTCATGTCACACAAACAGTTCTAACCATGCCCCAAGACAGAGCATCACCTCGACTCCAAGACACGAGACCTGACCCGCTGAGCCAAATTGCTACCCACGTCTCTACTCCTGCACAAGTATTTTTACACTTACTCAGTTCTGACATTCACTAATATTCAAAGGAGGGGAAAAAAAAAAACCAAAATAGAGACCAGATCCCCCAGGGTGGGGGTGAAGCAGAGGGGAACACGCAAATAAGAAGCCAAAGAGATCCAGCAAGGATCATTTTTCTTCCTGCTCTGCGACAGCACATGTCATTTCAAGTTCTCGGGATATCTCTTTGTAGGCTGTTTTCTAATTAAATAGGAAACCTGAGCAGCTGTTTGTAAGCCAAGAAAGCCCAGCTTGGAAATACAGAGGCAGTTCCTACAAATGAATGTTATTTTTGCAGCTGATTATTTAATTTGCATGCATGTATGCATATTAACACGTAATCGCTTCTTGCAAACACAGAGGCACTGTCAAAAGTGAGAGCTATCCATATTCAAGAAGAAATAAAACATTAAATAAGAGCACTAAGTACTGCAATGTGTGGTTAATCCTCTCTGCCCCTCAAACACAACCACCCGAGGCAGCTGCCCTTCTGGTTCCTGTCCTCTTAACCCCAACCAGCACAAAGACTGCAACCTTTAAACCTGTTAGTGTTATCTAATGACTATTCCATCTACAAGAGCTTTTCTAATAGAAACATGCCTTGATGGCTTATCGCCGCACACAAGGCAGGCCACAAAGAAGCAGCAGCTTGATTGAGCGCAGTAATGGAAGGCAGGAAATGAGAAGGCTTGGTTAAGCCGCGGATAATCGATCAGTGTATTCAGTGAAGTGTGAGCTGAGCTGGGAATAAGCTGCCTGGGGTATCAAATATTGCCGTTTCCAGGGTAAAGTCCCATTTCTGTGATCTATGCAGGAGAAAATATAATTTATTGACATAACAACGTTGGATTCTTTCCCAGCATCTTGCCCATCATGTTTTGCGACTGTTTACAGCAAAAATGTCTCGTGTCAGTTTTAGTCATGAGTTTAACAAATGAAACTCCTTTCAGAATTCATGAAGTCACCTCAGCATGCTGGAAATTAATTCAGCCTCATGTACAAATAACTCAGATGTAAAACAAGCATCACACTCACCTTCCCTTGTATTTCAAACCTTTACACTCCAGAAAGCACAATTGCTTTCACACCCTCAGGGATGCACCTGTCCTGAAGACCATGCTGTAGATTCACAGAGCGGTTTGGGATAGAAGGGAACTCAAAGCCCATCCTGTCCCACTCCCTGTCTGATCCACTGGATCAGGGGCCCCAAGCCCCATCCAACCTGGCCTTGAACACCTCCAGGCATGGGGCAGAAACCACTGCTTGGGGCAACCTGGGCCAGGGCCTCCCCACCCTCACAGGAAAACATTTCTTCCTAAGATCTCACCCCAATCTCCCCTCTTTCAGCTTAAAACCATTCCCTGTCTCCAAGCACCACTTGATCAAAGAGCCCCTCTCCAGCTCCCCTGTAACCCATTTCAGTACCGGGAGGTTGCTCTAAGGTCTGCCCAGAAATGCAGTCCTGCTCGGAGTCACTCTGCTTTTCTGGGAATATTATTTGTTCTAGACCTCTACTAGAGCTTCTACAAAGTTTGAAGTAAAGCTAAACAACAACAAAAACAAAAGTTATACAGTATAGATGGACTGTTTGTAGACAGAGTTGCTTCCTACATAAGGAGAAGGGAAAGCATCCAAGTCCCATAACCACACCTGTAAATGTCAGTGTACAAACACACCGACAGACACACATGCAAGTAGGAAACAATAATCTATTTGCCTAGACTTTTAAACAATTGGGAAAAAATGGCCAAAATTAGTCTAATCTTGACTCATTATCTGCAAGGCTGGGTTCTGTGCTTTGTGGGTGACAGCCAGACAGCCAAAAATCTCAGAATCCAGCTATCAAGGCTCAAGTCTTTAAAAACACTAGGTGATATGCTACTTATCCGCATGTTAATTCACAGTAGCTGCCATATGCTGTCTCCTAGTGTGGGTGGTTTGGCATTAGAGTTGCTAGACTGTCTTAGGAAAAACACAGTCTTCAGCTCCCCAGAAGAGCTGTATGATCAAAACCCACCGCGCTGCCATTTCACGAGCACTCGATGTTCTGGTGGGACAGCAACGAGCCACGAGGCAAGAACTCCACAGCATGTATGACAGACAAAGAATAATTTTGGTAACTGAGAACAAGGGAAAGATCCATCAGAAACTGCAACAAATGGTGCTAAGACTGCGTGAACCATAGTGAATCCCACAGTACTGTCTGCCTCAAGAGGATACAGGTTAGCACTGAATTATCTTTGTGCTTCAAACAGACGCACTTCTAAGACAAAGCTAAACAAGCAGAACCTTCTGAATGCATTTTTTTTCTTCCCTCTGTCTGCTCCTCATAGCAATGTTTTCCCTCACCACTTACACAAAAATCAACTAATGTGGAATACATTACCTCCCAACACTTAATATTATTTAGCAGCCCCCATATATCTTCCCTTCCAATTTCTGCTTTCCAGATGTCCAAAGCATCTGGAATAATGAAGCCAAATTTCAGCCCAGACCCCCGAGGTTTGATAAACCATCATTTAAGCAGATGGATTTAGATTTATACTCACCCTAATCAGTATCTAGACACAGTTTCATCAGAAGATCCTACAGTAAAACTAGCGTGCTGGATCAGTTCTGCAGACACCCTCAAAAGCATCCGCACCAAACCAGGGAAGTGCTTGCAGCTTTAGAAGTTATAACTCCGTTTGTGTCTTCAGTGGGAGGTGTTACACATCAACACCTCACCAGTGAGCCAAACATCACTCCACAGAGGGGGCATCAACAAGGAAGAGCTCCACGCTCTTAAAATTGCCCTCTCAAACATACTGATACCAGTTTCATCCTCAAAGACCTGGTCGCTCTCAGCAAGAATCCGATTCGGACGACAAACCCTTTCAGAGTCTCTATTCCCTTCTTCTGCAGCTATATTCTCACTGTTTTCAAAACAATGTCCTCTAATGATTTGCTTCTAAATGCGCTGCCAAGGGGTGCGTGTCAGCAATTCCCCTTGACACCCAGGCTGACATTGATTGTGCGGAACGCCAACAATAGGATATCAATCTGTGAATTAGGCACCACTGGAAAGAACAAGGCAACACAAAGAACAAATGAAAATACCAGTAGGCAAGCAGTCCCTCCTTTCCAGAACCTATGCCCATACAGAACAATAGCTTTAACAAAAGACTTGCCAGCAGCCAAATAAAAATGAAGCCTCTTTTTGAATCTTGGAAAAAAGAAAACTACGCAACACATCCTTTGCCCGAGTTATTTTTGTTTTCTACCAAATGATTGGGGCAATTTCTTAACCACCCACTTAGTCCCATCATCCCTACCCTTACCTGGTGGTGACAAAGGGACAGACTACACTTAGGTCTTACTTACACAGCACACTTACATCCTACAATCCATCAGATATCAGAAATTAAGTACATACTCATTCACAGGCTTTCAGCTTTTGAGCAATCCAGGAAACTGAATTAAGTGCAGCCGTGTTCGAGGTCTCAAGGAGAAAAAGAACATTACTCATTTCAGCTAATGACCATAATAAATTTCTGTATTTAAAACAAACTATCGTATTTATTCAAGGAAAAACTTCAGCTTTACTAGAAATAAAGCTGCTTACTGTGCCAAGATCTCACAAGTCACCCTTTTTCCTTTCAGTGAAACACAATGAGACAGGGCAATAGCTTTAAGATTTCAGTGCAATTCTAAATTATAAAAGATAATTTCATCTTGTAAAAAAAGCAGTTAGGCTTAAAAACTGGCTGGCTTAAAGTAAAACTATCAAAAGATCTTTCATGAAGGTTATGGGTCATTGCTTACTACCTCATTTAATCCCTTTGTGGTATCTTTCTGCTCCGTTTCCCTTTTATGTTCTCCGAATCCCATCTGTGGTTCATGGTGTCAGTTATGCTGAGTAAATGCATAAAGTAACCGCACTATTCCAGCATGCGACGGCCCACAAACAAGCCTGTTTAATTGCAGCTGTCAGGCCTAGAGGACAGTGTGTCCACCTATTCAACCTCTCCTATGAGGACAGACTGAGTTGGGTTTGTTCAGCCTGGAGAGAAGGCTCCAGGGAGATCTTAGAGCAGCTCCCAGTACTGAAAGGGGCTCCAGGAAAGCCAGGGAGGAGGTCTTGATCTGGGAGAGCAGGGATAGGACAACGGGGAATAGTTTTAAGCTGAAAAAGGGGAGACAGAGGAAATCTGAGGGAGAAATGTTTCCCTGTGAGGGTGGGGAGTCCTTGGCCCAGGTTGCCCAGAGAAGCGGTGGCTGCCCCATCCCTGGAGGTGTTCATGGGCAGGTTGGATGGGGCTTGGAGCCTCTGATCCAGTGGGAGGTGTCCCTGCCCATGGCAGGGGTGGGACTGGATGGGCTTTAAAGTCCCTCCCAAGCCAACCGGTTCTATTGTTCTAAAGCTGTCATAGCACAGAAAGCCTTCTCCAATTGTCTGTTCCTTCCCTAGGGAAAAGCAGCAGTGGATCCTGATCAGCTAAGAGTGTAGGTGTGTGAAACCTGCCCAGACAAACCTGGACGCTGGTGCTGCCTCCACAGACAGCAGGGTAGGGGTGCTCATCATAGCTGTGGATGATTGCCTGGGTCCCTCCGGGCTTACGACTTCTGTTCTAGCAACCACATCTCCATGCAATACCCACATAACCCTGCACTGCGCTTCACAACACACAGACCTCCTGCATTTCTATAAACACGCACACGGTACACTCTGCTGTACAAAACCACAGACAAGGCAGCGAAGATGCTGTATCTCATCTATTATCTCTACAAGTATCACAAAAGCCCTATCGAAAGACACAAACAGGGGTGAGAAGTCATTAATAGGCTGTAATTAAAGTCACTACCGGAGAGAGAAAGAAGTGCTATTTTTGATCAGAGCACCTCTGTTCGTGTTTGCTGCTTCTACAAACTCAGCTTTGATTACAGCTTCTGCCTTTCTCAGTGACGCCGATGTGGCAGAGAGCTGCTGACACGGTGTCGCTGGCGACCCTCCTTCACACACGGCCTTATTAGCATCTCGAGCACTGCACCGCCTGCGATACTCCTCGTACATCAAACACACTCTGTGTCAAGCATAATAAGCAAACAGTTACCCAACAACTAATGGTATTACAAATGCATTTAACTAATCATTGAATATATGCACTGGTAATTAAATTCCATTAAGGTTTTTTAAGCATTATCCTACAGAAACACAACACAAATGAAGATACCGTTCAGACCGCGCCTGTCATTTGCCATTAAATGTCATTTATAGTATAGAGCTCAAATCTAATTGCCGAGTGCTACCAGACACAGCATTTATCACTTCCATTAAAACAAGCAGCACACAGCGGTGGGACTATTTGAAGCCATCATATACACTTTAAATAGATTTTTCACCTTTTAAATATCAAGAGGCCACATTTTCTTTAACATCTCACTAAGGGGTTTACCTTTTAACAAAGAGATACCAGGAGCTGAGAGGATAAAACAATCAGGAGACAGTTTGCTCTGCAAACCCAGCCCAGAGTTTGAACAGTCATGCGGCTGTTAAAATATCGCCCAACAGTCAGGGGAATTTTATGGCAGGAAAAACTGAAGCATCTGCAAACTGGCCACTCTGCCAGCAAGTTGGGGTTTAAAAGTATAAAATGACGAGAATAAAAATATAACACTGATCAGCCAGATCCTGTGACTTGGCTGTTCCAACACATAACGAAATGCTGGTCCTATGAGGAAACAAAAGTGTATTTGGAAAATAAGTGCTTGGAAAGCAAATGTCTCCTTGTGCAGTTTCTCTGAAGTTGTAAGCATTAGCTTATGAAATAGTTGGTTACTTCGGTGCTGACATCCTCAAACCAGAACAAGTTCTCTACGTGTGCGCTTCATGTATTAAGGTGTGCAGACATCGGTTGATAAACAGCCTCAACGAAAACAGCAATTGATGGGAAAGGCCAGGACCAAACACAGAAAACAAACCAACAGTCTTAAAAGGTCACGGGTTAGAAGGTACAACTGTATCCTACCACACAGGAATTCTGAATACAGACTGCTGCTGTCTGCCACAGTATCAATTGCTAGAATGAACAACACTAGACTATATTATTTTTTCCTTGCACTTATATATAAATCAGTAGTAAGCAAATACACCCTGAAGGAGGTTCACAGGCTGCAATCCAATCCAAACCTGTCCACCGGGAAGATGGCCTGTGTTCATCTGGAAATCCTTAAATATTCAAAATGTGAAAATCAGAGGTAACTACACTGGAGAATAAAATGGATGCATTTACCTGCTATAACAGAAAAATGTTCAAAGGTAAAGCTGGGAGAGGGGTACAAAGAAGACCTTTTCTGCAGAGCTATAAAAGCAGTGTGTGAACATACAGACAGTCAAGATGAGCCACAAGGAAAGGAGTTCTGGAACAAAGATGTATAGTTTTTAAATATATCGTGCACATATCAGGGACACCATCTGCACTCTCCCTTGAATTAAGATTAAAGGGAACAGAGACAGCCAAGCTGACATACAATTCTAAGGCTAATCATCTGTCTTGAGCAATACAATCGTCACGGCATTACAACTTTAATAAATGAAGCTACTAATAGCTTCCATTTAAAAAAGTCGAGGTGTTACTTCAGTCAGAGATCCAGAAGTAGAAGGTTTTCAGATCAACTAGGAGCTCCGTAACCCATTCAGCCTCCTGTAGAATTAAAATTAATTTCCTTTTTATTGCTAAAGGCACTGGATGGGACGCATCTTTGCCAGACTGAAATGCTCTTGATTTGCAAATCATCGTGTATTATTATTGAAAGTTTACACCTTTCCATTGTTCTGGGCACAAGGATTTATGCAAAGTGCATAATCAGAGCCAGTTTTAGAGACTCACTGAAAACAACAGGACATCTGATTAAGGATTCTGTGTGCAACTATTACCTATAATTGCAGAAATGGGCAGAGTACCTCACAGAAAAAAAAAAAAGAACATAAAGCAAACAAACCTGCCCTAACCAAGCGCTACTAAAACTCATTAAGGAAATTTGTGCAAAACCTTATTTGACTGTTATAGCAATAGCTCATTATTTAGATTAGTTTCCTTTTGCCAAAATCAATCTATGAGCATGACTTAAAAATTTGTTTTTAAAATCACGAGGAGTTCTAGTTCTTTAAACTGCACTCCAGGAGTCTCACTTGGGAGAGGAAAAAAAGAAAAAAAAAAAAGAGTTAGAGACTATGTAAATTAAATGAGCTCTCCCCTCAGCCTCCTTTTCTCCAGGTTAAACAACCCCAGTTCCCTCAGCTGCTCCTCATAACACTTGTGCTGTTCAGACTAGGACCAGACACAGCCCATGTGCTCCCACCCTTGGAAACTTGTGAAGACACCACCAGGCTCGAAGGGACCTTTGATATTACTGGGAACTGGAGAGGTGGGAAAAGAGAGTCCTAGTGCACTGGGAGCCTGAGCCTAAGAGGTGCAGAGCCACTTGAGTGGAAGTCTAAGGAAGTGAAATAAAATATTCACATGGTGCAAAAGCAAGACTGACAAATGCTTTCCAACGAGTACAGTAATAAAGGATCCCGAACATAATTCACCATTAGCTCAAACTTAAATATTTACTAGGCAGTTTGTGTATTTCCAAAGCAGGGATGCTCCAGATACTCTCCCAGCTGCTGATTTTCCTGCCCCAATATCCACACTGACACAACACCCTTGGTTTAATTGCCTCTCTGCACTCAACACCAAAAGACCAGCATTCAACACCAACTCAATGCTGCCTTACCAGCCCAATACCACCCTCCCAGTCCTCCTCAGCATCCAGAACAGTCAACATGTGGGGAACAGAGCTCATCCAGCAGAGATTCCGTTCCTAACCAGGAGGGAAGATGGTGCAGTGCACAGAACCACACCGAGCAGCAGGCTACGCTGAAGACTGCAGAGCACATCATGACAGCTGTAGTTTCCAGATGAAAGATTTAAGATGATGTTTTACCACAGTTCATGGAATTCTGCGCCTCTGAGTGTGAAGATTTTAGCTTAAAGGCCTGAGCTACTTCAAAACTCAAACAGCTTAGAGTGAAAGAATGCTCCGAGGGCTCAGGAAAGCACACAGAAGCAGCTCCTAAATCAGTATCCAATTTTCAGGTATTTCCTTTCAAACGTGCCTCAGCCAGTGCACGGACGCACTCCATCACAGGCCATACTTGCAATAACCATCATCTCTCAGCCTGAGCACAGCACAGGGAGCAAGAATTCCCAGGTTTGGGAACAATTTTGTAATATAAATATGCGAAACACTAGTACACATCAGGACCAGAAAACTAACACCAAATAACAGCTTCAGTTTTTTAAAACATATTTCTCAGTCTTTTCAGCAACAGACATTCTGAACGGCATCCAAGGGAATGCCTTTCCGCAGATTTCTTGGCATACATTGTGTGCTGGTATATATTATGCACCTTCTGCCTTACCAGGTCCTAAGGTTCAGCCATATCAAAGCACCCAATTGCCTTTCTTTCCCCTTTTTTTTTTAAACACGAAGAATATGAAAGCACATGCTGAAGCTGCTCCTTGTTAGCAGGCCCATTTTCATCTCTTTAAGCTCAAAGAGAGCAATTCCCTTGAAAACTGTCACAGCATTTTCGCAATCCATAAAGAGGGAGTTCAACAGCCTTAGGTCACTAATCATAACTACAGTAGATACAGAGCATAAATTATGTCTTTCTATTTCACAGTAGTGAATCATGTATATTCTTTTATCTTAATTACTTGAGCCTTTCTATAAATCGAATATTCCAGACGTCTTTGTAGCCAGTAGGGTGTAAACAGCTGCAACTCCTTTCTCTACAGCAATATTCCTAATGTGAATGTTCCATCTCCTTTCCACAAGGTTATGTTTAAGCCTCATCTTCACGATTTCCCCCTAATTTCTTTTTCTATATAACACAAGCATGTCGATGCCACATTTATCCCTGTTTTTACTGTATGGTTGATAATAAAGCTATCAGGTGGCCTGATCACTAATCGAGAATCTCTCCACATAGAAAAGCACTGGTGTGCAGATGAAGCTGCTTGTACTTTATACAGCAACTGCTCCAGCATTTCTTAGATACTTGATGTGTTTTATGAACATGCTTATTACACTGAGTCATAAACCTGGGATGCAGACTAGGATGTTCATTCTCTGCAAAGCATAAGTTAGCTTTCCCAGCAAAATGAGGATACAGAGCATAAAAGAGCAAGTGCAAGCACTTTGGTGGCTATTTGGGGAAAAAAAAAAAAAAAAAAAGCCCCTCTGAATCAGACATCCGCTGGAATTCTCCAACTGCAAACCACAGCAGAAGGGATGAATCTTTTCCCCACAGCCATCAGCAGAATCTTTCAAATTCAACACCGCAGGGAACTAAACCGATTATTTGATCTGCCAAAATCCTCACGCTGGCTGTGACCAGGAATGAATCCACTTTATGGAAAGCTCAACTCTGAAAGAAACCATACAGCTTTGCACAAATACTCAGCTGTGAAATCCAAATGAATAAAACGCAGAAGTTCAATAGCCCTAGTGATATGCGATACGTACTTGATACAAGAGGAAAGGAATTTGTGAACAGAACAACCTTCTTTATGGCTCGCCAAATCTTATTTACAATCCTAGGCAAGAGCTCGCTGCATTGGTCATACAGGCTGGTTCCAACACTTGTCCCAGCAAAGACACTATATACATCCTAATATTGAGGTATCGCCTCTACCCAAGGTTTTACAGCAAAACCACAACTGTCAGATTTTATATTAAAGCTAAAAAATTTCTGAAGAGCACCATGACATTAGGTTCAATTTAGGGTGCCTCTCTCACCTTTCCCCACTCTTCCATTATTTCTAAGATGTTTATAACATAAGGAAGATAAAAATCAACCAGAGCCATGAAGATTGACTTACCCCGACCATGGCAAAATGGGTTGAGAAAATCACAGACAGCACACTGGTAACCAGAAGAGAGAGAGATAGATCTCTCCAACTGCACTGTTCTAGTTTCAGACATTAAGAGCAGCAAAAAGACAATTTGACACACACCGTGTCTGGACCAGTAAGAACCACCCTTCCAATTCTGCTGCCTACAATTACGACTTGTTTAACCCAGGATGCTTAAACCGGTACCGAAGAAGTACCTGACACATCACACGAGGAAGAGACAATTCCTTTTACCATCTCTAAAATGCAAAACATGCACGGAATTTTAGTTTGACAAATTTTAAGCTGCCAAAACAGCGTAATGGGAGGTGTTTCTGCACCTTAATTTCATTACTGGGGAAAGAGAGGTATCGCCTCCTGGGATTCTTTATCACACACTGCTCAAGTCAACAGATCAGCAGATGTCTAAACTGGTTTTTATAATACGCTGCTTAGCTACAGAAGAGCACCTCTTAGACAGGACTGTGAAGGCATTCCCAGCGTTTGATTAAACCAAGTCAAGGATGCGTCAAGACTCATCTCAAGAAATCCACAGCAAATCACAGCTACATCAAGTGGCCTGGGCCACTGCTCCATTCACCTGTCTGCAAGGCGCAGAGGAGTCCCTTCTCATCGTCACAATTTGTTATGGAAATTGTAACTGCTGAAAAAAACACTTATTTTCAGAGTGTCACTCTCAGAACTCTTACTGTGCCAGAAGGATCCCCTTACGTTTAGACTGATTTCTGCTTATATTTCACACTGCAATTACAACCAGTACTTTGCTGTTTTGAAAAGATGCTTTAATAACACAAGGGAAACACAGATTGTTGTTTGATCAGCATCCCCTACGCAAGATATGTTAACAGCATGTACAGGTGGACGGAACAAGAACCGCTTTACAGAAAAACAAAGTTTGTGCATCTTCCAAAGAGAAAAAAAGTTCAAATGAAGTTGAAGATTTGCTTAGCACAAGTTTGTTTGGTTTAATATGGCCTTTAACCTTAAAATGTGCTATGAAATGAGACACTGAAAGAAGTAAGATTAAAAAAAAAAAACCCAAACACAGTAGTTCTGCTTAGAAAGCAGAGCAGGAAACTTATGCACCAGTAATTTAATTAAAGAGTTATTTTCCATTTAAATACCCTCTAATGGTCCAAAACGAACTCAGGGTGATTTAAAATCAATCACTTTAATCAAAATTAGAAGTTCAAATTCTCCATGGATTAGTGTTCAGTGCCTACAGAGTCAAAGATGCACATCCATCACATCCCTGCTTTTTACTCGCTCCAAATCCCAAGCAGGGAAAAGAACAGGTTCTCTCATTTACACAAAACACAGGAATCTCCAGCTCAGGCAGACAGGCAGCGAGCCAGCCCCTGAGCCCCGTTTGAGCTTTCTGCACAGGCCCCAGGTAGCACACAGACCTCATGCTTGCCTGCTGCGTATTATAGAGGAAAAAAGGATTTGCAAAAGATCTGAAGCTGTACTCGACAGTCACAAGGTGGAGCTGACTTGGAGCGTTTTCCTCAGTGGCTCCATCAGTCCGTGCTGTACCAGAGGGAGAGATGCATCACCTTTCCTGCCAGCCAGACACAGAACACATCCCAGGTATTCAAAGAGCATCTGTACTGTTTTCCCTTGCACACGGCAGCAGGTCTGTGCCTCTCACCAGCACCTGCGAGCACAGGCACCTTTCCTAGCGCTTTGTAATCTATATAAAATCAACCCCTTTGACACCGCGTGCTGTACCGACCTCCGATTTACTAACTGCAGATAAAACGATCACTTCCCTTCAAGAACATGCTTGCTCTACACAGCAATCGCACAGCAAGAGCAGGGGTAGCGCATGGAAACGGCACGTCAGCAGTGATAATGAAGGAAGCTGACATTTCAGAACATACCCCAGTTGCCCAATGTCTATCACATTAGCAAGTGCTTCACAGTAAGAGAAACAACGGCTGCTCTTTATGGAGAAAGACAATCGCTACCCGCTTGAGCAGCAGAACTGCAGAAAGGCAAGACGTACTTGCAAGGGAAGCAAACCACAAATCAAGATGAATACACATATATGCCAATAACTGTAAGTGTTCCCAAGTCCTGAAATCCTAAGGAAACAGGAACAAAGAGTCCAAGCAACACAATATTGGGCAAGGAAGGAGAAAGAGAGATTTCCTACTATGCTCACATCTCTACGCAGATTCAGATGACAAGGTTTCTCTGCCAAGATTGCCAACAGTGGGGACACTTGCCACCTTTAACCATGCACAGACCTTCCAGGGCCCTTAGGACAATAAGACTGGGAGGCCCTGGCCCAGGCTGCCCAGGGCAGAAGCAGCTGCCCCAGCCCTAGAGGTGTTCAAGGCCAGGTTGGATGCGGTTTTGAGCAACCCGATCCAGTGGGAGGTGTCCCTGCCCATGACAAGGAATTGGAACTGGATGGACATTGAGATCTCTTCCAATTCAAACCATTCCATGATTCTGTAACTTCAGTTCGGCAGCGCCAGCAATGTTTTCTATAAGTGAACTCCAGTACAACTCAACTGCACTTTCTGCAACACAGCTGGAAAAACCAAAGAAGTCTATTTACATATTTAGGCACTATCCTTTTCTGCCTGTGTTTTACGTTGAAGGATCCAGACAGGTCTTACAAGCTTAGTAAAAAGCTTGTGCATCCAAGCTGCCTTTAGCCATCCCTACAGCACAGCTATGGTAACACAACACCGCAGCTCTCCACCCACTGAAGTCACAGGAGCATCAGTAACAGCCGGGGAGCTGGTGGAAGAGTGTTTATTATGCCCTACACCTCCACATGCTGCATGGAGCATTTTACTGTCACAAGAGCTTTATCGCTACCCTGAAGAGTGATATGAAGCACAGGGGTGAGGCTGCCCTTTCGCAGCTAAAGGCAAAGCACAGGACACACTAAAATTTAGTGACCACAGTGACATTTCAAATTCCTTAAGGAATATCATTTTGAAAACGGGAAAACAAATTTCTGTAATGGATTATCTTCAGCAGCTCACGAAGCATAACAATGTATCTTTGGAGACTTCCCACAGACACAAGAAATCCGACAGTGCTCAAGTACCCCCAAATGACCAGAGAGGAAATTTCAACTTCAATAATCCTAAAGGTCAGAAGCGTTATTAAACATGACAGATGCCTTCACTATTCAACACTAGAGGACGTGGATAAATTTATTCTAACTCCATTTGCTCTTGCTACATTTAAAACAGCTAATGTACCATTCAGTACTTCCCCCACCCCCCTGCCAAAACCTAGAAATAACAGTATTTCTGCTCCATAATTTCAAGTTGACAACTACTGATTCATTTAGCTGCCAATTATCCAACACCAGGTGTAGCCGCTTCGCTTTGGGTGAGGAGGAGGAAACAAAACAGGAGAACGGTGCTGGCGATCACACAACCATGACAAAGGGCCTAAAAACCTAAACGTAAGGGCAAGTCAAATATACAGAGAGATGTTAATAAATGCTGCGGGTTTCATATCTACAGTCAAGCCACTGCGATTAACACTTTCTCATGTACATGTGTCCCTCTTGCTATCCCAGGCTGGAAGAAGCAATCCCAACGATATTTCACAACCGCGAGTGGTACATCAATGTTTTTCCCCGTCTGCTCAATGCCTGTTTTCATCCTTAGCTCACTCAGATGGGGGGTGGGAGAGCTGGCTGTGTTGTTAATGGAATTTCTATCAATTGTGCTTCCTGCTTTCCGTTTTATGAAACTAGCAAAAATAACACAATAGCAATTTTGCAGAATGGCATTTCAGAGTTGGTCCTATTTTTGTCACCCTGCAATTCTTAGAATCCCCTTTTCTGCTTTATACAGAAGTCAGCTCTCAAAATAAAACAGCTTTACGATGAATGAGAACTGCTTTCTGATTTAAAACAAGCTGACAAGCATCATCAGCTCACAGGAAGGCACCGCCTGCCATATTCTCTCCTTGGAGAGCAGCTGTAACAACAGTGTACGCACACAGACAGACTTCTCGCCACCGAGAGCCGTGCGGGATGTTCCAGTGGTTCTGCAGAAAGGCTTCAGCAGCTGCTCTGGAGCCAGTGGATGAGCTCTGGGAGCCTTTGGCGGGGGCGAATCCTCCAGAGCCTCCAGCCAGGCTTTCATTTTTCACGTGGCAAGAAGCCAGCAATGTAAATGCCATTTCCTGGTCTTCCAAATACCAGTGGGTATAAACCCAAAGAAGGTAATCACACAAAAAAACCCCACAACTGTGGATTATTCTGGAGTTCAGTGGTTGGGTTGGTTTTTGGGGGGTTTGGTTTTTTCAGATGTAGCCCCTAAGTCGCAAGGTCTGGATTTCAATTGTAAACATCTAGGCCATATGGAGAGGAACAGACGAAGAGCTGGAGTTGAGCCCTAACACACACACACATCCAAGTCTTAGCTTCCAGCTGTTAAATCTTTACTCCTAACAATGCCACCATCTGTTTTAACCCCCTGAATATGGATGTTCTCTCCCCTTCCAAAAGACAATGATGAAATTGTGACATAACATTGCAGCTCTGTAGAAATTAATACACTCGCATTGGTCCATTGTGAACCTACACAAAAAATAAACAACCTTCTTTAAAAAAAAAAAAAAAAAAAAAAACCACCTAAACAGCCTTTACTTGACCAAATCGGGTGGGTCTCTTCCAACCTGGTTGTTCTATGATTCTAAGAAATAACACCACTGATGAAATTACAGATCTCTGCTAGCGTCAACCAGGTCTAAATCCATCTTCACGTTGCCCTGTGCACCTTGGGAACGCAAAATATGCTGGTTTAGCTCCTTCAGAATGGATGGTTTGCTCCTGTGTTCAGAAGATATACAGGAAAGTAAGAAGAATGCTGCTACATTTTTCGATCGCGTTAAGTGAAACCCCAACCCCCATAAATCACAGAGCAGCCTCGTGCCTCTTCCTTCAATTCCCAACTCTCCTCTGAAAGACATTTCAAATACCTTGGCTAATTTAACACACCGAAAGCAAGCAAATCAACTCGGCACTTGCAAGAACAGCCCGTTAATACACAAAGAATTTTTTCCGTTCTGTGTATGTGACCAGACCCGACCCTACAGCTCCTGATCTCTGTGAAAATGCAAAGTGTCAACCGCACAACAATAAACAGAAAAATATATATTTCGGGAGAAGCACTGTAAAAAGGAAGGGAATTATCAAAATGGATTCATATCCATCTGGAATGATTTTAATACAAAATGCCCAGCAAATCTCCCCGCACTGCTGACAAATCACCAGCTGAGGTAAATCCCAGATAATGAAACATTGTAAGAAAGGCTCTATTTAATAATTTAGTCCCTGTCAAGGAGTTTGTATTGATTCTTGTTTTCAGCACAGGGAGAGAATGTTATCTCCAGCCTTACGGCTCAGTGACAGCATCAGCGAATTTAATCACTGTGCAGCTCCTGCCATGCAATCCTTAAACTGTCACCTCTGATTCTTCATCATTCCCTGCTACTTCGTTCCGAGCCCCCGTGCCCACATTTTCATACTCATCTCCCACCCCACACGTGCCCTGCTGTAATCACAGAGGCATTTCAATCTGCTTCACATTAAACATAAAAGCCAACCTCATTTGCAGACTAAATTTTTTATTTTAAATAATTCAGCACTCCTTCACATGTCTCATCCGTCTGCCTCTATTAGCAAGCCCGCTCCGTACCTTAATAGCAACCTTTTCCATGCTGAAGGCAGGATTGAACAATCACGGGACAGCAGTTCTAGCAAAGGTTTGGAGGAGAAAGAAAATCTTTCAGCCTTGTCTCGGCTGTAGAAAGGGAGATGAATCTGGAGAAGCAAGAATCTATATTAATCAGCATTTTTTCCACACCAAAAAGGAAAGGTCACACTGCCTCCTAACTGGCCAGGAAAAATTACCCACAAATTAATTCAGCTGTAGCTCAGGAACAGAGCATCAATTCATCTACAAACAGAAAGAGGCTTTTAAATACATAAACGCTTGTGGCTACAGAAACCTCACCCATATTTGCATTCTGAAACACCAGCTCCTCTAAAAGCAGGAGAAGAACAGATGTAATTTTAACATGTTTGCTAAAATGCAAGGCCATATGCAGGAAAAATGCAAAGAGGAGGAAGCATGCTCTGCATAATATAGAAAAACAGATTTCTTTCCATTTTTCCTTTGATTCCAGGTGAGACGCAATATTCTCTGTGTTATAATCCTTCAGATCACAGCAAAATGATCCCACAGGCCCACACAGCCAAGGTCATCATACACAGATTTTCTATTACAGGGCACTAGCGGCATTTCACAACTGTCTTTTTATGCACTTCTGCCTTTCCATCCAGACTATAAATTGTTACAAGGCCCTGGGGCAATCCAGCTGTGAGCTCCATTCAAATCAGGCTTCAAGGAGAAAGCGCCACAGTCAAGATGCTTCAGTCAGGTAAACAGACAGGCACAAAGGGCAACCACATCACAGTTAATAACACTTCCTTTAACACGGCAAATTCACCATTTCTGTGTTTATAAGCTCCTCTCTTATGCTCAGAGTCGGAGTGTAGCCATTAGCATTTTAAATAGAACGTCAAATTAAGTCAAAATACAAAGCATCACAAGCACACTGCTGAAACCCATTCGCTGGTAGGTTCTGTCTCTCACTGGCAAAAGAGAAATAACCCCAAATCTCCAGTTGAAGACTGTATCGAACACTGGAAATTCATACCAAGAAAGGTTTAACTGACAGGCTTAGAGGGCAGATTTGCAAGACGTATTGTATTTGTATAGATTAGCTGAGATATCCTGCTATTTCCAGCACTTCCTTTGGCTGCCCTTTATCCCCCAGTGGCTTTGTTGTTCTTGATTACTTTACCTCTCGCTTCATCTCTCCTTGTTACATATAAACATATCAGACCTCTTTCAACCTGGAAGTTTAGTTGGAATTGCTTTGGTTGCACTAAATTAATCAGAAATTTATATTCCAAACATTCCAAAGTGCAACGCTCCATGACCAGCTACATTTTACAATCAGTAGGTTAAAACTTAGGGAAATTCTGCTTTATATCTTCCTCCCAAAACACTAAAATTCAGTAATCTTATTTTATTACTGATCTCTGCATACAGATAAACATATTTCCAATATCCACAGCTCTTTACCACTTTTGATATTTAAATTGAGACAAGTAATCAAAGCTGGATACGCTTATTCGAGGTGCATCGCATAATTAATATATTCATATTTGAAATGCAATTACTACTGTTGCATCACACATTTAAGGCAACAGCTGGCCAGCTAAAGTGAGAAGAGTCTTAATGGGATAAAACAATCACGGAACCGATACTGCAGGCTTGGTTTGTTCACAATCCATCAAAGTTGCTGTTGCTGCCCCTGAGGGAAGTAAAGGGTTTGGAACCAAGTGTCCGCAGCTCTGCTCCTCTGCAAAGAGATGGAAATGTTTCCCTGAATTCTACCAGACTGGAAAGAATCCTCCTGTTGGACTTCTCCCTCAGATTTTATCACAGAGCTCTCCCTATAGTTTCTGTGACTTGAAGGGGGGTCCCTCTCTGGCAGACCCACCAAACACAAATTATCCAACCCTCAGGCTGCACAAGGGGAGGTTTAGATTGGACGTTAGAAAAAACTCCTTGACCAAAAGGGTTATCCAGCATTGGAAAAGGTGCCCAGGGAAGCGGTGGAGACTGATATTTGTGAAAGCAAAGAAGGCAAAACAGTTCTAAGCACAAAGGTGCTGTTCCTAGGACAACTGGAGTCACACAGAGGGGAGTAAACCTCTGGTTGGAGAATGCAGCACTCCAGTATTTGCTTCCACCTCCTCTGCCTCCTGCCATCTGGCCGTCAACGGAAGAAATCTGGAAGACTGAACTAGAAGAAACTGCCAGACCTCACAGAACCAGTTTCTAGTTCCACAGTAAACAAAGTCATATTGAATTATGATTTAGGAAAAAGCAGCTTAAACCTCAATTTACATCAAGAATGAGCCTAGCTTCATCTCCAGGATGACCCTCAGTACCTCTCACCCTACCGGACAATCCACATCTGTCCCAGACAGTATTTGCTTTGTCATTTTTAACTATTTTCTCCTCCCCTTCTCTTTTTTTTTTTTTTTCAAATGCAAACTTACATTCCTCGTTTTCATCAGTGAAAAACCATCACTATCACCTCCTATGCTTGAACTGCCCCTAGAACAACAGGAAGCACAGAGGAAGACACTCACATCAAGCCAAAAAACTCTGAACTTACAACAGCCAACGTGATAATGTACTTAATTAGTAGGCGACATTTCAAAGCTGTTGACTTTAGCTTCCCTGCTTCACTTGACATATTTAGCTGAAGGCAAAACAAGACTATTTTCCTGTTGATACCTCACACTAGGAAAGAAATAGAGTGTCTTTTCCACTGTACATCTTTCCTTTCCCCCAGTAGTAAAAAAATCAAGTGACAAACAGACTGAAGATTCACTTGTGCTCTCATGATCAGCACCAAAGGGGGTTTAGGTTTTGCCATTTTTACAAGTTCCTTTTATGCATGGTGTCAGCTAGAAAGAAAAATAATCTAACAGTGAAATTTAAGAACTCTGAGCAGGCAAAAGTAAACAGAAAGCAATAATACTATTTCCATGTGAAACGACATGCAAAATCATGAGGAATCCTGATGCCGTGCCCTTTGCCTGCAGAAAATATGAGCAAATAGAAACCGTTCGAAAGAAGACATGAAAAGGTATTAAAACATACTGCAAGACACTTCCACATAGCTTTGCAAAGAGCTTTAACGTGCTGTACAAGACCAATGCTGACAACAGAAGCTTCAGCTTTTGTTGTTAATATCCTGAGCAATTAATGCAACGCAGCAGGAACTTATTGCCCAGAACAGCAGCTCTCACATTGCAATTCCAGTCAGACACAGAAGCACCTGCTGATGTAAGAGAGGAGCACAACTGTGGCTTAACCCATTGCTAGGACCTGGGAATAAGGCATCCGACAACTCCTTTAAGAAAAAGGTAGAGATGACGGAGTATGACTGTGCCCAGCACTGCCAACATCACTCCGAACACCGATACTGAAGAGAGGCTACACATTCTCCTTCACTAAGGTCTCACAAAAAAAAGAGTAAAATTGAAGACACAAATTAGAAGGCTCAGAAAAGGAAGATCTATCCTGATAGCAACAGAAAGTGGATGATCTCCATCTGTTGACTGCACATTGACAAGGTGGACAGTTTGATGCGTACCTAAAACTTCCATTAACCAACAGCAACCAGATGATGAACAGAAATTGTTACCTTTTCCAAATAACCTGCTCACACTACCTCAAAGCACCACAAAATCCAGAAAAAGCACAGATGTCCTTGGTGAAGCGAAGCAACAAGTGGTTTCTGGTCAGCTACAGGACACTGGGACAGAACACAGGTAACCTTGGGGCAAAGCACAACTCCAACTAATTTGTTGTTGTACAAGTCCCCAACTTTTCATTTTTAAAGGATAAAGTCTCAAAGCATTCTTAGATGTAACTTTATATTTCTCCAAATTAATACAGACTTGTCATACAGATCCAGACTCTCTTTGCTCCCCTGCAAGTTCACCCGTCAGCTGAGATCCCAGGCTACCACAACTCAGCCCACGCACTCCCTTTACGCAGCTGTGCTATATAGAGCTAGAGGTAAAGGCACAGCCAGATTTAGCTTCCCAGGAAAACCTTAACTCACTGAGCCACAATTTCCAAAAAGCACTCAAAGTTCCTATTTCTGTGGATTACAAAACCATATAACAACACAGACTTCACTTAGAACTCTACAGCCCAGGCCACTAGGTCCACCCTGAGGACAGATCACTGTCTAAATGCAAAGCAGCTACTCTTGCAGCCGTTAAAGGTGCACTCAGAAGGAGCAAGGAGCTACAGGAAGAGGTCCAGACTAAGACCTACTGCCACCTCAGTGGAGAACGGGGCAGGGAAAAGGAGGAGGAGGAGATGTGAAAAGTTTCCTTACCAGTTTGAAGTCTTGAATGCTGCAGATGAAATACGGGGTATTCGGCCGGCGACTTTCAATATATACGCAATCTTTAAAAACAAAAGATTTTACAATAATGGAAATTAACTTCTGTACCTCCAAGACAGAACATAAAACCAGGATAAATTAAAAAAAAAAAAACAGCTTAAGCTTAGAAAGAGCCACCATTTCATTTGCATAACATGTAATTTATTCCAAGTGTTATCTAAAAATAGAAACTAAGATACTTTATGATGATAAGGGAATTAACTGCATAAAAATTAACTTGGATCTGAATAGACATTTTGCTAGAAAAACAATAAGAAGCGATATTAGACCATTCTGAACGTAGTTAATAATAATGACTGGGTCACAACCTATGAACCAGATCAAAATAAGACAGGAAAGTAATCAGCTCTTTTGTGGTTAGCCTGCTATTAAGAACCTGGCACTAACATATTTTCTCTTCTAATTGTGAAGAAAACCAAGGCAACCAATCATAGCTGAAATGCAGCAAACTAAATTAGATTTACCCCAGGGAAGGACTGGGCTTTCTCAAATTACATTTGACATGACAGAAGCCGAGTAATTATTTTTGTTTGCTTTTGACAACTGGACTCCAGGAGGTTGCTGTAAAATAAGGTCTGTTGTATTTGAACAGTCTTGGCAATAAACACAACAAAAGCAGTGCCTCTGAATAAAATTACAGCAAGGATGGGAAAGAAGTGCCTGATTAACGATAACGAGCTTAGAAAGCAGGAAATTCACCCACAGCTTGCTAGAAGGCAAAGATGAACTCCCAAAGCCCAACAAGCATTTAAAGGACAGACACTGTGTTCTCCTTCTATATTCAGATAGACAACTGCTGCTCCAGAGAGAGAAGACACAAACACCAACTATTATATTCTCCATGAACCTATTTTCCTGCAGAAAAATATCAGTCTTAGAGTTTTATAAGACACGTTTCAAAAGACAAGTACCCTGCTTCATGTCTTATCAAATCTACAAGTTTTTCGAGACAATCTTTTTCTAGTTCCTATGCTCCACGAAGAGCACTCCTAAGGATGCAGCGTCACTGTTCACAGCAATCAAACATCTTTCTTCCAAAAGAATAAAGAAACCCTTCGTTAATCATTTGAAACCCAAGCTGTACTCAGGAATTCCCTCATCATCCAGAGTAAACTCAAAAATTAATTTAAAAGAAAGAAATTTAGTGGCTATTTAGCGTTTAAGACTACCAGGAACTGCAGAAAGTCTTAGTGGCTGTATCAAACCTGGTTGGAATAAGCCAGGCGTTTCAAGCCTCTAGCCCTTCAGCGATAGGTGCCAAAATTACATGGTTGTGCATCTGATTTTCCATGTAGCAGCAGCACAATATCCTCTTCTAACGAGAGGTACAGGTGTACAGTACTCGTCTTCATTAGATTCAGCAACTGATGTTATGCCAGGATCAAAGCAACTTGGCTGGCAAACCAAGCTCGAAGCACAGTTAGCACCTTCCCCCAAATTCTGCTGTGCACTTTCACCACCTATAATGTGATGAACAAAACGTTTCAGGAGTCTCAAGAGAAATATCAGTTTCGTAAATGTAAAATGCACTGAAATCTCAGAGTTTCTTCTTTTTTAGTAAGAAAATAATGATAAAGAGTTGTATGTAACAACCTTCAGCAGCTCAGTAGGATCACGAAGAATTACATCCGCTCATTTCAAGTGCAACTTGCCTTTTCCAAACGACCAATTTCAAGATGTGTGTTGCCTCGCTAGGATAGCAGCAGCTGTTGCAACAGCACAGAGATGGGCATTTTAAAAGCTTGAAATACCATCAATGCCAGAAGAGCTGTAATCTATTTGACTTGTAACTCACACTGAGATAGCATTTTTCATCCAAAATCCTGAAAATCCCACAGAAGCTATTAAGTCTGTCTCTCTGGGGAGGCAGGAATGAATCCTTGCACCAAGTGAATCCCCCTTGCATTGATACAATAGGATTCAAATCAGTTTGTTCCAAAGCTACAGCAATCTAACCACATCAGAGTATTCCTGCACCACGTTGCTATCCCACACTTCCTTGGATATCATTTCATTTAGACAGCCATCTACTCACTCCAACCAACTGCCTGCTTGCCCAGGTGATGCATTTACATGATGTTCCACCACCCATTTGAGTAAGTTCTGCAGGATTTGCTGGGTTATGTGTACAAAAAGCTGCAAAATTTCAGATACAGGAAACACTCCAACCTGCAAAGTGGTTTTCTTAAAATCTGATTTGCAAGCATTATTTCCAGAGTGCTCAGGCAGCACACAGAGTAAACAGCTAAGCATCCCTCTGAAATGGTTGACACGAGAATCTGGCATCCACCATGGATAAAGCAAACATGTTGACTGAGAGTATATTGCATTTAAAGGAAGGCGCTGCTGGCTGCCTGCCAGGATTTAAAACAAAGATGACATCCAGTTAAGATGTCTCCAAAGCAGTAGAGGCCATACAGATAAGAAAACAAGTTAATCCAGGTACAAAGCAATGTCGTGAGCACTAGGAACTGGAAAAACGCCAAAAGAAGAACATTTATAGATGCCCTCACATTAACCACTCAAAACTCGCCACCAAGAGCAATTACTTGCGTTTACCAGAAATCCAAAATACAGACACATTATTTTGAAGAGCAGATTCCAGATGGACCCAAGCAACAAAGAAAACCTGTCTATCATTTTTCTACTGTAAGAAACACACTCGTGTAAAAGGCAGAATAGCCCCTCCCTCCCCCCAGCACACTGGAAGGCACCATCGCACCCTTTTTTGTGTGTATTTCTGGAACACTTTAATCCCTGTATTTTTTCCATTCACTGAAAAATCATCAAAACAAAGATTCCTGTAAAGTAAGCTATAAGATGAAATACAGTCAACAAACCCCGTTGCTTTGAACATCCTTACACACTTGAAGTGCAATTAAATTTCTTTTCCTGAAGGACAGTCACCCTGCATGTGTCAGTAAACCAAGAATGACCACAAAGCCAGTAACCCCACAGGAAATGAGTGTGCCATAAATTCACTTTCTGGCTTTCTCTACGGCGAGATAACACCCACATGTCACCTCCAAGGGCCACCTCAGGCAAGTTAACCATCTGAGCTGTTACACCACTGAGTTTACTGGTGACAAACCAGCAACTGCCCAACAGAAAAAACCCCAATTTTAAAAAGACTTTCCATAACCTTTGCCACTACAAGAGCAAAATGAAGTAGAAATCTTAAGATCGTTGCCCAGCTAGTAGGACTTTCTGCCTGTCTCCAGTCATGAGTGCATTTCCTTCCTTCCCTATTCCGTGTAAAACGTCCCACTGGAGATGAAGCATTTCTACAACACATGGTAGAGCATCATTATGCCTTTGGGCTTGTGATAGTCACCAGATGTGCCCTAGTTCTGAAGGGATACATTAATATTCCCACATTAAAAGCTGCTTTAAAAATTAGAGCTTCAATAATGGACTTAAAGATCTTTGTGGGGAAAAAAGCCAACCACCTCACTTTTCTGAACACCCAAACCTTTATCAGCAAAAAAACTGCAGTTTATGTTGTAGCCATCCTCACAATTCCTGTTTTACCAAATGAGTCAATCTTGCATTATTCAAGAAACAAAGCCTCAGGCTGTCTGCACAGAACCACACTTCCACGGGAAAGATACTCCTTGCAAGTCGTCATCAAGAAACTGTCCACAACCCACCACTACCACTTCAACAGCCTCAAGCTTAGACTTCACAGCACAACTGTAAACAACTAGAGTTCCAACCTACACACATTTCCTGGTTTGACATCCCAGGATCTTAGTGGATTATGTATTCTTCCCCTCCATCTGCTTTTCTTCAGCTATTCTGCGTTAGAGGTTCTGAAAAATAATACAGCTGATGTGTAAAATCCACTCTTCCTAACAATTCAGGTACAACTCGGGGGAGGTCATAAGATGCAGAGTTTGAATAGTTCGTGCAGCAACTCCTACATCGACAACACTTACCAGATCAATCACCACACTCATGGAACTGGTACTAACATAAGCGCTATATCCAACCAATCAGTGCGTTAAAAATTAAGCTCCAGATTATCTTATCCCTGCAGCATACGCATACACTCCAGTTGCTTCTAACATTACAGACATACAAGCATTGCTCCTTGCAACACTCTAAGTCTGCAGATTCAGCTGCACCAGAGCAGAAATGTGTGATGGATCCGAGACTGTAAAAGATAATTGTCCAGGCAAGCC
Source organism: Coccyzus lansbergi (assembly GCA_033558105.1). NCBI lineage: Eukaryota > Metazoa > Chordata > Aves > Cuculiformes > Coccyzidae > Coccyzus > Coccyzus lansbergi. Next base: position 484,086 of record JAUMJK010000188.1, on the reverse strand, counting down.
CTGCCTAACAGGTTCATTTCATCAGAACCATCCTTGATTTAAACAAAAAAGGGGAAAAATTCCACCTGTTTATCAAGATGTTTATCACCTGTTTATCAATTCTTTGTGAGACAGATAATTTTATTTATAGACTCTACAGAGCCACATATGATGAACTGAAAGGAGGGGAAGGAGACAAGACTCTCTACGTGTGTTGTAGATCCATGTACACATCATGAATACAAGCTGCTGGGCAGGCAAATAACTAAAGGATATTTGCATCCTGGAATTAAAGGATCTTTACACCTCTCCATTCTGGTATCTAATGTTAAATGGCTTAACTGTCCTAGTGCCCTCTGCTAAGCAGCAATGCAGCACAAACCACCCCCAGAAAAGCCAAAAACGAGCACAACGTTAGCGGTTACAGATCATTAATAACCAAGTGGGGCTTTTCAGAGGGTTAGAAAAAAATTTGCAACATTCAGTGAATTCTAAATGTTGAAATCTGAATTCTCAACGTGGGAAAATGATCAAACCCTTGAAAGGGTCAGTAATGGAGACAGACTTTTAACTACAGCAACACACCTGGCACGATGGTTCAGTATCAGTAGAAACACAGGCAGGAATGCAGTGGGAGTGACAAACCCCTGGTTTTAACCAGGATGAGATCACCCCTGGCAAGCAGGGAGCGATACAGCCGCCTGTCTTCGCCCCCATATGGCCGACAACAAGCAAATTGCCAGTCTGGTCTCTGAGTGTCCCTTCCTGCTGAGCGGATTTCAAGCAACGCTGCTGGCTCCTTGTCAGAAAACAACGTGCTGGAGCCCTGCTCTGCAATAAACGGTTCAACCAATTTGCTGTTGTTCATTGGAAACTCACAGGAGCATTCCTGATGCCTGCACTATAGCTCTTATTTGGCAAATGATTTTACTATAAACTGGTATCATAGCGAATCCATTTTCTTTAAGGGGTTTTGCTGCTGTTTAATGGACTGTCAGTATAATTTAGATTTCATCTATTTAAACTCATTCAAGCCTGGCTCCTGATTGCACAATAAATGGAACATATTTCTATTCAAGAAAATTAATGACAGCTAATTGTAGTCCGCAGCTCCCAATTTTATAAAAGCGGCTGCTCTGCAGTTCAGGCGCTCGGCTACAGCATTTCCCACACCAATTATTTTTCTGCACTTCTCATGCATGCCCACGCCACTACAGCTCTTGTAAGGTGCATTCAGACACACTTTGTCAACAATTTTGATACAACATCTTGTAACAAGCAGTATTACCAAAAAAATGCCACAATGAAAGCCAAGACTGTGTAGATGCTGAGCCTCCAACTCAAGCTCGTTAGTGTCCTTCTGTCTTAGAACTGTTTTTCAATTAAACACATGAAAAGGGAGGCAGGGTGGGAATAAGAGTGTAGACCACTATAAAATAATTAAATAGCCAGCCTGAGACCTCCTTCTTCGGAAACAGACAAGCTTTACTGCATGCACTCCATTTAAAACCCTCTTTCCTGATCTTTTAAGGTTATAAACTTTGACTAAAGGTGCGATGCTTGCTCCTAACACTTCTTTGCTGTTTCACAAATGCCTGGGCAGCCGCTGTCTCTCAAACCTGACCTGGACACACTCCAGTTGCTCTGCAGGGCTGCTCATTTCTAAAGTACTGGGGAAGATGAAAGACGAGCAGCACCACAAATGTACCGCACTGCTACAGTACCTGACTTCTTGACGTATCCTTTGTTTCTATTAAAAATTCCTTAATGTGCAAATTAGAAAACACTTTAAGAACCAACAGCTACTGATAATTTCTCAGAGACCTCAAACACAAGCATTAGTAACAAGCCATGGGCAGGGACTCCTTCCTCCCACTAGATCAGGCTGCTCTAGCCCCATCCAACCTGGCCTTCAACATCTCCAGGGATGAGGAAGCCACAGCTTCCCTGGAGTTGGCCCATGAAACTATACGTGATGTGGAAACCGACATCTTGACACGGCTTTAAATCCTTTTACTGGACCATGCCTAATCGTAACTCTGGGCTCTAGCAGGCAAAACAAGCACACCAAAAGGACTTGGAAGAGAACATTCTTCTATTCCCAAGCCCACCACAGACACCAAATGGTTGCAGAACTTCTCTCTCGTGGTTACCCTGCTGATAATTACAGAGCAACACGCTACAAAACCTCATCAAAACAAGGATGGGCTTTATTTGTGTAGCCCTCAACTACAGAAATATTACAGCCATTACTGCTTCCCTAGCAACTGGTCCATCACTTTATCTTCCCGATTAAATAAATGGACAGGGTAACCCATTTTTTAAGCTGTCAGTAGAGCCCTGAACAGTAACACATGTTCAGAAGGGGGGAAACTAAATGTGTCACTCGGGTGAGGATGATTTTCACAGAACATTATTTCAAACACTGCAGTCTGCGGCTTCCCAGCCTGCTGTGATGCAAACACAGACACTTCTGTCAGGTAAGAGATGTGATATTCTCCCTAGTGTCTGCTAACCTGACACCCACCTACCTGAACATACCTAGCAGCACTGAAAAAGTATCTGTGTTTTAAGAAAACACGTATTTTAGTAAAAGAAAAATATTCCCTATTGTTTATTTTATACCAAACAAATGAGTGCAGCAGCTGTGAAGCTGATCTTACAGCAGAAGTGTATTTCCTTTATCCAATACTGGGATGTTACCTTTTTTCCTTCATTTCAAAGCATGATGATCGTGCCAGTACGTCAGTCAGCTGCTTAAATAAGAAATGCCCATTTCAGAATAAAAAAGCAAAGCTTTCCCTCACTATTAAGGAAAAGTAGAATCACCACAGTAAAGATACAAACATGTATTTTCCAGACAGAGAAAAACAAGTATGTTTAACATTTGGACATATTTCTTTCCTAAACTAACAATACAAATGAAGAAGTCTCAAATCTATATCGGTTTCCACATATATCTCGCAACTCCTTTTATAGGAAGGCTTCTGATTGTTTTTGCTTTAAATATCTGTGCTGCTTTTGGCAAAAGCACTTTCTGGTCTTTGAAGACAAAAGATGACTGCACAGATCCACTCTTCCTGCCAATGCTGAAACAAAGCAAAAGTATTTCCATTTGTAGCTCAATTTGCTCAAGATGCTTCTTTAGAGCAATACATTCTCTGCTACCGGATGCTCTTAATACAAAACTATCTCTTTGGGGCAAAAGGAAAACCAAATAGGCTGCCCAAAAATTTATGATATTACAGGAATATGTAATTCAATGACCCATTAGAAGATATCAAAAGATATCCAGTTACAGACATAAACACTTTCTCAGCATAGCTCATCAAGCAGTACCATGAAAACAGAGATAATTGCTAAAGGAGGACTTATTTTCATCAATTCTCAAGCTGTATTTATTTAGCCTCTTGCATTTTCTGTTCCCCCTGGACACAATAACCAACAGCAGCTTCACTGTAATGCACTCTTCTCTCAGCCTGCTCAGCTGGGGCACTGAGGGCAAACCTGCAGAGAAACACCTCCTTCACCTATGAACCTCCTCCTCCATCCCCCTCAAACATCTTTACAAGATCTTTTCACACAACCTGTGTTCTAAAATGAAGCAGAAAAGGTCAGTCCTGGGATCAAACTCCGACAGATTAAATTCTACTCCCTCCCTTCCCCAGTTTATCAAAAAAAATCTCCTTCTGGCAAACTCCTGTGAGACCTGAGAAGCTGCAGCACTGCTCCTAGCACAGGAGCTAAAATGAGGGTTTATTTACTGCTTACACAGGCGTTGCCGTTATAATCAGCCACACACTCCTCTATCTAATGGTCCATGACAGACATGGCAACCTCGCAGAGCAAAAGAAAAAAGGCTGATAATTCAAACACTGGAAGTACAAACTATTTTCACTGATATAAACTGAGGACAGGCCATGAACAACAACTGAACCTCCACCTGCACTGCGTGAAAAGCACCATTTCAAGGATTTGCTTCCCCTTAATCTAATTTTTCCACAGTTGCTTCCCACTCACTGTGTTTTTATTTCAAGATTTCCATCTGCCTGATTTCCCCCGGCACGGTGCACTCCCCACCCAGGATTAGTGTTTGCCCAGGTTAAAAATCTTTCTCCATTTCATCTCCTCTACGAAAAGAATTCTCCCAGGCAGCCTGCAGAGCTGCTCCTACCTGTGTTCCACTGCACCCATGGCAGTCAAAGCACAAACTGCCAACGAGAGCTGTTGTAGTCATACAATTACAGCAGAAAGTGCTTGTGTAAAGTTTCACATCCATCCTATAATGGTTCCAAACCACTACAGCTTCACAAGGTCTTTGTATTCTGCATCACAGGCTTCTCGGGGAACATTATGAAGATTTTGGAACACAGTATATGAGCCCAATACAAAAAAACAAACAAGACTGTGCTTGTAACTCTCTTAAATAAATCAAGAAAATCAACTCCGATCACCTTCACAATCGTTCCCTTCTGAGCTGAGACAGAGCCACACACAGAGCTGCCAGTGTTCATAGAATCCACAGATCATTTTCTAAATATGAGCTCATTTCAACTCTGAAGCTTTGGAGGGATGAGAACAGGAGAAAAATACACATCTCCATGAGAAACTTGGTCAATCCATGCAACAGGGACACAAAACAGTCAGTCCAAAGACCTCCTAAATTTAAAATATACAGCTGAAAAAATAACTCAGTTGCATTTCCTCCTTCTGTCCAAGTATAAAACTCAAATTTTCAATCTTCCCAAAGAAGAATTAACTTTTTCCCCTACCAACTTTTTAGCAGCCTAAAAATCCCCTGCTGAAACTTCAAGGTTTATAGTAAAAAAAAAAAAAAAAAAATCATGCTCGCATTATACGTATTTAATTCTGGCGCAGCCACCTTCCTTAGCTGGTAAAGCTGTCAGAAGGAATAGAGGGTAGCGCCTAGGAGAATGACAAACACATGGGTCAATGTCAATACGAGTCTGTCACCACCAGAGCACGAGCCAAGTGCCTGCATCTCAAATCTCACCATCGTTCAACCCAGAGACCAGTAGAGCATGTAGTGACACAGAGAAAGGAAGCACTTTGGCTTGGGGTTTGTTTATGTGTATTTTTATAAAGCTGATGGAGATTTCTAGACTAAAACAACCATATCAGTCATTTCCTCAGTTACAACACTGCAAAAAACCTCAGCACGGTCATAATAAAATGAATGTTTAATGATTAATTACAACATCAAAAACTAAAGCTTGGAAATTTGGAAGCCCTATTACCTGCTCACTAACTGAACTGACACTGGATTTTGAGATAGGGAGAAGAAGTCTTAGTCTGACCAGATCTTGGGTAAACACAGTTCTGGTTACACTGGGATTGGAGCTGCACAGGCCACACTCCATGGGACAGACTTTGAATGTCAGACCCCCAGATTCATGCCAGAGATCACAGAATCATAGAATAACCAGGCTGGAAGAGACCCACCAGATCATCAAGTCCAACCATTCCTATCAAACACTAACCCACGTCCCTCAGCACCTCATCCACCCACACTTTAAACCCCTTCAGGGAAGGTGACTCAACCCCCTCCCTTAGCAGCCTCTGCCAGTGCCCAATGACCCTTTCTGTGAAAAATTTTTTCCTAATGTCCAGCCTGAACCTCCCCTGGTGGAGCTTGAGGCCATTCCCTCTTGTCCTGCCTCCTGTCACTTGGGATGTCTGTTATTGTGATAGTTCAACAACCCAACACGCGCAGGCTTCCAACCTCAGTCACCGAAGGCTGCAAACTATTTCACAGCCTAGGGAGTGCTCACTTTGAAAAACGACCACATACAGAACACATCGAAGTGAAAAGTATGTAAGATCTCACTTTGAAGCACTCGGTGACAACTGAGCAGCAGCGTTTCACAACAGTGCACCCAACCTGCAAATCCTGTTTCTCTCTCCTTCTCCAATGCCTCTCCAGATAATAACTCGTGGAGGCACAGTTCCTCCTGAACAGCACTCAGGGACACAAAACTAACAGACCTGTAAAGTGACACCAATCTATAAATCCAGAGAAGTCAGTAGTTGACTGTGGGTATATTTTCCAGTAGTAATATCTCACTTTAATCCTAGTGACAGTGATTTTCCATACTTTAAAAAAAAGGCAGTTAAACCCCAAAATCCCACAGCTGCCCCATAGAGTGACTGCCTAAACGATCTCCAAGTGCAGACACACTTCTGCTTCTTCTTATACTAGGCCAGATGTTCCAGGATCCACATGAAGCTAATTCTGCCTCTTTCCCTGCACTATATCAAATCACACTTCTCATATCTAACACTCTGCACCTCTTCCAGCTTCACACAGCTCTTACACCACCTACAACAGAGCTCTCAGGCGAGCTGCCCCAAAGCCATCTGCTAGAACTATGAATTTCTCTAATGCACTACTCTCTCTGCAGAAACATTTCACCTTGTGTTACCTCATGCTCATTCCTCTTGCTGATGTGCTGTTTATATAGCTACTGATGTCACCGCAGAAACAGATCCTCATTAATCCTTTAAATACCTGCAGATCCATTTAAATGTTTCTACGTAGGTAGAGCAAACACTGTCCTTATCTCCAGGTGACAAAGTCATCTGTTCTCCCAGGCCTCCAAGTCAACTCAAGACTTACACCCAACAAAGTTTTTCCATTCAAGGTGCCACTGTGATGGCATTTCAGCAGTCTGAAGTTCTGTGGCTTTAACACAGTAAAGCCCTGTCCTGACTTGCTGATCAGACTGCGGATGAGCAGGGACAGGGACCATACAGCTTTCTCCAGCAAGGAGAGTAATCAGGAGCTCAGAGAACAAAAATTATATCAGGGCAATAGCTGCATCCACATAACCTGCCATTATTTTGATGCAGATATTCCTGCAAACACAGCAGTTCCAGCAGTCACGGAGGTCACAGCCAGTGCAGACATCACTGAAGATGGAAACTGAACTTGGAGCACCAGCAACTGGACCCTAAGAGCAGCACCACTGAGACCAAGTGCGACATCAAGAGAAGAGCATCCCCAGCAAACTTCTCACTTATAAAGAGAGTGTGACATCCATGGTACAGAATACTTCTATTGGCCAGTTTGGATCAGCTGTCCTGGTTCTGCTCCTCCAAGCTCCAGACACCTGCTTACTTATAAAACACAGGAACCTTAAGAGACTCCTTTGTTTCCTAGCAACAATTAAAAACATCCGTATTTTTCATCATTCCTATACCAAAATCTAGAGAAAGAGCAGTTCCTGGGAAGAAAAATGAATTCTCTCCCAGTCAAGCATAAAACAATGTGGTTATCAACATTTTACACGTGCTGGATCCAAAATGCAGCATTTGCTGAGAAGATAATCAACTCTATCCAAGCCAACTCTGTGCCAGTCGAAACCAGGACACTTAACTTTCACTACACAGGCCAGAAATTTCAAGTTACTGACAGCACTATTTGTTTCCATCACGTAGCTCTCTTCCCCTTCCAGCTAGGCAAGTCATTGTCTTCAAGTACCCAAGGCAGGGCCCACACACAAGCTGCACACACCCAGCAGCGTCTGGAGCTGCCCGACACATGGAAAAAGCCTGGCCAGTTGCTCCAAAAGCACCTTAGCCATACAAATCAGTACAACACATTGAGAGTCGCCTGACTGACAGCACATCTGTACCTTTTCTTATACGGAAAATCCTACGCAGAGACCAATTGTCTAACCCAAACAACAGATGTAGTTACCAGGTCTGGTTCGTACCACTAAGAATCAAAACATTCAGAATAGTTCTCAGTCTGAAAGTGGAAAAAAAGGAGAAGTACAGAAACCCATCTATAAAACAAGGCGACCACTTTCAGAGTGCATCTGATCCGAGGCACGTATTTAACCACATCACACATGCATACAAGGGAAATCCAGCCTTCAAACCATGCTGGATTCTAGGAAAAGCCACTAGGATTGAAAACAGATGGAAATTCAGCAATAATCTAACTGAATCTAAAAGGACAAGAAAAGTATCTCAAGTCTGGGTGCAACCACCTTGTACCATCATTACTTTATGGTAAGGATGCCCATGAGCAAATATAAACACACACTGTACAATAAAAATTTATGTGCTACCAGAACAGCCATGTTGACGAAAGCAAAGTAAGAACTGGGAGAGAAAAAGAAGAAAACAAATGCAGCAGATGAGTCTGGGAAGAAAATGGGAGGGAGGCTGTGGAAGCTGAGGACAGATGGGGAAGTGGGACAACAAGCTTTTAGCACAGGCCTATGCGATTTGCAACGAAGAGGAGAAGATTAATTGCATGGTGTTGTCTAAGCTCTACTCAATAAATTTTAATACATGGTTTAAAGCTATGCATACATTCATTATATCTATGCAAATTAAGAGCAGTATTTATATAGTAACAATGTAGTGTAACCTTTCATTTGAAAAATTCCAATGATCTTGATTATCTATTTATTTACAGTTTATTTGCTATTAATCAAGTAGAGCTGAGCTCAGCACAGAAAAAAAAAGCAATATTAAGTGTTGGATTAAGTACTGTATAGCAACGGGGTAAACACAGAATGAGATTTTAACCTTCACAAGAAGAAAATGCAGACCTTGAGCATTCAGCTGTATCAGATAAGAGTATTTAAGAGAGTCAAATGAACAGAAAAGATTTCCCTTCCTTAAAGCCTAGAAGATGCAAACCAGAGACAGCTACCCATTCTACACACACCTTCAATTTTCATCTCTCTAATCCTTGCTGTGCAAGTCTCATTAATTAAACTCTGTTAATCTCTCTTAAATTTTATGTAATCTGTATCCTTAGCTACATCTCCCTATTTGTAACCCAGTCATAAGACAGAAGGCAAAGATTTGTTTCTGCAACAGAAGCTAAAATTGCATTAGAATATATTACACACCGGAATGTGCATTCTAGATCTCACTCCTGTTAAGAAGTTATGTTTTAAAGCCAATTAAGGCTTCAGCCAGGCCCATGTCCCTCTGATAATGAACCAATGGGTAATGTGCATTCTCAGTGCTCTCAAACGAGGACAGATGCCAGTTTAAAAAAAAAAAAAAAAAAATCATAAGGAGGAAACTAAAGAGAAACTATTCAATGCCAGGATGCACGTCTTATGCTGATTACTACTAATAAAATGTTAAATTTAATAAGCAGATTTTTAAATGACATACCAGGTGTAAAATCTCAATTATCCTGAGTTCTGTGGCTTCCCTTGCTCGTTCACTAGATAATCTACTCCAGATAAGACACAACCCACCTTCTTCTCTTCAGAATGAATACTCTCATGAAGACGAGAACTTAACCAATTCAAGCTCCCCATACCACGAGCACTTACAGGCTCCCTTCCCTTCTCTGGGAATTATCTGGCAAAGCTGCAAAATGTTTAACAACAGCTTAAACTATGTTTAATTCCTGCTGTTCTGCAAGCACACCCCTATCCCAGTAGTGCTACATCAGACGTGCTCCAAGCACTGCACCTACAGATAACGAGCGCTAATGCTCCTCCATCCTACTACATGACAAAATTGAGATCACAAACTGATTTTCCATCTCAATTTTAAGCAAAGCCTTCTTGTGATACAGCCAGCGTATCGCATTGTGCTGCTGGGCCCACACAACAGCTGCTCTTAACAGATTCCAAATTATTTTTCATCTTCTGACACTGAAAATAACATTGCCACCCAAGCTGACGCTTGTGCAGGCTCCCTACTGCTACTGCTCAGCAACAAACAGTACTCAGCGACAAGCCCAGATCAAGAGAAAAACATCTTTTGAATGGCTGGAAATTATATTTCAAGTATTTCAGTAGACAGCCTACTTGACAAACAGAACTAAAGTGGATACAAACTTGCAGCTTTCACATGGAAGAATAAGTATGGAAGGCTGCACCTCCAAAACCAGGAGGATTCCAGCATATCTGTATCTGCAGCTGATGCCACCCACGTACACAAGGGGCACATTTGAGTGTTTAAAGCAACTGTCACTGGATAGAGCCCCTAAAACACCTACATCTGTATTCGTACAATGAGATTTTAGTAACAGAGATACATGGCACCTCCTGGAAAAAAAATCAGACAAGATTTTTATCTCATTTGTTTCCATGGTTTTTAGTTTGAATCCATCTCTGTTTTGCTCCAGCACTGGTACTACAGCACACTGATCATTTTAAAGAAAAGTAATATAAAACTAGCAGAGCCCTTAAGCCAGCGCTTTGAACAGTGGAGCCAACCCTAACTACTCCTCGTGGTGGAACAAACAATTGCAATCAACACTTTCAAAATCCTGTTTAGATGAACATAGAAATTTCTACTCAAAACTGAGGACTAGAGCTAACTGAAATAACAGAATTTTCAAGTGCAATTTAATTTTGAAGAAGAAGCTGGCAGCAGCTACAGGTTAGGCCTCAAAGCCTTTTACAGAATCCTAAAAACCTTACGTGAGCTTGGCAGTAATCAAGTAGCAAATCCAGAGCACACCACAAGCTTCTGCTTCTGTCCCCAGACCAATCTAGACACTTGCTGGCACCAACACTGCTTTGACCAACAGCCAAGCTGCTGTGCGTAGGCATTCATCAGCTATTAATGAGAGGGGTGAAATCAATGGTCTAACAGGTATGAGATCATAGGTCACCTCATTTATATTGCACAGACAGAAGAGGAATTCCACAAAGAAACTGTAGATTGACAGAAGAACTTGTCCAGAAGTCAGACAATACCCCACCTAGTGAAACCTCTAGCTCAGATCAGGTCTCCTTTCAAAGTGAGAGCAAAGCACTCAGTGCTTCAGCCAATTTAGTTCTGAACTTCCCAAGGACAGAGATTCCATATAACATGCAGATTATTAATGTAAAAGACAGAAAAAAGGGTGGCTCTTTTTTCAAAGAGGAGCTAAGTTCATTCCAACAAATCAGATATTACAAGATATACTCAAAAACTGCTACATGTACTGTATTAACCTAGAGTGGAAACATGGCAACCCGCCCTTAGGACAATTATAATTTAAATTAACAGCTAGCACCCTGCTGCCTGCTGCAGCCAAGCGACCGGTAGCTCTGCTGCACAATTACTTTCAAAGGAAAAAAAAACATAAGAGTTTCTTACCTCCAGGCCTGTAAACAACATCATCCTCTGTGATAAAGGATGTTATTTCACCGTTGTCTGTTCTCTCATATCGGGACTTCTTCTTGGGGGGTTTCTTTTTGCTTTTCTTTGTGGACTCCTCTGTGGTGGCACTGTTGTTGTCATTGTCCTCGTCTTCGCTGTGGTCACTTTCTGCATAATTCTTGGCGCCTCCTTCCAATGTACAGCTCCGTCGAGGACGTGAGTTCTCACTCTCCCTCACCTTGTCTCTCTTGTCTCGCTCCTTATCCCGGTCTCTATCCCTGTCCTTCTCTTTGTCTTTGTCTTTTTCTTTGTCCGCTGTCATGATTCGCCACGTGCCTTCTTCTGTCCTCTCACGGCTGGGCCTCCGTGAAAGGTAGACAGTGAGCCTGGGCTTCAGTCTTCTGAATTTCTCACTCAAATCCAGGAAAAATTCAACCACTCCAACAACCCCAGCGTTTTAAAAAGGTTCTTGAATGGGTAGAGGGGGAAGAAAGAGGGGAAAAGCCCATGTTAATATTCAAAATGCTTTCAATTTCTGAAAATAAACATTACAAACAAAGAAAACCCCACATCCTAAAGCAATGCAGTACACGAGACTACAAAATGCAAGGCGGAGTTTTGAAGCATTTTGAAGAAATAATAACTTAAATGCTTTTAAAATGTTGGAAAGCTGTCTCCATCCTCCAAAAGGTCTCACAACTCCTTAAAAATTCTTTAGTTCACGACAGAACTATTACAACATCTGGGATGGGAAATGCCCACTCAGAACACATCTCATTTTATACCTGAATAAGAAGCACACCAGGGCAATAAAAACACTTAGGAAGGGACAAGTGGAAAAATGGAAGAGCCTGCAACGTTTTTTTCCTCAAAGCAAATGAAGTCTAGCAAATGGTTGTGTCGTTTTCTGTCTCAACACTACCAGCAGCGGATGCCCTACAAAGCCGGTACCGAGTAAAGAATGCCATCTGCCACTCCAGGGCAAGCTGTTAGGAAGTCTTCCCTCCACCCTGCTTTTCCAAAAATAGAGCTAACCTGTAATCCACCGATTAGAGGAATTAATTAATTGAAACCAAACCAAAGCAGCTACAAGTGCTCTAGCAAAATCTGCTTTTCCATGTATCAAAATCACAACCTTCCGTACTTGCCTCGCCAACAACAGAACACACAGAATTGGATTTTGTAACTCATCACCCTCGTGCATTCAGATTCCTGCTGGGAAACAGGAAGGGAAGAGATGATCTTACATTTTTACTTCCCCAGTCACCTAATCAATACTGTTAACACCAACTGCATCTTCTCATTCCTTCAACACAAGTTCAGGCTTGCTTTTACAAGAGTGTTTACAAGCCTTTTAACACTGTTCATGAGCAGCAGCCTGAACAGTTACAGCTCCTACCCTACAAGAATCATAACTGTCCATTTTTTCCATAAATAATCATTCAAGAATATTTCGGGATGGGTGCACCCAACATACAAAAGTAAGTTACTTTATTCCCTAGTTAACCAATTCAGGATAAAGCTGAATTTGCCCACACTCAGCTCCTACGTTTTCAGGAAGCTGCAAGTTGAAATTAGTCCACTGTGTGGAATGGAAGTCAGGGACCTAAGAAGACTGAATGTTCAAGCATTAAGCATCATAAACGAGATCAGAGAGGGAAAAGGACTATTTTGATTTTTAAGAAGTCAGCTGAGCAGTCAGTGATCCTGTGCAGTTGAAGTTTTTTCACTCTCATATGAATCACAGACTACATCATTCCTGTCCCTGTTGACGACTACTTCCAGCAATGGAAATTGCCAAAGAGACAAATTGCTTTTGCTGATACAATTCAGGCTCTGGCTTGAATCTCTCAGGCATTTCCTGAATGAACCCATCATCCAGGTAGGAAATGATTCTATTTGCTTTCTTCCACATAGCAGCTGCCATCGTCCTGATAACCCACAAGGGGAATCCAATGAAACTCCAGTAGAGAAGACTACAATGAACCTGTCAGTTGCCAGAGAGGCTGCAGATAACAGCAACAGCAATGGTCTACAGGGACTCAATAAGAAAAGTCTTAAATTTCTAGAGGCTAAGAAATTCCCCAGTAGAAAGCTTGAAAGTTTTTTCTATTCTTGTAGATACAAAATACATTTTGGAGAGTAAATAATCTATTCATTTTGAATGAAAACTAATTGCTTTCCCAGGGCAATCTAAAAATTAGAAGTAGTGGCATCTCAACCTATATACAAGAGATCTTTATGTGTTCTTTAGAGATCAGAAATGAAAGGATATAGGGTACACCTAAAAATTTTATTCAGTTTCCTCCAGTGACGGATACAATCCAGCCACATTTTACACTGGTGAAGTCTGTTTAGAAGCCAGCACCACGTCAGATACACAGTGACATCTACCCAACAGCGCCTAAATCCCTTTACACAAGTCCCACACCCACTGCACATGCCCTTGCTCCATTTCTTCTATCTCCATCGACATTTTTTACAGGCATAGGCAAAACCAACTTGTAAGCTGGAAGAAATGCCCTCTACACAGTAACCTGTCACAGAGCACAAGGAGAGAAGCCTCAAACGCTGAGGGTCACAGCTGCAGAGCAAACTCTGACCAATTCCAGTTCTCACTGTTAAATGAACAAGACTGAACACTGCACGACCTAAGAGAACTCTCCACACAATTGCATATTTGAGTCCCTGTTGTTTATCTCAGATTAAACACAAAGTACTTCAGTGTTTTTATTACAAGTTCAATTATTCTGCGGTTGGGGTTCCCCCCACCAAGTTCTGCATAGAGGAGCAACCTTGGATAAACAAACACTGTGCTTATCACGATTTAGTTTACTGTAGGGCTGCACAAGAACCTGCGTATTTGCTCAGTTACTCTGCTCATCTACAAAACTTCCAGCTACAAATACAGCAAAATTGCCCCCCTCCTATCTCCTGGTTCCGGAGAACCTGTACAGAAGCAATTTTCACAGCCAGCATGTTTATGAGCAGCACAGGAAGCCCCTTCATCTAATCAGAGTCCTCATCTCGTCTGACCAGCATTACCAGGCAAGTGATGAAATCTCCTCACAAGAACTACTCAACTTCCTTACACAAATATATCGCATTTCCAAGACTATTTTACTAAAAAAAAAAAAAAAAAAAAGAATCAATTGCAAAAATACTGGAGGATTAAATGAACATCACAACACAATAACAACTTTTGTCTCCCTAAGAATAAAGTAGTCGCATCACCTTAAGGGTAGTTGCACCACGATTAGATGAAAAAGAGGAAAGATGCTTTTTCCTGACCTTGGCTGCGTAGCACTAATATAGGACTACCAGAAGAGCAAAGAAAAGTTGTTTTATCAGCAACCACCCCATTAAGTCATTATCCCAGAGAAGTATTCAATAAATAATCTTTATTATTTAAGCAGTGACTTTCAAAGATTCCAAGATATATTTTGCATTTACAGTGAAACACAGCATTTCCCCTGCTACCTCCTCACTTATTACTTACCGATAATCAGAAATAATAGCAATTAGTGATTCATAAACAGAAGCATATGCCCTGTGTTTGCAGAGATCTCTGCAACCACAGAGCAGAAAGTACCTTATAACTGAACCACTATATTGTCTATACTTAAACATTTGCATTTCATCTTTCACATTCTTACGTTGCCCACCAACCACACTGGAATGGGAGAACACTACTCAGCTCTGTATTCTAAAGCTTTGCTGTTGTCTGGTCACAAAACCTAAAATACTGTGAAAATGTATCTGCTTGCTCAACATTCTCCATCAGTTACAGATGTTGCAGTGGTTAAGCATTTTTATCGTTCTACATGTAATTACGTATGAGTACGGAACCCATAAAAACAAGATCATCACCAAAATATTCCAACCTTCCTTTTTTTGTCCTCTGAAGTAAACTGGGATAACACACCATGTATGCTGCCAACTACAGTAATCACACAGATGTTTAAATCTGGATTAGGACAGTAGAAGCAAATACACTGAAAATCTTAAGTGGTTTTTGGCAAGCTCCATAGCTTGAGGTTCCAGAAGTTTTTGTCTTTGGCAGCTCCTCAATCTCACCACAGCAAACCACCACCAGAGCAGCTGCTGCTGTCATCACACTACAGCAAATAAATTCAGGCTACAGCACCACAGGTTGAAGAGCATTAGCCGCCTTTGATATTGTTTTATTGCTTCTTCCATAGGGAATTTTTTAGTGATTAACCTCAGAAAGAAGTCACTTAAGCTAAAAGGGGAGCATTCACTTCACAGCAGCTCCAACTGGTATACCAGGGAGCAAGAGAAAAGATTTGTTCAACACATGGTGAAAAACCTGGGGAAAACCATCAGCCTCACTGCGATCGCGCTCTAGGATTTGTTGCTGTTGTGTTTTAACTAGAGCCTTGGGATACGTCCGTTTATCCAAGTAAGTTTATCACATTCAGTATAACTGTTTATGTCCCCCAGTGTGCCATCGGACATTTAATGTTCTTGCTATCCTAAACTGTTTACAAGTCAAACATAAACAAAAAAACGTGTTTGCAGAGACACTCGTGAAGGCCCTTCTCTGCTTTTAGCAGAAAATGCAGGTGTGTCTATGACTTCAAGCCATATTGGAACTAAATGATCTTTAAGGTCCCTTCCAACCCAAACTATTCTATAATTCTATGATTCAAAATATCCTTATTCCCGTTAAAACATTCAGGTCTCCAGAGATGAAGGGGAAAAGGAAACAAAGGTTCTGGTAGGAGATAAGAACTTTAATTTTGGAGCCTGGGCCAGACATGACGAAGGCAAGCAGGTAGTCAGGGGCCTGTGTACAGAGAGTTGTGAACACCACATCAGAACATTGCCCCTACAGCATTCTGCTACTTGGTACTGTACCCCAAGCCCCCTTGAGTGCTTGCAAACACCATGTTTTTATACAGAAAAGGCGTTTAACATTGTACAACGGTTTCTCAAAACAGTTTAAATTGTCATAACTTCAGACAAGTCTCCAGGGTGACTCCAGCCCACAAAATCCCAAGAGGAACACTTCAGTGCAAATGAGGTCAGAAAGAAAAGCACTGCAGTGCCAGTCCTGCATTCCTGATGTGGTGGTTTGTACCTGTCTCCCATTTGACAGGCAACTCAAAAGCAACATTGCTAAGAAAGGAAGGGACACACGCAGCCCCAGCCACCTTTCAGGACACAGGGTGTACAGACATCGCATTACTGGTCCTTCTCTTGTCAAACCCAACAGTACCAGGTGCCAGATCTGACTCTCACTAAGCCTCTCTCAGCTCCACTCCCAGACAGACAAAAGCAAAGATGCCATCCCGAGGATGATTAGATCTGCTTTTTCAAGTGCAATCTAAACAAAAGTCATTGCCAAAGACTCTTATAAGAAATCAAGCAGGCATCATTTAACTTTTAAACTCCATTTAAAAAACTGCAGTGTCTAAGCTCACAGCCATCACCTTCAACTGATCATTACCACCTATTCACCTGGTTGAGGTTTTCCCAGCATTTTAAATCTAGTTCAGGTTAAACTCATTTAAATATCGTTTGTTCACACACAAAACCCTCCACATCCTCCCATCCCGGTCAGGAAAGCAGGGAACTGCTGCTCCCAGGAGAAAGGTGTTAGAGTCAGATCTGGGCACTGTGAGTTGTTACAGTGGCCAAACTGCAGCCCCCATCACACCCACCTCTGCCGCTATTTGATCTGTACACCTGGAAAGCATTATCAGAGCAAACTGCATACATACCACCTCTCTACACACTAAGTACTTAAACCTCTTAACTAGTATTAAAGAGTCAGGTTTTAAAGATAACATGAAAGCAAGTCCAACAGAAATGCTATGAGACTGAAACAGGAAGGCTTCTCGATATGCAGAGTTGCTTAGAACATGGAGAAGAGCTCCTTTTTCTTGTTTAAGCCAGACAGATAAATCTTCTAACAAGATTTGTTTGGTCATGTGTTACCAGTCTAAACAAACACAACAGGACCATTCTTCTGTAAGCTTTTAGTCTTGTATTGCAAGATAAAAAGGCTCTGTTCTCAGCAAATGCCAGATTAAAGGAAGCACGTGCTGTAACTGCTGGAACCAGAGTCCCTGCAACAGAGTTGTTCCAATTTTGATGTTAAGGAAGAACCTGAACTTGGTTTTAGTGCAAGGGATTAAACAGCCCGTAGAGATTCCCACACTTACTCATAACATTTGAAAAACTGCTTTAAGAAAACTTTCAAGATCATTCGTGAAAAATAACCCCAATAAGGAACTCGGCTGCAACACAGAACCAAGCACCAAACTGCAGCTATCACAATGCAGCACTAACGCTACAGACTAAACACCCGTGTGCCTGCTTCAAACACACAAGAGAGCAGCTTCCATAGAGCTTACACTGCAAAAGATCCCACCTCCCATGACAAAACTCATCAGCTGTGTGGGTTCCACCTCTTCCCATACAGAAGTTTAAACATGGAGTTTCAGGAACGACTATGAACATCCCTTTAGAGTTCTTTCAGAATATCCCTCAGAATATTCCCCACGCCAACAACCCATTCATCATCCCCAGCAGGAGAGCCAGAGCTACCAGCCTCACAACACATCCACAGGTTGCAAACTGAAGGCAAATTCAATGAGAAGCCAGCACGGGAAGGGAAAGGAAAAAACCAAAGATACAGTAGAAGCTTTCTACCATTACACTTGGACAGTATTTCACAGTTCAGAGTAGCATTTTACTGAAGATACTTGCCTCAACTTCTGTAATCCAGATCCAAGAGTATTTTCCAATCAACTGCCACATACAGAGCCTAAACACAGATCTCTCCCTGCCAGAAGAAGAGAAAGGAAAACGAGCCTGGCTCCTGAAGGCAGCAGCAGACAACTATCCTGTCTGGCAGCACACACAGAAATGCCTGTCAACCCCAGACCTTCATAGATAGCACTGTTCCTTCTGTTCCTTTAGACTTCGCATTTCCACAGAACCCAAGGTTTATCTAATTTCCCACAAGACTATTCGGTAACAGCTGATAGCTGCCAAGAGAGCCAAAATTCACGCAATCTCTGCTACTTTTGCACTATCTGTTGTGCTGGGTTCAGTGCCATACTGGTTTAATATTGCTACTCCTGCACCTGAAAAAAAGGAGGCTGAGGGAGCAGAGAATATAGTTTGAGAAACCAAACTGGTAGTGGTTTAATAAGCTGCCAAGAAAGACCTGGTTATGACAGAACACGGTCATGTGAATTCACAGTCTAATAAGAGAAAATAACCAACTCGCACAGCCTTGAATGGCAACAACTCTTCCTGACTGGCATTACTGCAGGAAAAAGAAAACACTGATAGCTACATCTCCCTGTCCCACACACCTCAGGCAGCAGCACTTGCTGCAGAACCTTAAGGTGTCTTAAAAGCATTCAGGCATTTTTAAAGCTTTGGGATCTCTGAATGAAGTAAATACGATGAGTCTTTTATTACCTTGTCTACACCCAACAAGCAGGTGCAGAAATAGTCTGCTGCCTATTCTCCAATGCTCACGAGACTGGTCTGCAACCCTTCTGGAATCAAGTTTGCTTCAAGACTTTTAAAAAGGCTCTCTCAGTCTCTCTCCAGTGAATGATATGCCTCTTATCAGTTGTCTTCCTTATCTCCTTCCCTGGCATTTTGAGTTTATAACACAAACATAGCCCTGGAACACTCTGGCCGGTAAGGGTCATCACAAGTTACACATTTACAGTCCGTAACTCTTGTAAGTCCTCTAAGTACATGCAATTAAAAGCGTGTTTTTTCACTGCTCTCTGCTAATCATCCCCAAACGGTTCACAAGCAAGTGTGGAAAGAAACACACACAGGCTCTAGCAGCATCTCTCACGGCTGAGAAGCAATCAGCACTTGAAGAGAGGCAGGCAATTCAAGAGTTTCTCATAATAGACAACAATCTTTCCCCACCTGCATTTACCCAACTTGACCTGAGGGAAAAAAAACCAACCGAAAACAAGCCAGGGATCTCCTTTTTCTGAGCAGTGCCTCACCCCAACTGTGCTCCCAGCTGTCAGTTTTTAAATCACAGCCTGCATAATGCTGCCTATCAGCACTCTCCCACTGCACATTCCACCTTCACACTGACACGCTATGACTCGGAATATTATGGCATCATTCTGATATCCAGGTCGAGCATCTGTTTGACAGACGAGCTATGCAGGATGACGGCTCAGATAAGATCCGAAGTCCCTCTCTTCAACACAATGCTGATGCTACAAAACTTAAAGAAAACGGAGAAAAGCAGAGCGCGAAGGAGTGTCTTCCCCAAAGCAAAACAAGATCTTGCAAGGCAAAACCAATTACTTCTGCATTTCTCGAAGAATATTCTACGTGTCTTTAGAGTTATGTTTCCAGAAGAGCAACGCATTCCATTTCATTTCACTCATGAATGTTCCCAGTGTTACAAACCCATCCTCAGAAAGCAGCCTGGTTTATCTGTCCATTGTGAGGACATTTGAAGACTGGAATGTGCCTACAAGAGGACATTTTACTTTGCAGTATTCTATCTGGCACAGGACAGGTGGAACAACTATCTATCTGCAAAAGGTCACAGACTGAGTAAGCACTAACCACAGAATTGTACATGACGGTCAGGTTTGGCTGCAGAGTAGACTGAAAGATGAGGGACAGCACTTAGGGTGAAAGTACCAGCTCCTATCTCCTCTGAAAATGGCTGGGCAATTTATGTAACGTACTCACAACCGTTATCTGTGAAAAGCCCTCTTAGAACACAGGCTTTGAGACAGTTTTACACATAAGCTTCCATAAAAGTAATGTAATTCCAAATAAGTCACAGCTTCTCCTCACATTAATTGTAGAGCAGCAACATAAAAATCAATGAAAGCTTGCAACGTCTCTCTACTCCCAATAAGATTTTCCAAACCGAACAGATAAATTCACTAGACTTCCTGCTCGTGCTGTTACTGTTTGGTGAGGGATGTGAAGAACAGCAGGGCCACTGGAGCTGCCTGCACACCCATTTTGCTAGGAGGCTGTTGATTTGGTCACCAACTGGAGGGTCCAACCCTCACTTATCACGCTGTGATACATAAAACACTGGAGGCAGCCCCTCCAAAACCTTCTGCTCTTTCCCCCTCTCTCTCAAACCAAGAGGGCCAACGGCCAAGTGGCCAGGTTAGAGCTTCAAAACCTGAGCGCAACCAAGTCATAGAATTAAGCCAGAGTACAAAACCTCAACCCTCAGCCCACCAGACTGATAAAATCTACTAAACGAGGAAGTTCCTCTAGTTGCTTTAAAAGCTGCTTTAATGGTCTCTACAGTCATAACATATGGGAACAAACAATGATCAACAGAGAGCAAATACAAAGCCATGTATTTACTACAATTTCTCTGAAGTCATTCAGGCTAATGTAAATGATTGCTGCAATTTAGTTCTGAGTAATGTAAAGCAGTTGTCCCATAACACCATTAAAAAAAACATAGGACTTTTTAAAATGTCCATATAATGCAGCACAGCTCCCTCACTTTAAAAGGCTGTTAAGGGAGAAAGGGCCCACGGGACCCATAAAGAGCTGCTATTGTAATAAGAACTATTATCCAGGGAATTTAATGTCATTTGGAACCTAGAAAACATCTGCATTGTAAGGTTGCTTAACAACACTTAAAACAGAGAAAAGTTCAACAAGAACTTGTTATGATATACAGCAGACTATTCCTAACAGTTCAACTTTCATCAGACACAATTACTGGGCTTTACTTCCAGCAGCCACATCAAGCCAGAACTGGATTTTTCAGCCAAGAAAACACACAGGAGAGAAAAAGCGATTAGGGTGGAGAATCTAAACCAAAGGCAGCAGCAACTGTTCCACCATAACCATCACTGAGCAGCCACACACCAACAAATAAATTACATTTTCTCCTGATAAATCATAAAGAATTAGAAAGGAATTCATTCGTTGACAGAGGTTTCAGAATTAGATGACAGACTTTGAGAAGGAAAAAGGATAAGCCCTGAAAGCATACATGTGGGTTACTTGACAGACAAGTCTGTGGCAACAAGAAGAAAACCAATCCTGTGGTACATTTACTAAAATAGGTAAAATAAACATTCCCAAATGCTGTCAATTCAGACCAAGGAAATATCAATTAAATCAAAGCTTAAAGAAAAATTCCTGGTACATAATAGCAAGCAAACTAACAGTAATATTGAAGAACACTTACAAACAGAACCATACACCTATTTTACAATAGCTCTGGTTTTAACAAATGCCTGACTATCAAAGAACCAGAACATCACATCCCTACGCCTTCCTGTGAAGTCACTTATTTAAGACAGTAATGAATTTCTGCATAATAGGGAAAACACTCATTTGTGTGCACTTACTAGAACGAGACCATGGCTGCTTTGCAAGCAACTGCCAATGTAACTCCATCCACAACTCCACCCACTCAGCACTAATTCCAATCTCCATTCTGAGTTTTACTTTGGTACCTCCATCTCTGTAACATGTCCACAAATACCTACCAGACTCTCTTTCATGTACGTACCCATCTATAGCTGTGCTTTTCCCCGTGGGATGTTGCATTTTTAAATGGCTGAACACTCAGCTGCACCCTTGCAATCCTTTTATCTTCTAGAAAGCCTCCAAAATACCTTCACTTAAATCACCCAGATGAAAACTAGATCGGGTTATTTTTGGAAAACCCCTCTGAGCAGCAAAGGCAAAACCTCCTGTCTGCAGCCACATTAACAGTTTTCTTTAGCTCCCTACCACTGTCTGTGTGTTTGAACTACTCAAAATGGAAGAGTAACTGCAGGGTGGGCTCCTCTGACGAGCTGACCGACCAGACATTCCCACTATAATTAAAGCAATTTCTCTCTACAGAAAGCAGTATCCGGAGAGCTGCAGAGACCATCCACAAGACTAACGAATGCTCTGCTGCTAAAGCATTTCATAGAATCCCACAACAGCAGAAACAAAGAAAACTGTGCTCTCTTTCAGGCCGACAATAAAGGGGGGGAAACACACCAAAATTATCAGAATGAACAACAGCTTAATAGGACATCGTTTCTGTTGTTCACAGTTTTAAAACGATTTTTACATAAGTATCCAGAAAAATGATATTTCTGCCTAGCAAAACACCCTTTAATTTTAGACAGTGGTCTCATTTTCTCCGAGGAACAGCTTATTGCGGTTAATGACAGAGCAGACGTCAGAACTGTCTTCCCTACAAAGCCTCTTCTCAGTACAGCAGCACAGTTGCAATCACGAGATTAACTGTGCTTATTCAAGTGTGAAATGCAGGCTTGGGCCCTTGTCCTGTATTACACACCACGGCCAGCGTATTCTTCATCATTTCATAACAGTTAACAAACTAAATGTATTAAATTATACCTTGTTTCCTTTACTATATTTACAGAAAATGGTACCAAATGCTCAGTATTTGAAGAAGTCAAACCTAACTGGGGGCAGTCTGACCTTTGATCACTGCTCTTCAGCTTCACAAGCAGGTTCTGCTAGGAGCAACAGGAATATTATTCACAGGGCAAACATACACAACACCGTATGCAAGAACGAATTCAGTACAAGCACAAAAAGTTGTGAGACAGGTATGATGTTTGTCAGCTGCAATAAACATATGCAACAGCTCAGTATCCTTATATAGTCTTGTTAATGATTTCAAAACACTTGAAAAGGTATTTGCTAAGAGGGTCTATATTTCAAGAGATCCCATGAGCTCTTGTATTACCTGAAGTGACTACAGACATAAGGAAGAATTTCTTCACCACAGGAGTGTTGAGACACTAAAACAGGCTGCCCCATCCCTGGAGGTGTTCAAGGCCAGGTTGGATGGGGCTTGGAACCCAAACCGTTGTGGGATGCTCTGGATAGGGTTTGGAGCACCCTAATCCAGTTGGAGGTGTCTAGTGGGTTGGAACTAGATGATCTTTAATGTCCCTTCCAACACAAACTATTCAATGATTCTATGCCAGCAAGCCAAAGCTATCAATAACCACACAGTTTCATCTCCCAAACAGAGCGGTCTTTGTAGCTAGCCGTGAATATTATGCATGCCGGCAGATCACAGCAAAATCTGTTTCTATCCAAAGTCCCTGATGTGATCTTCTTGGCTCTACAAAGAGCAGTGACTAGCATCACCATGCAGGATTAAGGAGATTCCCTTGCTCAATATGTGATCCTGTACCACTGTATTACTTCATTTCGTTTTAATCTGAAAGGACCAGCTTACTCCCATATCACCAAGAGCGAATGTATCGGGTAACGAATGGCAGGGAACAGGTAATTAGGAACTATTCCACCTCTCCATTTCAGAAGTTGTTAAACAAAAGGGAGAAATCACGCAAATCCCACAGATTTGTTTTTCTTGACAAATAGGAAAGAGAATTAGAAGATACAGATTACATTAACATGTAGGATCACAAAGCAGAACAGATAAATAAACAAAACCCCATGGTCTACAGCCATTTTTTAGATTACTCTGTGCAAGTGAGGGAAGCAGTATCTCTTACTCCAGCACCAGCAAGTAACTTGGACTACAGCTCTCCCAGTACAACCAAACCAGTTACATCCCCCATGAACTGTACACAATCGGCATCTCCAAGGGAGAGAACAGGGAGAACTCCATATTGACATCACACCAGCATTTATGTTTGAATTTAAGACAGAAAGCACCAAACTTATTTGAATTATACTCAAACATCAAAATTTACACAAGCAGGATACTCTAAGGGTTGACTGACTTCCAAACCTGCTTTTTCGCAGCGTTTCAAAGCTTTAAGGTTCCTCTACTCCAACACAGTGGTTAGCAGGAGGACCTCTTAGAACTACAAACTGCATTAAAAACAAACTCATTGTGACTCAGCAACTGAAAATTTAACAACTTGCAGGTTATTATGTATTTTTTTTGCCCAGCAGAAACTTATTGCTACAAAGCAGCATCCATTCATCTGTATTTACTGTTAACACAGTGTTTGCTACAATAAACCACCACAGAGCTCATTCCACCCAGACAAATCAGAGCCAGGAAACAGCGGTTCTGCTCAGTTCCTACAGTTCCAACTGCCTGTGACACAGGGAAGTTCTCGGCATGTTCACGTAGGCAAACAGAGCCTGTATTTAGACCAGGTTAAACAGCCCAGGAACTCGCCTACACGCTGCTCCTGCCAGTGTCTACACCACACACGAATCCCAAATCTCTCATTTGCTCCAGTATATCCAGTAGGACTTCTCACCATACAAGCTTCCACATTTTTTCCCTTAAGTCTGATTTACTTTTCCAGTAGTCAGTGAGCTTTCTTTTAAAGATAACAATACATTCACATAGTATCAAAGATAACAGGAAAACAAATCACCTTCTCTACCACTATTACTCTCTACAACTACCTGAAGGGAGGTTGCGGAGAGGAGGGAGCTGGGCTCTTTTCCCAAGTGACAGGGGACAGGATGAGAGGGAATGTCCTCAAGCTCCACCAGGGGAGGTTCGGGCTCGACATAAGGAAAAAATTCTTCACTGAAAGTATCAACCTGGTGATTCTATGATTCTGTGATTCTTCACTGCTCCTGAGCAGTAAACAAGCCCATTCCTCATTACGCCTGAAGCTCTATTTCTGAAGAAAGGACCTGTTGCCAGATCTCTCACGTTCTCTCACGTTCGGTGTTCCACTACCATGCATCATGACTCAAACAGCAGACTCTCTGCTATAGGAGGCATCGGATCCACCATCTGTTGGCCACTGCCCATGAACTGCATTGAAAGGGACTGGGTAACAGGCTGTGTCTTTCACGAGAAGGGGAGAAAACACACAAAAATGCTCCAAGTGATCAGTTTGCTGCTACTCCAAACTGAGAGGAAGTATTTTAACACTGCATGAAATAAATTCTGACTCCAGTCACGCTTTAGATGTTAATATAATTTCCCCTTCCAGTGCTCTTAGTAGAGACTCTTAAATATTGTAGAACCAAAGCAGTAGCATCTCATGTAAGGGAATGAGGCAAAACAGTTCTATTAATGTATTTAGGTCTGATCTTGTAAGCTGCTGAGAACAAAGTTGCAAAATTAGACCATAAGCCCTTAAGCGTAGAATAACGGATGCAAGCGATGATTAAGCCACACATGAAATGCAGTGGCCTGGCTCACATTACAATACTCCACAGCGCATTATCTGTCACTTAGAGCAAATCGGGAGATGGCAGAGGGCCACAAAAACCCAACTTCTTCCACAGTGCTTGCACCTTGTCCTCCTAAAATCCAGGACTTCTCATCCCCTGGGTACCAAATGATACACCCTCACAAAAATAAGAAACTCCAAATACCTGAAGTGAACAATGAGAATATGAAATAAGAGATTAAGGAAAATCTTCGCTTTCATAATTACAAACTAATATTCCATGAAGTGTAAATTGAGCCACGTATCACACTGAAAATGCCTTCAGAATGGAGGTTACTTTTCCTAAATGAAGCATTGTGGAATTCCTAACTCTGTTTTCAAGGTAAAGTTTTAAGGTCAGGCACCAGGAACAGCTCAGAAACATTGTTAAAAGATTACTGAACCTGTTTGCAGTCTACAGCGGACAAGACATTAAGTGAAGCAGAGCACCATAAACTCTTTAGGGCAGCATTTTATCTGTCTCTCACCAAGGATTGTCTTAAGACCTTCTTTATTCCCACAATAATATAAACCAGGATTACCATATTTCCCTCATCCTTTCAAATAAAACCCAGGGTGATTCTTTAGCAACCAAAACCAGCAAAACAAATAAAAACATTATAAATTGGCTGCAATAAAGTTTTACTTATAAAAGTGCACCTTTAAAGAGTCTGCTCTATGAAGTTTGTCGTTTACTGCACACAAGCATCCAAGAACTGAACAAGCAGGAGTTCAGCAGGATCTCGCGTCACAAGTTTTTCCTCAAACACTGACTTAATCAAGAGAAGACTTAAGAGATACTTCAAAAATACTACAGGAGAAAATTCACCAAGTGCCAGATACCCAAACAACTGGAGCCTCATTAGACCTTCCCAACACCTCAGGGATCAGCCTGTTTTCTCCTGCAGACCTGCAGCCTCTCCCATGAGAGAACACAGAGCTATGAAGAGGCTTATTACTGTTGACTCATTCTTAACAAGCTGTATTGTGACCTGGTCTGTGAACCAGAGTGAACTTCTGTGTAAGTGACACTTCAAAACAATTATCTTTTTTTTCTTTATTCAAAACATGAAATTTATTGTTTATGCATTTTTGCATTTTAGTATCAAATGCATTGATAGGGCCAAGGAAGAACATAAACTCCTATAGAAAAATATCTATCACGCTCTCAGTCCAAGAGCGAAGTGAAAAACCTCACAATTTCTCACTAATGCTTGTGTATTATTCTTTGTCTGTGCCCTTCCAGATGGCTCTGCCTTCAATGATAATGCCTAAAGTTTAAGAAAGCTCCCCCAAAGAGCCTTTTTACAGCGGGGAAAAAACACATACCAAACTAAAACTCCCCAAAAAAAACCCCACTCCACCCCAAAACAAAGCAACAACTAGGAAGAGTTCCAAGAAAAAAAATCCTATTCTACACACAAAAAAGGCAAAAAACCACAAATCTACAAGAAAACTAACACACAACCACTGTTTCTGTCATATATTAATATCTATGCTTCAAAACAGAACTGAAGGGACCCATCGGATCATCGAGTCCAACCATTCCCATCAAACACCAAACCATGTCCCACAGGACCCCATCCACCCGTGCCTCAAACACCTCCAGGGAAGGTGAACCAACCACCTCCCTGGGCAGCCTATTCCAACGCCCAATGACCCTCTGCGTGAAAAACTTCCTCCTAATGTCTAGCCTAAATCTCCCCTGGTGGAGCTAGAACTCTGAGATATCCATGACCGCGATGCAAAAACACGCTGCAGAATCTCACTGCTCAGTTTAATATTTTCAGTGGGTCTTCCAGCAGCACCGGCATCTTTAGGAGCCATAATAAAGATGTAGGCACAGAGAGAAAGCTGCCTTCTATGTGGTGTACTCTTATCTTAGAGCAGCAAAAGCCAGGTATTCAGCCTGGTAAGGACTGGATTTCTCAGCTACAAAAAATCCTATCATAAAAACCTAATGTATCAGTTCAGCTTAATGTCACAGCATTGTGCTAGTCTGCTCGCATCACTTCAATAAAGCCCATCCAGGGATGCTGTCCTACCTGTGCGATGTTAAGCTTCCAACCTGGTCGTGCCCGAGGGCTTCACCCTGAACCAGCCACCCCCCAGCGCCCTGCAGCCTCTCCCAGTTCCCTCCTGAGCCCCTCCAGCACCTGCACGCTACACATCAGAGCATGGGATGACCTCAGAGTTTTATTAACCTGAGAGACAAAGCTTAAAAATTATCTCCAACATCAATTCTCTGCACTCAAAATGAGCCGAGATGTGCGCTGAGCAAAGACTTTGCTGTCAGAAACCATGCAGGGCTCCTGAAACCCTAAACCACTGTTGAACTCCACATGAATGTAACAGAACAAGATTGCTATATTTACCTTTGGCATCTCCGATACCATAGCGTGTCCTCAGAAGAAAAGCACTCAGACAAAAGCATGCATTCAGTACAACACTACCCCAAAATATAATTTTTATACATCAGCAAACCCCTGAAATTCAGGGTGTACATCATTAGCTTCATTCTAATTTTATTACCGGCTCCATGCTTCAAAAATCCACAGGGATTGTTTTTACCAACTACATGGAGTTTTTACATCTTTCCAGGGCAAAACTCAGACAATCGGTCGAGCAAATGCAGCCTCTGACTCCTAAGTGTCAGCAGACAAAAGCACCATGACACAGGAGGGTCCTGCTTGCATTTGCCCACCCTCATTACCGCTCTGCCGGAGGAAAACCCAGCCTGGTACCTGTACCCAGGGCTTGCTGGTAAATTCCACAAAAGCAGCAACTCCCTCACAAGCAGCTAAACCATCCTTCCAGCAAGGAGGGGATGTCCAAAGGAAGCACATGTAAAACAATCCCAAGGTAAGCTGTTTCTAGTCATGACAGAGATCATCGCTATGCTCATTTTTTCACATTAATCATAATTTAGTCACAAACTACATCACTCACAGCAACAGATCTCAGTTGTGCACAAACACAACTTCAGCTAAAACTTAAAAATAAGGGGTTTTTTTTAGTCCTTACAATTCACAGTGGTATTCCCCCTGCACTGGAGCACATCATCACACGCTACCTGGGTTAAAAACACAGCTCCGTGACTGCTTCTTTCCAAACAGAACCTTTTCTTACCTCAGGACTGCACAGGAATACCCCACAAACAGATGAAGTCTCAACAACCCTGCTCAGTTGCAATCACTACACCCATTCATGAAAGAATTCTTTCAATTTAGACCAGACAGCGCTTCAAGTTCCCTTAGCAACAGTGGTGTGCACCATTGTAAAAAGAACAGACCCAAGGTGAAATATTACCAAGAACTGAAAAACCTCACAGAAAACCTATACAAACAGATGGCATAATTTGTTTTTTTAAATGCTACTTAGCATTTACAGCTGGAAGTGGCAAATATCTAACAGGCTTTGAATATGCAAATTATAAGATCCACACAAAAGAGGACAATGCAATTGCTTTTAAAGACAGGCAGTCATAATGTTGAAACAGACTGCAACCAATTTTCATACCCTATTCATAATTACTTTATTACACTGTGAAAGGGTAATCAGTCTCCAAATGATCTAATAACCTTGGGCTGCTCTTAACTCTTTTATACTGGACTCAACTACAAGCACTGGCCAGGTCTCCACCTTTATGCCAATTACAAAAGCCTAATATTAAACACACCAGTTAGATGTGTTCCTCCTCACATGCCCTCCTACAAACCAGCACACAAGATGACCTAAGAGCATGCAAAATTAATAAGCAAGAATTGTTGTATAAAAAAATCCATCCCCAGCTCTGCTCTCAAAGAAAGAGCTTTATTATCAGGGCAGAAGAATCTGATTTTTTGGCTCCTTTGTTGTATTTTAATAGGGAATGGAGCAAATAGATTATGTTTTGACTGCTTGGAAGAATAAATTCTACAGGGATCTGTCACGATGTCAAACTTCTTTAAAAAGTCTCCAACCTTAAGTGCTCAAATTGTATTGACTCATATTACGGCTCCGTCATTTCTGTACTGCCTTGCAATTTAACTACCTGCTGAGGCTACTTTTAGCCATGAACCACTGGCTAAACCCAAAGAAATTTCACATGAAAAAATCCAAATTAAGTTCCCAGGTCCATCCTGTGCTTGGGTTAAAACACCTCTTGCTCTCTGCTGGGTCTCTATGGTTTTCCAAGCAATATACAGGGCGAGAGGCCACTGGCAAGAACAAAAAGGCTGGGAACTGGCAGAGGAAATAACCTATCGGTCCAGGTTTGGGTCAATATGTTGATTTTGTGGACAGATTAGATTAACGGGCTGCAACCTCCCCAGAAAAGAACCTAAAGTAATGTTGGGTTTAGGATTTAGAACTTTTTACTGCAATCATTTTACTAGCGAGATGAACAAGAACAGCAATTAAAGAAGGAAGGATTAAAATGCCCAGTGTAAAATCTAAACTCCCTGCATTGCCTCCAATCAAAACAGAGACCCTGATCTTCTAAAAGAAGATTACCACACAAAACCTGACAATAATGTTCAAACTACTAAATGCTTTTAATTGTAAATATCTAAACAGAAGAAAAGCCTATCAGACTCCAGATGCTGCTGAAATACTGATTGTCTATTAACAAAAATTCAGCTTTATTTAAAAAAACAAGTCATTTTGAGATCTACAAATAAGCAAATCCACAATAAAAAGAGCTGTTAAAGGCAAAACATTTATTTATTGATAGTTTTAAGAAAATACAAATTAGCACCTAAAACAAAGTTTATTACATGTACTAAATTGGGGTCACAGGAGCAGTGATGTCTCTATACCAAGGCTGGTTGGCGTCAATGAAAGGTTTACCTACCCCCGAGCTTTTCACAGTCAGTTCATTAAAAGAGGCAGGAAAAACGTGCAAGTATCTAACTTTCAGGAAGCAATACTAATGCATTCCAGATTTGTTATTTCACACTCTATTGGCATCTTGCATGAAAATGAAAATGATATCCCTTTTCAGAAGCCTAATCAAAGCAAGCTCACTTTCAAAATCTGCCATTACTTCCCAAGAGAAGGTGTACAGCTACGTTGTTACAAGATAAATTTACAGCCACCACTGCTTCTGTGCCTTTGCTAACATGACAGAAAACCCAAACTCCTAACCCATCATTACATCCAAAAAAAACCCCGTGTGGTTAGAAGAAAAATCTACGCATCACAATCAAATACTGTTTATTCCAGTAATAAAATGTTTATCCAACCACCAAGACCTTTTCTTGGCAAAACTTGACAAAAAAGGTTTCCTGGAGAAGGCCAGCTTGTTTTAATCATTTACATTTTTCAATGCTATTTGTTCTCACTTTGTATCCAAAGGTCAGAACTCAAACCACTACCCCAGGCAAACTCCGGAATAAATATTATTTTTGCCCATTCTTCTGGAAAGAATTTCACCTCTGTCAAGAAAGCTGAAGTATAAAAACCAGATTTCTCTCTGATCCTTTTAAAGATGCTTCATGATGTTTTTCATGAACAGAGCACTAGCTCGTAGGAAGTTTTCCAGGGGTCTTATCCTTTATTGCTTCACTCGCAGTGTTACATCTCTAAAGGCTTTTGTTTACTTTCATAATAGAGATCTCTTCTGTGAGAAATACACACCAATATGAGAAAGAGTTCATCAAGGAGTGAGGCTACGTGAGGTCCAGCTGATGTGGCAGTGTGAGCTACGCCAATCACGATCCCAGTTTTCCCAGCACAGCCCTTCTCCCCCAAAATGCCCCTTCTGAAATCATCTCATTTTACACATATTATAAAATATCTGAGCATGAATCTACATGTTACTGAGCAATAAATCACTCCAGACAAAGGCCTGCCTATCTTAGCTGGGAATCTCCATCACACTGAACTCTTACACCCGCACTGTGTGTGGCTCAGGGATGCCTGAGATGAGGAGGCTGGTAGAACTTCCCTCCCCTCACACAACAAAAGCACTTCTGCTGCCCCTCAGACAGACCTATTTCTGAATCGATGCTCTGTGTTCTGGAAACAAGAATGAAAACCTTTGTTTAAAGATTCATGCACCCGATTATCAATATCAGACATTCACGTCAGCATATGAGGTGCTTTCTAGCCTAAGACTCCATTTCTCATATTTACCCTTAAAATGCAAAATACAGCTACTAAGTGTTCTTATAAGTCATTTACTGAGCTCCGCCTTACATTTTAAATATAGAAAGTTCAAAAGAAAACAATACATTTGAAGCAGGACGCAGGCATTTCAGCAGAGACACCACAGCTCACAGAAACTAGTAACACCAACACACGAGGCTGGTGAGTGACCCAACCACATCCGTGAGCGACTGCTCCAGTGAAGCAGCCAAAGTCACTCTGGAGTCCTTGCAAAGCTGACAGTGCTGAGCATTTCCATCAGCAACTGCAGGTTATGCGGAATTTCTGCTTCTTAATGCCTTTCTGCTTCTTAATGCCTAGAAAAACTGTTCCACACAGTTTTCTGACTCTCTTCACCATGGAGAAGCCGGTGTCGTCGTCCCCCCCCCGCCCCCAAAAAAAAAATAGCATCCCTGAGGTAAAATTAGGATTTGTTTAACTAAACCTGTCTGCTTGACAACAGTGGCACTTCAGCTCATGATTTAGAGAGCTCAGCTTCGGAGAGCCACCAGAGAGAAAGGCCAACAGCCAGAGACTGGAATAACTCCAGTCACCACCTTCTAATCCATTCATCTGCCAGAGCCCAGGCTAATGCTGCACAGAAATAGCCTTAACTTCAAAATCATTTGGCCAAAACAGCATTTCACTATAACGTCAACACATATTTCTACACTCTGCCTTAGCAATTGTTTTTTTACCAGTAAGTGGATTTCAGGTGAAATACCGTTATCCATAGGTATCAATAAAACTACAGAAATATTGCTTTTCAGCATTTTACACCTCATCCAGCATATGCAGCATCAGCACAATCTTTCTATCACTTGAACATGATCCAAAAGGAGGGGAAGATTAACATAGGCACACTGAGCATTCCGGGCCAGCCCTACCAAGCTGTACATCGATTAGAGAACACAACACTTCCCTGCAAAAGACCATCTCTTCCTAAAAATCTGCAGCTCCGCACTGCCAAGATGAAGCAGAAAATTCCTGGAAGGATGGCTTCTTCTCCCTATAAATATCAACCATATAAAATGCTACCACAGAGTTAATATAGTCCCTCAATATGGGATTTACAGACTATGAGTTGGATAACAAGCTGTTCTTGCTGTTGATGCTGAAGCAACTCTACTGAGTTGGGGAGACCTGTGTATTTTTCACTTGCTGAAATTTGGGCCGTTAAATGAAAATTTCAGCACTACAAAGGTGACCTTAGGTGCCAAGTAGCAAAGGCATTGCTGCAACACTTGAAAAGCAGTTTGTTTTTTATCCCAGACAGAGAGCTTCCAGGGCTTTCCTTACACACAGGTCAATCGCTACAGCAGGAACTCCTTCACAGTGCACCAGGGGGAAAAAAAAAAAGAAAAGGAAAACATACGCCACTGATCGGGAAGGGAGGGATTCCTTCTGATTACTCTAAAGCAAAACAATAAGCAGCATAACCCCCACCCAACCCAAAACCAAGGAGGGTTAGGATTAGTTTAATAAATAGCTTATTTTCTTTTGCCCACATAGAAAGCAAAACAAAGCACTCTCGCAGATGAGCTATTAACCACTCACATCAGGAAACAAAAGCCCCATCTTGTCATCACAAAAGCAAAAAAGGGGCTGAGAGACACACCAAGAGATTCTCCACAACCTGTACTGATATTGCAGAGGCAGCCGATGCATTCTGACAGAACAGCTGTACACATCATTATGTTAATTAAAATTAAAGTCTCATCCACTTAGCATACAAGCAATCCGCTGAACCTCAGTGACAAAAGGACAGAATCATTTCCTCCAAGAGGCATAATCACACACTACTTGGAACAAGTTGTCTACTTACACTGAAGGCCACAGCATAAAGGAGACAGAGAAGTATTTAGGAAACAGTCCTGGCTATTTTAAGTAAAACAAAGCCCTATCAACTATAAAACACACACAAAGGAAGTGGTAGGATGGATTACGTCAGCCCTTGCCTCAATTCATAAATCCTAACCGCTAAACAAGACACATTCTTAACCGCCTTTCTCTGGAAACATGCTTAAAGAGAACACATGCAGTTTGCGTCTGAACACACGCTATTGAACCCCCCTCGCTGGTGCATCCCTCTCCAACAGCCCGGAGGGGGGATGGATTCTGTAATTCCAGGCAATTCCATCGGGCATCGCGATCAAATAACATTTGGAGAACCGCCTGCCAAGCACCCAGCCTGCCAGAGCGCAATAAGCACTCGAGCGCTCTGGCCTCCAACCCACCTTTCACTGCTCCCAGAGATCTTTATAAAATAGTTTAAACACTACTAAATTACAGGGTTGGAAAAACAAATAAAAGCTTTTCACTGCTGCTCCCACACAATTCTCAACTCGCTGTAAGCATCCAAAACGTCTGCCTTGTGATAGTCACTAGGCATAAGGATTCAAAAAATGTGATTGCCTGTAAGAACAAAAACTGACAGAAACAGAGGGCTGGCTGCACGTCTGGAACTAATTGCCTGCAGATTAACGGCTTCACATTGGAATACTGTGCGGCTGCAGGGTTTTACATCCAGTTAACTTTAAACTGAGTTCCCAGAAGAAACATATTGGTGGAGTATCTGAACCCACACTTCACAGAAACACAGAAACACAGAAACACAGAATGGTTTGAGTTGGAAGGGATCATGAAGGTCATCCAGTCCAACCCACCCTGCAGTGAGCAGAGACATCTTCAACCAGATCAGGTTGCTCAGAGCCCCATCCAACCTGACTTTGAATGTTTCCAGAGATGAGGCGTCCACCACCTCACTGGGCAGCCTGTGCCAGAGTTTCACCACCCTCAGAATAAAAAATGTCGTCCTACTATCTAGTCTAAACCTCTCTCTAGTCTCTTTTAGTTTAAAACCATTACCCCTTGTCCTATGGCTGCAGGCCCCACTAAAAACTTTTTCTCTATCTCTCTTCAGTGGACTTATACTCTGTACTTTTCTCTACTTTGTGCCTAATGTTAACGTTAAGTTAAAAAACAACAAGTAAAGGCTCTTTGCAGCTTCCAACTTCTTCCACACACAACTCCAGCAGCCCCACATGGCTGGGGGGACCAGCAGCACACAGCACCCCACGCTCAGCAAAGCCACATAGAATCACAGAATAACAGAACTGTTAGGTTCAAAAAGACATTTGAGATCATCAAGTCCAACCGTACCTGCCCGCTACAGGATCATCCCTGAGCATCTCTGTTCCAGAGAAGCTTAAATCCCAAGGCAAAACAAAGAAGAGCCATTTTTTACCCTGGGAACACCAAGGGGCCAGGCAAGCCTGCCATGGCTATCCTAAAACATCACTAAACACTTCTCAAAAAACAGTTACACCACACACCGTGTTGTGATCAGTATTTCAAATGCATTTCATTTTAACACAGAATCATGGAGTGGTTTGGACTGCAAGTGACCTTAAAGCCCACCCAGTCCCACCTCCCACGGACCAGGGTGCTCCAAACCCTACCTGGAGCACCCCACAACAGTCTGGGTTGGGAGGGACGTTAAAGCTCATCCAGTTCCACCCCTACCATGGGCAAGGACACGTCCCATACACCAGGATGCTCCAAGCCCCATCCAACCTGGCATCGAACACCTCCAGGGATGGGGCAGCCACCACTGCTTTGGACAACCTGGGCCATGCACACAGGAAAACATTTCTTCCTAAGATCTCATCTCTTTCAGCTGAAAACCCTCGCCCTAACTCTTCACTTCCTGATCAAGACCCCCTCCACAGTTTTCCTGGAGCCCCTTTCAGTACTGGAAGCTGCTCCAAGACCTCAATGGAGCCTCTTTCCCTACTGCAAGCTGCTCCAAGATATCAATGGAGCCTCTTTCCCTACTGCAAGCTGCTCCAAAGCCTCAATGGAGCCTCTTTCCCTACTGCAAGCTGCTCCAAAGCCTCAATGGAGCCTCTTTTCCTACTGGAAGCAGCTCCAAAGCCTCAGTGGAGCCTCTTTTCCTACTGGAAGCTGCTCCAAAGCCTCAGTGGAGCCTCTTTCCCTACTGGAAGCAGCTCCAAAGCCTCAACGGAGCCTCTTTTCCTACTGGAAGCTGCTCCAAAGCCTCAACAGAGCCTCTTTTCCTACTGGAAGCTGCTCCAAAGCCTCAACAGAGCCTCTTTCCCTACTGGAAGCTGCTCCAAAGCCTCAGTGGAGCCTCTTTCCCTACTGGAAGCTGCTCCAAAGCCTCAATAGAGCCTCTTTCCCTACTGGAAGTTGCTCCAAGGTCTCAACGGAGCCCCTTTCCCTGATGGAAGCTGCTCCAAAGCCTCAATGGAGCCTCCTTCCCTACTGGAAGCTGCTCCAAAGCCTCAAAGGAGCTCCTTTCCCTACTGGAAGCTGCTCCAAGGTCTCAATGGAGCTCCTTTCCCTGCTAGAAGCTGCTCCAAGGTCTCAGTGGAGCTCCTTTCCCTACCGGCAGCTGCTCCAAGGTCTCCCCACAGCCTTCCCCTCTCCCAGCTGCCCCCCCAGCTCTCCCGGTCGGGGCAGGGACCAACCCCCCGTGTCAAGGCAAACGCCCCCTGACCCCCTTACCTCACGTGCCCACAAACCCAGCAGGACGCACGCCGCGGGCTCAGCCTCTTGTGCTCCGAGAAAACCTTTCTTAGGGAAAGAAACACACACACACACTCCCTCCCCGCAGCCCCCCGAGCCCCCCAGGCACCCCCGCACCTCCCCTCGTCCGGGAGAGCCCGGAGGGAGCTGAGGACTCACCCCCAGCTCCTTCTCCATCCGGCGCCGGAGCGGACGCAGCGAAAACACGGACTGGAGCCCGAGCCGCGCCACGAGGGTCCCGCACGCGGAGAGAGGGAAAACACGGAATGGAGCCAACCCCCCCACCACACACACACCATCGGCAGCGCGGCCGCGGGTCAGGGGGAAACCCGGAGCGGAGCCCAACCCGCCCCGAGGGCCCCGCACGACGCAGGAGGAGCGAGAGAAAACCCGGCGTGGATCCGCCCCGGAGCGTGCACCCGGATTGCCGCCCGGTCTCTAAAAGAGCATGGTCAGCGAAAAAACGCATCTGCGAAGCATCCCCGAGAGAGAGACAGCGGAGGTTGCATCTTGGGAATGTCCATGCCTGCAGCTCCTCGGGGCTCACAACACTCGGGGGGGTGGGGAAGATGCAGAGAACAGGGGTGAAAGGGATCATCCACGGTCATTCCCATGATGGATAAGAAAGGGATGCCTGTCTGGTGTCCCACCAAGCCTCCAGTGTCCCACCAAACCCACTATCCCACCAAACCGAAGGGTACCACCAAGCCCACTATCCCAGCAAACCCCAGGATCCCACCAAACCCGCTATCCCACCAAGCCCTCAGTGTCCCACCAAGCCCACTGATGCTCAATTAACAAGCTATTTCATATCAAATCCTCCCTACTGCTTCTCCCGTCCCTCCTCCCCCCAGCAGAAACAGATCCATCTGCTCAGCAAAACATCTTCCCTTTAATTGCATTTAATTGGCAATGTTATTATTTTTTTTTAAATAATGAATATTTACCTCTTATCATGCGTCTTCACGCAAACCGGGAACTTGAGTGAATGTCACCATTTCTCCAACACCACCACCCTGACCTTTCAGCCGTGAGCACTGGCTGCGTTTCAGAGCAAAGCTCTGCGATTTCCCTTGCAGAATAAAATGCAAACCAACTCATCTATGTAATCCATTACCCGAGGGCATAAGACATCTCCCTGCCAAGCAAATCCATTT
The DNA here is from genome assembly GCA_033558105.1 of Coccyzus lansbergi. Taxonomy (NCBI): domain Eukaryota; kingdom Metazoa; phylum Chordata; class Aves; order Cuculiformes; family Coccyzidae; genus Coccyzus; species Coccyzus lansbergi. The sequence continues at coordinate 447,017 of JAUMJK010000188.1, read as the reverse complement.
CCTAGCCGTGCGCTGGTATTTTACCTATGAAATAAAGGGAGTTCACCTTCCCAGAGCTGGTTTTACAATGCCAAGCTTAAAAAGAAAAATTAAAATAATAATAATCGAGGTTACCGATGCAGTTAATTACAGCAACACCCTCAAGTACTGTCTGCTCGCTTATTCCTTCCAGATGCTGTTAGTTATTAATTGTTTTATATTTTCCCTCCTATTTATCCACAGATATTTCATAGAGTGGTTTAGGTTGGAAGGGACCTCAAAGCCCATCCAGTTCCACCCCTGTCATGGGTAGGGACACCTCCCACTGGATCACAGGCTCCAGGCCCCATCCAACCTGGTCTGGGACATATCCAGGGATGGGGCAGCTACATCGACCCTGGGGAACCTGTTCCAGGGCCTCACTGCTCTCAGAGTGAAGAAATTCCTCCTTCTGTCCAGTTTAACTCTGCCCCTCTCCAGTTTATACCCATTGCCCCCAGTCCTATCACCACAAACCTTTGTGAACAGCCCCTCCCCAGCTTTCTTGTAGCCCCTTCAGCTCCTGGAAGGTTGCTCTGAGGTCTCCTCGGAGCCTTCTCTTCTCCCCCGTTTCATACCAGAGCACACAAGTCCTTCAGGAGACAAAGGACCAACTTCAAAATTCATTCTGTACTCCCTAGAAATAGCTACCGAAAACCACTAACGCAGCTGAAGCAGCTGATTGATTCTAATGCCCTTGCCACATCGCCAGACTGCTATGATCAATACAAATTGAAGACAGTGAGCAGCATGAGCTCCACTCCCGTGATGTTCATTGTACAACTGACCTGGAGCCAATCCCTCAGAAAAAAAAACAAAAAACGACTGGTTCAAAACAAGCTTTGGAACTGAGTAGCTGTGAGATGGCTCCAAAGCTGCCAGAGCTGAAATTCAATCCGCACATACAGTACAAAGCGACCACATTGCATTTATCCTCACTTCAATTCTCTAATCGAATGTGCCTGACACCTGGCAAATCATGGAAAAGAACTTACTGCTCCAGCGTGTATTGAAAGCACCATTTACCTCCAACGACTTCCAGAAGAGCTTTCCAGCATTAAGTTCATTCAGGCCAAGTTCTATTTATTTGAAAATCCCCCTGTTGGATGGTGTTTGTTCAAAACCACCTTATTCCTTTAGGGCAGATGACCCAGACAGCTCGGACCATGAATCCTAAAAGTCAGTACCTATCGGGAAAACACACTCAAATTAAAAACAAAAGTCTATCTGTAGAATTTTTTCGTCTCCCATTAGGATTAAAGCTGTCCAAACAGTGCAGAGCGCAGCATCCAGCAGGTCAAAACCAACAAGAACTGGAGAGCAGTCTTCAGTCTCAGACACTGTCTTGCAAAGCCAAGGCAAACCAACCTCGGAATCCAACAATGTGGTAGATGGCAGTGAAATCATCTCGAGTCCCATCTGTTTTTATACAGCATATTGGAGATCCGTGAATGAACAGAACGGCTACAGCATTGTCACTGACATCAGAAACAACTGAACTTTCACTAATTGGCTTTCCTATGAGACACAGAGTTCTGCCCCCGTTCCGCAGACACAAATAAAAACCACGCACTGAGTACAGCCTCAAGCTCCTTTTTGCAAGAGGGACTTTTTATCTTGCCTTTTGGAAATGGATTATAAAAGATGAAAACCTTTTCCTGGCCATCAAACAGACCTTTGCCAGTCACAGCATTACGCACCAACAACAGCATCTCTTAAGTGTCTCCTCTAAAAGCACCATGAAAAGGGGGAGGGAAGTGAATTACACGTACCCCAAGCCCATCATGACCACTCAAGCAAAAAGAACCTCTACAAGGGCCAAATACACCGCAGAGAATGAGATCCAGAGCGGAGATGCGCTGCCCGACAGCCCCAGATCTGCACTATGAGACCTCACGCAATGTGTGGTTTTTGGTCCAGCAACCATTAACTATCTGCTGCTGCGCAATGAAACCAAATTCAATTCCACCACACGCAAAATCCAGCCTGGTTTTCCTGGCAGCCTCCATTTATCAAGGGAAAAAAAAAAAAAAAGCCCCTGTCATGTTGAGTACCATTAACAGATAATGAACTGAGACAAGGGATGCAGTTACAGCACAGCACTCCACATGCCACAGGCCCCAGCACACAGCCAAGTGAGCCCATATTTATTATAAACACGATAATTAAATAGAACACCTACTCGAAAAAAAAAATTAAGGTTGTGATAATAAACAACAGAAGCTGGAAATGTGGAAAAAAAATAAGGCTTTGACTTGCCGTTGGCAACTCCTGCCATGGCTTAAAGGCGTGTACACACCTGGTTGCGCCTTCCTTCCATCTCAAGGACTGGAAAGCACCAGCTAAAACTCAGCTTTCCTTTCTCAGCCCTTCCTGGAATGCTGTAGCGCTTTGTACACGGCACCTACGCACTCGAGCGTGTGGAAGATTGAGCGCCGAGAAGTGACAGACAGCAGAGCTTCAAAGGGCTGCAAAATGTGCCGCTTTCTAGACATACTACTCATAACAAACAGGAATAATTCATCACTCACACAAGAGCCCTACCGTGTTTGAAGAATATTAAATACACACGTACAAATTTGAGGAATATTAAAGAGAGAGATATACTCCCTCCAAGCCACAAGGTCGTAGAATCATGGAGCTGTTTGGGTTGGAAAGGACCTTAAAAGCCCATCCAGTCCCAGCCCCACTGACCTATTGATCAGCAGCATTCTCCACTCCTGATAAAATTAGCTATAGAATAAACACCTCACCCACTAGAAAAACTGCTCCAAAGGTGCAATTTTGGGTCTACCAGATATATACACACTTGAAACACAAACAAACTGTTAACAGGCTTAATGAGGTTATACAGATTAAACGGGTAAATTAATTTCTTTAAGAGACATCCAAGACAAAGCTGTCTCACACTCACTCTCAAGTCCCCCAGGTAACCCATCCAGTTTAAAAGCAGGTTCAGGGGAAAGCTTGGTTTGCACAAAATGCACAAAAAGAAGCCTTAAACTTAATTCTAACCCCACACGGAGATGTGACCATGACAAGTGTTTTCTAAAAGCTAATATAACGCTACTTCCCAGCTTAGGCAAGTAACAAGTCCAACACACTAAACCCCTGCTAAGCTGAACCTATTTTTAAAAGGGGACTTAACACTGTTTTCAGAGCTCCGTGTAAACCAAGCTCTCCCTTAGGATTTGGCACTGGGTAGGGGGAAGAGAAAAGGAGTAGGTTCACAGAGAACAAGCTAACAGCTTAATATTGCCACAAGGCTGCTTTTCTGGTGTCAGTTCATTCCAGCCCTCATCACAAGTTCCCCTTTCACTGTCAGTGCATGTATTCCCAGCCAAAACAACAGTGATACCTCCAGTAAACAAAACGCCTGAAGGAGAGGTGGTTTGAGCTTGAAAATGAGCTGGAGAATTCCTGAGGCCAACGGTCAACTGCAACTCTTCAGCAGAGGAGAGGAAAAGCAGGCTGGGCTACCAGCACGAGAGGTCACCTCTGAACTGCTCAGAACAGGAGCACTATTTGTTACCCGTCTCTGTTTGTTCTCAATCCCACATTAAAGCACCCAGGCTCTACCTATTCCAAACACGAAACCTTTGGTCAGGTTAGAGGTGACCTTTTCTTCCTCTGCAAATCATGCCCTGTTCTATTACTATAAACACAGTTGTGAATTAATGATCCTCAGTTCCTGACAAGACACTTACCACTGCCTGTATGCAACTTTCTTGAAGCAGGAGAGGCCTTGTCCACACTCGTGGATCTGTGAGCACACAGGGATACAAAACAAGAAACACGCACTGAGTTTTAAGCTGCCTCTTGCCACAGCCTTGATGGAGCTACAGCTCGCTCCACGGTTCTACAAGGGAGCTTTTCCACACTACTAAAACATAATCTCCAAGAGGAAATTCAGTGCAATGTTATTATTGCTTCAACATAATCAAAAGGCCATTTCATTCGGTAATCCAAGCCTGCCTAAGGAGGCTGTAAATGCTGCACACAGTTAAACACAGTCTCGGCCACTTCCACTCCACCAGGCTCGCACGCAGGGCAGGCAGCAGCTCTTAAAAGGCAGCACTTGAAGTTATTTTAATTTAGTGTATAACTGCTAAAATTTGGATCAACCATTTCCCTGCCCCTCTCAAATCCCCAAGTGAAGCTGTACCATTTGCAGGCCAAGAACCTTCAGAGGCTTGACTTTTTTCATCACCTTAGATTTTAGTTGGTTTGGTTTCGGCTTGGTTGTTCATTTTTGTTTGGGGTGAGGGATTTTTTTCTCCCCTCAGGCCTCTAGAAGCACAGCATCTAACCTAGAACCTGCTAAACCAAACTAACACTATTGAGTATTTTATGAGAGCTACACCTCCTTTTCTGTACTTACACGGTGTTGAGGCTTATATTTCAGAAGATCTCCAGGCACTTTCCAAGTCCCACGATTAAAATCTTACACCACATCAATGTTCTGGGAAAGGAGAACCCTACCAAGTACAGAAAAGCCTGAGGAACCGCAACCTCATTTTAACCTCCCTTGAGCCCCAGGTACCACCCTTGCTCTAACTGTCACCTTTAACTGCCACCAACTCCTTTGCCACCTCTTTAAGTTAACACCTTTGGGCCAACTCTACCCAACAAAAGGCACAAGGCTCAAGAGTAACGCACAAAAGCAAAGAAAAATCCTCCATAGGAGGAAAAACTAAACAAATTCCAAGGCCCATACCCTGGTAGTGCTCACTGCCTGTTAATACAGCTGCTCGTTACCAAGTAAAACCTCAAGTTCCCTCAGATTCCACCTCAGCCTATCCAGAACCTGTGAAACAGCCAAAAAGTTATCGGCCCAGGCAGCGCATCACTCAGCTGAAGACAGGGATAAAGACTTCAAGGACATGAAGATCCACACAACTCCATTCCACATGCCTTTGGAAGAAGCCTTGTTGTTTTATGCAGCATCTTAAATGCAGGCAGCATTTCTGTCACGGCAGGGAAGAAAAAACAAGAGTTGCTCCCTCAGGGAGCTGCGAAGGCTGAAACAATCCACGTGTGAGTATGTGCAACCCCCAGATTTTACAAAGGAAGGGCTGGCTTAGCAAGCACTGAGGGGGAAAACAAACCCAAAAGAACAAAAACCTACTCAAACTGAAGAGATACAGCCAAGCCCACTAGGAGCTCCATCTCCAGTCCCCACAGAATTAAATGAGCATTCAAGTATCATAGAATCATAGAATCACCAGGTTGGAAGAGACCCATCGGATCACTGAGTCCAACCATTCATAGTAGAGTCAAACCATCCCCTTCGCACTGTTCTTCCCCCTCCAAACGCTCGAGACTCAATCCCATCAGCTACATAACGCCCTGAAATCAGACTTCAGCGTACCTAGCACTAAGCCTAAGGAAAAATCCACATGAGGCAGGGAAGGGGCTAAAACTCACAGCTAGAACTTAATAAACTTCTTTTAAGGACCATGCTTTAAGGTTACTCGGAAAGGACAACATTCCACCACACTAACAGGATTATTTATTTGGGAAGAGAGAAGGGGGGAAAAGAAAACAACATGGACAACCCAAGGAATGCTGCAACTCAGCAAGATGTTTAAAATAAAAGCCTTTTTTATGTGCTTAAGTATGAAGTGTAATCAACTCAGCTGGGAGACTGTGACCAAGCTAGCAGGGAACAAGGAGGGAGATGAGGAACGTGAAACTCAGCTACCACTTTCCTACCCCAAAAAATAAACAAACCAGGTGAGAGAAACTCAAGCAAAAAATAGTCTGCTAATCACAAAAAGAACTTTTTCCCCCCCCCAATCTTTCCCCTGATTTGTTTCCTCTTCTCCGCAGGGACCAGAAGTCGAATTCAAAAACGTTTTTGTAGAAAATCCCTACCCTGAGAAACTCCAAATTACAGAATAGTACATTGTAAACCAGAAGTATTAAAACACAATCCAGTTGTCTCTGCCAGATTTTGTGGTACTTATGGCAAGACACCACCCAGTTCAGCAGCTTCTTGAATTTAACTACGAAGTGACACACAAGATCTATTTTAGAAGGTTTAGTCTCAAGCCAAACAAGGAAAAATATCCAAATATTTGTCAAGAGAAAAGGTCATATTTAATAGAAACATTTTCAAACTTGAAAAAATAGATTAAAAAAACAGAAAAAAAATAACAAGAAGTTATTTGTTCACAGCTGTATATTAAAAAGCTAACAAAATAAACCTCTATGGAGTGAGATGCGCAGGGGAAAGAGGCGAGGGGCAAAGCCAAAAGGAACGGAGGAAAAAGCAAGCAAATGCATCTCTTTCAACTCCATCAAAGCAGTTGTAAAACAATGGAAGTTTGCCTACTCCCCCTCCAGTTTCAACTAAAAGTGACTTTGGGAATGGAAAATTTAATACCTCTATCAACAGCCTGTGGTGTGTTTAAACTATTATAACATAAAGCATGCTCATACTCACAGGCTAAAGGAAATGACTGCCAAATGCTTCCTTTACAGTCTTCCTTCCAGAAGAAGATAGAATTTTTTTTTTTTTTTTACCAAGACGTTTTTCTCAAGGCACCAAGTACAGCAGAAATTAAACTAACAGTTATGCAAAATTTGCAATGGATTTATGGTCTTTTATTGAAATCACAGTGGAGATGTAACTACAGCTCACAGGTTTTTAGTGCTGTAATCACTTGCACATTCAAAGGCTTCAGAAAATTGAATAGACTTTTTTTTTAAGTGACAATAACTACAGGATGTGACCATACCTATAATAATCTTTCCCTCCAGACGGGGAGATAAGCTCTAAAAACAGGAAGTTTCTACTATAATCTTGAAAAAAAAAAGTATGTTAACAGACTGAAACCACAGGACTTGGTTCAGTTACATGGGAAAGAAACCCTTCATTTCCCGAAACCATGGGAGAAGATACCTGAGGAATGAAATCATAGAATCATAGAATCACCAGGTTGGAAAAGACCCATCGGATCATCGAGTCCAACCATTCCTATCAAATAATAAACCATGTCCCTCAGTGTCTTGTCCACCTGTCCCTTAAACACCTCCAGGGAAGGTGATTCAAATCATGCTACAGACTTCTGCACTTCAGAAAACAGCTTTATCCTTTAGGAAAAGGTCTTTTTATGCTTTGGAATACACGAGGTAGAGATTAATTCCAAACTGTGCCTCTCCGAGTGCAACACAACCTCCCTTAAATCATGCAAATCATGCATGCACTTTGCTAGACTCGCTTTATTTTGATTTGTTCATCTAACAGATGGGGATTTTCTGATGTAGGAATCTATTTCTCACAGCGGTCTGCAACCACCTACACAGAAGCTTGAAGTGAACTAAAAGGAAGCAGCAGATTTTTGATAGCCAATATCAACCAATTAACAGGCAAAAAGGCCTTTGAAAATTCATCTCGCAGTGTTTCCCTCACGGCAGATGAAGGGATGGCAGCAGTTAAGCAGAGTTTACACCAGCTTATCGGACACTCTCAGAAAAAAAAATGGATCCTGGTGGGTATTTTAATATAAATCAGGTCTGTGCTGCTTGTCTTTGTAGGCTCCTCTGGACCCACTCCAACAGCTCCACCTCCTGATACTGGGGATTCCAGAACTGGACACAACACTCCAGATGAGGTCTGACAAGAGAATTACTTGAAGAAAAGCGTAAAACATCAGAGCAGCATCCCTCTCACTCTAAACTCTGTTCCAGGCACCACATCTTTGTTGAAACTAACTGCCTGCACATTGCAAATCATGGTCTGAAACACACACACAGGGACAATTTCATAAAGCAAACATTCATTTGAGAGAACACTTAAATGTTCTACATTAATTTTACATGAAAAGCAAGTTTTCCTGGACAAAATGCATGAGTTTCCAAGGCTGTGAGGCAAGTTTCCAACATAACAAACAGCATTAAAGCCACTGCAGAGGAACCTCTCTCAACAAAAAGGGCTGGAGAGCCATCAGTGAGCATTTTCTAGCCTGTGGTGTGCCACCTAGTGCCAGGCTCCTAAAAGAAACAGCATAAAACCCACCAGCACTGTAAATTCCAGTGAGCCACAGAGACCATGCAGAGACTTGCAAAATGCAAATGTTAAGCCTCCGGTTTCCACCCCCCCCTCCAAGTGCTGACAACACCACAGAAAGCAGGAAGAAAAACCCACAACACACAAAGTGAAGCAGCCTCAAAGGAAGCTCTGGAATATGTTTGGTTCTCACTCCAGCTAACGATGCAAATTCATTAATCACAACATGAACTCAAGAGCAACAAAGGCAGCGTATAAAGTGCACAAAGCTCCAGAGAAGCACAAGCTGGTCTTGAGACATGTGGTGCACAGAACCTTAAAGGCATTCTTGGCTTGATGAGCTGTTTACCTCCTTCTCTGCTGAACACATCCAGGCTCTGATGAGGTGACTGAAGGGAACAGCTGAGTTTTCATGCTATGGTTTATCACAAAAGCATGATACAGGGACACCTCACAAGCTCATTAACAGTCCATTAATGAGATTTCTTCATGATGAGAGTGGGGAGGCCCTGGCACAGGTTGCCCAGAGAAGCTGTGGCTGCCCCATCCCTGGAGATGTTCAAGGGTAGGTTGGATGGGGCATGGAAACCTGATCTAGTTGGAGGTGTCCCTGCCCATGGCAGAGGGGTTAGAACCAGATGATCTTTAAGGTCCCTTCCAACCCAAACTACTCTATAATTCTATGCCATTGTCATTCCCCTTGCTACTTCTTTCTCAAAGAAAGCTACACTTTGAGATCATGATAACTAGACAGGCAATAGATCTATTTTAAATAAGTGGACCTCACTGGACAAATGAGGACAAGAACAAGCCTGACAATCCTGTTAGATTCCATTTGTGCAATGAATAGACAGAGAGCCTTTCATGGCTTCCACTACAAAGAAACCCATCATTAGACCTCATTTTTGTCAGTTCATCTAAAGGCTGAAGATAGATACAGTCTGGGGTGTTTAAAAGGAATGACTTTGAAATCAAATAGTTCCCAATATCTCTATGTCCATTTCAGATTAAATCTTCTACCACCTCCCCTCTATTAGCTCAACTTATTCTAGGATGCACCACATTTTGCTCATTAGTTTTAGAGCCTGAATGGGGGAGGTTGGTTTGTTTGGAATTTTTTTTTTTTTTAAATAACCTTTAAGACTGCTCTCTGTTGATTAAACCATTTTCATCCTTCAATGAGTTTGATTCCTATTAGTCCAGACTGCAGAGAAGACATTGATTTTTACTATAGTCAGGATCAAGAGAAGTAACAGCTTTTCCAATTAAACAACTGCTCACCGCGTTAAGTAGAAAAATATGTCCACAGCAATAACACACGAGTGTCCAAAGCACCTTTCAGTGCCAACAAAAGCTAACAGACACACTTGTAATAACTTTAACCTTTAACTTGGGAAAGGAGGAAAACTCCATGTGTTACAGACAGTTCAGCTGCTGTTAACTCAGCTGATAAGGAGCTGTAACACTGAGAAAGGCTCGAAATTACAGACAGCTCATCTTCCAGCGCTGAATTACCATCATTATGCCACACAAATCACCACATTGGGCTGGAGCCTGCGAAAATAGAAACCAGAAACGGTCTAGTAGGCTGCTGCTTCTTCTCCTCTTAAATGAAGCTTTTATACCAAACAGATCTATACAGTTCTTGCATTATAGCCTTTCAGAGCTGCACCGTAAATCAAATATTTTACTCCACAGCCTGCAACTACTCCAGCATTTAATAACTGACATGGGAGACAAGTTTTAATCTCCATCAGGCTGAAACAATTACTGTCCTCATAACTGCTCAAGTCAGAGGTACAAATTATGACATTCGTATAATCTCACCTGACTGTATATTCGAGGTACACAGTTACACTCTTCCAGAGGAAAAAGGCAAAATATATTCAGCGCAACAAAAGAAGGGAGTCCAAACAATCATATTCCCTAATTCTGCATGTACTACAATGACCACACTCTCCAAGAAGTCAAGATAAGGATTTAAGCTGTGAAAGAAATGCATCCTTCTCACCACAGAGCAAAGACAAAACTGAACAGACACTATGTTTGCAGATGTAAATATTCTCACACCAAGAACCTGAGCTTCAGGTAAGTCCTTAAACAACTTAAAATCTCAATTTGGAATGTATACATTATTACATGTAATATTATAGGTTATTACTAGCAGCTAGAAAGGAATACTAAAAATCTGTGCAGGTGAAGACACTGTTTCATTCTCTTTGAGTATATGAAGGCGAAAATGCAGTATTTTACCTCTTGTCCAAGAAAGGAAGAAAATGCCATCACGTTTGAACCAATCATCCTTTTATTTATGCTCTATAGAGGCCTGAAAACTTGCTTCAAACATCCAAATTATTTAAGTCAGAATGAAAACGACAGGCAAGGTGTTGGAGCTCCCAGTGTTTTCAAAGTCTTGGGAAGGAATCCCCCCAAGCTCAATAATTAAGACGCGTCTTCCAGAGTGACTCTCCAGGCCAAACCAATATTCCCGTTTCCAATCGACCAAGAGGCCAGATGCTCAGGGAGGAAGACAGAAGGCTTGCGCAGACACTTTTATTGCTCTTCTTCAGCAAAACATCACTTTTGCCTGAGGAAGAAGGGGAAGGAGCCCACTCCCTGGATTTGGAGTGCCCTCTAGAGTCAGCTCCTCTGCCACCGCATCCAACACCTACAGGAGCTTTAGGATCCACCCCATGGGCATCTCTGGGTTCCTAAAAACTGAGCAGGTTTTGTGTAAAATGGTACAACAGACCTGTTATGCGCTGGTAAACACAACAGCATTTTGTCAGAAAGCAAGGGATAAGTGTATTCTTTTCTAAATCTACATATAGCGTAGAAAACCACAAACGTCTACATATATATCCACACATAAATCTAAAAATACATCCGTGTATACTCGTACCTGTGTATGTATATATCAAAACCATCTGGGAAGAGGGAAACAGCCAGGGTGCAGCAGCATCCCACTGCACAAAGCAATTCTTACAGCTCTGAACAACTACCAACATATTTAGTCAGGCTGTTGATAATTGTGATGAGACACAACTTGGATTTTCATTTCGGAAAGGATGATGCTCTTGCTACACCCAGAGCAGTTTCTCTCACCACCACCACCCCATCTTCATTCTCCTGTCTGAGGGCCATGTTTGCTGTCACAGAGAAGCAAGTAAACGTAAAAGGTTGTGCTCTGGAGCTTTACTCACATACCTCGTACTGGACACCTATCTTCTGTTTCAGAAAATCTACGATTATCCTTCTAATCTTTCTCGAAGAGGATATCCATCCTTCATCTAAGGGGATTCAGAAAGATCTCAAGGACTCTGCTTTTGGACGCAGGTAGGAATTCCAAGAGCTCTAAGAGCCGCAGATTTCAGGGCTACCTTCAACCATTTCCTTTAAAGCTCATCACAGGAGAAATGAGTAACAAAAAAAAATATCAAAGAATCATAGAATCACCAGGTTGGAAGAGACCCACCGGATCATCGAGTCCAACCGTTCCTATCAAATACTAAACCATGTCCCTCAGGACCCCGTCCACCCATCCCTTAAACACCTCCAGGGAAGCTGAATCAACCACCTCTTGTTTATTTTTAAACAAGCTCAATGTAAAGCCAAAGAGGCAGAAAAAACTTCATTTTTCTCTCCAAGACACCAGGTCATTGCCAGGAAAAAAAAGATTTGGGGGAAAGAAGTCAGAAAAGGTCTTTCTAGTAAGACTAGGCAGAAACATGAGCCTACAGAAAGGATATAATAAACTTCCATCAGAAATCATCTTCCACAGAGATACTTGTCACAAGAGAAATGTTCAAAATTACAGCTGCTCTTGCATTGGCATAACAACTACAAGTCAGAACCTCAACATCACAGCCACAACAACTATTTCCTAGCTACCAAACCCAGGCTGGGCTACTTGGACTGCAAAAAACAGTCAAAGTCCAGTTTTTAAAGTGCAGTTTAATCTAAACATTGAGCTGTGTCTTCCTTGCAAGCCCCACATATAATTTTATTTTTCTTGGATTTGATCAATGTATCAAAACCTATACACCTTTTCAAAAGAACCACACAAACGTGTAGGTGACCATGACATATGACAGAGGCAGTTTGCGTACACTGGTTAAAATTAGGTTCCCAAATCTTAACTATAATAATTTTGAAAGTAATCCTTAGCAATATCCTGATGGAATTAAGTGCCAAACTCATAGAACATTGCTAGATTAATAATATCTGCAAGATGCTGGGGTTTGAGTGACGAAAGCTGTAAAGTCACAGCTTTTTGAGGTCCAAATTAAGTGTCACATACAGCTAACATCTACCAGCCTTCCTGTTCACAGCTCTGTGCTTTCACACAGACAAATGTCGCAGTTTTATAACAGTTGTCAGTGCAAGAAGCAACAGGGATTTTTAAGCTTGTGTCTTCATATACATTTATTTACCTTTGAACACCAAAAAATAATAACTAATTAAAAACAGTGGCTAGAAATAGCATCTATTCAAAGACAAATCTTTGCATCTCCCATTACTTTTTGGAAAAGATTGTCTGGCCACTGGTTTAACATAATGCATTCCTTTTGTAAAACCACCACCCAAGAGCAAACTGCTGTGCATATACAAACATATTACCTGCAATTCAGCTGACAGATAAGCAGTCGTGGTAGCTTTCCTGTCTTCTCCTAAAGAGCCTTCCCCTCAGACCTCATTTCCCTTTCACTTGACCAAATTAGAAAGATTAAGGTAAACCATTTACAGCTGGGAAAACTCAAACCTATTACATGTTATTTTTAACTAGCTGCACTGAATACAAAAATACACTCCGAAGTGATGCCCTGGCTTTCAGCAGCAACATTTATTCCTCCCACAGTTGAAGTCTGCGCCTTTTCTCCCTCCCTCATATTAACGTGTTTACCCAACCATAATTCCATTAGTGTTATGTAACACAGACAATCTTCTTAGGCGTTTTATCACTATCTCACACCAAAACTAAGCCCCTGCACACGCACGCTTGGACTGCGTAGCTGTCAGCTCCAGGTTTTTCTGACATCCAAGGAACTGTCTGATGTAGAACTGAACCGACACCTTCTGCTCCAAAGCTGATCTGCTCAAAGCCTTCGCCAAACCTCCCTGGAACAGAAGGACACAATCACTGCCCAACACCACCTTCTCTTCGTACACACTCAGCTCACCCTGGCAGTAAATTATTGTAACTGTGATGATTCTTCCTTAAAGAAAAAAGGGCCTTAAAAAACATGTAATGTTTGTCAACTGCCTCTCCTGCGTGCCAAACACGGTAAGTACTATTTGCAGTTATGTCTGTAATTTGACATTAATTCCTTAATCTTCTTAAGCCAGGGCAAGCTTGTAGATCATTAGGAGGTTATTTAGAAGAGCACATCTCAAGTATTACACGAACTGTACATTTTATTGAGAAAATGGTTAACTCCAGTTTTGTATTTTGTCATTCATACACCTGAAAATGAATCAATCTCCTTTGGAGAGCAATCCAAAGATCCACTATGAGCTATTATTGCTCCGTAATCCTCTTTCGCGTGCTGCAGTGTCGGCTAACAGGATTGTGTAGCTTTCACATTGGATCAGCAGGACTGTGACCTTTACTGACAGTCGTTCTAACCAATATTAATGCCAGAGAGATGGCAAACACTGCTGTTCTCCAGAACAGACACCACACAGATGAGCTTCTGCTGCTTGTCACTGCTTGTTTCTTGCTTGCATGAGAACACACATGGACCAGGCCCAGCAGTTATTTATATTGCAGCAAACTACACCAAAAGGTACCGAGGGACATGGTTTAGAGATTGGTGCAAATGGTTGGACTCGATGATCCAGTGGGTCTCTTCAAACCTGGTGATTCTATGAATCTATGATTCTATAAAAAGCAGGCTTCACCAGAATAAACTTACTTGCACCATCCCTGTTGTGCCTGTCTTCATCTAGAAGTCAGAGCAAACAGGGTCATAGAATCATAGAATCACCAGGTTGGAAGAGACCCGTCGGATCATCGAATCCAACCATTCCTATCAAACACTAAACCATGTCCTCACTGAGCCTTTTCAAACTATCAGCAGGGATTTCTGCCTTTTTTGGAATGATTATTTCCAATTCCATCACTTCATTTAAAAGAGGAAAATCCCTCTGCTGTAAACAATTTGACACCGGGTGGCTGGTACCAGCATTAGATGGAATGCGTTACCTTCCTGCAACTCAAAGCTAAAAAAAACCCAACCATATACATGTATGAAAAAAAAACCAGGAATAATAAAAAATGTACTCGGGAGAGCATATAGTAAACTGAGCATGCAAATCGGAAAGAACGTGGGTATTAGGAAATACAGCTCAGGTCTTCTCAGCCTCCATGTGTAAAAAGGCACAGGAGACAAGCCAGTACCTTCAGTAATTTTAAAGAGCTTCAGAAAGTTAGAAACATACCTAGATGGTATTACAATTAGTAGGATGTGGCATCACAACTTTCTTATGTTGGAGCAGAGAGAGGGCAAAGGGGAGAGAAAAGAGAAAATGATCTTACACATCTGATCAGCCAGCAGAGCAAAGGACAAAAGTGGGACACCGTGACCACTACCAACTTCTGTCCAGGGAACAGTGATTCTGCCTGCATCCAAGACGCTTCCCAAAATCCAAAAGCCAAACCAACCCCTCTCTCAAATACATCTCTTCACTCAACTGTTGTGATCCAAAGTAGCTCAGGTCCACTTCCCATTTCCAAGTAAGAAAAAAACACAAAAAAACCCCAAAAAAGAGCTAGTACAAACTCATAATTCCTTGTCTATACCCACTGCATGCAGTATTCATCTTCGATAGAAAGGTCTCCAACTGCACCAATAGGCAGCTGCCACCCTCATTACCTTCCAAATCAAGGCTTTTAGTTAAGACAATAAAAATCAGCTTGGAAATAGCTTTTAAAAAAATTACCTAGGCAGGGTCAGCTCCTGAACTAACACATGCTGAAACTCCTACTACTATGGCAGTGAAAGAAAGAGACCTAAATCAGAAGCAGAAGGAGCAAGAAGTAGCATACCAGGCAAAAATGCTTCCTCCTAAATAGATTCAACATTTCCAAACGACATCAAAGAACAAGAGAACTCGCTAGCTGGCACATGACAAGATGTTTAAAATCGAATTTACACGCAAGAGCCTAAAGCCTTAAGAATTAAAGTTACTTTTCTCAACTTAAAGTTTCATAAGCAATTTTGTAATGTGCTTAAGTTTCCAGAGCCAGCTTCATTCGGATGCAAATTAGCATTTTTTTCCCCTTGTTCACACACTAACTACTTAAAGACTGGTTTATGTAGAAAATGGAATGTGAAAGAGCAGCTACATCTATCAGCAAAATATCTTTGCTAGTTTTACAATCATAATGCATTTTGTAATTAAATCGCTAATGTTGCAGATCCCAGTTTTCGTCAAATTTACATGTAATTACATTAATCAATTAGTCTGTAATTGCGTTTTGCTATTTTTGATTCCTAAGGCCTCGCTGGGCACGTCGGAAAAAAATGATATTCCCCAGCTCTTTGGGGTGGGAGGGACATCAATACCACATTACAGAAGAGGCTGAATGGTTTTAACTACCATAATGTTCTCAAATTAAGGTTTACCTGGAAAACAGGACACGATCTTCACTGCAAGGACAGAATCTAGTGGGACTGGTCACTGTGTCAACAACGTGAAAGGCAAAAAAGGATAAAAACACTGCAATATTCTAGTTGAAGTACTTCTGAGTGCACAAGAGAGCTGCTTAAACTGTTCTTCCTGCCTCTGAAAGGTTTCTTCCCAACTGATTACTGTAATTTCCAGGGGAGATCATCTGCCAAAAACAAAGGAAATGCCATTTTTTAAATTTTATCTGCACTTCGTGCTCATCTAGTGTAAAGAATGACATTCCAGTACCCTTTCCTCAGGATTTTGCTTGAAGATTCAAACAGATAAGCAGTTCTAAAGGAAACCTATGAAATATGAGCTAGATAGGAAATATTATTTTGTTGTCACAGCGAACCAGAACTCAGAAGCAAATAACCAGACATCAGCACTAACTTCCTCTCTGTAGTTAACTGAACAGAATCATAGAATCACCAAGTTGGAAGAGACCCACCAGATCATCGAGTCCAACCAGCCAACTTTTATTTTCTATATCAAGACGAAGCTGAGTCTATGAAACAAGGAATTGAAAGTTCAACCAGACCTCCCCATTGTGACAATTAAACAAGAGGAATTATTTCTCTGGGAAGGGTTTTGTTTCTAAAAATAAAGACGCAGAACATCTCATTATGAGGGATCGGGTATTTCCTCAGAGGAGTCATCCACACACTGGGACTGCACAACCACAAACCCATCACCACATTAGAATTATCACAGTTAAGTTAAAATAATCATTCCAGTGAGTCAGAGCCCAGCACCGAAACACAGAATCATAGAACCACCAGGTTGGAAGAGACCCACCAGATCGTGGAGTCCAACCATTCCTATCAATCACTAAACCAGAAGCATAACCTGAACATAACCTGAAGCGTAACTAAACCTGAAACATAACTGAAACATAACCTGAAACTAAAACAGAAACATAACTAAACCTGAACACAACCAGCAGCAGTCCCTAACCTTTCCCCATCTCACTCATTCCCAAAGATGTATTATCCACCCTGATCCGCGCAAGCTGGTTTGAGGTTCACCAAAACAATTTGATTTCATCTGTATCTATTTAAAGAGCAGGTTCTCAGCCATTGTAGGCTCAACAGTCTTTCCTGAACCCACTCCCTAAACAGAAAGTTTAAACTTGGCAGAGAACATCATACAGGGATATTTATACAAACCTCCTTCCCCAAAACAACCACCAATACCATTGAGATAGTAGATTATTTATTCTGGCTCACTCTTCATCCACAAAAATTCTGCTTTAAGTGGTGAACAAGCAGTCATTCCAGCTGAGAAAAAGTAATCCTGTTCCAAGAATTACTTTTAATGCATTTCAGCTCTGTGTGCCAATTCTGGTTAAGAACCCAATAACTTTGGCTTTTCCATCACCTCGGACCCAGCCAAGGAGGATTTGCTGCCATTTACACTGCTCGGGATGTCCTTGTGAGATCAGGTGTGATCAATACCACCGACTCTCAGACCTTTCATTATCCACCAGACCCCACAAAAGAAATCTCAGCTATTACTTAAGGCAGGAACAAGTCGGCACTGCTGGTCCTCACTTAGCACGTACATCTCTTCCTCTTCACGTTTCAGCTTTGTCTCGCAGCTTATTCAGTTCTGCAAACAAAAGCAGCCGCCTTCTTCCCAACAGACTCTCCCGTTTTATTATCACAGATAATTTTAACATATCAATGTACCTACATAAATAAGAGACAAGTGTCTCCCACCACTTGCAGGAGAAATTCCCTTTGTATCGGCTGCAGACGCTTGGCACGGAGCAGCAGGATTGTGTTTTCATCTACCCTGACAGCCGAGGTTGTGTAGATACCAAACCCAGTAAGTGTAGCAAGCGTTTCTTTTAATAAACTGCCACGGAAAAAGTATGAAAAAAATGATTCAAGCTGAGGACACATTGATGGGTACAAAATCCTTGAGGCATTATGCAGCTCACACAAGCTCATGGATCAGTATTATTGCAGCAACCAGTAGCCGTCAAAGCCAATTACCCCAGGGACCTTCCCGGGCGAGGAGCGGGTTCTGTAGACGCCGTCTGCGGTTGTCAGAGCCTGCACGCGCTGGGGAGAGCGGGGAGAGCGGAAAATCTGTCACAGCCAATTACTGCCAATGTTTTATTTATGTCAGGACACACCTGATCAGCGAACAATAAAGCCATTTTATACCAGATGATGACAAAACCAGAATGCAAAATGGCAACAACTGGTAGAGAGATTTCGGTTATCGATAAACACGGCACGTACACCGTCCACATAGGAACGCGGCAAATAAATTCTCCATGTCGAAGCAGTGACACACACAGGTTTTAAAGCCCTTGACTCCAAACACAGACGGCTTTTTTTTTTTCCAACGCCCTGACAAAAGGCTGATTCGTATATAACTCATTTTAGAGACAGGAAGATGCAAGTCTATCGGCGACAATGGATTTGAGGCATTACATTTCATAGGGAAGGAAACCAGAGATGGAAGAGAGGGGAGTGGAAAACACTGACATGATATGGAGATAAGGCCACAAAACATATTTTCTGTGCAACACCAGCCTTTATTTCAATTGTCCAACTCAATTGACAAAAGAAAAATGGTTCAGGACAAGAGGGAATTGCCTCAAGCACCACCAGTGGAGGTTTAGGCTGGACATTAGGAAATTTTTTTTAACAGAAAGGGTCATTGGGCACTGGTAGAGGCTGCCCAGGGAGGGGATTGAGTCACCTTCCCTGGAGGGGTTTAAGGGACGGGTGGACAAGGCACTGAGGGACATAGCTTAGTGTTTGATAGAAATGGCTGGACTCGATGATCCAGTGGATCTCTTCCAACCTGGTTATGCTGTGATTCTATGAAAAATATATTAGGTTGGTGCAAAAATAATTGCTTGTTTTGTCATTATAAACTGTGATGCTTATTTCGGATTAAACTTATTTAACTGTGTTCATCTAGCATACCATTTTAAAGCATGAAATTCCCTCTACTTATTTATGCTAATGGTTTTGTTTTCACTGTTTATTCTCTTTTACATTATGCTGTCAAATTAAAGCTGGGGAAAAAAAAGCAAACTCGAGCGGTTTTGTTGTAGGAGTTCACAAGGGGATGTAAAGCAGCAGAAACTGCCAGCAATATCAACCAAGCATTTGGCATGGGGACCGTCAACAATTCTAGAGCTCGACATTGGCTCCACAAAAATCACCGGCAACGAGAGCCTTGAAGATGAGGAGGGTTGCAGACATCCTTCTGCAATAGATGATAACCAGCTGAGGGTTCATTATTTCCTATATAAAATATAGCAATTATTTTTTAAGCCATTATTTTCACTCCAATCTAATAGAAATTATAGTATCTGCCATAGATGGAGAACCCAAATTGTACTTACCCATCTTAAATTTACCATATACCACCTGCATTTTATAGTTAAACAGATTTAAGTTTAAAATTGCCCTTTGGCCATGGGACTCAACATCAAATCCCAGAGAAAACATGGAATTTTTTTTTCCCTTGCAGTAATATAAACTATGCCTAGTTTTATTCATGGCAATTTTCAACTCGCCGCCTTCAAGAAGAAGGCATTTCACAGAACTGTTCTGAAAGAACAGATCAGCTGGAGCCTTGTCAGGCAAATGTGCTGTTGGGGAAATCCTCTTTAAGGAGAACTGACCTCCCGGGAGAAGCTGTGTCAGCCACCAAGATGGAAGTTGGCACTTGTAGATAATTCTCTTCGATTATTTTGCTGCCTTAAGTCCCGACTGCCAACGTTTCCTCTCCTGTTAAAGGCACTATCCTGGCCCTCTCCCAAAGGCAGCACAGACGCACATGTGCGGATGCAAAGGAGATTTACTGATTACTCCAATCACTGCTCCGAAGATGGGATTGCTCAAAGTCACTATTGAAACCACCAACAAGCTAGTGATCTATACAATTCTTTTCCTAACTATGGCCTTGGCAAGTAATACAGCTAAACTGAATGATACTCAGCTATTTTGTAAATTACATTGAAATCTCTACAGGCACAGATTTATTACGTGTATTTACAACATATGTCACGTAAATTTAAAAGAAAATCCAATAATCATAACAATGGAGGAAACATCTACCTTTCTGATGTTTCAATCTTGAAAATCACATCATAGAATCACAGGATAGTTTGGGGTGTAAAAGACCTTAAAGCCCTTCCAGTTCCATCCCCTCTGCCACAGGCAGGGACACCTGCCACTGCATCAGGGGCTCCAAGCCCCATCCAACCTGCCCTTGAACACCTCCAGGGATGGGGTAGACACAGCTTCCCTGGGCTACCTGTTCCAGTGCCTCACTGCTCTCAGAGTGAAGAAATTCCTCCTTGTGTCTGGTCTAAATCCTTCCCTCTCCAGTTTATCCCCATTGCCCCCAGTCCTATCACCACAAGCTTTTGTGAACAGTCTCTCTCCAGCTTTCTTGTAGCCCCTTCAGGTACTGGAAGGTCACAATAAGGTCTCCTCGGAGCCTTCTCTTCTCCAGGTTGAACAACCCCAACTCTCTCAGACTGTCCTCCTATGGGATAATCTTTGAATAATCTAATCTACTACTCTGAGGAGCTACCACAATGCTGGCTGCCGCTTCTGTTTACTCCCCAGTTTTAGAGTATAGTAGCACAACACGGGGCCTAAAAATAACTTTGGCTCAGACATGTACATAATTAAAGGAAATTCAAGAGACTATTTATCATACAAAAGGTTTCCATCTCAAACACCGCAAACGTATTAAACCTGCTCATCACCAGGAACCAGTGGCAGAAACAGACAGAACAGGAACTTCTGACTTAGTATTTCACAATGCTGCCAATGTTATTATTATTATTATTGAGAGCAGCCCTGAGGAGAAGGACTTGGGATGTTGGTTGATGAGAAGCTTGACATGAGCCAGCGATGTGCACCCGCAGCCCAGAAACCAACTGTGTCCTGGGCTGCATCCAAAGCAGTGTGGCCAGCAGGGCGAGGGAGGGGATTCTGCCCCTCTGTTCCTCTCTTGGGAGACCTCAGCTGGAGTGTTGTGTCTGGGTCTGGAATCCTCAACATAAGAAGGAGATGGAGCTCCTGGAATGGGTCCAGAGGAGGCTACAAGGATGATCTGAAGGCTGGAGCACCTCCCATCTGAGGACAGGCTGAGAGAGTATGAATCAGGAGACATGGAAAGACAAAGGCTATGACACCTCCACACACCAGAGCCTGTGAGGGCTTCCCAGGTATCCTACAGCCCCACCGCAGCAGGAGACCAAGCAGGTAAGGACAGCCTGGCTCACGTCAGTCTCGTTTCACCAGTTTCCTCCAGCTACTGGAGAATTTGGCGTCCCAGAAGCTGCAGTAACATCACACCCACAGGGTGACAGCTTCATGAGACTCATACACCGCAGAGTTTATGAGTCGGACGCAGCTCAAGAGTCATGTTGGTCACCTCCACCTGTTCCAGCAGCCGTCTGGGAGACGTGGGAAACCCTGAAGATACAGGCACCAAGGGAAACAAGGCTCCATCCACCTCCTTAAAATGGATCAACCAAGACAATACACAAGAGTCATTGAGTACAGCCTTCCCTAACTGGAAAGAGCGCAAACAATAGCCCTTTCAGACCTGAAATAAAAGTGGGAAGCCAGGTGCCAAGCTGCACATTGGATACGTGGATTCCCCCCTCCCTTTCACATATGGTAAACGCAGTATTTTTCAAATAGTCTTTTTGTTCACGACTCAGACGCTGTGTAAGTACAGCTGCAGAATAAGGAGGCGTCTTTGCACAAAAATACACCCTCTATTTAGAGGGTTTTGCACACTTTGCTCTATTTTTTCAAATAATCTGTCCTGTAGCTACTTGTAGGGGATGTATATCTTACTGTTCTAATACATCTAAATGAAACAGAATCAATATTATTTTAATTTTTAAAGGTCTGTTTATGAAACGCAATCATCCTTCATTAAAAATGCAAGCTGTGCTTCACAAGAGGTTAGTGTAAATGATTCATAGTTTGATATCTCTCCAGTATAATCATCCTCTCTCAGGAGGGCCCATCGGATGCTCCATCACACCACTGAAGCAGGTATTAGTAAAAAATGCTTGTCCAAGGCAAAAACACTAACATATTCTTAAGAAGTCCTGTCCCACGATGTTTTTCATCCCAAATAACTCATATGTAGGAGATCTCTGGGTATCAGATGGTTGCCCATTGGGACACACAAAGGCTTGGAATGATGGGACTGGGGGCAATGGGTATAAACTGGAGGGGGCAGGTTTAGACTGAAAATAAGGAGGAATTTCTTCACTATCAGAGCAGGAAGGCCCTGGAACAGGTTGCCCAGGTAAGTTGTGGTTGCCCCATCCCTGGAGGTGTTCAAGGCCAGGTTGGATGGGGCTTGGAGCCCCTGACCCAGTGGGAGGCCCAGGGCAGGGGTGGAACTGGATGGGCTTTAAGGTCCCTTCCAACCCAAACCATTCTATGATTATCTGCGGCTAAAATGGAACAGTCAATACAGTCACAGTTTTGAAGATAAAGGGGGGGGGAAAAAAAGAAAATAACTGAAAAACTCAACACAACAAAAGAGTCCACACACATACAGCATGAGAGAAACATCTTTTGCTTCCAAGCAAAACAACAACCCTACACCAAACAAACCAAAACCAAACTGCCACCACACACTCCGCCCTCAACGTCAGATTAAGGAAAACAAAAATCTGAAGTTATCTGAATTTCCTTACCTAGCCTGAAATTTCAGCATAATTACTGCTTTTCACTAGAAGAAAAAAGAAAATTTACCTTCAACAGCAGGCTTGAACAGGTTCGAAAGACTCAAACCCTCAAAGTCAAGTCTACACTGCACTAAATGCAAGACCCTTCTATTAAAAAACACTAATTGCACTTAACTATTTCAAAACAGCAGCAGCTGGCTAATTATAACACAAGGTTTTAACTAATAAATTCTTAATTATTAAACTCCGGTGCTCGATTTCCTTCATGCAAATAAAACAGCATTATATTAGCACAAAAACAAATGCTGTGGACACACCAGTTACAAAAAAGCCTTGAATCACAGAAAATCCCTTTTAAAACGCCCCCAGCTGCTACACGGACAGGGAGAGTACAATGCTCCTATTCTAACAATGCCTATGGAAGAAGTGTCCTTATGAGCTATTATACGCAGCTGTACACAGCCTTTATCTGGCTACCAGATATTTCACCTCCCTATCTACGCGTGCACAACACTGCAGCTCTGTTTGTGCCCCTTACGAGAGTGTCTGCCAATAATTTTCATCTTTCTTCTTTCCTCTCTCTCTCCAAATTCACGCCTTGGAATTTAATAGAACCGTACCAACCATCACCCAGCGTATTTGTGTGTGTGGCGCTGAAAATACATTTAATCAAGGCAATATTACACACTGTAGTGTCTGAGCTCTTCGGGATCCCCAGAGGATACATTTGGTTGAGGCTTTAATACCTGACAGGGACACCCCTCCCCTGAAAATAAAATAAAATCAGAAATATAGCAGATCTGACAGAATATTTTACAATGGAGCTGCACAGTATATGCATTCAATCACTCCATTTCCCAGAAGATTCATTACAGTTACATTAGAAAGTCAAATCAGGCAATTCTGCAGTCTGGTGAAAGCTAGCATATGAAAGCAGGTTAATACAAAAGAATTTCATTTTAAATAGAGGACATTTAGGACTTTTAAAAGCAACATTATGATAAAAATTTCAGCGTGTTTGTTCTGGCTTCAGAGCGTGCTTTGCAAGTCTTGTTTCAGCGACGTAGCTGATTTTCTAAGGGAAGAGGGAGGGGACGCGAGATCTTCAAGGTTTGCCATCTTAATTACCCTGCTGCTCCCACACGTCGCTACGGATCACGCTGCAGACACCCTTCCCTGCTCACAGCCAGAGCACTGTTGGCACCAGCTCCTAGCAGTAAAAATTCTAATGCACTAGTTAGCATTTCAGCTGCGCATCACATCCAAAATCACTGGGGATTGCATTTTAGACAAAAGGTTTATTAAGCAGAAGACACAACCCATTTGAAGTTTCCTGTTTACCTTCCAACACAAGGATTAGATATAAATAGAATCACAGAATGGTTTGGGTTGGAAGAGACCTCAAAGCCCATCCAATCCCACGCATGACGGCCAGGGACATCTCCCACTGGATCAGGGGCTCCAAGCCCCATCCAACCTGCCCTTGAACACCTCCAGCGATGGGGCAGCCACAGCTTCCCTGGGCAACCTGGGCCAGGGTCTCCCCACCCTCATGGAGAAGAAATTCCTCCTTATATCCAGTCTAAATCTGCCCCTCTCCAGTTTATACCCATTGCTCCCAGTCCTATCCCTCCAAGCTTTTGTAAACAGTCCCTCCCCAGTTGTGAATTATTACCTTTCACAACCTTGCCCCCATTTCTGCAAGTAAAAGGCAGGCAGGGAACGTAATTACTTATTAAAAGTAATAATGTAAGAATTGATTTACAGAATGGAAGAAAAATTGTTCCAAGCAGTATTAATTAATGAGTATAAGCTGATCTGAACGAATGTAACTAATTTGAGAGCAACTCTTCCCTATCAGCAATACACCTACAAGCACACGAGCCACACACAACACCAACAAAAAAAAAACCCAAAACCACTAAACAAAACCAGTGGTTGTCAAGAGCCCCAGCTCTGGCAGCATTAAAGACGAACTTCATGCACCCCTGCCCACCTTTCATTTAATACAAAACAAAAACGCAGTCAAAACACCTGGTGCACTGGTGATGCTTATGATGATAAATGAAATTTGGCATTTCACAGGAACTCATTGGTTATTCTATTTATGTCCCAATACTTGCAAAGTGGAAGACCTACATTTGTTTCCGATTTTACATCTTTGTGGAAAAGATGCATTGTGTGGATATCTGGGAGTTCAGGAAAAGGTTAGTGTATGTATTAGGGATTCTCATTCCTAGATATTTTGTAGAGCACAAAAAGAAATACTTGGGTCTTTTATGTGGGGCCAGGGAAGGCAGCTCTTGGTTTCTTTTTCTCCTGCTACAAGCTGTTATGCTCACATCACTGGAAGGCAGAGACGGGACCCGAGCACTGAATCATCCAGTCATCACTGTAAAAGTTCTTTCTGACAAAACAGACCCCTTCCTTTCTCATTGTCTTTCTTCTGATTCATCCCACCAGGTAGCAGGGTTCTCACGGAAAATAATTCTAATCATTCCCAGCCTCCCCATTAACTTTGCTCAAGTTTAATTGACGAACACTATTTACCACTATCATTAGATGATTTTCTCAGTCAGGCATATTTAATTGTTTCTGACAACACAGTTAAGTTTAGGGGTTTTTTTTTCTTTTCGCCATGAATATTCACGGTGCTATTTGCATGCTTTTGATTAGGTCAGTCACATCACATCTCTTAAATTACTCCGAGACAAACTAGAGCCCCAGCAGAAGTCGGAGCCCAGCACATGTACCTGTTTATTGTCTCAGCTGAAGGTCGGGAGAATCAAGACTCAACTTCTCATATCAATCTCTGCTTGATCTTCATAGAAGGAAGATACCACCAACTGCTACACTAGGGCTACCAGAAGAAATGGAGCTGATAGTCCTGGCCCACAAATTGCAGAGGAATCAGCTTGCACAGTGGATTGCGAATATGAGCTGCTGGTACAGCCTCAGAAAGTTAAACAGAAGGCATTTTATGTCAGTTACATTACTTCACAGTGAAGCAGGTATCCAAAACTGGCAAATGTTAATTTGACTATGAAAGTCTGAGAAAACAAGGGTTATCCTCTTTCCCAACCTCTGATGGGAAGGACAGGAATTTAAGTGCCACCGACCACATTATTTTTACCCTCTACTAAACCCAGCACTACTGAAATTCAAGATCATTTTTGTAACATTTTTCCCCATTTGCAGGGCAGAGATCACAAGCAGGGGCAATAGAGATACAGGGTCATGTGGCTCCTAACGAGAGATGAAAAAATGAACTTGCACCTCTGTTCCAGCACTATTACAGCCACACAATGAGGCTTCATGCAGCCTTTTTCCACGTCTGTGTGAGATAATGCCATACATCAGGTATAAATACAGCGCAGTCAAACTCAGAACCATGTTTCCCTTTAATTTCTCACATCTTGACTCAAGAGCTGTACAAAAAGTTATTAAAATTAATGCAAGCTATCATAACTCTGTCTTTTTTATTACTGGTAATATTCCTTCTAAAATATTAGTCTCCTTGGCTGAACCAGCACGTCTTTTTGAAAGTTGCCTTTGAAGATCAGAAACTCTTTAGCATAAAAAGTGAAACATGCAATCATGTTAATTTGACAAGGTAAAAGGAAAAAAAAAAAATCACTTCAGCTTAGTATTCCTGAAACTCAAGCTATTCTTTCATTTTTCAAAAAAGCATTTTTCTTTCCTGGTTCCCACTGCAATAATTTAAGTAAGGGTGTGAGGAAGGCTTTTGCTACTGCCTACGTTTTAAAAACAAAACAAGAAAGTACCAAACTTGGCAAATGACCTAAGTCAACATTTTCCATCTTAAACCAAATTAATAGGTTAGAAAAAAAAAAAAAAAAATCAATGAAGCACAAACACCCCAAGCAACCTGGTGAGTACTTGTTTCTCCTTGTTTGCATAATTAATACCACAGCTAGATGCGAAGTTCAAGTGAGCTGAATGCTTATCCAGAACTGTTTTCATAGAATCACAGAATAGTCTGGGTTGGAAGGAACCTTAAAGATCATGCAGTTCAAACCCTCAGCCATGGGCAGGGACACCTCCTACTAGTTCAGGCTCCCTAAGCCCCATCCAACCTGCTTTTGAACAAAAACTTTAACTGTGTGGATGCTCTGGTTGTTCAGCCTGGAGAAGAAAAGGCTCTGAGGAGACCTTAGAGCAGCTTCCAGTACCTGAAGAGGCTACAAGAAAGCTGGGGAGGGACTGTTCACAAAGGCTTGTGGGTGACAGGACTGGGGGAAATGGGGATAAACTGGAGAGAAGCAGATTTAGACTGGATACAAGGAGGAATTTCTTCACTATGAGAGTGGTGAGACCTTGGCCCAGGTTGCCCAGGGAAGCTGTGGCTGCCCCATCCCTGGAGGGGTTCAAGGGCAGGTTGGATGGGGTTTGGAGCCTCTAAGCCAGTGGGAGGTGTCCCTGCTCGTGACAGGAGGTGGAACTGGATAATTATTAAGGTCCCTTCCAACTCAAACTATTCTATGATTCTATAATTTTGCAGCCAAGCAGATCAACACACACCAAGTCTTAAGTCACGAAATAAATAAACAAACAGAAACTCTGCGATTGCTGTGACTGCTGACTCCCCGGCGCTTGTTCAAACACTGAATACTCAACTCTGACAAACGGAACCATTTACAGAAGTGGCAACTAACCTCCTTTTCCTAATTGCTCACTCAATTTTTAAAAGCACGTTTCTCTCCTTTACAGTTATAGAATTATTTCAAAAGCATGAAGCCATTCACACCATTTGCCTTGGTCTGCCCTCAACAATAGCCTCAAGAGATAAAAATTCTCATTCGTTTCAGTAGAGGCCCTATTGATTCTGCTGTCAGAGAATACGGCCGTTCTCCCTTATGCTGCTTCCCAACAGAGCTTTCTGTCATGGAGCTGTACATTTATTTCCTTCCCTGCTCTTTACAGCAGCTTTGTAGCAGTGGTTCCTCGCAGCCCACCACCCTCCTCTACCCCAGCAGGTAGCTTTCCACAGTCAAGATGCGGACAAGTCCGCTTCACACACTCCCACACAGGAGCAAAAAGCAACACTGGGTGGGTTTTGACCTGCAAAGCTTCATATCCAACCTGGAGAGAACACCAAAATTCCCTTCACTCCCACACCTGTCCAATATGAGTATCCCACCACCCAGTAAACCTTTCCAAGAATCTATGAGCCACTTGGAGAAGAACAACTCATCTTTATAGAAACCACCCACTGCATCACACAAGTGCTTACGGTTCTTTAGGAAAACAAAGTCAGAAGACTTATTACTGGCAATTCTGTAAATGTGAAAGTCTCCAGGCATGATGCGTGGCTGTCACTGTAAAGCTGCCAAGTTTTATTAGAATTGGGGAATATCGACTGCGTTCCGTCCCTTGAATGTCAATGATCTGATCCTTCGAGGCAAGTCAAGTGCAATTTCCATCTCCAATGATGCAGCCAGCTGATGAATTCATGTCATGGTCACAGAGGCTGAAGAATGGCTGTTCAGGAAGCTGGTGCTGCTTATCACAACTGGGTGTAACTAACGGTGTCCTTTACTCAACCTCCAGTGCGCATCAAAGGCTGGGAGTCTAGTCTCTACAAATCCTTCAGGGATGGTGTTTCTCAGGAAGCAAGCCACAACATCCAGAAGAAAAAAAAAATGTAGTTCTGTGAGCAATAAAACCAAGGACCTTCTGACACACTTTTAACTCTTGTGGGGGAAGGGTAAAACTCTTGTGTTTTTAGGCAAGAGTATAACCAAGCCTTTCCCCAAAAACAAACAAGCTATGCCCAACGAAAAGATACAGGTGAGATCTTGAGTTTCCACACACAAGCTCATTGACACACGCAGACACTAAGATCTCATCCGGAGTGCTGCATCCAGGTCTGGAACCCTAAACATAAAAAGGAGATTGAGCTGCCTGAACGGGTCCAGAAGAAGCTACAATAATGATCCGAGGGGATCATCCAAGCTGTGGCTGCCCCATTCCTGGAGGTGTTCAAGGCCAGGTTGGATGGGGCTTGGAGCCCCTGATCCAGTGGGAGGTGTCCCTGTCCATGGCAGGGGGTTGGAACTGGATGATCTTTAAGGTCCCTTCCAACCCAAACTAGTCTATCAAGCTCATCATGACTCAGATCTTATGATCTCTCGTCATCCCTCTCACACACAACTACTTGGCCTGGTTACCAAGACACATCAACTCAAGCTGAACAACCACGTACACCTGTTACTGCAGAAAACCAAGCTCCTGACAGATGACAAACTGCTCTCAGCACTAGGAATTCTCTCTCCACACAGAACTCTGAAAAAAACCACACCTGGTTACCCTCTGAAAACAAGAGGATTTGTGGGTTTCGGTTCCAAATACTTCAAACATTGTCACTGGTTTATTGCTCTACCGTTTCTTGATGGAAATTTCACCATGGATGCTGAAATTCCAGATTAAGTGCTATCTTTCTCCATGTGATTTCTGCCAGTATTTAAAATACTTGGCATTCTTCCTTATCAAAAAAACCCAAACACTATTTTCTTTCTTTTGTTTTTTTTTAAATATGAAAGATCACATTGGACACTCAGCTCCTACTCTTGACAGCTTCCCACCCAGAAATGTTTACTCATCACTCTCCACTATAAACTGGGAAAGGAAAATTGCAGGAAGACAGATGGGGAAGGGCTGCATCAAATTAAAACCAAAAGAAGGCTACACGATAGGTACTTTTTGTAGAAACTACTTGCAGAAGAGTAAACAAGCTAAGCAGAAAGATCAACAGCCACAATTCAGAAGAGATCTCCCTGCTGAGAGGGCTTTTCAGAGCTTGACATTGAAGAGCAAGAACCTATTACTACTACTTTCTACAAAAATCCAGCAATTTTTCAGTTTATAAGGAAATTGCAGAGTATCACTACAGATGTGCAAATCTGCATTCCACCTCAGTGGGGGAGGTAAGCCACCACAAAACCAAAAAAGAGTGCTGATTTGGTCCCTAAAAGGCAACTTGACCAAACCCAAACTTCAGTTTCAGGTTCTCTCTGATATCCAGTGGCCCAGGTTGCCCAGAGAAGCTGTGGCTGCCCTATCCCTGGAGGGGTTCAAGGCCAGGTTGGATGGGGCTTGGAGCCCCTGATCCAGTGGGAGGTGTCCCCACCTGTGGCAGGGGAGTTGGAACTAGGTGGGCTTTAAGGTCCTTTCCAACCCAAACTACTCTATCATCCTATGATTCTATGATCCACTTTTCACATGGCAAGATAGGAGGGGCCCAGAACACCACAATAAGTACAAAGGGGGAAAATTTTCACAACAGAAACAATTTCTCATAGCTCTCAATGCCATCATCAAATTACAAGAAGCTAAAACACACTCTTAGAGCGAGCGATCCGCTGTGCATCCTAGAGATCTTGAGCTTTTGACTATCCACTCAGAGATAAAGCTACAAACACACATGCACATACACAGAAGAGAGTCAAACAATACATCAGAAGAGAAAGCACTGCCCTTTCAGTCATGTCAGCTTAGCATGTCTTTGTTCAAGCCTGGGGCTGACAGCTGGAGGAGTCAGTTTGCTACAGGATTCTCCAAAATGAAATGCAAGGCAGTACAACTTACAGAAATTTTTAAAAAGGAACACCAATAGTTTGCCAATACTCGGGCCAGGACGAAGCAGTCCTGAAATATTTCCAATTGATTTAATTCCCATCACAATAAGGACTAGATTAAGACATCAGAACTTAGCAAAGTGTTTTATAGAGCTCACAGCTGGATCTAAAAACATTTTCAGTGATCCCCCAACCCCCCTTGAGTTACACCACTGCACAGTGCCACCTTCAGCTCATTACAAAGAGAGTCTTAAGTATTGTGACATTTCAGCTGCTTCCACAGTAAGGAAAGAGTATTTAGTGCATCCATTTCATAAATACCAGTTCGCTTACTGGTGTGAGATATTTGGGGATGGGCTAAGCAACATCAAGCTGCTCACTCTGAGAAGCCAACAGTGAGAAAATAAGAACTCTTCACTACTTTGCTGCGAGTGTCAACCTGTACCCCCTGCAACACAGCAAAGGGATTTTCTTTTCCTCATCGTCCCACGAATCCACATTTTCAGTCCTAGCAGAATATACCGACAGCCTTATAAATCTCCTCTTAACCTCTCTGCTTTCTGAGCCCTCAGAACTATAAGAACTATTTTTCCTGCACCCTGAGCAGTTTCAGTGCTTTATAACACACACTTGAGAGCAAACATATGGCTCAAACAAGCATCAGATTGCTGCATGGTTTTCATACCAGCCCTCATAATCCCCAAGTTCCTAACATCTGTCTTTCATCTGTGATATAATTACACTTTTATTTTCCATTTTACTAGTTTAATTTCATATACTGTTTACTTGATCTTGGGTATACGTACAGGAGAAATTGCTCACACAGTTTTTTTCCCCCTACACTACAAACGAACTCTTAATCCTTCATAAAAACCCAGTGGAAAAAAAACCACAGAAGAACTGGTCCAGCTTCAGTTAAAACTTAAAAACAACTGCAAAAGCTTTAAGAGAGCACAGGAAGGTAAAGGGAAGAGGTATCAATATTTAATTTACTGCTAAAAACGTAGCATCAAAGCTGCATCAGAGTGGCACAATGTTGCAGCTGGTTCCATTTTAGTGTTTTTACATTAAGAAACCAGATTCTCCTTTCGCATTATATATTTAAAAGGATGTATTTCGGAATAATCTCTACGACTTTATAATTGTAAAAAAAAAAAAAAATTGCATTTAGCACTTTACGGGTTAGACAAGCGTAAAACGCTAAATTCAAAGACAGAGCTAATGGTAGTTTCTCAATCGTTCCTTCTGATTTATACCCCTTCTCAAACAGGCTACATCTGGAGAACAGCGATCAATGTTCCTAACGCTTAACTTAAAGCATGATTGCATTCTTCATGTTGGAGCAGGGGAAGCTCAAGCATTCTAGCCACATGCATTTCTTTACCCAGCAAATTGCCACCACATGGTGACGAGGAATCACGCCTCTATTGCCCGCGCGCAGGAACATTAAATAAAACAAGAAGTTATGTCTCAAAACAGAGTGATGCATTCATCACGAGTTCTGCAATCCAAATCTGGTTCTGCAGGTTGGTTGCAGGCAGGGATTGTGTTAGCAGAACACTAAGAACAGGGGGCGCTTTGTAAGCTTTCAAATTCAGCTCAGACACATCTCACTCAATACGCGACCTCCAAATACAGTCACGTAGCACAGCCTTTCTGTAAATTCAGTAAGCCAGGCACATATTTACACTGACAACATAATGCCGCCATCGTTACAGGGCAGAAGGAGAGCTGGATGAAGATAAATTGGACATATTGTTAACAGAATACACTGTTGGCAACCGAAGAGCAATTAAGATTAGAATTCTTAATCATCGCCAACATCCCCCAATTTGAGGTGAGTGTATTAGCATGTGGGAGAGCGAGTGGTACTGTCAAGTTTCGCAGTCATCATCAGTTTGAGGCAGCAGTTTAGCCTCAGCCTTGCACAACAAGGCTGCTACAACGCACCAACTCAAATTTAGCCGTGGACAGAGAGATCTCCCTTTCCCCCAGCCCACACAAACCCAGAGAGCCAACTACGGGAGCTCTTGTCAAAAATAGGAGCGGAAAATATATTTATTGGGAGACCTGCAGAGCAGAACAGTGCAATCCGTTCCTGAAGCAGCACAGAATGCGTTGGAAACTGGATTTACTGCATCTATTAACGTGTTACTCTACACAAAATTCATCCCGTAGATTACCTGTCAAAATAATAGGTCGTTTCCACAGTGTATCTGTGCACAATCAGACAACATAAGGGTTTGCTGTGCCATCTCCTGTATTTGTTTCTCCTCGTTGTAGCTAAAATACACACAACTGTAGCTAAAAAGTCCTACAACCTGCCTGGTATCCATTATTAAAAGCTAAGCAGATGTTTACTCAAACTGTAGCATCATTGTTTGTGCAGCATCTAGGAACTGTTTATACCAGCGCAGAATGGATCCCATTTAGCGATACTGCTCTCGGGTGAATCGGGAAACACAACAATGAGCGGCGTTCAAGCACGGCAAAACTTGCTAATGGGTTTTGATAACAGCAGAGACACCCACTGTATTCTTCATTACCACCACTTATTTCACAGCTAATGCTCAACACATCGAGACACACACAATCACACTACTGCTATATTTTATTATTTATCCACACACAGGATTCCTTTGACACCTCTCGCTGACCAAACCAGCAAGGATTTACAACCCACCGCAACGGATGCGGTCGTCTCCGGAATCCGCTCACCCGTTCTTTACGCTCGTTTGTGCCCTCCATCCTTTAAGTGGTTTTCCATTCTTGAATAAAATGCTCTTCTGCTCACACCATTAAAAGCATCATTGTCAAGTAACAGCACGGAAACACTCAAAAACTGCCCTTCCACTCAATATTCCTAAACAACTGAACATCACATTAAAGAAAAATAACAATAAAAAAGCCAATCACTTTGAAACACAGCTCGGTTTTGTCAGCTAGTATAGATTTTAAAATTCAGACGCTTGCATTTTACTTGTCTGCTGTTACTGCCAAACTAAAGCTACGAACAAATGCTGCGTAGGCAACAAATAATTCTACTAACATGCCAACAATCACTTTAATCTCTTCCACTTAACAACTCATGAACCTTTTATGAACATAATCTTCTAGAAGGTAACTGGTAATACAAGATAATCCCAGTACAAGTTTAATTAAAAATACAAACTACATATAGCTCCACGCTTACCAGCTCTGTCGCGCTGAAAAAGCTAGAGTGGCTATTATTAATAGCTCCGTTAATCTGGCAAACTGAAGTGTGCAGAAAGCAGCTAAGGAAGCATTCAACAGACCATTTCACACTGAAAAAATAGCTTTCACAAATCATAACTTGCCTTAGCATGAGCATTAAAAAAAAAAAAATTAAATAGTTGAACCACAACATCCTTGCAGAGTTGCGGATCCTATTTTTCTAAAGGAAATACAGTACATGTTTCTTTCCTCTTACAAACTACAATGGAATAAATTTAAAATTTTAAAAAGTCTTTTTCCTTCAAGAAATGTAGAATCTGAGTCACTTGGCTGTCAGGCAGAAGTCAACATAGATTTCATTTGAGTTTTGAAAGCCAAGACCCTTATTTGACTGGACACAAAATAAATTCCCCATTTTTAACCATACCTCAGGTAATCATTTACCCAGCGCCCTGTGATCCAAACTGGGGAGTTCTTTTCACAGTAAAAAGCTGATCAGAAGACAGATCTTCACAGTTCTGTGCACGCCTTGGCTTGTTTACATTTTGCACTCCCAAGCTTGCCTAGTAATCATCTCCATTGCTCCTTGCCCTTCTTCAAAAGCCAGTTAGAAATATTTCAAATGACCCAAAAGGCCTCCTGAGAGCTTGTTCTGCTTCCCTTTACCCCAGTCACTGTCTCATACCTGTGGGGAGCATCACCCAGCACCAACCACGCCACAGCCACGTGATGGACCACGTGTGTATCCACATCTTCACTCCTCTGGCCAAGAACAGTGAAGTCCACAGTTCTACTCTGTCATTTTACGTAGCGCTAACAGTCAAACTGGTCACCAGTAAAGAAGTGGCACCCACCTGTATCCCAAATCCAAATCAACTTCTCACCTCAAAGACTTCAGCTGGGTAATTCTGAGCTTTATAATTATTCAAAGTAATGAGTAGAATTCTTTGTAGCAAATAAAAAGTAAATACCTAATGAAATATCCTTAAGTGATGTGTAGGTGAGTCGGTAAATTTTCCATATAATCCCCTTCTGGATTAGACGATGCCAGGATGAAAGGCACTGACTGCTTGGGCTCTTGTTACATAGAAAATAGCAAGAAAACCCATGAGGGGGAATAAATACATGCACAAACAAGCAAAATGAAATCTTATAATCTAATATAGGTTTCTTAGCAAATATTTTTGCCTCCTGTACGACAGCATCAAATTTTAGGCAGAGCTGAATGAGTTACCACTAAGAAATGCAGGTTTCCTCAAGCTCAGGGTCATCAGAAAACCAAAACTACGCAAAGATTTTGTCTCTTCAGTAACATATCCAACTAATCCTAATGGTCAAACATAATTCAGATGGATATCCAGCTCCTAAAGGGATCAGGGCGGGGATACTACTGCTCACAGGAACCTCGCTCACATTTTGAAAACACACTCCTGGAGATGTTGTGCTGTAACAGTGTGGATCAGCTCACTCCTCTGAAATCATCTGACATATTTCATCACCCAGTGCTACCCCCAAGGGTCAGGCTGACTGCACACCCTTCATCTCTAAACAGTTTCTCACCAACATGAAAACTTCCAACACAAGTTCCAGCAGCGTTTGGTCCCAACAGCAGCAGAGGTTTGGTCTGACATCACAGTTTTATGAAAAATAAAGAAATAAAACCCTGTACTGTGCTATAGAGACAACAGTTTGAGCTCACCCTGACAGCCAATTTATCTGCCGTCCAAATTCATAGCTAAACGAGTCACTAGAGCAAGCAGATCGGCCCCGTACCATGCTCTGCAAGTTCTTTCTGACAAACACTTAACATCTGCAGCCTTTGGAAACAGAAGACATTTCTCCACAGCCCCAGCAGTCAGACCACGCTGCGGATGACTGGCCCCCGACGTCCTATTTCTGCAAGTAGGAACCGATGACCTGAGAACTGTTAACATCAAGGAACTAAGCAGGCAACAATCTCCAAGGGGTATTTCACTGATGCTACCCACAGAGGTTCTTCTCGCATAAAAATCCACTATATCCTATATTCAAAATACTTGTTATCACCAAGGCACTTGCCTGGACTTAAAATGCTGAAGACAAGGGCTCTGCCGCTGCAGTGAAGCTGTTCTTTTAAGGCACCTCTTCAGTCTGCTTTCTGCCTGCATTGTCATAGCACGGAGAATGAAAACAGTGGACATTCTCAAAAAAATAATCCGGACTAGCAGGGGAAAAAAGTGAATGACAAACAACAACTCATGCATTCTCATAAATATACCTGAGTATTTCCAGAAAAGACGGAGAAAGAAAAACTCCTCCCTTCAGACCAGCTCCCCAGTAATTGATTGTACGATGTCAAGTTTTACTTCCAAGTTTAAAGTGGCCAGCAGGGCGAGGAAGGTGATTCCGCCCCTCTGCTCCTCTCTTGTGAGATATCATCTGGAGTGCTGTGTCCAGGTCAGGAATCCTCAACATAAAAAGGAGATGGAGCTTTTGGAGTAGGTCCAGAGGAAACTACAAGGATGATCCGAGGGCTGGAACACCTCTCCTACGAGGACAGGTTGAGAGAGTTGGGGTTGTTCAGCCTGGAGAAGAGAAGGCTCCGAGGAGACCTTATAGTGACCTTCTAGTAGCTGAAGGGGCTACAAGAAACCTGGGAAGTAACTGTTCATGAACGTTTGTGGTGACAGGACTGGGGGCAATGGGTATAAACTGGAGAGGGGCAGATTTAGACTGGACATAAGGAGGAATTTCTTCACTATGAGAGTAGGGAGGCCCTAGCGCAGGTTGCCCAGGGAAGCTGTGACTGCCCCATCCCTGGAGGTGTTTAAGGCCAGGCTGGATGGGGCTTGGGCAGCCTTATCCCATGGGAGGTGTCCCTGCCCATGGCAGTGGGTTGGAACCAGACGAGCTTTAAGGTCTCTTCCAACCCAAACTATTCTATGATTCTATATTTCACTTGCACACATGACACCAGCTCACTACAACCACCACCTCTTCTCCTAATCACTGACTAGACAGAAAGGCAACACAAGTTCACAAATGCATCCAGCCACACGAAGAATGGACCTGGCTGGGCTTCAAACAGAAACTTCAGATCACAGAAGGATCAGTCTATGTTTTGTACTGCAAGCATTAATTCCTTCTGCCCAATTTTCTTCTCTGGAGTCCTTCCACCCTCTCACCTGGGGGCAGGGGAGAAAGCAAGCTAGAGAGAAGACGGATGTTATTCTTCATACACCCACTGAACCACAGGCTGATTTAAAAGAACCATATTGAAATGAGGTTCAAATTATGTTCCTACTGAACTAGATTACAGAGAACTTGTTTTTATTAAAAGCTAACATGCACATAGGAAATATCCTTCTGGCATTCCTTGGTTCGCTAATGGGTGGCACCACCTCTTTCCATCTCAGAAGGCTCATTCAGTATTTATATCGTTACCTTTGTACGCTTGAAAGCAAAATACCAATTTCATTCACTTTAGGGAGGGAGAGAGAACGTTACTCGTAGTCCGTTTACAGTATTGATTAAGAACTGTTGTCTGAATGAGCAAAGAGCCAATTAGCAACAAAAGGGAAATGAAGTACGGGGGCTCTCCATTAGCAATACCTAGAGAGAGCCTGGTATTACAGAGCATAAAGGCATTTATTTTCTGCTAAAAGTCCAAATAAGGAAACCAAGGAGTAATAAGTTACAGAAATACCCGTAAAGCTTACTTTGAAGGCAAACTTGATGCAGGACAAGAACCGTAGCATAAAACCATTGAGAGAAACACTGCAAATAGTAAGCAAGAAATTTATTCTAAAACTTGAAGAAGAAAATATATTATTACTCAAATTTGGCAGCTAACAGTACAGGTAGTTAAGAAACAATCATTTCCATTCAATACTGAAGAACTGGATATTTTCTGCAGCTGCTGACATCAGAAAATGCCAAACTGCTTCAATATGGACAAGTAACACCAACTGGATACTGATGATACATCCAGACACATTATAAGAAACACAAAGCTACAACAGAAACTTGTCATCAGAGTGAGACTTTGAAGTAAAAGAAGAGCAACTATGTCTTAAAACCCTGGAACAGGTTGCCCAGAGTAGGGATGGTTGCCCCATCCCTGGAGGAGTTCCAAGGCCAGGTTGGATGGGGCTTGGAGCCCCTGATCCAGTGGGAAGTGTCCCTGCCCATGGCAGAAGTGGGACTGGATGGGCTTTAAGGTCCCTTCCAGCACAAACTATTCTAAGATTCTAAAAAAACGCAACCACCAGAACTTCTAAAGCACATCTGACTAGCCTGTTATGTTCCAGCTGGGAGAAACCAGTAAGATGGTACAACACCAGAGGAACTTCATTCTTCACGTGGTTCGTGGAAAAGGTGCAAGTAACCACAACAAACTGAGAAGAGAGCTGCTCACATTGTCTTTCTGCAATGGTGTCATTTCTTCATGAGCAGAACAACAGGTTCCCGAGAGGTTACCCACCGCTCTGTAACCACGGCTGAGCACAAACTGCCATTAAAGAAATTAAAAATCTCGCACCTATTTTACAACTCGCTGGTCCTCTAGATCAAGCCCTAACGTACCACAGAACACAAGCTGCAGGTCTGCCACAGCGCAGGCTCTCATGGTTCCCACCTCTGAAGCTTTCTCAATACTAGGGTGGCCAAGCCGCTCCATTTCAGAGAGTGTTTGTGCTGTTCTTAAAGCATTAATCAGCTGTTTCATGATCACAGCAAAGAGGGAACAAGTAACCAACAACAAATATATTCAGATTAGCAAAGGAAACAGACATTTTAAAATTTTCCTATTGCTTAATATCTACAAAGCTTCATGGTCCCAATGAAAAATTACCATCGCACCTATTTCGTAAGCAGAAAAACAACTAGCATGAGTCTCTCAGCTTGAGGTCATGCAACAAGCTGTGTCTGTTGTCTTTTCTTCAAGTGCCTGGAGCACAATCCAAATACTGCAATACTCATAACACCTAAACTCTTGTTATGAATTAACAACACGCAATCTTTCCAGTCTCTCTCGTTGTCCACTGGCAGCATGACCCTTTGTCTTCTTCAGGGATTAAATATATAACATAATTAAAGTATCTTAGGGATTTAATACAGGAAACATGTTTAATTTCAAGCAGAATGGCCTAAACACTAGTATTCTTTAATAATCTCACCCAGCCTTCGTTTCTATTCAAGAAGATGGAACGCGTGCATCAGGGCCTCAGAAAAATCCCAGCAAGGAAAAGTGTGAATATAACTTATTAGGACTCAGATGACTTCACTAAACACACACA
The DNA here is from genome assembly GCA_033558105.1 of Coccyzus lansbergi. Taxonomy (NCBI): domain Eukaryota; kingdom Metazoa; phylum Chordata; class Aves; order Cuculiformes; family Coccyzidae; genus Coccyzus; species Coccyzus lansbergi. Next base: position 408,539 of record JAUMJK010000188.1, on the reverse strand, counting down.
AAAGTAATTACTTTCCACATCTTACTAAACTTGTACTTTGGGACAAAAGCTATGGAAGGAGTTATGTGATGAATAATTAGTGCAGGGGAGCGAACAGGCCTCTCATTAATTGAATCAATCCTGCATGGAGCGAAGTGACGTACAGAGAGAATACGAGTGCAGCCGGTTTCATTTTTCATATTTTACAGACGTGGAAAGAGAAGCATGCAGTCAGACAGTAAAATTCAACAATAAAAGACTAACCCTATCCCAGAGTAGCAGAAAATAAGAATCAAATGCCTTTTTCCAACCAGAAGGACGAGCAGATGTGCTGTTCACAGGCCTGTGTGTTTGACAAAGCCAGCCTGGAAGGTAAGATGTGATAGCGACCAAGATTCATGGGAAAAGAAATATATCCCCAAACTCTCACCGAGACCAAGAAAGAAAAACAGCAGGTAGAATCCTGAAGTCCACAGTAGAGAAACTGGTGTACTTTGCACTTCAGCTGCTTGATTTGCATCTCTGCCTTAGGAGAACCACTCGCTCTACAAAACTCCATCCATGTTTCTTCACATTCACCTTCAAGTTATGCACATTTGACTCTTTTCCCTCAATTCCTTTGATTTAAAACCTAACCTTGGAAACAACAACCAACTGGGGCTTTGACTGGTTGGCTCAAGAGCAGCCTTAAAAATGTTTCCTACTGTCATCATCTGAAAACCTTCCATAGTTTGCGTCCCAACTTCAGTGGAATTAAGCAGCAGGGAATATAAAATTTGCCATGGAAACTGAGTCACACAAAACACCAAACAAGAAAAGGAGGAGGAAATTTCTCTGATTAATCACAGATACGAGGGTCAAATCAGTACAGAATAAAATAAAATGAGATTTACTTCACTGAAAACACACTCATTTTTATTTTGTTCCCAGTAACTTAAATTAACATGCATGTGATAATACTAAACCTCTAGCTCAAGTCTTACAAGTAAAACACATTAGAAATTAAATGTGCAGCTCAAATCATTCTAATTGTGAGCCAGATTCTTTCCCGATGGCTCTTACTAGCAGGGCATTTGACTCATAGAAATCACTAAATGGATACCTTTAAGTTCATTCTATCACTGGGTGGATTTTCTCATCATAAGAGCTCAGGTCAGAAGGCAAGCAGCATAATTCGGTGGTTTAAGGAGCCGTCCAAGGCAGTTCTATCAAGTTTCACGAAAATAAATGACCTTGGAGACATAAATTAGATTTCCTGCATCTCACTCCCAGTTCATACAAATGAGGATTAAGGACTTAAGGCTCCTGCACTGACCTCATTTGACGAAACCTAATGGAGACCTTGCGTTCTTTTTTTTGTACAAGGTGAACCATCCCGGCATGGAAATATCGGGTACCAGAAGAACACACAACCATTGTTAAACCACATGTGCTTTGCTCACCTAAAGAACTTGTGGTCTTTCCCATTTATAATTTGCTTAAAACAAGAAGCAAGGTAAAGCTTTCCATGCAGAATCGTCTCAGATCCTGGGGCTTCACCAGGAAGGTTTTTAACAAAGTGACCGCTTCAAATCTATATTTCTGCCTCAGTACTTTGACGTTTCTTTCTAATTTTTAAGTCCAGACTTTGGTTCTAGATCACCCTGAGGACGACGGCAGTGAGGCTGACACACCTGAACAAGAGATATTAAAGCTATTGCAGACAGAAGGGGTGGAAAAACAAGTTGAAGAATAATTATAAAGGCACACAGGTAGAATTCCAAGAGACAGGTTAAGTTGGTTTTGTGGGCGAGAAACTTCGAAGGAACAGATGAGCACCACTACTGCAAGTATATAGAAAAATCAAACAAACCACACACACGCAGAGGGGAAGACAGACGTTTAAGAGAGGAGCAGCTCACTTCACCTCCAAGTTTTCCAAACTCAGAGCCACTCTTCACTTACAGGTACTAAAAAAAAACAGCACTTGATGTATGTGTCCAGCCTATCGCCATGAAGAATCTTCTCGCATGCCAAGTGCTCTTTCTCAACTCAAAGCAAACCTGAAGGTGCCCGGGCAGCACAGTTTTGTACTAGACATAATTTCTGGGAGAAACAAAACCCTTTAAACACTTAAAATTCTGTGATATACTGCCACTTCCCACTTTCATATTCATGACTTGATGTTACCATGCATGAACGGATGAAGCATCTTAAATCGAGGCAAAGATAGAGGCATTTTAGCATCAACAGCATGTACTCTAGTCCCTTGTGGCTGTTGCTATCAGCAGGCTAATGCCATTTACGCACTTGTTTAAGAAGATTCATAATCCTTAAATGCATATATTTAATAATTTTGATATTTAGCACAAAGCTCTGATCCCCTACCATCCTATAACACACAGTAAATCACTAACTGAACTTGCCATTTCTCTTTAAACTGGTTGCCAAAAGAGTAGGCTTTCACAGAAACCATCATATTCTGTTTTAATTCTCTGTACCACATCAACACACTCAAGTCTAGATCATCCTGCTTTACATAGCAATGCAACTGTGTAATTATCCTAAGCGCTCAGGTTTAAATCCAAGCACAGTCTGACGCTGCCTGTAGACCACAGGGATTTCAGTAGCAGAATAGACACCTATCTCTGCCATCAAAAGGCTGACTCAATGCCTTTAGCTGCAACTCCAACACCAGGAGTCCACTATTCACCACACATGCCTCTTCTCCCAAGTGACAGGGGACAGGACGACAGGGAATGGCCTCAAGCTCCGCCAGGGGAGATTTAGGCTGGAAATTAGGAGGAGGTTTTTCACGCAGAGGGTCATTGGGCATTGGAATAGGCTGCCCAGGGAGGTGGTTGAGTCACCTTCCCTGGAAGTGTTTAAGGCACGGGTGGATGAGGTCTTGAGGGACTTGGTTTAGTGTTAGATAGGAACGGTTGGACTGGAAGATCCGATGGGTCCCTTCCAACCTGGTTGTCCTGTGATTCTGTGATTTGTAGTTCTCCTATGGTTTATACACGCTCTGAACCGTTTCTCACTTAAAGGAGCCTTAAAACCCCTCTTCACTAGAGCTTCTATTGACAACGTTACAAATATAAACTGTTGAAATGTTTAAGAAAAGCTAAACCAAGAGCATTTGTCAGTTTATGCAATACCTGGGTGGAACAAGCAGCACTGCACAGACTGGTGACTCCACGTGCATATGCACAGATGAGGTCCCATGAGCCACAGTCGCTCCACGTTAAGCGCTCAGAGCCATTTACTAAAGGAGAGAAGTAAACAGGGCTGCTTGAAGTTACCTGTCCTCCAGGGAAAGAAAACCAGCATCTCTCTCATATGCTGTCACCAAGAGCGAACATTCACTGCGTATCCATATATTCAGTCAGTTATAAAAAACTTATCCTACAGGAACTCACTAACGAGCCCCTGCTTCTCATCAGGCACAAATATGTATATATAGGTTGTGTTTGTCTTGATGTGCACGGCCAACAATCCCATCCCTAAGCAGATTCCCTTATCCGCTCCCCTACACACATCCAGAAATCTTACTGTAGGATCATGAGTTTATTATACAATAGCTGCCAAAGACTTTAATACATACCACTTGCAAGGCATCTGAGATTAAATCTATCGTTTTTTTAGTCCTGTAAAATGAATTAGACTTACTCTAAACAAGGATTCATTTGCTAGAGAATCGGTACAAGCACACACATGGAAAGCCATGGTGAACCAAACATAAGCTTTATTTTCTGAAATTTTAACAGTGATCTCTCGCTAACAAGAAATTCAGCTCCTTAACGGTTTTACAGCTAAGGATTAATAACAAGAACGTTCTCCCTATGTATTGTACTAAATGCCTGCTCCCAGATCTCCTGATCACCAAGAATGCTTCCAAACAGCTCCATAAAGAAGGATGGAAGATCTGCAGGAAGATGGGACAAGCACCCAAGAACGTCTGTTTTCACCCCAAAACAACTTGCCATATCAAAAAGACAAACATGAAGGAGAAACTGCTCATCAGACAGAAATCTTTATTAGCAGATGACAGAACTTCCTTCCTCTTTCTTTAACTTGGTTCTCAGAGAAAATCGACTTCCCTAATTCCTCTCACTTCCCCCTCTTCACTCTCTGATTCCTTTCTCCTCTCATTTCATGCCAGTAACTTCTCGAGCGTAATGAATTTCAAACCAGCCTGCCACAACAGTCATCTCAGCAACAACCAACATTCCTGAAAGTTTTGCACAAGCCAGCAGATGGGTAGAAAGGAACCCTCTAATTAATGACATCTCCACTAAGGCACAGCCAGACAGAAACCAGCATTTAAGTTATGATGGGCAGCCAGCTTGTCCGATAGCACATCCACACCACTTGCCCCTTCAACTGAGACCTCACCTGGAGTATCGAGACCTCTCCTGGAGTGTTATGTCCAGGTCTGGACTCTTCAGCATAAAAAGGCGATGGAGCTGTTGGAGCAGGTCCAGAGGAAACTACAAGGATGATCTGAGGGCCGAACACCTCCCCTACGAAGACAGGCTGAGAGAGTTGGGGTTGTTCAGCCTGGAGAAGAGAAGGCTCTGAGAACTTAGAGAGAAATTCCAGTACCTGAAGGGGCTACAAGAAAGCTGGGGAGGGACTGTTCACAAAGGCTTGTGGTCATAGGACTGGAGGCAATGGGGATAAACTGGAGAGGGGCAGATTTAGACTGGACATAAGGAGGAATTTCTTCATTACAAGAGTGGGGAGGCCCGGGAACACGTTGTCCAAGGAAGTTGCGGCTGCCCCATCCCTGGAGGGGTTCAAGGCCAGGCTGGATGGGGCTTGGAGCCCCTGATCCAGTGGGAGGTGTCCCTGCCCATGGCAGGGGAGTTGGAACCAGATGATCTTTAAGGTCCCTTCCAACCTAAACTATTCTATGATTCAACTGCTGTGAAGGACTAGGGAAAGAGATGAAGCAATAGGAACGGAGGGGCAAAATTCAGGACTTCCAAGCTCCTGCGTCCTTCAACAAACTGCTGGAATATAAGCATCATGAGTACTGCTGATCGTGAAAATCAAGTTGACACTATGACCTCAACTGTGTGAATGAGAGAAGACCACATAACATCCAGCATCACAAAACAGAAGCCCTGTCACGTATTTGAAACAGGCCAAAACTGACTCAGTATCACGGGCTGATAATACCACGATAACAATTTTTTGTTTCATATAGACAAGTAGATTAAATACAGAGATTAACTAAGACCTCAAAATTAATGAGCACTCATTTTCTTCCACTTATCTTGAATCTTAAAGCAGTGAACTAGCCTCTCATTCGTGTTCTGCAGGAAGAACAAAGGACAACCGACATGTTCAAAGAATCACGCATTTTTTTGATAACTCGGTCATAAAAATTTATATTTTCATCTATCAAATTCAAGCAATGCCTAAGCTGTTCCACATTTTCAGAGTTGTGCTTTTAAACGAATTAAGACGCCAAATACAAATGTAATCCTTTGTGCCTAGAATTCTGAGAAACACCATCAGCTCTGATACAGAGCATTCTACGCACACATTTCTAAGAATTTCACAAAAATAAAGGCCATCATTATGCTCATTAGGCACAGAGGGAAAACTGAGCTTTCTATCCAAACTAGTTGCACTTTTCTCTAGGTCAACCTACTATTCTGGATGTTCAGTGAACTAAACAGACATTTGTCTTAAATTAAAAAAAAAAAAAATAAACAAAAAAACCCCTACCAAAACAACACCTATTGAGAAGGGAATAGTCAGCTAATATTTCCATCTGTTTGTTTTTCAGTCTCTTACAGCAATTCCTTGCCCCAGTAGACTTCTAAATCAAAAGGAGCCAGCACAGTATTCATATCTTGTTTGCTCCTTTGTTCACACATCAGCCTCTCTGAAAAGAGCAGTTGGGCACAGCTACCAACGTTATAAAAGCTTGTGTAAAATGCTGCTGGCAAACCAACATAAAAAGCACAATAACGCGTTGTAGATCCTGCTCCCTAACACCTCCTGTGACTCCAAGAAGTGGTTCGATTTTTCTTCCTAGCAACTTGCTGGAAACAGCATTTCCAAACTAGGTGTAATCACCCTCGCCTCCTCCCGACACCTTCCTCGTTCCCACTGCCCATCTCACATCCCTGCCAACTGCCCCTGCAAAAAAACAACCTAAAATCAGTGGAGAACAAGCTTTGTTTCAAGCAGCTTCATGAAAGCACATTAAACAAACAAGTCTCGAATCAATACAGGGGTTTGTTTTGCTTTAGTTCCAAGATAGGCTTGTTTTTTTTTCTTTTTAATATGCCATATTTTAAGCCTGATGGTTTAAATTAAAGCTCAGAGGTAAAGTCGGATACCTCTGCACCCCTTTAGGCCAAGGAGGACGATTTGTTTAGACTTCCTGAAACAACTGCAAATGTATTTTCACAGCAAAACCAGAGTGGAAAATAGATGAACCTTAAAATAGTCCAGCCAGGATACCATCCTTAAAAAAAACAAACTAGTACATTAGGAATGGTTGGACTCGATGATCCGGTGGGTCTCTTCCAACCTGGTGATTCTATGATTACAAAGTTAGAGAGTTATTTGGTTGGTTGTAATGGTTAACTCCAACCCAGGCCACCCCTTTTCAATTTACGCAGCTCCTCCTTCACAGCAAGACGTAACATTTAATCGCTTTCCAATTATTATTATTTTTTCAACTAGAAATTCAGGTACTGTACTCACATGCCAACAACACAGAGCGTAACATGTTCCTGAAGCTTGCAGCGTCCTTAAATATGGCAACGCAATGAAATCAAAGCTACCCTCAGGCAGTCTTAATGTATGAACAGCTCTGCTGAGAGGATAACACAGATTCTGCTGTGCCATTACCCAGCCAGTAACACACACTTGCAAAATTCTATATGCTCACAGCACTCTCTCTTTTTCCTCCCACTCCCAAAAGTGAAATAACTTCTTTATGGGCAAAACAACTACCCAGTATGGCTAGAACAGAGACGCATTTTGTGGCTACGACAGTAAATTCACAAATAGCACATGACTTACAGAAGACAATTGTTAAACTGTAATATCAGAATGCCATTTTTCTCACCCAAGATGCGATCAGCATTAAGAATTACACGCGTCTCAGCACGTTTGTGCATGTTATTGATCGTTAGCCTTTTGCTGCAGCAGCACTGAATCTATACTTGCAGCTCCACAGGATGGACTTGTGCAGGCAGACAATACCCTCACCAAGGTAAAACAAACCTCTGCATGCAAAGAAATCACTATTTCTTAATCCAGTTACCTAATTACTGTTTAAGGCAGGGCTGCCCCTCCTAGCTCACCTTTTCTGCTCAGAAACGCTTCCCATTTGGCATGGGGATATCAAGAGTTTTGTCCCGATGGAGAGTTAACCCCCTCTCAGTCGCTCCATACCACAAATTTACATGAAACGAAGCATAAAGCAGAGGGGCAGTGAAAGTGTTTCACAGTTATACAGACAATAGCCTACAATAACATTAAAATTACCACTTTCCACACCAAAGCCATGGGAGTGGTAGGAAAAAAAAAACCAAAACCAACATGTCCTCAGTGCCAAAGCAATCACCACACTTTATTCAGGTAAGGAAAGTGAAGTTGTTTACCCCAATTACACACTGAAGTCAGCTACAGAGTCAAAACCAGAACTTAGAGGCCTCACAATTAAACTCTGACAGTCACTGCTGCCTGTTTTCCAAAGGATCTAATGCATCAGCATCCTCACCCAAGTTATTTTTTAGCCCTCAATATCACAGCTAGTTGAAGTTATCCCAGGGAGGTGGTTGACTCACCTTCCCTGGAGGTGTTTAAGGTGCAGGTGGATGAGGTACTGAGGGGCATGGTTTAGAGATTGGTGGGAACGGTTGGACTCGATCCGGTGGGTCTCTTCCAACCTGGTGATTCTATTTGATGATACCTCATAACCCAAACTATGGAATGGTTTGAGCTTCTATGCAGCAGTCGCTTCAGTACACCCTACAGTGGTCCAATAATCCCTTCCAACTCAAAATATGCTACAAATTCTACAGTTGGTTTTGTTTCTTTCACAGCTGCTAGTGTAAAAACAGAAGCATTAAACAATGCACCAAGAAAGGAAACCACGTCTACACTGAAATTACCTTCTAACCTCCGCATGCTTCCTTTTACTTTTGCCATCCCAACGCATTTATCTCGCCCGTCTCACTGACAGCAGCTTTCGCAGCACACGAGCCTCCAGATCAAACATCCCACAGCTAATGCACAAATCTGAAAGGGAGCAGGTTTTATTTCAAGCCAGCTTGGGGCTTCATTTGGAGGGGGGAAGAAGGTGAAACGCGAACGAAAATAGAGAGGGGTTCAACAGAGTGTATTTCCAAGCCTCACCTCATGTGCTCCCTCTCTCTTTAAACCTTCACTTAGAGCCAGAGAAAGCAGCAGAGCCAGCACTGGGAGGGGAGGAGGAAAGCACACACGGAATGTTTTGGCGCCCTTTAGCTTCCAATTTACTCTTTTGCTTTCTTGCAAGGTTACCCAAAGGCCATTCTGGGGAAAGGGGAAAGCGGTAGAAAACGCTTCCCATTCTCTTTCACTTCCCAAAAAGAAAAAGGCACCGTGTCTGAGGGAAAACGCGGTCCCAAAGACAGCAGAGCGTACGGCAAAGAACAATGAGCTCCCCAGCCTGGGCATTGTGTGCGTCTACCTCCGCCTCTTCCCTCCAGACCTCATCAACCAGCATGCGAACCCCCAAAATCGCTCATCGTCCAAACCAGGCCACTGAAATCAACCCCCCTTGACAGTTTAAGGTACAAACTCAAGGAGTAAAACCAAAAGCAGACGTGCTTTTGTTATTATAGAAATGCTTCCACCCCTCTTAACCGCCATGGATTTCTCAGTTCTAAGGGAGCAGCGTATAAAAACCCAAAATGTTCACCTAGCAGTGAACTACAAAAAAATATACATTGCACATAAATTAGGAATTTGCCACATGTCTTTTACAACCAACAACTACCGCTTTTGAGGCAGGGTTCATTTTTATCTGGCTCAAACCCACATTTAAGAACAGGCAGACTGAATTACACCACTTCAGATTCACTCTGAGAATCCAATTTTACTAAATTGTAAGGGTAAGAAGTAGCGGCTCAGGCTCCTCGTTTCAGTCACACGGGCGCACAAGCAAAATGATGTCTTTGATTTCAATAAGGGGTCAACGTAACGCGGGAGTAAACAGACATCAGCCTGCTGACTGCACAAATATGTTCCGAGCTTCTCGTCTCCAAGAGCGTAACTGCTTTGAGGAAACACTCGGCACAAAAAGTCAGTAAATCAAAATAACTGCAAGCAGGGTGTAAAAATAAATCTAAGCAAAAAGACACCTCGACAATGAATCACATTGTTTGTCTCCCAGCAATCTCGGGAACAGCCTGTTTCAGAACGAAGCCTCGAATCCTGCCTGTCTCCCAGTACTTTTCTGATTCTGGTCAGTTTTTCACACTTTAGAAAGAGAAATGGGAACCAAAAAGAAAATTAAATAAGAGGAAAAACCCCACCTCTTCCTCTGCTATTGAAAATGTTATGATTTCATTTGCATAAAGCCTTCATTTCACAGCTCAGTACCTACCACACACAACTGCACCTCCTAAACTCCCCCTGTGGGTTTCTTCTGCATCCATTTAGGTTCAACATCTCTGCCTTATACTTAGGCTTATTCCAGAGGTTCACAAGTTCCGCCTCTCTCCCAGAGCCCAAACAAAATAACACATATTCCCAAACAGCACCAAAAACCCACCCACCAAATGGCACCAAAGCCCCCTCCGGCACCAAACTCACCCAAAATGACATTAAAAGCCACCCAAATGACACTAAGTCCCCCAAAGAACAACAAAACCCACTCCCAAAGAACAACAAAACCCACTCCCAAAGAACAACAAAACCCACTCCCAAAGAACAACAAAACCCACTCCCAAAGAACAACAAAACCCACTCCCAAAGAACAACAAAAGCCACAGAGCACCAAAAATGCAGCCAAATAACATTAAAAACCACCCAGACCCATCCCAAATGCCACCACCATCCCCTGGTTTAGTACCAAAACCCACGCAAATAAGATGAAAAAACACCCAGGGGGCAACAAAACCCACCCAAATGACAGCCCCAGCCCCCATATAGCACCAAATCCCTCCCAAATAACATAGAGCACCCCAATGACACCAAAACCCTCCCAAATGTCACCACCATCCCCCACAGAGTACCAAAACCCACCCAAATAACATTTAAAAACACCCAGAAGACACCAGAAGCCATTCAGGCAGCTACAAGCCCCTTGCAAATGACACCACCAGCCCCCACGTGGCACCAAAACTGTCCCAAATAACATAAAAAACACCAAAACGACACCAAAACCCACTCAAATAATAGAACATACACACAGACGACACAAAAATCCATTCAAATGCTATAAAATACACCCAAATGACACCAAACCCCACTCGAATAACATAAAGAACACCAAAAACTCAACCAATAACATGAAAAAAACATCTAAATGACACCACAGTCCATTCAAACGACAGAAAAAAATATCCAAACGGCACCAAATCTCATCCCAATAACACAAAAAAACCCCAAATGACACTAAAACTCCATCCAAATAAAATAAAAGCCCCAAGTTACACCAAACCCCATCCCTATAGCGTAAAAAATACTTAAATGATACCAAATCCCATTTAAATGATATAAAAAAACTCAAATTGCACATAAATAATATTAAAAATAGCCAAACGACACCAAAACCCACTCAAATAATTAAAAAAGCATCCAAGTGACACTAAAGCCCATACAAATAACAGAAAAACACTCCAACGACAGCAAAACCCTAAATAACATAAATAACATAAGCTAAATAACATAAAAGGCACCTAAATAACAGCAAAACACACTCGAATAACATAAAAAACACTCCAACGACATCAAAACCCTAAGTAACATAAGCTAAATAACATAAAGGGCACCTAAATAAAATAAAAGGCACCTAAAATAAAATAAAAGGCACCTAAAATAAAATAAAAGGCACCTAAATAACAGCAAAACACACTCGAATAACATAAAAAACACTCCAACGACATCAAAACCCTAAACAACATAAGCTAAATAACATAAAGGGCACCTAAATAAAATAAAAAGGCACCTAAAATAAAATAAAAAGGCACCTAAAATAAAATAAAAGGCACCTAAATAAAATAAAAGACACCTAAATAAAAGGCACCTAAATAAAATAAAAGGCACCTAAATAAAATAAAAGGCACCTAAATAAAATAAAAGGCACCTAAATAACAGCAAAACACACTCGAATAACATAAAAAACCAGCAAAGGGCGAGCAAAAGTCACCTAAATAACGCGAAAGACATCCAGACGACACCAAAACTCATGGGAAAAACATAAAAAAAGGGGCAAAAGCAGCCAAGTAACGTGGGAAAAAAGCCTCAAATGGTACTCCAAGGCACCCAAAGGGGCTCGATCCCCGCCGAACGGCCCCCGCGCATCCCCCAGCCCCTACCGTGCGGGTTGGTTACACCATCCACGGCGGATCCGCGGGACAAAGCGGCAGCGGCAGCGGCAGGAGAGCGGCGAGCGGCGCAGTCCCCGCACGGAGCCTCAGCGGCAGCAGCTCAGGAGCATCGTCCCGGGAGCCACGGAGCGGGGGAGAAGGAGAGGAGGAAGAGGAGAGGAGAGGAGAGGAGGAGAAGAGGAGGAGGAGGAGGAGCGGGGCTGGGGTCCGAGCGCTGCTCCGCCTGCCTTCCCGCACGCACCGGGCACCGCAGCCAGGCCGGAGCCGCCTGCCAGTATCCCAGGCGCCGATTGGAAGGCGACGGGAGCCCCCGTGACCCGGCAGGAGCCGGCGGCCAATCGGCGGAGTGGATGGAAGTGATTTAAAAGAATAGGGGGAAGGCGGAGGGGAGGGCAGGCACAAAGACGGGAGGGGGCGGCGGGAGCGGCAGCCACCGGCGGCCCCACCGGGACCCGCACCGGGACCCACGCCGGTACCAGCATCCGTCCAGGCACCGGTACCCACGCTGATACAGGTATCCATCTAGGTAACAGTACCCGCACCGGTACCGGCATCCATCCAGGTACCGGTACCAATGCTGATACAGGCATCCATCCAGGCACCGGTACCCACGCTGGTACCGACATCCATCCAGGTAATAGTATCCGCACTGGTACCGGCATCCAGCCAGGTATCGGTACCCACTCTGGTACCAGCATCCATCCAGGTACCGGTACTCACCCCAATACCAATACCCATCCTGATCCAGACACCAGTACACATCCTGGAACTGGTACCCACACTGGTACCTGCATCCATCCAGGCACCAGTACCCACACTGGTACCTGCATCCATCCAGGCACCAGTACCCACCCTGGTACCAGCATCCATCCACGCACCAGTACCCACCCTGGTACCAGCATCCATCCAGGTATCAGTACCCACCCTGGTACCAGCATCCATCCAGGTATCAGTACTCACACTGGTACCAGCATCCATCCAGGCACCAGCACCCACCCCAATACCAATACCCATCCTGATTCAGACACCAGTACACATCCTGGAACTGGTACCCACATTGGTACTGGCATCCATCTAGGTACCAGTACCCACACCCGCACCAGCATCCATCCAGGTACCAGTATGCACATTGGTACCAGCATCCATCCAGGCACCGGTACTAACACTGATACAGGTATTTATCTAGGTACCAGCACCCACGCTGGTACAAGCATCCCTCCAGCTACCAGTACTCACATTAGTACCAGCATCCATCCAAGTACCGATACTCACGCTGGTATCAGCATCCATCTAGGCACCAGTACCCATGTTGGTATTGGCATCTATCTAGGTACTGGTATCCACACTGGTACTAGTACTCATCCAGGCACTAGTACCCATCCAGACACCAGTACACATCCTAGAACAAGCACCCGCACCGGTACAGATAGCCATACAAATCCAGGCAACTGAACCCATCCAGGCAATTGTACCCATCCAGACACCAGTACCAGAACCCATCTAGGCACTGGCACTCATCCAGGCACCAGGACCACCCCCTCCGGTACCAATACCCATAACTATCCAGGGCATCGGCACTGGTACCCATGCAGACACCACTACCCACCCAGGCACTGGTACACATCCAGGCACCAGCACCTGCCCCAGTACTGATACCGGTCCAGGGCACCAGCACTGGTATCCATCCACGAATTAGTACATATTCGGTACCAGCACCCAACCAGGCACCAGCACTTACACTACTACCAGTACCCGTGCAGGCACCAGCACCCACCCTGATACCAATACCCGTCCAGAGCATCAGCACCCATCCAGGGCAACAGCCCCCACCCTGGCACTAGTATCCACCTCAGTCCCCACCAGCAGAGGCCACAGACACGTGTGCCCTGCAATTAACAATTCCCTATCAAAAGCATTGCAGGGGTGACTAGTTTTAGCTTGCCCTCACCCACCATTGCCATGGCCTGGGAGCAAAATGGGGAGCGTGAGCTCCATGACCCAGAGAAGGGTCTGGTCCAAGCCTGGATCTGCTGGTCAGGATGGCTGCTGGCCACCAGCCCCTCTCCCAGCTCTCACTCTGCTGGCCAAGGCGGCCATCAGCCATGGGACCCTCTCCCAGGACAGGGAGGCACCAGCCAAACAGCCCAGCCCCAGCAGCCCTGCAGACACACGAGGTGCAGCTCGAAGGCGGAGCGTCCCCAGCATTGCATTGCAGACGTTCGTATAATAATTCATCACGTAGCGCCCTTCCCCCGGGCTCTACGGCAGTACGTGTGCAACGTGCATTTCGCATGCAAGTGTTTCTTCCGAGTTGTCTTGTCCTCATGAATAAGTAAACAGTTATCAGCATCCTGAGTAAATGTGTTTGAAGTGTCTTCAACAGGAGACAAGTTACAAAATTGTATGGCTGAGTCTGAAGCTTGTGGCTCCAGTCCATCAGACCTTTTAGGTCCACACTCCCTATTAGTCACATTAAGCTATTGTTACTGTTTGCAAACTGGTCTTTTCCCCCAGGAAAAGGACCTGGGGGTGTTGGTCAAAGCCGGATAAACAGAAGCCAGCAGTAGTCCAGGTGGCCAAGAAGGCCAGTGGCATCCTGGCTTGGATCAGCCACAGTGCGGCCAGCAGGAGCAGGGAAGGGATTGTCCCCCTGTACTTGGCGCTGGTGAGACTGCATCTCAAATCCCATGCTCAGTTTTAAGCACCTCACTACAAGACAGACATTGAGGGTCAGGAGTCGTTCTGGAGAAGGGGAGCGGAGCTGAGGAAGGGTCTGGAGCACAGGGGTTGTGGGAACAGCTAAGGAAACTGAGATGGTTCAGCCTGGAGGAGAGGAGGCTGAGGGACACCTCCTCACTCCCTACAACTGCCTGAAAGGAGGTTCTAGTGAGGTGGGTGTTAGCCTCTTCTCCCGAATAACAAGTGATGGGACAAGAGGAAACGGCCTCAAGTTGTATCAGGAGAAGATTAAGAATGGATGTTGAGAAAAATTCTTTCATGACTGGACTTGACACTCTTAAAGGTCTTTCCCAACCTAAACAATTCTATGGATGTTAAGATTTTGCATAAGCGCATTGGTGGATAAAAAGCTGATGCTGCTTTTTATTGCTCGGTGCAGTGAGGAAGCTGTCACAACAGCAGAATTCCAAATTACTGAGTAGCAATTAATAAAATACTTGGCCACTCAGGAGATTTTTAAGCTTTTTCATCTCTGAGCTATCACATAGGTAGAAAAGACAGCATGAAGATACCAGTACCGAAAATGGAGCAAACTTGTTGTTTAACATTAACCTCACCTTTCATCCAGGGAACACAGGCCAGCAAAATAAACCACATGGCAGTAAAGAAAGTCACACATTCTTCCCGGGGATCTGAGAAATTTCACGTGGAATTATATCTTCTTTTTGAAGAAGTGCTAGGCTATGTCAGGACAGATTTTGCCCTCAATTACACTTGTGTAACCCCAACTGTTTGCTGTCTCTGTAAACCCTCTTCATGGCTGATTCCAGCAGCATCACAGGAGATAAGTTTGAAGCTGTTAATGTTATTGCCTTTAGCAGAGGGAAGCAGGAACTGTTTTCACTGAAGACACAAGCACACACAAGGAGATTTGAGGTCTGTACATCAGAGGAATCCAGCTCTTTGCCCTGAACGTACAGGACAAATTTATCCCTAGCATAACTTCAGGGACGTCACCACCAGAGGTTGAGACACCAAGTTGATTGTGTTCTAATAACTAATTTAGATAAAGCGCCTAAAAAGGCACATGAGTTGAATGTCTGGCACAGCCATTTTGGAGCCTACACTTAAGCTGTCTTTGATAGAGCCTGATTCCATCTCTCCTATTTTCTCTGCTAATTACAATTTCATGTTCCTTGGTCTCTGGATGTCTGCGTTAAAACTGTATGAATTGATACAACAGCAGGCTTGCCTCCAGCTTTCACCATCTCTGTGACTGAATAATCCTCTGCAGCAGTCTCACTGTCTCTTTCCTCTGTCACTAACCTGCGGGTGATCTCATCACCACTTTTATTTTGTTGTTAAACATACAGAAGCTGTTTGGGGGGAATTCCTCCTTGTATTGTATAACATTGCATCTCTGTAACCTCTGAAATCCACACAAGCTGAACTGCAAAGTAGGTGATTATCCACAGCAAGCTCACCCACATCTTCATAACACAGAGTGATTGAGTTATAAGTTTCCTTTTTAAACAGGTTTGTTGCAAGAATCCTTTTCACGGAATCATAGAATAACTAGGATGGAAGAGACCCACCCGATCATCGAGTTCAACCATTTCCTCTCCTTTCTTTTCATTTCCTCTCTTTTCATAGATACAGCCTTCCCTGTGCACCATAATCAACAAAGCCACAGAGCTTGCCCTGTTATCTTCTCCTAGCTCAAGTAGCACAAGGTTTAGTGAACACCAGGAATATCAAGGAAGACCCAAATGCCGTAGAGAGGGCTCACTGCTCCTCTATCTGGTGACTGCAGATTTCCACGGTTCACATCCCAGCGGAGAGAGATTGATAGCGAAATGACTGGGCACATTCCGCGTGCAAAATGTTTTATGTACATATGGATTGTCTATACGAGACTCTAGCAGGTCTCTAACAAGGCAGTTTCTGACATCTTTGCAATGTTTCAGGCATCTATCCCCCCAGCGCTCCGGGGAGGTATAAAATTGCTGATGCAGAGAATAGCTAATTGGCCAAATCCACAAAGAGACTCAAATTCCACCATGCCACATGAGGTATCTACACACAAAATGTTAATCCTCAAAATCCTTTTCCTTACCTCTGGATATTTCTAAAGATCTGGTACAGCAACATTTCTGCTATCTGAGGGTTCTGGATCTGAAACGCTGCTTCTGCTCTCAGCTGGGGATGCCCTTAACTTGACGGCAAACAGGGTCACACCAGAGTCCCCTCGCTGTTCACAGAACCGCTGGCAAGGCTGCCTGTCCCAGTAGATGTGATGGTGTTCATCAGGGAGATCATTTAGCCAAGAGCACAACTCGTAGGTGTTCCAGGAGCCTTGCAAAGACTCTGTCTTTCGGGTTAGCAGAAAACACATAGAGCTACTTCTACCTCAACTGCTGCTTTCCTACCTTTCATGCCCTCACAGACCTCCTGTCCCAAGTCCTTCTGCCTGTCGAGCCTCCCAGCTCCAGAGCTCAGTTCTGCTGGTCACGTGTCCGGCGGCCACTGAGGCAAAAGAAATAGCAGGAACTTTGAATGTGTAATAATATTATTCTTATAGAATTATTCCTTCAGGTACAGATCCATTCCCTTCATTTCTGACACTTCCCTTTTGCTGCAGCTTCCTGACAGAGTATTACAGAGACCCTGACCTCATCTGTTCAGTCAGTAACCATGGAGGTTTATTACATGGATAATTGACTTAGTTCTGGCCTAAATTGTTTTTTTTTTCTTTGTGGTTTTAGAGAACCTTTCTTTATTTCTCCCTTTGTTAACACTTGCATCTATTACAGCTGACATCTGCATGTCAGTATACGTGGAATACCTTAAGTTTTTTAAATTGCCTCTTTACAAACATATTTTAACGTGGCTTTTCTTTAATAACTGTCACTTTGCCAACTGAATGAAACAAAAGTCTATGAGAAAAAAAAAAAATCCAACTAGGAACTATGAAGTCAAAACCCACCAATCCTGGGGATTCTGTGAACACCATTTCAACGCTACCGGTTAAGATAACGAAGAGATATTTCTTTTTTATTCTACAGTCATGAAATTACAAACCAGCCCTTGACCATGACAGATAAGTCGGGTTCCAACCTCAGCAATGCAGTAAAAACTGAGCTGTAATGAAACAGGCAAATGTCAATACAGCGATTAGCTTGGAGGATAATATTCCAAGAGGCTTTTACAGACAACCCAACTCCACTGACAAAAAAAAGGATTCTGTTTTTCTATTCTATAATATCCAAATACCAGCCCCTTAACTGAAAACTGTTTGCTTTGGAGGTTTTTCCATTTTGTTTACTGTACGAATCGCAACTGGGAATACTCTAGGAATCGCAGGAACTGAAAATCTCATTTTTTACACACATTACCAGAGAACTTTTTGGAAGTCTCGTACTGCTTGGAGGACGATGCACTGGATGGTTGCAGGCTCCTCCTAGACAGCAATACCTATTTAAAACCGTCTGCGTGGGTAGCGATGAAAGAAAAAAGTAACGTAAATGAGATTTAAATCAATTGGAGCTTATTCAAGTGCATAAAAAATTAGTGGCTAAACAGAATCTGTTAAAAAGAATCATGTTACTTGCTTATCTAATGCGACTTATTAGAAGCTGGAGAAACAAGTTACCAACGAAGCGACAAGTTACTGGGTATCGGCTACCCCACGGCGACCGTGGAAAAGATGCTCTTGGTCTCTTCCAGAGCCACTAGAAGAGGAAGAAGTTACTGGGATGCAAACATGCTCACCAGAGAGATAAGCAGCAGCACACAGCATGTTCCCACCCAGCTTCCACCCTGGTGCCTTCCTTCGGGTTCTTTATCAGCAGGCTCGTAAGTCACCTTTGAACACATTTTCTGTGATTTAAAAAAATGTCTTGTCTTCATCTCTGCACATGGCTCAATCATTATATCTTTACTATGAAGTTTTGAATACATTGATAGCCCATACAGCCCTGAAATGTCCTTTTTTTTTTTTTTTTAATGTTCTAAAACATCCCAGAAATGTAAAGTGCTATAAATCAGTTTCCCTAGGAAATTTTTTTTTTCTTTCTGTCTTTTGAAGGTTTTCCATTTCCCTGACTCAGACCATTTCCTAGTGGGTTCTGCATAATGAATATTAGCAGAGGTTGGCTTACCACAGCGTCTAGTGAGACTCATTTATCAAAGGCCACGATGTGCGCCATGCAAAGGGAAAAAAAAAAAATCCCATTGAAAAGGAACAAAAAAATTTCAGCCCTAACAATCGTTCGTCTCATTTTTGTATACTTGGGCATGTTCCAGTGCACGCAGCGAGGAGACAAAATGGCCATACGCAGAACATGAACATACCTAACGAGAGATTTGTACACCTTGAAAGTCACCACTGCTGAAGCTACAAATGACTAATGACAGTCTTTCCTCGTGAGTGGGATTAATCGCATCACCCCTCGATGCTTAGTTCTGCATCCCGTTTATACCTGGGGATCGTTACAAGGTAATTCGTTCCGTGATTTACATACCAGATAATTTCTTTTAAGTGTAGAAAATATAACCAGCTTAGTTTCAACCCCAACCAGCTTTCAGTTAGCAATAACAACCCAAGCTGAAAGCAGTCCTTTCAAGCAGGACACTGCGGAGAGGATCTGAAGCACTGGGGGGGTTGTGGGGAGTTTTTGTGTATTATGGTATCTTTTTACTTTCAGGTATCACAGCTTTGTGTCTGAGTAGTAGCAGCCACTGGACATCAAGTAGTAACAGTAAGGGCACATTCACACACATGAATACCTGGGCATGCTTAGATCTATTTCTATAGCCTCATGCCAAGAAGCCAGAGGCAAATCAATCTGCTTCTTTCTAACAGAATCACAGAATGATTTGAGTCAGAAGGGACCTTTAAGCTCATCCAGTTCCAAACCCAGTGCCGTGGGCAGGGACACCTCCCACTGGATCAGGTTGCTCAAAGCCCCATCAGCCCAGCCGGGGATGGGGTAGCCACCAGTTCGCTGGGCAACCAGGGCCTCGCTATCCCCAAGGGAAAACATTTCTTCCCAATATCTCATCTCAATCTCCCCTCTTTCAGCTTAAAACTATTCCCCCTCCTCCTATCCCTGCACTCCTTGAGCAAGAGGTTCGTAATAGAAATGTGTGTAAAAACCAGTTGAATCTGAAATCACAGCCTGGAAAGCTGGCTGCCTCCAAGGCACCAAAGCATGATGGTTTTGGCCCAGGCTCACCAGCCTTGCAGGAAAGGGAGCTCTGGAATCACAGCACTGGTCCAACAAGGTGCAAAGTCTTGCTAAACCGGGCAGAAGGTGGTTTTCATGCACAGTTGAGAACTTGTAATGCCTGCTCTTAAGCCCACTGAGCTGTAAGTAGACTCACCTGTTGCCTAGGGAGGCCAAATTCCACCCCTCAGGTAAAAAGCACCATTTTCTGATGCAGCTTTCCATCCCCGCTCTGGCAGGGAACGTTTTGGGAGCGACAACAAGGCTCGTGCTGCCAGCAAAATGAGACAGCAGACAAAGGGGAAATCGAAAGGAGACGTGGCATAGACACCCCTAAGCCTTTGATAAAAACTCAGCCAGGGCAGAGGAAGGAAGATTAGTCCACAAAGCTCTTTGATATATCTGGATCCCAAGGCTGACAGGCCTTCTGTTTGTTCAAAGGTTTGCTCTGATATTTTTGAGCCATCCTCTACTGCTAATGTGGAACACCTCATCTGTGCACTTACTGCATTTCCGCTATAAATTCACTGCTTCTCCTGTGGTGCATAAAGTAGTAAATGGATTTACAAGCTTCTCTTCTTGTCCTCAGTGACTGACTTCACTTTAAACTGTTATAAATGGCCAAAGCGTTCAAGGGAGAGAGAGATGGATTGATTTCAGATTTGCATTTTTGTCCTTCCCACTGCAAATCTGCTCCTCCAGGAGGAGGTTTCTGGCTCCCACCTCCCCCTTGTACCTGCTCTTTCCCTGGTATTGCAAAACCGCTACCTTTGATGATACATTTGAATGTACTTTTCTTAAAAGGAGAGAAAATACAGTGATGGAAATGGGAAAATTTCCATTTCAAGCACCATCTCTTTTTTTCCCCCTCAGAGCTTGTTATCTTCAAAGCACTGTACAAAATCAATCAATGAATTCTCCTACCTTACTAGAAAGTGTCACCCATCCCACGGGACAGGTGAGACAAGTGAGCAATGGAGAAATGGAACAGCACATCCAAGGTCTCAGAGTCTGTATGGGGCTGAGCTCACAACCTCCTGGCACCTGTATGGGGACTCTCTCCACTTGAGAGGCCTCTTAACACTCCTGAACAGCTGGGCAAGATGATTTTTAGGTTTTATTAAGCAACAAAGACACCTATCTTCCTTCCTAAAGGCACATACCTCTCCTGTTTAGAGGCTGAAGACAGGTTCAGGCTGCACACACATCTAGAAACATCTGCTCTCCGGATTTTGATGGGACAGTAGACTTTTAGGCTCTGAATTCAGCTATTCCCACCGTCAGTGATTTTATAGCCTACATAAAAGCCACAATATGCATCTTTCAATTGCTGTTTATTGCAGGAGATGAGAGGAGAACCTGAGTACTACAGAGCATAAAACGCACAGGTTAGGGCTTATTTAAAGTAGTGCTGTAAAATGGATCAGTCAGCTTTGCAATGCAAGAGGAGCACAGCCACCTGTGAGAGTCTTCCTCCAGCTTTTGTTTGCAAACCTGCTTCCATGAGGAGACAAATCAAAAAATTGTGTGGAGATGGGAGCACACCCTGGAACCTGCCTTTACAAAACCCTTGCAGCTTCGCTTGGATTAGCAAGCAGGTCTTTTTCAGGGATTTGTCACCCACCCTCAGAAGTACTCTCGTAGGAGCTTTTAACTTACACTAACTTTTTCAGCATCTATAGTCCAACCTATCCCGATATTCATGGCCAGTTGGAGCCTCTGGAGCCACAGCGAGGCTGGGAAACCAGCAGTGCATTTTCCAGGCCCAACTGTGCTCTGCACAGCCACATCACCTCAGCTGATACTGAAAATATCTGGTCCGAAGCAGCCTGCCATTTACTGGGTCAGTCCAATAAACATCCACCCTATCACACTGAATAAGCAACAGAGAATCAGGTCATCACAAGCTACCAAAACCGAGGTCTACGCACATTGCTGAGGAGCCTTCAGAACCAGACTGGAAGCACTCAGTGGAGGCATTTCCCCCGTGCCCTCTCCCCTCCCAGAGCCATCCTCGCCCCACATCTCCTTGCCTGGCAGCAGGGGCTGAGCTCCTCTGTTCTCCGTGTTCAGAAATTTCACTGCTGGGATTTCTACTGAAAAGCATCTTAACTTGCATTTTAGCTTTAATACCTGCACAGGAAGTTGAATTAACAGAATCAGTCCTCTTATTTTTCAGCACTGGATTCCTCTTTAAGGCAATATATATTATTCAGAACCCTTCTGCAAAATTTCAGGGAGTGCAAACAAGCACTGACAATGAGCTACAGATGAAGCTCACAGCAAGCAAATGAAGCACTCTGGCATCTTGATGTATGAAGCTCTCTCTGTGTCCTTTGCTTTGACCATTGCAACTGCTATAGGGCATCGGTGCCTTAAGCGACAGGCACTGTTTGCATGCATTTTGTTAACAAGAATCAGTTGGTGGTTTTGGATGGCTTCTCAGATTAAAACACATCATAAAATGCTTGCTTAATATTAAACAGAGACTCGGCAATAAAAGCAAGGGGGCTTTGTGGAGGGAGGGGTTCAGGAAACTCACATACCGCAAGTTAAATCATAGAATCAGAACAACCAGGTACACAAAATACAAAGTTTCTGTTCCCCTGTCCACACACAAATCATGTTGGGTCACCCTAAATCCAAGACAAGTCAGCAATGTGGAACATTAGCAAATCAAACTTGGTTTTTTTTCCTAGCAGGAAGTGTTTGGTTTCCTGGATAGTTAAAAGCTTTAAGCTTTCTAACAGTCTCCAAAAGAAGCATCCCTTCAAAACAAACTATGTCAGTGGAAGTCTTTTGTTCTCAAAATGCCACAACAAAACACACCATCACGCGAACAATATTTTGAGCTTAAATCAATTTGCCAAGTCTGTAAACACTTCCAGGTGAGCAGACTGAGCTCTGCCATTCCTCACTGCTAGCAGGGGTTTGGTCTGTTTTGAAGTGAAACATCTGGCAGATACAGGAACCCCTGCTCCTGAAAACAAACTTTCTGGACAGCACAGGATGATGTGCTTGGGTCCTTGCAAAGAAACCAAGGAAGACCACATATTTGCAGTGCACCAATCCAGATGCATTCTCAGCTCATTTTCCAAGGGAATGCTACACCGCCCTGCCCATCATAGGACTCCCTCATTTTCAAGTTAATCTTTGGATAACTAGGTTAACCTCACACACCTTGTTACGCCGGTAAAATTGCTGGTTGCTGACAGCCACCATCAGCTATGGGAGATGCTGGACCAGAGCTGAACTGAGTGAGCTGCTAGCACAGCCAGGGAGAGGGAGGCTCAGCCCTGTTCCAACCACAAGGTGATGGCCCCAGGGTGCTCAGTGCTGGTCACAGCGTCTCCTCTGCAGACGCGGTCGTCAGCAAGGTGTCATTTTGCCTGGGCATTTTCCAAGGCTTTTATTTTGCAGAACTAGCTTGGATTTCTTTTCTCTCCTGTAACTTAAGCCTCTAACTGCCACCTTGGATGATTAAATGCATGTGTTTCTAGACAGAGCTAAGCCCATGCATTGTATTATAGGCATGAGATTTCACCATCCGCATACTTTAAGCGCGGCACAAGGTGGTGATCTGGATCTTGTGATTAATTTCTTCTTTATAGTTTATTCGTTTTGTTTGCGTATCTCTCATTTTTATCATGAGTTCTTCACTCAGCCATTTTTCTTCCTCTCTGCCTCTATTCTCTTCCCTATTTTTCCCTCCCCATTTTTTCACCTTCGCCTTTTTTTAGTAGAATTCAGTGCTGCTGCTCGTATGGCATTATTTCTTCTTCTTACCCTCCTCCACACCCTGAGCTTCCAGTCTTTGTGACTCTATCCATGGAGCAAAGTGCAGAGTGTGGCAGATGTGATAGTACATTTTAGTTCCTCTTGGGGACCAAAAGGGGAAGTAGAGAAGGGTATCATCCCACTCACTTTAGAAATGACCGAACCTGGGCTCCCCAGAATGGGGCAGCTTAAGTACCATCACGGTGAACCCAGCAGTCGGATGCAGGGAGAGACCAGCTCGTGTTCCCATGTGCTCAAAGAGGAGCAGGGCTCTTGCATTTCATTCTCACACCTACCCATAGCTCATATCTACAAGGAAATCATTTCACCCAGCAATACAAAGAGAACAGTAATAAAAGCTTTTCAAGGGAGTGGTGGGACTAAGCTGGTGCCTGGCACAGTTCTTTAAATCCTGCTTTGAAAGGGAGCACAAGGCCACAGCCTGAGATGCTGCTGCTGGGCAGGCAGGGCTGGTTGCCTGCCCAGCAGAAAACCTCACTCCCTGCATCCACCCGCGTGTCTCCTTGGAGTCTACACAGCATCAGGAAAGCCAAATATCCCTTTTCCAGTGGGCAAAACACAGCAGCTGCACTTCCCACACCTACTCCTATTGGTGCTCTGCACTGTTGTAGAGCCTTTTCCCTCCAGCTGCTGAGCCCCCAGCAGCATGCGAGGCTGTTTACACACACCTTTCTGTCTATGAATGAGTGAGTGGGTGTTGACAAAGCACTGCAGTCAGTTAATTTCCTCAAGGGAAGATGGCTCACTCCCACAGCTTCTGCCTCTCCTGAGACAGGGAAATGAGGCACAGCTTGCTAGGTCCCTTCCTGGGGTCACCATAGCAGCCCAGGGTGAAGAGCGCCTACCACAGGCTGCTCATTATGAGACAGTGAATTGTTATGTGTGGGGTGGTTGGAAGTGGCCAACGAGACACACCCGGGATAAGCAAACAGGAAGGAAAAAAAGTATTTGGTGTAAAGTTATTATCCTCACATTAGAAGCAGTAAAATCTCTTTCCTGGCAAGTCACAAAATTTCACAGAGCTGAGCAGTTCCTGCAAGGAACAGGGTCAATCAACTGTTCAATTGTAATTTTGGTCTCAAAAATCAATGATCTGAGGAAAGAAAATATCACTTCAAACATTTTTTGAATGATAAAACTTGGGGGAAAAAGATGAACAGGATGAAACACGGACACTGAGCAAACCAAATACTCACACCAGCCAGCACTGCGTTATGGACACATGCAACATCGGGTGTCTGAGCTCCAGGGTCAGAGCTATCCTCACCAGATGGGTGATCACACACTGAGCTCCAACAGCACCAGAGCTAGGAAGGGTACAGAACTGTTATGTTCAACACCGTTGGCTGCTGCTGGGAGATAGGACCCAGTTTTGATGCCCGCGATACCAAAAAATGAGCGAGCAGACTCTATGGGTGGTTTGAAATAACCACAGGAGCAGAAAACATGCCTCACACTGACAGTTTCAGTTTCTGCAAGTAAAGGTTATAAACCATGCGCTTGCTCCCTACCAGGGGCTAAGAAAGACAAATGGTGGGTTATTTGGTCTCTCGGTGATTACAGGGGAATGGCAACATCCCTTTCTGTCCAGAGTAAAGTGTTCAAGACAGGGCCTATACGAGACACAAAAGCCAAGATACTAGGAAATTAATACTTGGAGCAGACTGGGCTACAAAGCAGAAAAGTTACCTTTACAAATCTGGAGACAGAGCCAGTGGGTAATGGGAGATCATTCCCACTCCAGCCTTTGCATTGGTCCATTATCTATCCTGTTACTTGAATAGCTCCCAAAAGTGCCGCCTGCCTCTCCTCTCTGCTCATCACTCATCTCTTCTGCCTGCTTCTCACTACAGATCTGCTTCTAAGGCTGCCTGCTATTCTCAGAATAGCCTCCCAGTTCGTGTTTGTTAAGCTGATGCCTCCTTCTGCTCCAAAGAGTGCCATCCCTGCAAATTATTACAGTAATAAAGACACTGGCTGTGCTACATTTGCACTCTGTTATAAAGCACAGCCTTTCGAGTAGGAGCTCCATGGGGACGGTACAGAAAGGTGAGGAGCTGTGCAGCGGGATTCAAGCTCTGATTAAGGAGTAGGCACATCTCCCCCCTCTCTGGCACTGCAGATTTAGGTCTTGATTTTCAGCAATCAAATCTTGTTCCCTATTCACTCATTCCCCTCACTCCAAACACACACACAGAGTTACCAATCATTCACTTTTCTCTAACGTGCTTTCAATTCTTATCTACCAGCCACAGTCCTGCATTTCAGCACTTACCCATTCTGGTCTCTTTTCTTCCTTTGCAAGTGATTCCCCTTTCAATGTTCCAGCCTCATTAGGTAGAGCCCAAATCTTCTGCAGCTAGAAGCACCTTGCTGCTCTGGCCCAAATAACATCTGAGATTCAACTTGAAAGCTTTACCTAGCTCTGGTTTGATGGGACAGCTGAGCACAGCAGCTGACATTGTGGGATTGATTTCCTAGGGTAGGAAGGAGCATACGGTTCAACAGCATCTGACTTCAGCTTTTTACCTGGGAGCTCAGGCAATGCTCCTCTAACCCAGCCAATCTGCATGCAATTTCCTGATTGTTCCAGGACATGACACATCTGGTAATTGCACCTGGAACAGTTCTCCATCATGCGCTGACAAGAAGGTGTGCACGATAATGAATTAAGATCTTGCCTTCATTTACAGGGTTATTAACCAGCAGAAGTAGAAAGCTCTTTTGTCAGAGCTGCAACCAAACCATTCATCTGAGCAGAGGAGGATTGCTGCTCAGGGCACCAGCTTCCTTCCCCCCCCAGGTTTGTGCAGCTGCACACAAGCTGTCACAGCAGCAGCCACTGCTCACACGAGCCATTTCAGAGGGCTATGCACACAGTTTGGGGTTGGTAATTATGGCAAGCCAGGACCCCCTTTCCCAGATTTTTTTTTCTTTCTGACCCTTATTCAAAAAAAATACGCATGATCAAGCGTAAAGACCAAGTTCCGGGGACAGTAGGTTGAGAATCTGGACATCACTTCCAAAGTACCTGGTGAGAAACAGCCATGCTCTTGCCTCCTAGAAGAGTTCTGCTAAAAAGCTTTCAAAACCCTTCTGCATATCTTACAAGCTTGCATCTTTGGCAGGAGGAGAAGAATCCCTTGATAGGATTTACATGTAATTAGCTGGTTCATTCATTTAACAGGTCTAATTCAGAGATCAGCTATGTGTGAAAAGTGCACTGGGCTTCAAATCTGCATGGAGCGCAACAAGCTCCAAGCAATGCCTTATGAAAGGACAAATGAGTGAGAGGGGGCATTTCCCGTACACTCAGCTTAGGCTGGTAAATTTGGTATTTATAGCAAAGCTCTTCTTAAGAGGAGCTTGACAGAAGAGATAAATCTCACAAGGAGAAGCAGCTGCCAACTGCCCCACAAAGGAATGTTGTCA
The DNA here is from genome assembly GCA_033558105.1 of Coccyzus lansbergi. Lineage (NCBI taxonomy): Eukaryota > Metazoa > Chordata > Aves > Cuculiformes > Coccyzidae > Coccyzus > Coccyzus lansbergi. Next base: position 381,868 of record JAUMJK010000188.1, on the reverse strand, counting down.
CAGCACCAGCTCTTGTCTTTGTTTCTATAGCCAGCTGTGCCTACCATGCTTTCAGGCTCCATCTGCCACCCTGCCTCTAAGGCCTGGGGGAAGCCCACATTGAGGCTGGGGGCACAATTCTCCAGTTACTCCCAATGGAAGCTGGTCCATACTCACTTGGATATTGCAAAACAGACCTGGATCCAAATATATCCACACCCTGGGTGACAGGAGTTTGATATTCTTCCTTCCACATGAGTCAGTTCACAGCACCATTAGCTACACCCTGGCCAGAGCAGAGCTTCATCCTTTTGCACAGGGACTGCTCACATCAGAAAACACACACTGTGCACAAGCTAGCATTTTTCCTTCTTCCCTGGGCCATGCCAAAACCTCCTCCTTTCCCATGCAAGGAGTATTTAGCACCTTCTATGTTGCAGCTTCTCCCATCTTTATACAAACCAGGGTATTTTTGGAAATGCCAACAATAGCTGAATCTTCCCAGTTAAAAACATTGATCAGCAGATGCTTTGGAAGCCAGGCTTTCCCATAAAGGGCCTCCTGTGCACTAAATACTTTCAGAGCTATTACAACACAACTGTGCAGACATAACACCCCCAGCAACTCTCACTGCTCCAGCTGTGCTCCTCAGAGGCAGCCTTATACCCTCTGTCCTCCAGGGACAGAGCATTGCTGTGCAGGTCTTTTTAAGGATTTAACACACAGCCCTTACCCCTCAGCCATTTAAAGCTCTGAACTTCCTGACAGCAGCTTCGGCCGTTTCCATTTTACTAACATAAAACCCTGAGAGATCTAAAGCTGACTTACAGGATAACGCAGCACACTGCAACTCAAGCGAAGCCCACAGCGGGGCACTGTTCTGCTCCTCAAAGCAAGTTTCCAGCCACCGATAAATCAGTTTTCTGGAATTGAAAGATGAGAAGTAATTGAAGTGACTCATTTTTTTTCTCTTATAAATCTACCTTTACAAGTGAAAAAAGAAACCCAGCAGGAACAGCCCTAAACAACCCCTCCCTCAGCTGGGCAATAATTTGCTTTTTCCTGCCTGGTAAGGGCCAAATGTAACAGCTTCATCAAGAACCTAAGCGCTGAGGATGAGCTGTATGCCCTGCCCTCCCTATTGAGCCGAACCAGCAGAACGGCAACCTGAAACAAATAAAGGGTGTCTGAAAGAATATTTGCACCCAAGCCTTTTGTTTATGGCCATCTGTTCACACACAGCTGAGAATCCAGCTCTCCCACATGAAACATGGTACCTTGAAACTAGTAGGGTAAAAGCTCAAGTGCAGCTATCAAATCAACTTTCAATTATACCTCATACCAGAGTGCTATTAACAAAGATGAAACAAATGCAGCACCCAACAGACTTCCATTTTGTTCTTAATTGAATAAGGCATCCCACCCACACAAGGGTTCCTAGTACACTACACAAAAATATCTAGAGTACATCACCATCTTCTAGAATAACTCCCATTATGTGTGGCTTTTCCTTCTCTCCAAAGCACAACAGTATTGTTCCACAAATCACATCTCCTAGCAAACTACATCTCCTAGCCACGAGGTCAAACTGGAGGCCACAAGTTCACTTCCAGTACTTAGCACTGTGCCAAACTCTTGCTAAAAGCCAAGGCTAATATGTAAGTTTTCAGTGAAAAATCTTGACAAGTAGACATCCACAACAGGCCAGGATAAAGGTTAACCACAGCTTTTGTCGCGACACACCTCATATTTGAGGAATGAAGGAAGACCTCCAAGCTTTTTCTCTTCCTCTGCACAATCATAGTTGATCTAAGGTTAGAATCCTGTTCTTAGTCCCCTTTCATAATAACTAAACATATCCTGGAAGACCTCCAACTTTGTAGTAAGCACATACATTCAGTAATTCTTCCTCTGCTTGTCAAAAAGCAACTTAAGCCCATCCCCAGCCAGTGACCACAGTCCAACTGTTGATCCCAGGAGAACACCTCTAAATAGGACACAATCATGCAGAGGTCAGTAGGCCTGCTCTGCAGTCTTCCCCCCCTCCACAGTAACTCAAAGCCACTCTTAGTTAGGTTGTTTGATGCTTTTATTTATCACATGTAAAAACACTACTACTTCTGTTTGCAGGTACCTCTTACTGCACTGCAAGCCACAACATCTCCAAACCTCAAAGACCAGACAGGCAGAAATAGGATTTAATGTGTATATGCCCAGAGTCACAACGTTCTGATCCTGGAGGGTGTTCTGTGCACAGAACCCCTGCAGGGACAGTTCTACAGAAGCAGCAGAGCATTACAAGTAGGTCAGAAACGGTGCAAACGCTAGGTGAAGGAATCGTCTAGGAGAAGAGAACCTGCAAGACTGGTCTTTTTCCTTCAGCTGCCCTTATCTTTCTAGTACGGGTAATGGTGATCTACATAGATGACTAGTGCTCTAAACCAGAACAAGGATTGACCGATCCACACGGCTTAGTTGACACGAGGGTTCCTGAAGTTCCTTCCAGCAAAACGGGCCTTGCTGCCAAGTTCCTCTTCAATTCTGAGGGAAGGGAAGAGAGGGCCAAATGTGAGCAGAAGGTGTAGAACTCCCACAATAAAATAGCTGCTGGTCTTATTCTGCATCACCTGATCAATCTGACACTGAAGGTACAGCCGACCAAGCAACATGGGATCACATACCACTGCACAGGTGAGCATCACCCATCCTATGTAACTTCACACAGACTTTTGAAACGCCTCCCAAGAGAACCGTCTGCACTATGCAGACAGGAAGACATTGTCTCATATGTAGGTTTCACAGGACACTTTGCGTGATGTTCTCCTTTAGTGTCTGTTACAGACATGACCCACTCAACCCATCACTTAGTCTACAGTCAGCTCTGCAGCACAGCACCAGCCCATAAAACAGTGCCAGTTTAAGTCCTTAAGCTGCAGAGCACTTCTGAGAATACACCATGCCTAAATCCATTAGTGGAGCACCCATTCTACATAAGGCTCATTCCTTTTCCCTGACCCCAAGCGTCTCACCTCAGGAGCTGGTTGTACTTGGCTAGACGCTCAGATCGGCAAGGAGCACCAGTTTTGATCTGAAAGGAACACAAGAAATCTAGTAAAGAACTAGAGCAGAAAATGCCACAGATGTCAACAGAACTACTCTACTCCATTTAGATTAATAAGCATAATCACAAATTTTATTTCAGCATTAGGCTCTCAATATCTGCATCCTCGACCAGGACAGGGTTTGGGAGCAATAAAGATTGTTTGCTAACGGTTTCATTATCAGCAAATCCCAATACACCCACTGGAGTTGACTAAGATTTTTTTAGATTTTTAGATTTAAGTTTAGTTTACACAAGATAACAAGTTCCCTCATCACATTCCCTTTAGACAGATCAGCTTCCTGCATAAAGAAACAACACACATACATGCCTTAAGTCAGAATAGACCCTATCCAAAGTCCAGCACAGCTTCATCACCACATCATCTCAACAAGGGAAAAGGCAAACTAGAGCAGCCACAGGTACCAACCTGACCAGTGCAGAGACCAACTACCAGATCAGCAATGAAGGTGTCTTCTGTTTCTCCAGAGCGGTGACTCACCATCACACCCCAGCCATTAGACTGAGCGAGCTTGCAGCTGGAAGAGAGAAACAGATAAAGCTCCACGCCATTCCCATCTGCTCAGCAGCCTTTGCTCTAGCAATACTGTCAAGCAGCAGGAATGCCTTGGTTTGGCAAGATAAAGCCATTCTTTGGAACACTTCAGGGCCACGTGACAGTGCCATGACATAAGGCTGCTTTCACACAGGCTTCAACCCTGTCAAGACGATAAAGGTAAGGGTTTACTTGTCAACACCCTCTAGGAGTTAACAATTGCTCTCCTTTCACAAATGCCCAACAAACAGATCTCTATTCCATTAGTTCCCATCCATGTGTTAAACTCCTCAACTAGACAACACATGCCCATGAGGGAAGAACTTACGCTTGCAGGGATTCTGTCACAGAGCCAATCTGGTTGACTTTGAGAAGGAGGCAGTTGCAGGCTTTCTCCTCTACAGCCTTGGCAATACGTTTTGGATTGGTCACAGTCAGATCATCACCAACCACCTGGATGCCAACACTGCCAGTGAACTTCTTCCAAGCAGCCCAGTCATCCTGATCAAATGGGTCTTCAATGGACACCACTGCAGAGAGACACAAGGAGCTTTAAGATAATGCTACCCTGAAAGATCTTGTTTCAAAAGCAGCCAAGCAATATCCACCCCTAAAATTGCCAGTTATTTGTTCTACACCTGATCCCTCTTCCAAGGGAGGCTGCATCCTAACGCTTTCCCTCAGCAGTCAACCTCTATTATCCACCACCATGCTTCTTGTTAACAAACTACTTACCGGGGTAGTTCTTGACAAAGCCCTTGTACAAGTCAGCGAGCTGATCAGGAGAAATGTATCTGCTGGGATCATCAGGGGATTTGAAGTCCAGGTCGTATTTCCCATCACGGTAGAACTCTGAGGCAGCCACGTCCATGCCAATCACCACCTTATCGGTGTAGCCAGCCTTGCCGATGGCAGTCTTCAGCAGCTCCAGAGCTGAAACAGTTAAGGTATTTCTGAGTCCCCACCAAACATCCTAACCCAAAGCAATTTATTTACCAACAGGACTTGGCAAAGAATCCCAATTACCCCTACGGAAAGCCCAAAGGCTGCACAGAAGACATTATTAAACTCTCCCAGTTCTGAACTGACTGGAACAAGGCATTACTTTAATGCTGCTCTTAGCTTGCAATACCCTTGAGATACCATTATGGGATTCATAATCTCTTCAGGCAGGACTACATGTCAGCCCAGAATGCTTAACACTAGATGATACTACATCCTCTTCCAGCTTTGTGCATGTGGGCAGGAAGCACTGACAGGACTTTAATCCCTTTTAGCTCCAGATCAGGTGCTGATCATGGAAGTGTTAAGAATCCAAGCCCTGACAGGCAGTGTATGCACAGCCAGCCTCTGCACCAGGGACTCTGCCCGTTCTCCACTTGCACATTCATATGTAGAAAAGAGAACAAAAGCACTCAGTAGGAGCCTTTAGATAACACCCACTGCTACCCTGCTGGGGAAGTCCAAGCAAGTAAATTCAGCACAGTCACAACCAGCAAGACCACCAGTCATGCCTGACTAAAAGCCAAGCAGCTGGGTCAGCCAGGCTACTTGCAACAATAAAAGCTCAGATCAACTGGTTTTGTTTGGTTGGGTTTTTTTTGTATGGCTTTTTATTTGTTTGGAGCTTTTATTTAAGATGTTCATGAAGTGCTGCAAAAGCAGACGCTGGCAGCAAACTCCTTGGACATTACTGTAATGCTCATTCAAGGTCATCTTCACTGATGCCTGTGAGGGTACAGACCTAGCGAGAGCTACACATGAGTGCAGGATTCAGAGATGCCCTGATTTCTGCTGCTGACTCAGTATCTTCAGTGTCAAAAAAAGGCAATAAAGTTCTGAGGTCAGTTTGAACAACAAAATAAATAAAAGCTTTCAAGTAACAGGTATCTTAGCATTCTAGTATTTTACTGGCTTATTAGCAGCTTCATCTCTGCAAAAGGGGCAGAAAAACAGCTCTTCTGGTACAGTTTTTGTAGGAGCAGATATCTCACTCTCCAAAAAACAAACTCCCTCCTTCCCACAAAGGTTTCTGAACAAATTGTTTGGCTGTGGAAGCAGCAAATGTCTCAGCTTCCCAGGCAAACCTCCACATACTCCCACACTTCACCAGGCATAGTTCAAATTATTTTCCTCCTTGGTCAGCAGAAAAACAACACTGAATTTTGACTACTGACTCCAGGGAAACCCGCAACACCTGCAGACGTTCCCACACCACTCTTCAAGTGTAAAGAGGCAAGACAATGTTGAGCTGCTATGAGAATGAAATAGTAATGAGGCACTGAAGTCAAAACCACTCTTGCCAAGCTGCATAAACTGATGTCCAAGGGAAGAGCTCTCTGATCCACACCAGTCTATCATTTTGGAAAGTTTGTCAGGATAAGAAGAGCAGCAGCAAATCCTACAAGATACTGATCTTGTTTTCTGCTCACACTGAACAGGTATAGCCTTCCTTCTCTAATTATCAGTTATGCCTCCTCCCACACTTGGCTGATTCTTACCTTCTTTATTCTCCAGGATGTTGGGGGCAAAGCCACCCTCATCACCCACATTGGTTGCATCCTTGCCATACTTCTCCTTGATTACATTCTTGAGGTTGTGGTAGACCTCTGCACCGATACGCATTGCCTCCTTGAAGTTCTCAGCACCCACGGGGAGGATCATGAACTCCTGCATAGCCAGCTTATTGCCAGCATGGGAGCCACCATTGATCACATTGAAAGCCTACAAGGAACCAAAATGAAAAGTCCAGTTAGTACATTTCAGGGTAAATTGGTAACAGCATTTACATTGAGACGCCTCAGTCTCTAGAAAACTTTATCCAAAACCACAAGACATCATGAAGCAGCTGGTCAGATCAAGACTTCAGTTAGCCCTTAAGAGACTTACAGGAACTGGAAGAATGACTTCTGCGTTTCCAGCCAGGTCAGCAATGTGACGGTACAAGGGGACACCCTTCTCAGCAGCACCAGCTTTGCAAACAGCCAGAGATACACCCAGGATGGCATTGGCACCAAATTTAGCTGAAAAGGGAAGAAATTACAGAAATATCTTCGTAAAGAGGCTCATCAATATCAGCACCATTGTCTTGGTTATGGAAAAGCACAGCACATGCCATGCAGTGCCCATGGTTTCTGATGAAGTAAGCTAGAATTCTACAAACAAGTCTTCAGCTTTCCACACTTCACTGGAACACAAAGCCCACTTACATTTGTTCTCAGTTCCATCCATTTCCAGCATCAGTTTGTCAATCTTCTCTTGTTCCACAACATTGACATTCTGCAGAGAAAAACAAGCAAAGCACTGCTTGACACAAAACATGGTTCTACAAATTCACCTACCCACTGCATTTTAATCTCCCTGGCAGACACCAAGACTTGCTTAAAGGCAACTACCCACAGTTTAAGAGACTAGTTCTTGTCACTTATCACACAACATGTTCCAGTCACTGCCAGCAAATCATGACTGACAGAGAAGTAGGATACATCAAAAGCTTTTCTTAGTTTTGTGCTATCTTTTCTAGACAGAGCCTAGCACCCACAGAGTGCATAGGAATCTCACGGAAGCAGACTTCAAGATGGCCTGAGATTCCCATGCAAATTAACCAGCTGAGATAAAGCCCAGCCCCTCCCCATTACTCAGCCACTCATTTAAGTATAAAGCCGCTTGTATCTTAACTGCACACCACTAAAAATTCCAGGCGCTTAATTCTTTTTGCACACTACAACACTGAGCTGCTAAAGACCATTTTAAGTGTTAGATATGCAGTTAAAGTAAAGCGACTGCTGCAGGTCAGTTTGCTCACATGCACTCCAATACACACAATAACACCCTTCCACGTAACATAGTCCCTGTAACTGTCTCTAGAGGAACAACCTATCAGTTAGGACACATTGGACTGACATTAGGTGATGTTAGCAGAAGACAGGTTGCTCCTACCTTGCTAACCAGTGCAGGTGCAATTGTTTTATTCACGTGCTCAACAGCTTTTGAGACACCTGGAAGGAACAAGCAAATCAGACACTGGTCAATCACACTGGTTATGCAGGCATTAGTAGGTGATCTCAGTAACAATCAAATCTCAAAAAATAACACCTCATGCCGTTTGAGCCCTGGTCCAACCTGAGCTTACAACCAATTCTGAACACTTATGGAGGTCACCTCGACTGAAAGAAAGTTGCATGAAGTCAGCATTGTCCAGGAATGCCTGCTGCAATGTTAGTTTGCAACACCGTGCACTGGAGAACTTCATCCAAGTGACAAGGTTGCACTTGAAAGCACATCCATTACCTGTGTACACAATGCTGTCCCCAGGAACTCGTTAACATATTTAACAGCTCTGGATACACCTGACAGAAGCGAAACGGACAAGAGAATAAAGGCAGAGATGAAGACTCACAGCCAAAACCAATGCCACTCTTGCAAGAAAAAGGAAAAGACACAAATAGGTGAATGGATCCACAAGTCAGCAAGTGACTGATACTGCGCAGCAGACTAGAAAGAGAAAGGTTCAAAGGCTAGAGGAAAGCACGGTGCAGCCAGAGGCTGTATTTTGTCTTTGCACTCAGGTTTCTATACTGTAAACGCCACTGGGGACCTAAAGCTAAAGAATGACAGCATTTGTTAAAGGTTCTAAGATAGGCTACTCCTATGCATCCAAACAATGGTTGAGTAACAGAAAAGAACAGGGTTTCCCCAGAAGTCAAACATGCAGCAGCTCAGGCATATCACTACCTGCTATTGTTTTGTAAGAGTGCTAAAGCATCACCATGGCATGTATTTTACACTAGATACAACACTGAAGTACACTGTCGCTGCACCTAGATGCAGGTACAGAAATCAATTGCCTGTTCCTGGCTTCAGGCATGGAATACAGCAGGAACACAGCACTATAATTTTAATCTACATATACACCATCACATAATCCAGCAGTACCAGGATGAACTTGCTGCTTCACCATAAGCAGAGACCATCATTAGCCAGCTACCAATTTAAGCAAGCTTGTCGTCTCTCTGTACAGTGTTTAAAGACTTCCAAAGACCTAAGCTTCAGAACTAGTGGATGCTAATTAAGCATGCCCTGAACCAGATTAATTGCCTTTTAAACAGTCCAGGTCTGCAGGTCTGCATTACTGAAGAACTACCAGCAACTCATCCCCATCTGGTAAAGATTTTTAAGTCGTTCTATTCCTCAGCCAACAAAAGCCTCTAGTTGTGACAGCCTGCTGTGGAAGCTCGGACTACTGTCTAGTTACATGCCATGAAGAATAACTGCCTGTAGAATCTGATTTAATATACACTTAGCACACAGACAAGAACATATTTGCTGTTCTCAAGGAACAATGCCCTAGGCAAAGAGCATAAGCTCTTCAGCTATTTGGGACATTCAGTCATCTAGGAGTTTCGTCTATGTTCAAGTCACCAACATGCATCTTCTCAAATAAGGTTCTTCAAGTTCAATCCCCTAGTTATCTGCTCTAGCCACTCTAACAGAAGAAACTTGGTAGAAAAGGTTGAAGGTAAACAATGCTCTCTCCCAGCCAAAACTTAAGTTGATTGCTTCTGTCTAGAAGGCATCACCACTATTTTGACAACAGAAGTTAAAAGCATTCCTGATGGTCCAAGTTCTGAGTAGTCTTAAGAATTACCATTAGGATATTCATGATGTTCATATATTGTGTATGCAGCCATTCCTTTTTCTCCCCACACTTGCTCCCAACCCAGTCTGGTGACTGCTATGTTTAGTGTTCTTTTAGAACATAAAATAAGTTCCCAGAAAACTAAAATATTACTCCATTAACAAAGACTTATGTCTCCTGGCCATCTTTAATGACAGACAAAAAGCTCAAGTGGCTTTAGGGATTATGCAGTCTGAAAGAAAAGCATCTTCCATGATTACATATGCAGCAACACAACCATTGTAACATGCCAAGCAAACAGGGTAGCAAAAATCAGGTTTACCTTTCCCCAGGTAGCGTGTCTTGTCATTGTCACGAAGCTCCAGAGCTTCATAGATTCCGGTTGATGCACCACTGGGAACAGCGGCTCTGAACAGACCTGTTCACAACAGAAAGAACTGTCTTGGCAAATTCAAACCCACAAAATACTCTCCCTCCATACGCCATGCCAACCTACCACACAGAAACATAAGAGGTCATCTATAAACCACAACTCAGCTCACTTATAAAGTGATCCTGAGAGCAGCCTGGTCCTTTACAGCACCACCAGTTCATCAGTGTCTCCATCATACTCATCAACAGCAAGTTGACCTATTCATTCTCTTCCACTATGCATTGTAAGTCTAAGTCGGGAAAGTCATCCACTCCCCTTCCAAAAAGGTTGCTCTATTCCCTGAATCCACTTTTGAGTTCAGTCTGGCAGGACAGTTCTTAAAAGCCTAGGAGCATAAAAGGGTCATTTAGGAGGCCTATATTGTTCATATGAATTCTGAGCTCCTCAGGCAACAGCACAGCCACCCAGACAGCCTGATCCTCCAGCCAAGGATGCTGAACTTGGAGCAAATCAGTACACTGGACTGTCCTGCCTGTGGTTCAAAATGCCAGGTTCGGTCTCCAGTCTTTCCCTTATCTCACTACAAAGAGCTTAGAAGGGGCCATCTCATTAAATGGTTGCATTAACTTTTTGAAACAAAGATCAGCTATGTAGTTAGCGTATTACAGCTATTGTGTTTGCCCGTTCCACCAAACCACACTGGTATGTGTTTGCACAATGCCTTTGTCAGATCCTATCAGATGTGGGATGAAGAAGTAACAAACCAGGGGAAAGTTCTACAATAATTAAAAATATAAGACTCGATGTGAAAACCCAATTAGACAAGTTGAGTCATGCCTGGAGCATTTGCAAAGAGAAGAAACCCTTTACCCTAGATTTATCTCTGCAGCAGAAGATTGTTTCATTAAACAAAGTGACTGCTAGGCAAATTAGGAATTAAACTTCAAGTGCAGTCATACAGAGTTTGGGGAACACTGAAAACCAAGACTAGTAGCAGCTGCTTAAGGACAGGCTAAAAGGCCCCATTAACTCAGTTTCCAAGTGGTATCCCAGTCTATACTTGTGGCAAGGGGACAAAGGCAGGTTTGGATTAACGCTTGCACCATTTTATACTGCAAGAAGTGACACCCTGCAAAAAAAATCCCTTCACTGTCCAGGCCCATATCCTGATCTCAGCAAAACCATTCCAGCAGAACAAGGTAGAGGATTTTCCTACAAGTTCCATAGCAAGCTCAGCAACATATTGTACATATGGAGAAAAGAGTAAGCAAAATTCCACTGCTGGAACAGGACAGTTAGCACACTTTTGACTACCTCTTCAATTCTATCAGATAGAAGGAATAACATCTACAGCTAAGGACTCACCTTTGTTGGTATAGAGGTCTACCTCAACAGTGGGATTTCCACGAGAGTCAAAGATTTCACGGGCATGGATCTTGAGAATGGACATCTTGAATACCTGCACAGAAGAGTTTAGCATTAATCAGAGTAGTCTGGGTTGGAAAGCACCTTTAAAGATCATCCAAGTCAACCTTCATGCCAGAGGCAAGGACGTCATCCTCTTGATCATGGTGCTCAAAGTCCTGCTCAGTTTGACTTTGAAAACTTCCACAGCTTCTCTAGGCTTGAACTGGCCACAGGCACAGCTGGCATCACCACCTTACACCCACAGCCCAAGCATGCCAGGGGCACAGACATCTCTCAACCCCTCCCCAGGCACCTTGCCAGCCTTATGCTCCTCTCCAAATGCAGCAACTGCTGCTGCTAGCATCAGCTTGAGTTTTGTATCTTGTACGAACACCTGCAGTCATAAGAACAGTTCAAGAACATCACTCCACACCATTTCAACTGAGAAAACTCCTTGTATTTGGCAAGAATTACAAGTCATATGTTGAGAGGACAGAAATCTCAATATGGGAGGGAAAAACAGTTTAAGCCCAGAAGCCTTGTTTACAGAGATATCTAAGGGAATGTCTCCCCATCAGAGCGGTCAAGTAATCTCAATACAGTATATCTCTCCTACTAGTTAGAATTCTTTTTGATAAGAGACCAAAGCACAACAGTTCTCAGTGTGCACAGCAGCTGCTCAGAGCCAAATGTAACCTATCTTGAAATAGAAACAGTCGCTCTAATGAACAGATTGCATTAATAGTTACACCCCATCTTGAGTATTTACAGGAATAGCTTTTCATCTTAAAAGGAAAAAAACCACCACCACCTTCTGAATGCTTCCTTTTTCCTCCCTTCTCATGTATTTGTATACTTTTCCTGAAGAAAACTGTGGAAAGTAACACCTTAGGGTAGCTCGGCTACATTTTACAAGTCAAGTCATTGACTGGCACCAAACCCAGTTCATCTGCAGAGAAAAAAGCTCAGCCTCAGAAGCAGAACTGCCTGGAAGCTTCTTGGCAAGCCAGTGTGGGTGGTAACCATGTTTACAGAAATGGTCATAATTCTCCACAGTTACTGCAAAGTTAAGAAAATGGGACCTTACAAGTACTGCTGCCTGTACAGAGAGGATGTGTGTGGGGTTAACTTCATAGGCTCCTTATTCCTCTACAGCAAATCTTTCTGTCTACGTGTTAAAAATAGGGGCAGACATTTAGTTTGCCCCTCTGGCTTTAAAGGTCTCCTTCCAGTTGTCACGCCTCTAAGCAACATATCATGTAACAGTTCAAAGATTATAGGTACTGCCCGCTCTACATTAAGGCCCACACGCTGGCAGATGATGACTAACCTAGAAAGCAAGACAACTCAGGTTCAAGCTGGCCTTCCTGCTGCCAGTGCTTATCAGTAAATACATAAGCTAGAAAGAAATCCCTGCAAGTCTCCAGTTACCAGGCCCATCCACTCTTAACACTTATCTCTCTACACATGTACTGAGTAAAGGATAATTGAAAAAAATCCCTATTTATCTGAAAAGGGCTTTCAGAGCTCGTTCAGCTGGCACCTGCACTGCCTCATTTTCAGAGCCATAGCTTTGGGACAGTACATTAGGTGCTTTAGAAGGCACAGCCAGCTCACAGGAGGTCTCCTTGCAATGCAAGAACTATTTGTTTCCCTCAACAAAGAAGGCGGCACTTCAGGAATACATACTGCAAGCGCTTCTGCCTGCCAGGGTTGACATTATTCAAGTGTCCTTGAAAACCGACCTCTCCAGCAGTCCCTCCCTTTGCTTTGGGGGAGGCATTTTACTGCACCACACCATTCCAGAAATGTCTCACAACACTTTTTTAAACTTATTTTGAAAACCCCCTCACTTCTGTCTTCAAGTAAGAGGTTTTGCGCTTCTTGGGTAAAAGCCCAACACTGTTTAGCTCATCACAAGCTGAGCATTATGTGTTCCACCTCCAACTCATCTAGAAAGTGAGAGCCAGCCCATGCACAAGTCGAGTTGCAGAAATGCTAACTGAACGCAAGAGTGCTCATCAGTAGCGCTGCCTGCTCCAGACCTTTGTCCTCAGTGATGGAGCTAGCAAAAAAAAAAAAATTCCACAAACATGAGAGTATTATTTAATACATGCATTGCCTTTCATTAATTCCCCAACCACACTAATCTGCTGTCAAGGGCAGCGCCTCCCTTTAGAAAGGAAGTCACGCACATTAGCTTTCCTGGCTTTCCCAGGAGCAGATGTTATTACCTGCCTCAAGGCTAAATCACAGCCCAGTGCACCACTGCCAGCTCCAGGCACTTGCTTTGCTATCAACTGAAGCCCAGGATATCAGCACTTCCTCCTTAGCTGATCCTGTGCTCTGCACAGCAAATGCACGCTATCACCAAATTGGAGCACTCCTACTTGAAGTTATTTCCAGAGATTTTGTTTATAGCCAACTTTATCACCAAAGGCTCTGTTTGTGAGCTGTTTTGCAGCCATGTTCCTCTTGAGTCAAGACAGGGGGAAGACTGAGCACTGCAAGCATCCGAATGGACATTAAGCAACTACATTAAAGTCTGACCTTCAAAACTATCCTACTTAGCATCTTATTACAGAGCTTCCATGCAGCTATTGGTGGAAGTCTGATGTGACATTGATAGGTCCTACCAGACTGTAACTCTCACACCATCAGCACTCTGACCTTTTAGGCTCTCACGCCATCACCACTCTGACCTTTAAGCTTACTGCATCAGATCCTAAGAGAGGATCTCTACTGCTGGAGCATTCCTAAAAACTGGGCAAATGCAGGCCAACAAGAGCACGTTCCAACGCTGTTCCTTCACATTCCATGTGATATTAATTCGCCTCTGTGGTCCACAACATGATGCAACCTGTTTTAAAAAAGCCTAGCAGGGAAGAAGTGGCAGACATGTTGAGCTACTTTCTCTTCTCGTTGTTCACTAAGATGGAAGCCTGAAATGGCATTGCCTCAATCTGTGGGTTTGGATGAGATGACAAGCTTCAGTACTTCCTGCCAGGCTCAGAAAGTCGCAGCCCTACCCTGTGACTCAGCAGGTGAGTAACGGAACAGGAGAAAGACCAAAATCCTCTCCAGCAGCACGAGGCACAGTAGTTAAAAGTGAATTTCCTCCCCTCTGCCCCCCCAATCTTAATATCCAGAGATGCACACCAAGCTGTCGGTTGCAACCCTTCAAAAAACGCTGCCTGGAAACAGCTTGTACTTTATCAGTCCCATCAGGAGACCTAAAGCACAGAGACCCGAGTGCTGACATAAAATTAAATATTTGAGATGCAAAGCTGAAGGACATCCACTGCTGCTAAAGAGGGGAAGGTTCAAATCACGACATGCAACACCAGAGCAACTGTTAATGATTAAGAAAGAGGGGTTAAGCACTGGATCCGATGGAAACCTTGACCCACCGAACTCTCCAAAGGGTCCCCCCCTCCACAACCCGAGGTCTGGCCTGGGGCCTCATTCCTCATGGCCTGGTCCTTTTCTCCCAGCCCCCCTCCCGGTGTCCTAGCCTGGTCATTGTCCCAGCATGCCCTCAAGGGCTGCCCCCTCCCCTCATGGCTTGCTCTAGCCTAACCTCCTCCACCTTCATGCCCTAGACCCATCCCAGCCCCTCATGGCCTGGCCTGGCCTCCCATAACAGTCTGACCCCCATTACACCTCATGGCCTGTCCCCACCCCTTATGGTTTGGTCTGGTCTGGCCTAGCACGACCCCCGCCCAACCCCGCATGGTCTGGCCTGATCCTCCAGCCCCTCGTGGCCTAGCCTGGCCCCTGCATAGCCTAAACCCCTCATCCCTCATAGCTTGGCCTGACCATCCAGCCCCTCGTGGCCTCGCCTGGGCCCCACCATAGCCTAAACTCCTTACCCCTCGTGGCCTGGCCTTGCTTCCATCACAGCCTCGACCCCGCGCCCCTCGTGGCCCGGCCTGGCCCCCATCACAGCTTAGACCCCTCGCCCCTCATGGCCTGGCCCCCATCATGGCCTACACCCCTCACGGTCTGGCCTGATCCCCCCGCCTCGTGGCCTGGGCCCCCATTCCTGCCTGACCTCAGCCCTCCATGGCCTTGCCTGGCCCCCACCCTCACCCTCCGCAGCAGGCCCGGCCCCATCTCGCAGGGGAAGGGGCAGCGGAGCGCTGAGGCCCGGAGCGGCCCCGCCGCACTCACCCGGCCCTGCCGCTCGCTGCAACCTGCACTCGCCTCACCGCCGACTGGGACGAGGGAGCCGCGCGGGCGCCCGGCTATAGCACACCCTATGCAAATGAGTCTCCCGCCCCCCGCTCCCCATTGGCTGGAGTGGCCGCCTCCGCAATCCCATTGGCTGGCTGGCCCCCCTCGCCTCTCTCCCATTGGCTGTCCGGGCCTCCTCCGCCCTCCCATTGGCTGCTTACGCCTCGCGCCAGAGGCGGGACCGCGTGCGTGCGCTACGTGCCGCGGCGGCCGGGGGAGAATTTCCTGCCCACGCGTGGTTGTTGGGGGGAGGTAGCGACTCCTTCACCCCTGGAAGGTGGGGGAGCACCGAATTCTGCACCCGTGGGGCTTCTCTGCTTGCAAACCCCACGGCTCCTTTGTGCCTGCGCGTGCACAATGGCTCTGTGTGCCCCACGCGTGCTCGTGGGCATTGACTGTCTTGACTGGCACTAAACCTGCGAGATAAAAGCCTCGGGTTTGCAAAGGCTCCATCCATCCTTGCGTGCCGGTGATACCGAAAATGACGGCAAATAAACTCTCTTGAAGTCTCTCTTTGGGGTTTTACAGAGCAAGCATCCTTTATCAGGGCCTGGGCAATACAGGGAGTGAGCTCCAACTCACATGAAGCGAGACAAAAGCCGGTTACAGGATATATTTCCCACTTACATGCATATGTATAATTTTCCCCAGGAGTGTTATGCGTATTCTATTACTTCCCAAGGTCTGATTTTAAGTTATTATAAATCATAGACTAGTTTGGATTGGAAGGGACCCTAAAGCCCACCTGGTTCCACCTCTGCCATGGGCAGGGACACCTCCCACTGGATCAGGGGCTCCAAGCCCCATCCAACCTGTCCTTGAACACCTCCAGGGATGGAGCAGCCACAACTTCTCTGGGCAACCTGTTCCAGGATCTCCCCACTCTCAACAACAGCAGAGCAAAACAGAGCTCAGCAGGCCACAGACTTAAACACTTTTCCAAAATGGAGCAACTCGTGTTCCAGTCTCTGTGTGGATGTTGGAAAAAAGTCATCAAGCGATTCATTGATAATGATTTAGCCTCCTGAGTTATGGTGGAGTATGAACCATGCACCACTGAATAAACTGGGTGCTCTGTGATTGGCAAAGCTTCCTTCCCTGGAAATTAACACTCACCTTTCAATGCACTCAGTGGTGTCAGGGTGTTTAGTAAGAGCGTGACCACTCACATGAATTGTTCCCAGCTGTTTCCTTGGTTTATCTATTCAGTTCTGCTCGGTAGTTGCTCCCTGTGACCGGCTTGGTGAGGCTTCACTCCATCCCCTCCTCTGTGCTGGAGCACTGGACCATGGGACACGCTTCCTTGTCCTCAGCTGAGTTTGCCACCATTCCTCCAGTCTCCCAGGAATACACTAACGACACTAGAGAAGTTTCAGCTGTAACACGAGGTCTTTGTGAGTTTATTATGTGCCCACGCTTCCCATAAACCTGTTTTTCTTCCAGGATTTTTTAACAGAGGGATAGTCACACATTGGACTGCGGAAGTGGGTCTGCAATGAGGGGAAGCCCCTTGCAAGGTCTAAATATTTGAATAAGGCTGGACTGGGAAGGCCATGGTCTTGTGCCTTTTCACCTTCCTCTGCCCTAAGCCTGCACTCCAGGTTTGCTTCTGTTCGTGGTAGAGTACCATCCCAGGGCTTTACCTTGCTGGGATGCTTCAGAGCCCAGACTCATGTGTGTAATCCCATGGGGATTCTTGGTTTTCCTGGGTTTTGCTTCCTTCCGTTTCACATAACACTACACAGCCTGTGTTGAGATGCATCAAGGCCTGGCTCTGCAGTATTTCAAGCACCTAACATCAAACCTGTGATGTTCCCCAAGCCTGGAGTTGGGGTCTGGAGGCTCCAGAGGTCCAGCAGTGCCCACTTCACCCTGACTGCATCATACAAAACCAATTTGTTGCTTGCAGAGTTCTGTTATGTTTGTGCTTGCTCCAGAAACGGCCTCACCCTTCCAGCCTGTGACTGATCATTTCTTCTGGGCACATTTTTCTCTCCTTTCTGAGAACATCCCCTCGGGACAAGCTTTAAGTCTAATAAAAAGCAAAGGAAATCTGTCTAACTGACTGCCTCTGAGCACGCTATGCAGCCACAGGACTCCACAGGGGCCCCTGCGTGACTCCAAGGCTCTCGGTAAGGAGGCACAGGTTGAAACCCAAGCTGTTTAGTGACTGCGATATGGGCCACATGCCCAGAATGACAGTGCGTGCTGGGTTTCGTGCTTTTTTCTGCCTTGCTGGGGGTGCCGATTCATGCAGACTACACAGACATAAGCGAGGTCGAAATGCTTCTGGGTTGTGCACAGCTGAGATAAAGCAGTGTTGGCCAGGAAAAGCCCTTGGGCTTAAACTGTCACTTTATAGGTAAATGATTCTTTGCAGTGCCAAACTCCCCAAATCTGTGTGGTTTATCCTTTATAGCAGCGTCTTTGGCAGTAGTTCCTGACTTATCCTGGAGCCTTATCCTTCCCGATGCAAAGAGATGAGAGGCAAACATTCCCTTCAACAACAGCAGATGCTGCAAATCATAAAATTGTTATTTTATGCAGGATAACTGCTGGTTCAGAGATCATAGAATCATAGAACAACCAGGTTGGAAGAGACCCATCGGATCGTCGAGTCCAACCAGAGATGCTCCACCATCTCTGCACTTTGCTGTGCATGGAAAAATCCCACGGAAGTGCAAAGTCTTGCAATGAACTAGAAAAGACAGAGCACAAGAATGCATAAGGCTGATGAAAATTCAGCATTTGTAGTAGCTGAGCAAAAGGCTGATGAAGAAGTATGGTACGGTGCTCTTTGGGAAGAGAAGATTTATTATGAAAGGTCATAATTAGCTCAGTGGCAGCATCTATGAGCAGAAGTCTGGCACTGTTCAGGTGTTGGTATAATATTTCCTGGATCAGCAGGTTTAAAATCACACAGCACCATGCATATTAAACTAAAAGCCAGAGCTGATGTTAAAAATGCCACTGCTCAGTCATGTATCCTGCTTGATTTTTCTTCTTCTAAGGAAAAATGGAGCATCACTAAGACCATGGGATATCCAGCTAGCATGAGTTTCTGTGGGAATCCCAGCTTGTCAGCAGTTAAACAAATACTCCATGCACACTTAAAGTATTTCAGTCATGGTCTGGGAGGGGATGTATGGTGGGGGTTGAGGGTGAGATGCTGGGAACAGAAGGTTTCAGGAAACATAACGCCATTGTAGCTAGAAACCCAGTTGGACACCCACACAAGTACCCCAACACACTTGAGGAGCAGATGGAGAAGAAACACCGACACAGATCTGTCTTACAGGCATCTACCACCCAGAAATGGAAAACAATTCTCATGATCAAACTCCCCTTCCATTGCAAGGCCTAGTCGTTCCTTGCATAGTAAAATTGTATTATATGTTAGTTTTTAATTGCTTGCAACATGCTCGTGAGCACTGAAGCTGACGAGGCCAGGCTTTTCCTCCCCTATTTAAAGCAGTTGGACAGGAGAGTTCAGAGCTTTGCAGAGTGTGAAATCACTGCTTCAGATGGCTGAGGATGCCAAAGCAAGGAGCAGAACCACCACAGATCAGGACTTGTTTGCCTGTGCATTAATATCCTTAAGAACCATTATGCAGTGTAGGGTGCATTCCAGGGCGTGAGGTTTTGTAGCACCTTGAACGTGCTTCCTGAATACTGCAGGGACTTCTCTTCCTCCCCAGTGCCTCACAAAACACCTGAAGAACATGTCTGGGTCGCCGTGTATGCACCACCCTCATCAGCTCCATCTGACAGTTCTGCAAGTGCCAGCCTGTTATGTTTTGCTAGTTTTCTTTTTGAAAAGCAGTCTTGCACCCAAGTGGCCTTTTGAATAAGGCTTTCTGACTGTGTTCCTACGTCACCACAGTGCAGGTGAGATCTCTGGAGGAAGGTGATCAGATGCAAAAGCCAGCACACTGTCGCTCAGATTTCTTCTCTTCATTGGCAGCAGATCGTGGTATTTGCAAGGAACTTCCATTGAAAAGGTAATGTCTAACTAACGCTGTTCCTGAATATCTGTTGAAATTATTGAAATACCATTTAAGATGTTTTCTTCCAGGCATTCAAAACCTCCTCTGACTTTACATCCTCCTCTCTTGACACTTATTCCCCTTTCCTGTCATGCCTTTGCCTTACAGCTTAACTCTGTGATTAAACACCACAGGTTTAAAGCACACAAATAATGAAATGACATGAAATGACAGACCTGATTTAAGTCTTAATGCTTATAACTTCCACTACTTCTCTTAATTCTTCTGTCTTCTCCCAGGATTTTAGAGATGAACTGGTTGGTGTCCTGAAAAGGATTTAAAAGCCATCAGTTCCTCATTTAATAGCCAGTCAAAAGTAACTTCAGTTTGGTGACTGGGGTCTGTAAGGGTAGAACCTAGTCTGAATTAGACCTTTTCAGGTCCTTACGTAGAAAGCTTGCAATTACGGCACTAAAATTAAACAAAGATTTGTTAGTGAGGATCTGCTATAAATGGGACAAACCCTGTATGGCTGCCAGGATCTCAGCCTGCTCTCTCACCTGACAGTCTGATTTCTGATTTCCTCCAACTCCAGCTGGAATCAGTGGGCTTGGGATTGAATTTTCTATGGAAATTACTGCCCCCAGTTTGTAGACCAGTAGGGAGAGGGCAGGGAGCTTATAGACGTTGGTCAGAGATTTTTATGTCTGATTTCCTGCTAAATGGAAGCTCAGAGTTTATACAGTACAGAAGGGGGTTTGGTGGATACTGAAGATGCAGGTTAACATGAGTCTGACTGGCCATTTGTTGAGGACTGATACTATGAACGTGGGTTTTGTGTGTAACAATCTATCATCAGCCCACCTGAATACACAAGGGCTGTGTTAGACACCAGTGTACTAGGCAAATTTTAACATCTAAATTAACATCTAAAACTACTACATCCACTTGCAGGTGACGGTGGGGGGTTATTTGGAAGCAAACCAATGCGCAAATCAGGGGGCAAATACCAAAGAGTACATCTCCCAGCAGCTAATGATCTGATATGGTGATCTGAGGTGAGACTGAAAGCTTTTAAATCAGCTGGACATTAATTGCCAGGAATTATGCTTCCAAAAGCTGCAGCTACTCATTCAAACCATGACAAAATCATTAAGTAATCCCCTCTACAGAGGCCAGTGTGCAAGTCTCGCGCTGCCTCTTAAAAGATGTTCAAGACTCCTTGCTGAGCAGGTCTTTCTCATTTTGAAATATATTCTGCTATAAAACCAAAAATAAGCTAGAAATCAATTAGCCATTAAGAAATTATATATTATTTGGCATGTAGTTTTTTTTTTTTAGAGTGGAAGCTTGAAAAAAAAAAAAGAGTGTGAGCAAAGCAATCATAACTCATTTGTTTTCTTAACGAGTGCAGAAAACTTATGTAAAGCACAAGGGTTATCAAGCAGGATTCTCTTGCCACAGAACAGGTACAGCACAGACAGTAGGATTTAAATTTCCTTCATGTTGCCTTCCTGTCTTAAATATCAATCTCGTTCTCATGGGAATCATTTTTAGCTCCTTCTACCTTCCTCCCTCTCGCACAGGCAGTAGTGATGAGCTATGGGGAAAGGAGGAGCTGTGGTCGCTTCTGATCTTACTGAGTGTCCCTGCATGGACTTTGCCTGCAGGAAAAGAACCACTGCAGGTCTGAGCAAGCACTGGGGCACAGATGACTTGGGAAAAGTGGGGACTGATTTCCTGATCTCTGAAACTGGATGCATCTGTCTCTACTTTGGATTTCTGAGTTATGCA
Organism: Coccyzus lansbergi; assembly: GCA_033558105.1. Taxonomy (NCBI): domain Eukaryota; kingdom Metazoa; phylum Chordata; class Aves; order Cuculiformes; family Coccyzidae; genus Coccyzus; species Coccyzus lansbergi. The sequence goes on along the minus strand of JAUMJK010000188.1, from coordinate 360,799 downwards.
AGTCTGCTTTTATAATCAAAAGGAAACAGGCACGTCTGAATTTTGCTCAAAGATTCCCTTACAAAACACAGCTTCTGTATCAAGGATACCTCTCTGCATGGCCTAGAAAGGAATCTTAAGGTGGCAAATTCATCACTAGGCATAGAACTTTGACATGACTTCCTGGATCTTGCACTCTTTAGGTTATGAAGAAACTGAACCTATAACATGCACTGAAAACTAACTCACAGGCTCTCAGCAGCTCAGCTTCCTCAGCACACAGTTCAAGTACAGCCAAAGAATTGTTCAAAGGCTGGAATCAGAGCCATAGAATAACTAGCTTGGAAAATACCCACTGGATCATCAAGTCCATGCAGCAGATGCTCTAAACCTCCGTCAAACACTTTGTACCCACTATTCCTCCCCATTGACGTGGGCCTGTGGACACCCATCTCTTGGTCCATTTTTTTCTTTGTGGAAAAGATGTTTCCTAGCATTCATTTGGGATGCCCTGCTCCACAGGCGAGACCTAACTCCTCATTTTCACTGATTTGATTTTTTGTTTTCTGAGTCTTCCAATTTAACTATCATAATAAGAATCCCAGTTAACTGCTGGGATCCCATTACAGTCACATTTCTTTGATTCCACCACTGTATTCTTAATCCAAATCCATGGGTTTTTTTCACTCCCTTCCTTACCTTCCACATCTATCAACAAAATCTTCTGGCATCTTCAGAAAAACACTACAGAAGCCTTTGCGGCTGATAAAGCACCTCTTCCAAACCAGATCAGATCTTGCTGTGTCCTCTCCCATAACTTTCCCTAAGAGGGGGCTCTGGCTCTAGGGAAAAAGAGCACCACCCTTCCCTCAGGTGTGGCCTCTTTATCAGATGCTGAATGAGCTGCACCTTTCTGGTCCTTGGTCTCTCTACAGCTGCTTTCAGCAGAAGTAGGTGTAGGTCCTGCACTCTAGCCCCAGGGCAAGCTCTTCACCTCCCTGGAGAGCAGATTGCCAAGCTTGTGGAGCTTGGAGGGTGGTTTCCCCTTCTCATGTATGCTAGTAGGGTCATTACATCCATCTGCCCCACTGAGCTGTGTTGGGGTTAACGAATTCCTGTTTATTCAGCTCTTTGAAGATGAGAAGTGCAGTGGAAGGGCTCTGTTATTGTTACCATGTATGAAGGGTTCTGTACCAAACCCAACTGTATTGTGTTTGGCCACTGGATGTCACAGCTGCTCAACACACAATGCAGCTGAAATTAGAAAGGAAAAGTGCTTACCCAGCAATGGGCAAAAGCCACATTTCCAGAGCAGTTCTTTTTAATGTGAAGAGTGTTTGTTTGTTAAGGGGCATGGGGCCTTCTGCTGTGTTTATGTGCTGTTAATACTGATTTTCAGAGAGACTGAGCAGCAACTGTGCTTCCTCTGCATGTTATTACACTGGGAGATCAGGAACAAAATGAACATTTTTATGGAAGGAGGTGCAGATGTGCATAAAATATTAATAACACAGTGTCTGAGAAGGTGGAGAGGTATTTGGACATGCTGCCAAGCTGTCTTGTCACTGATGAGTACAGCATTAATCCATTTCTTGATAGGAATGGTTGGACTTGCTGATCTGGTGGGTCTCTTCCAACCTGGTGATTCTATGATTTTATGATTTATTCCTTCTTTATCCCACTGACCACAGCACAGAGCACTGGTATGATGGGAAAATTTCTGCCAGGCTGCCTCTTGACAATCTTCCTTCAATCCTCATGTTTGAGCCACTTTCCTGCACACCTTACACTAGATGCAGAGGGAAGATTGACCTCCTAGTCCTCCCTTCACATATTGGTTTGTTGTTTTTTTTTAAAAAGGCTCACCTAGAGATCCAGAACATGAAGTCACTTCCAGCAGCCTGTAGAGCTGACCTATACAGACATTACAAGAACTATAATTAGAATCATAGAATCATAGAATCACCAGGTTGGAAAAGACCCACTGGATCATCGAGTCCAACCATTCCTATCACGAAATGGTTTAATGCTCTACTCAGAGTGAGGGACATAGACGAAGCGTTCCAGGTTCATAACAAACTAACTGGAAATGAAAATGAAAAGGGATTGTTTGACCACGTTCTCTTCATTTTATAGCATCCCATTGTCCTTTTTGCCACCTTGGGGAAATGGCAAATAAAAGGCTGCTCGTATTTGTGGTGCGGTGAGGTGAGAACCACCCCAGAAGTGATGTGAACATAAAAGAAGGGAAAAGTATTTTGAGACAATCCACGGGCTATAGCTATAACTAAGAGTAATTGGCTGAAACTGAGCGAAAGAAAATTTAGGTTGACAACGAACTGCAGGCAGCTAATGCTGAGATCTGCTAGACTGTGAAATGGAATTCGCAGAGGAAACCTTTCTGCTTTAGAATGGGCAAATCCTGCCTTTAGTAACACTGGTGTAAACCTCTGGTGTCTGTCTCTGACTGCCTCAAAGCCTGTTTCTATCACAAAGCTTCAGTAAAATCAACAAATGTCCCTGAATTTATGTCAGCAGAAGGTGAATTTAGCCAAGCGCATCAAGATATTATATAAGGGGAAGGAAGCCTAAAGGGATTGTGTGAACTGGAGAAATGAATTCTAGCACATTTCTACCTCTGACCTTTGTGATCTCTGCAGGCTGTTGAAAGCCAGAGTGCAAAAGCAGCAGAATCAAAAACAACACGGGCAAGATTTCAAAGCAGGGAGGGCCAGTTTGGGAAGGAAGATCTAAAACCATTAGAGGAATTGTTGAATAAAAGGATCTCATGTTTCAATCCACACAGCTATTACCAGATTTACCCAAGGGTTTGGGGCTGACTGGCACTGGCAGCGTTTTGTCTTTCATAAAACATGTGTAGGCTCTGAATACTTTTATTCATCCAGCGCGAGTTCAGCAGAGAAAACTCTTTTTGAAGAGGTTTTAGCCTCACTCACAAAAACCTAGATAGCCTGATTGAAGGTAACGTCCATCTCGCATCAAACAGCCTGTTCCTGGTCAAACCTTTGCTGGGCTTGGGAGCCAGACAGCTATTACTGCAACCTCTGATGAAATTCCTGCTGATTCAGAGGGAAAGGAGTTAACCCTTTCAATTTCTGGGTCAAAGAAGCACTGAGGTACTGAGCCAGCTACTTCAATGCAATATCAAGGTTTTAATGTGGCTACCGATACTCAGAACGGAGCCGAAAGTCAGACGTTAGCTGAGCTTAAGGCCAGTGAGGACAGAGGGAATAACCTGGGAGAAGCAGGATTTAAAAGATGGCAAAGAGTCAGGGAAAACTGTAGAGATAAAAGTGAAGTGCATGGAAGCCAATGATGTGGGATTAAAGGCTTATTTCCTACTGTAGTCGGGGCAGGAGGGAGGCAGCTGAGGTCTGTACAACTGCATCTGTGTGAAAGTAGCCTGTGTGAAGAAATCACGCCAAGAATATTAATAGCTGAGATATCTGACAGTAGATTCTGCCCCCTGGTTAAATGTGGGTGCAGAGCTTATTCCTGTTAGCCCTACCATCTTCTCCACCTGTAAAACACCAGTTTACTTCAAGCACAGAACTGGAATTCCTAGGCACTATGTCCAGACTTCTCTCTAGCAATTATATTGAGATAGCAGAACAGGTCACTACGAAACACAAGCTTCAAGCCAACCACGTTTAATACCATTTAAACTAGAAAAGGCTCCAAGAACCAATTAGTAGCTATTGACATGTGCAGTATTTCATGCAGGAGAAGGACTCCTTCCATATTATTCAACTTGTAGTTAGAAGCTTAATGTTCAAATACAGTTAAGGAGTTTAATTAAAATTGTTCTATCATAACTCCAAAGAAAATTAATACTTAATGCTCTTAGTAAATCCTCTTCCCAGACTGCTGTGTCTTCCAGAGCCACTAATTTGGGGGAAACTAGCTTGAGCACCCACAGCTCCTGCTGATGCCAAGTGAAATGTCACAATTCTAGCATGTTGCAAAGGCTCCATTTAAAATTAATTCACTGTCATCTGCAGTTCCGCAGCACCAGTACCTCCCTGGAGGGGTTTTATTTCAAATTCTTTGTGCAGACTGGGTTAGCTGATCGATAAAGCCCAGCCAGGAGAAATGGCTCATCCCCAGGTAACATCCATTTAAACACTCGCGACACGCACACGCAGGCAGGGAGGCAGGAGGGATGCTTTGGGGCAGCAGTGTCCTCTTCTTGACTCTGGTTCACACCCTCCTGTGCTGCTGTGTGGAATCCTGGAGTGTAAACAGGTATAAATCTCCAAAATTTCTCCCTCAGCTAATTTCAAAGCCTGTTTACCCAACTGGATATACAAGGATTATGAAGAGCATTGTGGGGCATGTTTGATTAGTTTAGTCCTTACACAGTTCAGTGCAACTGTCAGAATAAATGACTTCTTTAAGGGAGAGAGGGGAAAAAACACACATTTGGTTAATCAACTTAATATTACAGCAGCTTCCAAAGATTAATTATGCACTGCAGAAAACAGCAAACCAGGAAAGGCCTTTTTATGTTAACTATTCACTGGTGAAGAATAAAGGTTGGTATAAAACACCCCTGCTTCTGTTTTTCAGCACAGTCTGCTCCTAGAAACCTGAGGTTGGATGAAATCTATAACTCATCCATGGCTGTTATTGCTGAATGGGTGTTATTATGTACCTTACTGCTGAAAATAATGTTTGCAAATGTTATTGCAAGTGGCAGGAACATTGCAAACAGAAGTGCTGAGATTTCATGGATCTGAGCTTTCTTGCCCAATGTTTAATGTTGCTGCCCATCACCTAAAACCAACAGCAAAGTTGTACTGCATGTGTTGGAAGCTGTAGCTCTTAGTACCAGGGGAGAATTCCATTCATCGGGAGATTTCTGCTCCCTTTCTGTTATTAAACTGTGGGTTTATGGGCTGGGAGGCACTGCTGGGCAGAAAGAGCTGTCACTACTGTGTCATTTTGAGAGGAAAGGAGAAGGCTTTTCAAAGGGAATGAGAAGAAAGAGAAGGCATTTCAAAGGGACTGACATTTGCCTAGTGATGGGATACAAAAAGTCAGGTGGAAGATCCATGGGCTGTTCCGTGAGCTGCCGATTGACTTTTTTAATGGGCCTTGGGCGATTATTTGTTTGGGACACATCTTTAAGGAAATAGATGTCTGAATATGTACAGAGTGGCTGCTGAAGTCCGCAAAAGCATCTAGACATCTGACACTAGCTCATTTTTATTTTAATTCTGTTATGCCTTTTAAAAATCCACCAGGGTTTCAGCATCTTTTATCACGCCTGTACCTTTGAACAGTCTAAGCAGTTTTTCAGGGCTCTGAATTTTCCAGAGGCTGCAAACCTCTCACATTTAAAACGAGATTTTCATTGAATAAGGGAAGGTGCTGAAAGCAAAATGCTTTGAAATACTCGGCTTGCGGGTGTGGAGCACTTTTAAATCTGGCCTCAGAAGGCTGATTTTCAAAGGAGCTAAGTGTCTACAATTTTAACTTCCAATAAGATTGTGAACACTCAGCTCTTTTGAAAACCAGTCCCTTAAATGCCTTCTGCCTTTTCTCCTTCCTCTGTGTAACCAGGAAACAATTGGCCAGCTCAGGGCAACTGGGAGATTTGAGCTCTGGGTTAGGTATCTTTGCTTACAAGGCACTGTTTCACACGTATTTGCACTTTCTATGTGCTCATCAGGAATGAATGGACAGGAAAAGCGAGCAGAGCAGAGCGTGTGTAGCAGAGCTGGGGTCAGACCATGACTCCGAGGTCATCAGCTTTGGCCATCGGGGGAAACCTGTTCCATCTGCATGGACAGTTTGGTTCAGAGCACCAGCCTTTAGTGTTTAAAGCTGACTGTCCAAATGAAAAAATCCCTGGGGTATTGTTTGCTGTTCTTGCTTTGGATGGGTGAAAAGGGCAGGATGGGCGCTGGAAAGGTCAGACTTGGAGTAAATTGGTATTTAGTCTTCCCGAGGATTCTTATAGAAATGCATTCCCTACCTCGGTTCCCTCTGCAGATTCAGCAAGAGTGATGGGGATCGTGGCTGTCTTGTTCCACCTGCTCCTGGTGCATCTGGGCTGCTCTCACCTCGTGCACTGGACGTACCAAGGTAATGAAAAATGAGGCTGATTTCTGATTGCTACTGACTCTCAGCTTAGTAAAGGTGCTCCCACCCTTTTTGTGCTGCAGAAGCACCACTCAGCTTGACTCTCTTTCCATCACTGAAATATGTCCACCCAGCAGTTAATTTATTCCACTTCATTGATGCCTGTGTGCCTTGAAAGTGATTCTCTTTAATGTCACCCCTCTCTACTCCTTTGTGTGGTCGGAACACATTGTCAGAGTTGGCAAAGCATTGAGGTCTGAACAATGGGGAAAATCTTTACAATGTGTTAGTATAAAAGCTGCCCTTTGGATGATCCTGCAGGGAAAAGCTTTCAATTCTGCCTGCTTTTTATTTTATTGTCATACCCTGTGCACTACAAATCGCTAAGTGGTGCTTACTTACGTATTTATATATTTTGTGAAATTTTACCTTATTTTCATTTGCTGGGTTATTTACAGAGCTCATTGAAGTTAATAGTAGACTTTTTCTGACCTTCATTGGGCCGAGAATCGAGCTGAAACAAAAGATATTGTTGAATAGATGCAATATTGCAATCAGGATGCTAAGCTGGTTGCAGAAGTTTTTTTCTGGATTTTCTTTTCGCCAGGCTGTCTACAGCTCCTAAGCTTCTCGCCTTTAATCAATGTCAGGAAACCAATACCTGCAAACTGGCACAGCTTAAATGAAACACAAAGGAAGAATTGGCAAACAGTAACAAATCCCCAGGTGGGGCTGTAATAATGGTAATTTGAAAATTAGTAAGATGATGAAGTAGCATTGAGTGATAGGACTGGGGGCAATTGCTGTAAATTGGAGTGGAGCAGATTTAGACCAGACATAAGGAGGAATTTCTGCCCCAGTTTGCCCAGGGAAGCTTTGGCTGCCCCATCCCTGGAGGTGTTCTAGGCCAGGCTGGATTTGGCTTGGAGCCCCTGATCCAGTGGGAGGTGTCCCTGCCCATCACAGGGGGTTGGAACTAGATGATCTTTAAGGTCCCTTCCAACCCAAGTTATTCTATTATTCTACTTTCTTTTTAAAACTTCTTCCAAACCATCTCTGCAGGATTTGAAGTCAGCAACTTCTACAGTCATGTGATGATAATTCCTTCATTCTAGCTCTGTTCATCTCAGACAGACACCTGGATCAATACATTGCAGTTCTGGGTTGAAGAAGAGATTCTGTACTGATTGCAAATCACAGCCATGACAGAGACAGAATCAACATTTCTACTTTTCCTTGAAGTCCTAAATATAGTACTGTGGAGAGAGCAAAGAGCTGTGAAGCATTCAAGCATGTGCTGATAGTTAAACCATTTGGTTAAACCATTTCAGCCCTATTCGTCCTTTATTAGCTTTCTCTAGGTTAACTTCCAGCCTATTGCCCTGGTCCTATTCACTCTCACTTTGGTTGAGAGCCTGATTCCAACACCTTTGGCTAGTGAGACCCATTTAAATCCCCATTTCTATATAAGCACTCTTTCCGTTTCCCGTGATCAATAAGCTCTTACTGCAATGCAGATCTCTTATTTTGCAGTGCAGTTGTCCTGCAGACAGAACAATGTGTATTTTCACTCTAGGGAAGGCAGAAAACCCTTTTATTGCTGCAGCTCCTGGTGTTATAACAACTGGATTGGCGTGCCCTGCTGGCAAATGAGCAGAGTTTTCCGATTCCTGAGCTAAAAGCAGTTCTCATCATGTCCTAATAACCTGGTTTGCTTCTCCTCCACGCAGAAGGAGAGCTGGATGAAGACCACTGGGGAAAGCACTTTGCAGACTGTGCTGGCAAGCATCAGTCTCCAATTGACATCCAGAGGAAAAAAGTGACCTACAACCCCCAGCTACTGCAGCTGGAGCTGAGTGGTTATGATGGGCCCTTGCAGGGGGATTTCACCATGACCAACAATGGTCACTCTGGTAAGGCTGGGGGGATCCTTCTCATTTCCTACCTAAAACAAGGAGCTGGTTGAGAAACCTCACTGAGAAAAGAGCAGCCTGAGCCAGAAATCTGGGCATGTGGCTTGAGGAGTTTGATTGGTCCTGTGTTAGCTGCTGCTGTCAGGCAGAAAGAGAAGCTCTCAGGCAGAAGGAAGCAAGTGCTGCCTGTCTCCTTCAGCCCCATTTTGCCCCCGAGCCATGGCTTGGTACATGCATGGATCACTGCACATGCAGCATCCAGGGGCCTCCCATGCACTGTTTCTAGGACAGGTCAGCAAAGGCCTTATGCTTTTGAAATTCAGATATCTTGAATGGTAAGCGCCTGTCCTGAAGTCCCAACCCTTTTGTCCGCACGATTTTGTTACCATCCTGCACTGAGGAGTTTAGGTTTCTGTGCATTTAGTCCTGCACTGCATCCAATGGGAGAAAGAACATACCTTCCTGCTGGGGCAGCAGATGGAATAATTACCAGAACCTGATGGATTTCTGCTTTAAAGCTATAAATATGCTGTGGTGTATTCTCTGGAGGTTTCACCTAGGCAGTGCAGCATGAACTTATTACATTGCATTCAGGGTTAAAAGGAGATTTTATGAGATTTTATGTATTTTCTCAGCACACACAGGATATAGGAGCACTTCCTGTATGTTCATCTCCACCCTGCCAGAGCTAGGACATCATAGAATCATAGAACAACCAGGTTGGAATGGACCCATCGGATCTTCTAGTCCAACCATTCCTATCAAACGCTAAACCAAGTCCCTCAAGACCTCATCCACCCGTCCCTTAAACCCCTCCAGGGAAGGTGAATCAACCACCTCCCTGGGCAGCCTATTCCAATGCCCAATGACCCTCTGTGTGAAAAACCTCCTCCTAATCTCCAGCCTAAATCTCCCCTGGTGGAGCTTGAGGCCATTCCCTCTTGTCCTGTCCCCTGTCCCGTGGGAGAAGAGCCCAGCTCCCTCCTCTCTACAACCTCCCTTCAGGTAGTTGTAGAGAGTAATGAGGTCTCCTCTCAGCCTCCTCTTCTTCAGGCTAAACACCCCCAGCTCTCTCAGCCGCCCCTCATAGGTTCTGTTCTCCAGCCCCTTCACCAGCCTCGTCACTCTTCTCTGGACTTGCTCCAGAGCCTCAACAAGACACGGTGCTGGAGCAGGTGGAGAACAGGGTGAGCAGCAAGAAACAACTGCGCTTGCATCAAAAACTGCTCTGCCTCACCATGTATGGAACCAGGGCCACCCCTGGATTCCCACTGCAAGTGGTTTTTCTGGTTCCCAAGCAGAATAATCAAGTTACCACACTGGGTTTTTTTTGCCAAACCGACCTGTTTAGAGGATAATCACCTAACTGGGCCCCCTGTATATCGAGTACAACTTCATACAGAGCAGCCTCAGCTGCTTTGCTTTAAATGCAATTCCTCATGTACTCAGCAAACACAATCAGTGGTGAGCTGCACATCCCATGGCACCAGTGTTAATCTATAGAATTAGACATTAGCAAGGATGGTTGCTATTTTTATATGGGGTTTTCACTAGGATGAGGCAATTCCCCTTTTTCACTCGTAGGTTTGGCAGAGCAGTTAAAACATAAGCTACAGTTTGCATTTGTGGCAGTACATTAGCAGGAAGACAAATGTTTCGTGTTCTCTTTGTGACTACTCCTTGGCAAGGAGAAGCAGAGATTTGTCTCTACAAATCCTTCAAGCATTAAACATAGCGTTTTCAAACTCTGCATGCCTGTTCCTAGAAGACGCAGAGTCCAGAATGCTGAAAATTACAATGACAGGTTAGCTGAAGCCAGTCACTTTGTTGATTTCTATCCCTCCTTTTCTTCTTTGGAAATAAAGTAGTTAAAGCCTTGTAGAGCTCTGCAAGATGAGCTGTACTGCATGAGTATTTTCATTATTGCCTGAGGAAAGAAAGAGCTGCTGAGACATAAAATTCTGCCACAGCTACTGCCCAGTCATCTTTGTGCCCAGTGTGGTCTTTGTTGCGCATGAGCCTGAGGTCAGGAAAGATTTTTGAGCAAGCTTTAAGCTTCAGTGGTTTCCTTACTTACTGGAGTCAGTGCTTTGAGCGTGACTGTGCCAGCGTATTTCAGAGAGGGTGTTGGTGGCAGAAAGCACTTGGCAGTGTAACTACAAGAATGGGCACACCTCCACCCCTTGCTGTCTCTAATTCTGGGGGTTTTATTCAGTTCAGATTGATTTGCCGCCCACCATGCACATCTCCAGAGGGCTTCCAGGTGTCTACACAGCTGTACAGATGCATCTTCACTGGGGTGGCCTGGACCTGGAGACCAGCGGCTCCGAACACACCATCGACGGGATGAGATACTTTGCAGAGGTACTTGGGAACAGAGCAGGCTGGAGGGAGGGTGCGTGGCCAATCTGGCAACTGGGAAATGGGAAGCTGCAGCCCAAAAAGCCTCCAGGAAGCAATTCAGAGACAAGTGGGAGAACTGGGGCTCCTGAGTGCGCAGAAGACAGCAAGAAAGCCATTGAAATAGCACTAATATCCTTCAGGGATGGGGTTGTTCCTCCACACACATCCCAAACCTATTAAAATAAAGGTCTGTGTGACTGTGCTGTGAGGCACAAGCAGCAGGGACTGGGATGGTGACTCTTAGTCTGTTTGGGTTCCTTTAGAGTGCTGAGGAAGCCATTTATCACTTCTTGCCAAATGACCCTGTCTCTCCTCTGACAGCTGCACATTGTCCATTACAACTCAGCTGAATACTCAAGCTTTGAAGAAGCCAAAGACAAACCAAACGGCCTGGCTGTGCTTGCCTTCCTGTATGTGGTAGGTTTGATGCCCACAGCCTGCTGAGCCAGGCCAGTCTGTGACCTCTGTTTATACATTCACAGCCCAGACACACGCAGCCTGTATTAGATTTGCACATCTATCCTTAGAGATGATGTTTGCCACCAGTTGAAAAAAAACTGTTTGGCAGCAGGACTATTGTCTTATGTCAGCTGGGGTTCACGCAATATCAGCCAATACAATTTGGGAGCCCCAGAAAAGTTTGCGCTATAAGAAGTACAGATCAATTATCAGGTGTGGCAGCTGGGTTTTCCCTACTGCACCTTAATAGGAACAGAACTTGCAAAAAGGAACAGTTGATTTTGTGTCGATTTACAAGATACCTATCAAGAGATCCACAATAGTATTTGTTCTCTGTCTCCTAATTCATCAATTTGCCCCTCATGCTAATGAATAGTATAAAAGATCACTAAAAAGGTCACTAACCTTTTGTTCATGTTTCTATGCTATGTTTAGGATGGGCACTTCGAGAACATCTACTACAGTGAATTCATTTCCAAACTGGCCAAAATCAGGTTTGCAGGTAAGACCTGGGAATGCCTTTCTCCATCCTTAATATTCTCAAAATATTATGCATGCACTGGAGACAAAACATTTTGCTGCTGCTTTACTTGCAGCTACATGGCCAAGCATCCTCACCCATGCACAACTTCACTCTGTCACTGCCCAGGCAGCTCAAACAGCAGCCCACGCAGCAGGGTGGTGTGAAAGGTGCTCAAGGCAGCAACACATACTCCTAACAGGGCTACAAAACACACTGCGGCATCACTGAATAACAACTTCCCATGATCCTGCGGTCCTAATGCTCAGGTAGCAGACACTCTGCTTCCTGGGAGCTACTAGCACAGCCCTGAGAATGCAGTTGCCACCAGCACCCCAGGTATCTCCGAGTGACAAACCATAGAATTGCAAAAAAGACCATTCATTTCCCTCCGTCTTCATCCAAAGGTCCAACAGTCAGTGCTCTGGGTGAAGTGATTTGCCAGTGCCAGCTCTAACAGCACTCCTGCCTTTCTCTTTGTCCCCCATTGCTAATATTGCCTGTTTCTTTTTGAGGTCAATCAACAAAGCTCCTTTCTCTGGATGTCCAAGCCATGCTGCCAGAAAACCTGTCACATTTCTACAGGTACCAGGGCTCACTGACAACCCCGCCTTGCACTGAGAATGTGATCTGGACCATTTTTCATTCTCCAATTGTCCTGTCACACACACAGGTAAGAGAGAGCTGTGTTCCAGACAGAGCAACTTCACTCGCATTTCACCTTTCCACATATTTCTTTTCCTGTCCTCCTGTAATTTTTGGGAGCTGCCTGACAGTGGATCTAACAGAGCATCTCTCACATATGACTTTTGGGATGTCCTCCTAAGCAACTGGAATTACACGTGGCTGTAATAACACAGCGATGCTACATCACAGCAAGGGTTAATTTAAGTATAGCAGCAGTTTATCTGAAGGATGATGAGTGATAACAGAGCACGCTGCTCAGTTAAGCTCAACCATACTGAAATACTATAAAAAGGTGGAATCAATAAGGCAAAAACTACTGCAAGAGAGTCAACACCAACACCACCCCCCAGAAAAAAAACCCCACACCTTAGAAGGACCATTCTTGACATTAACAGAATGATTACAGAATAATTAGCACATTTTTAGAGGAGCGGTTTGGGTTTTTCCTTGTCTACACTTACATTGTGGAGCTCAATGGGAGGATTGCAGGAGTGGCCTGCTGAGGGTTTGGCTGAGTGACAGGAGAAGGTTTGTCCAGGCTCCAGAGGCTTTAAGAAGGACCTTGAGTGCACAGGAGGTGGTAGCTCCACTTGTGCCAGCAGCTGAATCCCATCACATGGCAGGATCCCCTTCTTTTTGCTCTCTCTGCCTTGTCAGGACAAAGGTCTTAGCAAGGGAAAAATTAACACACGGAAATAAGTTTACTGCTGAGTCTCGCAGAGGGGTTCATCTTCCTCAATTAAAAAGCAGCATTGGAAGCATTTTCTTCTAGGGGAAGAACAAGATAAATGGAGACTACAGTAGAGGAAGATCATAGTGTGTCCTCATTTGAAAGAAAAATACTCTTTTTTGGCAGGGGGGAGGCTATTAAGCACTTGTGAGGAAGGAGTGCACTACCGAACAGCAGCAGAATCTCCATCCATGCATATCATCAGGGAGCTGTTAAAAATTCCCTTCAGGCTAAATATCTTTATCTTGAATTAGCTGATAAGAGTCCTCATGTTCCGTTCCTTTCCCTTGCTCAGCAAGAGACCCTGTGGCTTCCTCTATAACAAATTGCTAGGTTTAATCCTGAGCTGCAGGATCACATTGCACTTCTAGGCTAAAATGTCATTCCCCTTGCCCTCCATAATAAGCCTGCACTGCTCACAGATTAACCTCCTGGAGAACACCTTGCTGGACTGGCAAAACAGGACACTGCGCAACGACTACCGGCACGCTCAGCCCCTCAACGGGCGGGTGGTGGAATCCTCCTTCAGAGCCAAACTCACCCAAGGTAAAGGCGGGAAGGGCAAAAAAACCTATGCGGAAGGAGTTAAGCTGCTAATCACTAAGGGGAGGTAGAGATGACCTTTCCCAGGAGTAGCAGTGTCCCTTTATAGCAGGTGGAGATGCCCCATAGGGCTCTTTGACCTCTGCCAACACCTCTTGCTTCTAACAGTGCAGTGGTGGCTGTAGGTTGTGTGCCAGCTCCTTGCTTTGGCCGCAGGGTGGGTCTCGCCGTGCCCCATGGCCCCACACAAGAAAAGCAGGTTCAGGTGTGCCTGCATCCCTATGGGGGAGGCAGTGACCTCTGCAGAAACAGCTCTGGCGCAGCTGAGGGGCCAGACACCACATGGAAGTACTGCATTTCAATACAAAGGTTTCCCCAAAACCTTCTACAAACTAGGAAACGGAAAATCTACCATGTGCAGGTCCTGGCCTTCTCTAAATTCAGCTGTCTGATTGCTCTAGAACAATGCCACCCAGAGGAGTTCAGCCTCAGGCTGGAACAAATCCAGACACAGCTCCAAGACATGAAGACAGAGTTGCTGAACAGAGCAAGCCACAGAGGTAAGAAATGCACATCTGTTCTTGAGTCTAGCTGACCTTCCAAGGATGAGGAGCTCATACCCTGCTTTCCTTGATGACCTAAATCAATAACAGGTTTGGCACTGATATATGTGGGCCAAATATTTTGTCCTATATGGAAACACTGCATCTACAGCATCAACAAACCTAACCCTAATCTGGCTTCCTGGTTATTTCAGGTATTAAATCCAGCACTTTTCCAGCTTTCTACTTCCCTGTGGAAAACATTGAGAGCTTTGTGGAAGTCCACCCACTCCGTGACATGTCTCTCCAAGCCTTCACCTTATGCTTCTGGACGAAAGCCCAGCCTGAGGGCAGTCAGACTGTTCTTTCCTACTCCACACAGGAGAGGGAGAAAGAGCTAGTGATAACCGTGGGCACAGATGTGGGATTGTGGATCGGAGGCCATTTCATCAGCTTCCCCCTGAACCACAAGGCACAAGATTGGCTGCACTACTGCCTGGCATGGGCCTCCCAGTCTGGAACAGCAAATTTATGGCTCAATGGAGCAGCTGGTAAAGAAAAGAGTATCCAGAAGGGGTATGTGAGCCAGGCTGGAGGGACACTTGTCCTTGGGAAAGACAGAGACACTCTTCTCGGCACCTTCTCCAATGGTTTTGCAGGCTGGATGACCCATGTGAACCTGTGGAGCCAAGTTCTCACTCCTGCAGATGTTCGGGCACTTGCAATGTGCAAAGCAGGGCAACTGAGGGGAGATGTCATAGCATGGGGAGAAACCTCCATGACTGTCTTCGGGGGAGTGGTTCTGGAGTCAGACACCAGTTGTCACTGACCCAATTTTTTTTGTTTTGTTTTAAGGCAGTAGGAGAATCCAAACTGCTTCCTGGGGAAACTGAGGAGAGCAGGTGATTTGCTTGTTTCTCCCTCTGCTTTGTATAGGCTCACCATGCATCTGCTACCACTTTGAGTCATTTTTCAAAGCACATGTATAGGACCAAAGCCTTCATCAACAGGACAGAGGCAAAGAACAGAGCTGAACTTGGCACAGTCCAACACCTTGTATTGTCACACCCCTCCCAGCAGTTTGATTTAGGTCACTGTACATAGATCTTGTTACATGCCAAGAAGCCCCTCTCTTCAGTCAGAGGAGCCGCTTTCTCAAGTGAAAAATCTCTCACATTCTTCACAATCTTAGTTTCTCACCATCTTCCCTGCATGCACCCTTCCTTCCCATTTCTCACCATCAGATCATCACCCCTTCCCCTGCAGATGTATCACATAGCAAAGGGGACGTAAAGCCCTCGCAGGACGGAGCGTGTCCTGTGCCAGCGTTGTGCTTTGATCAGTAGCAAAGCTGCTTTTCTGGAAACGGACAGACCGAGCACAGAAACAGCTTCTTTTTCAACATATAAACATCACGAGTGTGAGGGCAAGTATAAAACTCATCTTCTAAGGTTAAAGTAAATCATGTGAAAGGCTATTTCCATCAATAACAAAACCCACGCCAGGCTGTTCAACAATTCTGCTTTTTTTCAAAACAGAGGGCAGCAGCCCTGCATAACAACAAACAATATTGAATTTTCCCATGTTAAATTACGCTATAATTAGTCTCAAACTCCCTTAAACTAATAAACACTTTGAAAAATCATCTAATTTTATCACTGTGCGCTTTATTTTCTTTTGAATATCATCCCTAGGTCCTTTAGACTCAGAGCTTTCAAACCCATTCAGCCTCTAGGTGGAATGGTGCCCTTCAGGGACACAACTAGAAACCAATAGAAGGACCAAGCTCTAAACCATTTGAAGACTTTTTCAAGCAGTTTCATGTACCTGGGAGAAGAGTCATTTCAAAAACCTAAACCTGAGTAACTCTGTGTGAGAAGCTAAAGACAAATTTGGACATGTTTGTAAACACAGGCTCCAACCTGTAGCCCACTGCACAGGAATCAACCTGAATTTATCTCCTCCTGCAGCAGGGAGGTTCTTTCTGAGCTCAATACCACGTACCCAGGGGGAAAAATAAGGTCTAACTGGCTTATATATACAGAAAAAAAATATATAGAAGTTATGAAATGATTAAGAGAGGGGCCATGACTCTTTGGCATTTGAAAAATAAACACTAGGGAGTGAAATGAGGTAAACAGCTCAAAGACTAGAGTACCTCTGGATAGAAATAAATAAGCATCGGCCAGATAGATGACTTCTCACCTCAAGAATAAGGTTTTGGAAGGACTCATCAGCAACAGTTGAGCGCTAGGTTTCCTTTGAATAAGGGAGTTGGGCGAGTAGTGTGGGAGTGATAGAGTGATAAGTGTTTCTAGCTTAGTGATCCTTGGAGGCACTGAAGGAATGATAAGATTTGACAGGATAAATGCCCTTTTTCAGCCTAACAAAGTACCTCAGAGATGAGCTGATACTCTCCACCTCACAACACCAAAGGCTGGCATCACTCACGCTACACCCTCAAATACATGAATGACAGTTCCTCAGAGACATATAGGGTGCTCCTTGCACACAACTAACCAAAACCCAGCTATGCCATTAAGTAGAACAGTCTTGCTAATTACTCTCAATGAGAACCCTCTCAAGACACCATGGCTTATTTGGAAACTGCTGCCATGGGAAACATGCAAAAGGTGCGAATCAGTATAAATATGCAGTATCATAATGAGTATAAATATGCAAAAGGTCCGAATCAGTATAAAATGATGAATTGATGTATTTGTTTTCCCACTGAAAAGATCCTGAAAAGTGTCTGTGCCAGGCCAGACACCAGGCTAGGTCACAGCTTGCTGCTGGAGGTTTCTCTCTTTACTGCCTGACCGCCTGGGACAACGTGGAAATCCTTAAGCTCTTTGTCTTCATAAATCTCCACCTTGTTTCTCTTGGCCATCATCCTGTTGATTTCCACGAAGGTTTTGTTCTTTGTCTCAGGAACGATGAAGAAGATGTAAACGATGGTGAAGAGGCAGATGGCACAGAAGACGAGGAAGCAGTAGGGCCCCAGTCCATCCTAGGGCAATGAAAGGAGACAGAGAAGGATCAGAGTAATATTCCAGTTGTGTAGCTTGCATGGTTTGAGCACGTTGATGCCTGCAATAGCTAAAAAGCAGTCACAGTGATGTGCACATATTCCAAGTTGAACAATTAGAAGGTAGAGGCGGTTCTAGATTCTGTCCTCTCGTACTACCAGCATGGATTTGTTGGGAACCACCATGGATTTGCTGGAAAATGACAGTGAGGGTCTGTTACAGAAAGCACACTCAACTCGCCAGCTTCCTTTGCACATGCTGAAATCAGCAGCTTCAGCAATTTATGGATCCCTATTAATGGGGATCAGTTCTAACTGCTGACCCAGAGGTCAAAAGCACAGAACAAGTTAAAATGGAGGATGTGGAATTTGCAGTCTTTCCCATGCTCCTAAATTCAGGATCAGACATTCAGCTAAAAATATGCTTTCTTTTAAAGTATATGCAACGGTGATATGATTTTTAAAAGGCTTATTAACACCAATTTTCTTGTCCTTAAAATAAAATCCTGGATACAGGTAATGGGAATCGACTTGGGCATTTACAGGTCTCAGGATTAAAAAGATTCCCTGTAAGAACACATGAAGATACTAACTTTAAGCTGAGGTCTTGTCATATTGTGCAGTTGTGTCTTACCTTCATGTAGACGAACACGAACCCTACGGTGAAGTTGCTTAGCCAGTGCACAGACCCACCCACCATGAACGCTGCAGGCCGGGATGACTGCAGGAACATCTCCGTGATCATAACGAAAGGAATTGGACCTGGAAGATAGCACAAACTGTAAAATAAGGTTGATAAACACAAACTGGCCAGAAAACTGGTGGCTAACTCCATCCCTGGCAGGGCTGGATGGGGCTTGGAGCAACCAGATCCAGTGGGAGGTGCCCCTGCCCATCACATTGGGGTTGGAACTGGATGGGCTTTGAGATCCCTTCCAACCCAAACTGCTCCATCATTCTATAGTTCTGTAACACTTGGCTTAACTCAGCTTGTGGAGGAGAACATACTAAACTGTGCATACTTACTGGCTCCAATAGCATGACCAATGATGTAAACAATGATGCACACGATGCTGAGGTAAGACATCCATGAGATAGTGGTCTAGGAAGAACGTAATCACAGGTTAGATGTGGTTCTTATTCAAACATCAGCCACACAGTTCAAGACACTGCTTGTAGGAAGATTTTAAGGCATTCTGGAGCCAGATGCCGGATGTGTCCTTAGTTAGCCATAAAAATCACAGCCTGGGTATGATCTAGAAATGCACAGGTAGCAGCATCCGAGCCCTTCAATGACACACCTGGAGGTTGAGGGCCAAAGTTAACACTGCACAGGAGACACAGCACAATCCAAAGCCAGCAAGGAGAAGGATTCTCCTCCCTAGGGATTCCACAATGAAAACCTGAAAGAGACAGAAGAGGGTGGGAGACCAGACAGCTGGGAACAGTACTATTTATTCCACAAAAAAATTAGGGTAGTCTTTGTTTTTTTAAGGAATTCAATGAGATTCCCACCATCTACTGATGGATTGTGGGCATGAAGCCACCTGGGAACAGCAAAAAGCTGGATGTGTCGATGACGCAGAGAATACAGAGGTCATCCTTCAGTGCCCAGGTCCAATGAGAACTGTGTGGAAACCCTTCAAGGTAACACTGGACAGCAAAAAAATCACCTATCAGCAAAAAAATCACCTATCAGCCTGCAGACCAGAGATAGAAAATTTTGAACAAAGCTCCCTTCAACCAAGTGACACTACAGGACATCTGTTGTGTGAAGCAGCTCATGGTGTGTGTTAATAACAGCCTCAAAATTTAAATGGTGACAGAAAGGGAAGACCAGACATGGTAGAAGTCAAAAGAGCCCCAACAGAAACTTACAGCAAGCAACGTCATGACGACATTGATGGCACCTATGGACACGGTCACATATTGGACAATGTTCTCCTCCACACCTGCTGACAGGAAGATACTGTTTGCGTAGTAGAAGACCTGCAGTGAAACCACAACCGTGTTTATATGTGGCCAAAGCCAGAATGCAGGAATCCCATTTTGGCTGCTTCTACATCCTGGAACTCATGCACAGAAGCCTAAGAACTGAATTCTTTCATTTCTGGAGACATTGGTGTTTGGATCTAGGCGCAAGCACCTTACTCTACAAACATCCAAACTATCACGACAGGACAGTTTGACTCTGTAATGGGTTTGGTAATGGCCTGGGTCAACCTACCACAACAAGCTGGAGAACCAGTGTCCCTGATGGAGTAATTCCATGTCCTAGATTGTAGCTCCTGTCTCAGTACTGCCCTCCATAACCCACTCTAAAGCCTCATCCCTTTAGCCCCCTGGCTTTCCCCACTCACCGCATTAACCCCAGAGAGCTGCTGACCCATCATCATGACCACGATAGAGATGAGCTGCCATCGCAAGGGTCTGAAGGTGCATAGGCTGAGCACAGAGAAATGTCCTCCTTCCTTTTCTGACCGGTCTTCTTGGCGCATTTCTTCTATCTCATAATCCACATCATCCCAACCTCTCAGCTTCTGTAGAGCTACTTGGGAGAGGAGAGTGGGTTACGGACTCCAGAAAACTACAGAGAGCTCTCCTGCTTCAAACCAAAACTGAACAATATGTAAGTTGCGGACAGCAGTGCTTCCATGGTGGGAAGCCAGGGATTCACATACATGGAGTAAAAAGCAACACTGCAGGAAATCCATCCACCAGCAACACATCAAAGAAGAATTTCACACTTGCTTTCTTCACTGTTGGTCACTACCAGTCGTGTCCCACAGTCAGATCTATCCCATTCCACCTCCCCTTTCAGTAGGCGATGATACCGTACCTCGTCGAGCTTCCTTTTTGTTGCCCTTCTGTATCAGCAGATACCTGGGACTCTCAGGGAAAAAGGGCAACGTGAGGAGCTGAATTAGGGATGGGATCCCAGTGAGCCCCAGCAGCACGGGCCAACCTGCAACAAGTGAGACAAGTTGACAGCTATGAGCAATCTTTCCTCAATGAGCCCACAGAAAAGTCCCGAGCCAGGGCTTTACCTTCAGCATTCCCAAGGATTCTGTTGAGACCGAGGATCTGAGCTACGAGGATCCCAAGAGTGATGAAGAGCTGGGGTACCACCCCAATGGCACCTCTCAGATTTTTGGGGGACAATTCTCCAAGGAACATGGGAACCACATTAGAAGCCAGACCTGGTGGTTAGAGAACAACGTTAGACATGAAGCTGCCTGACATCAGCACACTCGCCATCTTCTGTAAAACTCCTTTTTCCCCCATGTGAAACCCAAATGATCCCTGCTGGGCCACAGGGTATATGGAAACCTTACTCTCAAAGCCTCTTCCTCCAGCTAAGGTTTTAATATCATCTTCTGGCCAGTGGATATGTCACCTGTTCTCCTCAATCTTCAGAGGAACACGAGACAAAAATATGAGGCGTCAGTTCATTCAATACGTGGAGAAGTACAAAATTCATCACTGCATCTAGGGTGCTCAGAAAGGCCCAGGAACTCAGTTTTCTCCAGGAGCAGTTGTTGAAGAAAGAAGCCTGTCCCACTGCGTCTCTGTTTGTAAGAAATGCTGTTCCTTCACCGAGGCTGCCTGTGTGACACTCACACCTCAAGATGGACATCATCCCTGTGGCTAAGCTGCAGATACACTCCTGTGCTGGAAAGAATTTAAAGGGCTTGGGTTGTTTCACCATTTCAATTAAAATACAGTAAGGACTTGCTTTCTGGTGCTGCAAGGGTCTAGCTTATTAACTGCTCATCAGCAAAGCATTCTAGGAGTCCAGGAAGGATGGCAGGAGCCTGTCTTGCATACAGAGCTGGCAGACAATTTAGGGGCTCTTGATCGTTCACCTTCCCAAAAGTAACTTTCTCCCAGCAGGTCTGCCAAGTACTTCAACACGCGACATGCAAAGAATAATTGTGTGTTACTTCAGGTCTGGAAACAAATCCAAAGTGTAAGGGAAGAATTTCTACTTCCCCTAAACCAAAATGAACATTTAAAGCTGGTTTAAGGGCAGAGGGATGTGGCCTCTTGCTTTGCTAGCTCAGTAAAGGTGTTGCAGAGAGGTTTTGTGGTTTAAGATCTCTTACGGGCAGCATGCCGGAGGGGATATTTCTACACGAATGGGACAGTAAGGACACAGGTTATTTTGAGGAACATCACATGGCTACCCACAGTAACCCTGGAGAGCTGCCAGCTCCCATGCTGACGCCGTAAAGATTGGCATGTAACCCACAAACTCCCGGAGTCAAATGACCACATAATACTCCTATCTTACATTTCTAAAGTTCATAGCCTCCAGGAACTTGGAGTTGCAAAGGTGATCGAGCTGTGATACGAGAGCCAAAAGGCACGGAATAAGTATTAAAGCCACTAGAAAACATTATAAAACTAAACTTATCAGGTCCAGTGTTT
Source organism: Coccyzus lansbergi (assembly GCA_033558105.1). Classification (NCBI taxonomy): domain Eukaryota; kingdom Metazoa; phylum Chordata; class Aves; order Cuculiformes; family Coccyzidae; genus Coccyzus; species Coccyzus lansbergi. The sequence goes on along the minus strand of JAUMJK010000188.1, from coordinate 339,456 downwards.
GAAGCCAACCTTTGAATTGTTCAGACCCAGACTAAAACGCCTTGGCAGTGACTCCTGGACTGCTGCATTCAAGCAACAGAGGCTTTCTAAGTGTTCAGACCTAGGTGGATCAAGTCCTGTCGCAGAGGGACCCTGTGTACCAGAGGGCTGTGACGTTGCTGCTGCACCAGAGCTGCCCTTCTGCTAGGCAGCATGACTCCTAGATCCCCCCAGAGCCCTGAGCAGCCTGCCCTGCTGCAGCAGCTCCCCTCCCCAGGCACAATGTCCACGGTTAGAGCGAGGTCAAGCTGCAAAGGGCGAGTCAGGGCAGCCAGTCCAGATTCCTTTGTCAGTTATAAATAACTGGAAAGAGGGATCACACTTAGCAGGACCCTTAGTATTTATACAGACAACTAACACTAAGAGCAGCTGCCAGGCTCAGAAAAGTCAAAAGCCAAGATAAAGCCATCGGACTGGATGAACTCCCTGCCTTACCTTCACCAATTGCAATCGCTGCATGTTACAGAGCAAGTTGTTTTCCTGTGGTGGTTTCTCGTCCCCATATTCTATCTTCACAGGATATCCCATTAATAAATCACAAAGCGTGTCAGCCTCGATAGTCTAACACCTATTAATTGAGCCAAAATTGTTAGGACTTCTATCAACCTGGCTCGGCACACACAGTACATTGCTGTGCACGGTACCCAGACATTGGGGGGATTCTCTTTATTCCATATAGTTCTAATAGAGCCACTCCTAACGGCAACTCAGACACCCTTCTCCTTGGCTTCCAACTGTCTTAACAGCAAATCCAGTGGCTCTAGCTCCTTTGCTCTCCCTTTTAACCTTTCATTTCCCTTGCAGGAAGAGCAGTCAGTTCCAGGACAGGATTATTAGATCTGGGATCATCTCCAATGACTTTGATTTAGAAGGATTATTCCGTTCCTGATTAGGGAAGTTGTGGTTGCCCCATCCCTGGAGGGGTTCAAGGCCAGGTTGGATGGGGCTTGGAGTCCCTGATCCAGTGGGAGGTGTCCTTGCCCATCACAGAGGGTTGGAACTAGATGATCTTTAAGGTCCCTTCCAACCCAAGCTATTCTATGATTCTACAGATAAAAATCTCCCTACATCTTAAATTTCAGTCTTTGTCATCATTTACTAGAGATCTTTAGTGGTCCTTCGACAGGCAGATGACAACTGTTTCTCAAGCAAGGACAGCATCGTTATATAGATCAGCTGAATCAGCTACCTGCGAAACCGACTCTGTGAGAATATAAAAACACCCTTTATATAGCCAAGAACATATTGGTTGCTCTCCCTTAACCATCCATCCTCTCACTTACCAGCATATATTCCCATGATAAACCGTGAAAAGATGATGACTTCAGGAGTTTTTGCTAGCTCTGAAGTTCCCATAAGGATGGCAGCAGCGACGGAGAAGATATTATTTATCAGCAGAGTGCCCTTTCTGCAAAATAATAGAGAAGGAGACAGATTCAGGTTGATTTTCTCTGGTAAGGCCCCAACTGCAGAAAACTCCCCTCTGCGTTATCCTGTCCCAAACCAAAATGAATCAGCAGCCCAAGGACTGATCAAAGAGAAAATGGCAATTGTCCCTTTATTTCCTGCAGGGACTGAAGGCTTCAAGGAAGAACTGACCTTACTCAGGAAATGCCAGTCAGCAGAAGCTCAGATCCCAGCCCAGAGCCTTCATGATTGCTCTCTACCTGGTGCGGTGCCAAGCATGAAGCCTGGCCTTGACCACGCTGAAACCACATAAAGCCTTCTACACATGTGAAACAAACACTGTTGAGCCAAGCAACTAGTCACCAGCCCACCTGCCTTAGCATCAAGGTGCGTGGAAACACAGTCATGCTCCTGATGGGCTTGGCAAGCTGGAATGACCAGTGGGGCAGGTCTCATCCGAGCCCAGCAGACTGGAGGTGTTCAAGGGCAGGTTGGATGGGGCTTGGAGCCCCTGATCCAGTGGGAAGTGTCCCTGCTCATGGCAGGGGTGGAACTTTGAAGTCCCTTCCAACTCAAACTATTCTATGACTGCTGAAGTGGGTCAAACCACCACTGTCACATACCGACCACAACAGTTGACAAGAGGCCACACCACAAGGGACCCGAAGAAGCCACCCAGAGGATACAGGGACACAGTAAGAGACCAGAGCAGCATCTCTAAGCCATTGTCCATAGGCACTCCAGTCCTGTTGAAGTGAGTTTGGTTGTAAAAGTCTTTCATGTACTGCAATAAAATACAGAGCATATTTAGCTGTAGAGTTAACAGCAAATGCTGTAAAGCTTTAGATCAAACACAGAATGGGTGAGAGTTAGAATGAATGCAAGAGAGGGATGAGAAACTTGGAATAGAAAACTGTTACTACAAGTTTTATAAGATATATGCTTTATAAGATTTGCCTAGTTTCTAGAAGGGAAACTATTCCTCACCCCCTCTCTCTTCAGGGAAAAAAATTTTTCACAGAAAGGGTCATTGGGCAGTGGCAGAGGCTGCCCAGGGAGGGGCTTGAGTCACCTTCCCTGGAGGGGTTTAAGGGATGAGTGGACGAGGTGCTGAGGGACATGGGTTAGTGTTTGATGGGAATGGTTGGACTCGATGATCCAGTGGGTCTCTTCCAACCTGGTGATTCTGTGATTCTACGTTTTAACATATATAAAGGAAAATATGGTTTCTTTTCCTGTGGAGCCTTTCACCAGGTGCCTGCTGATTCAAAGCGCAGGGAAGCACAAGCATCTCCCCAGAAATACCCATTATCTGTTATTATGCTATTGCCTTGTTTGTGAGCCTATGCCTGGGTCATGGTCCACTCCACAGTCCAACCTACCGGGGCTGGAGGATCAATCACAGACACGTTGTAGCCGTACTGGAAAGAAGATCCAAATGCAGATATCAGTGTCACCAAGGCAAGCAAAAGTGTCATTTTCTGCAGAGTGGAAAGAAAACACACAAAAACCACCTTGGAAGCAGGTTTGATTGACAAACGTAAATGGCATTCAGTAAAAAACAGAACTACTCTAAGACTCGCCTTGTGTGTTTTTTAACTCCGTGTTACTGTATAAAGAAAGCCCAATGGGTTCTTTCATTATAACTCATTTTGTTCTACTTGATTTGCACACAGTCATTACAGTAATTCATTCTACTCTTTGCCGGTGTTGATGGATCATTTGAATGATGAATAACTTCTAAGTTATCATTCTTAGAATACCACCCCGCAGGGAACAAAGTTGTATGCAATTATTCTTTTTCCAACATGCAAATTGGTGAGCGAAATAACAGAGGATATCGGCACAGGAAAGCTTGAAAAGGAAGAGATTTTGCATTAAGTGGCAAAATCCCCTTCCTGTTCATTTGTTCTGCCTCCCACATTTGAGGATCAAGCTGTTTATGGATCTAATCCAATTGCCATTGAAGCCAATTAGAACTTATCCAAGCAGCTCAGCGAGGGCTTGGTTGTGGGCTACAAGAGCAGCACTTTGCAGTTAAACAGAAGGGGGAAATTGCCATCTGAGTAGGATCACCAACCACGTCAGTGGCAACACAGTCCTCAGGGTTGCAAGCAACTTGTTTTCTGCCACCATTTAGTTGCTATTCAGTCCTCAGGCTGGTCCTGCTGTGTTGACTGAGCTGTTCTGGTTTCCTTGCTTTATAGCTCACTGATCTCTCTCACTGCTGCCGCACCGATAAAGAAATTTTTCATTCATACATGTGTCTTTGTCACCATTATTAGCCTTAATGCCTGCGAGGTTTCATGTCCCAACACTCAACTCGGGTTCCACGTAAGGGATCTCTCATTTCCTAACTGAACATGTGTCCAAGTAGCTGCTGGTACTTTTATATTCCTCAGCATCTCACCTATAGACATCAGCAGAATTTAAGGCACTGCAGGAGATCAAAATTCAAGCCAAACTCCGATTAAGGATCAGGAGGAAGCTGAGGCTTTCAGCTATGTTTTCTAGGAGTAGGCTGTTGACATTTTTCTCCTTGGTGATGACAAGCAGGCTGCGTTACTCTCATTAAACAAATCCCAGGAGTTAGAAAGCACCACTGGTGTTAATTATTCACATTCGGCACTTTCAGGAAAACCTCTGCATTGTGCAAGATCCCGCAAAAAAAGCTGCTGGGAAACACAGTGCCCACCCAGAAGCATCTGCAGCCCAAAAAAGTTGATTAAAAAGTTAGAAAGAAAACCTGCGCAGAGAAGGTGAAAGTCACACAGAGGTTGCAGAGTAGGTCAGCTGCAAAGAGAGAGACAAACCTCCAGACAGACAGAAACGTGGGTCAAAGGCATCAGCATCTCTGCTCCCCCTGCCAGACCAGCTGGGAGCATGTTAGCCTAAAAACTCTTGGTGTTCTCCTTCCTCTACAAACACCTACAGATCCCAAGCAGCTCAGCTCTGTCTCTGGGAGGCTGAAAGTAGATGTATAGAGTCCAGCATACTTACCCCCTTTGAACCTTCATCTTGGTCTGAGCTCTCCTGCTTCCCTCCTTTCGACTTCATTTTGGTGTTTGAATCCCAAATGCCAAGGAGAGGCTTTTATACCCAAAAGGGACAACGCAGGGGTCGGAAACACCCGACACAGACAGTCCCTCTGTGACTTTTCACAAAACATCCAATCAACGACAAGCTCTACCAGCCAAAGTTGTTGTTGTCTGATCATTCCCTTGCACTGCACGACTCCCTCGTGTCTTCTGTTTCTTTTCCTTTTTTAAGGCTGTCACTGCTAGGTCAGACAGGCTCCATGGTCTGCCTAGAAGGGCAAACATCACAAAAAAACTGTTAAATGAGCTGGTTTCCTCCCTATACACATGGACAACACGAGTCTATGGCAACAGAGCTGCTGCGTATTTGCCCTTGGGCCAAAACACAGCTCTTCGTCCTACCTTGCACGGACTGAGTTCTCAGGGCACTTCAGCAGTTTGTGGTCAGCAGGTTCATCCCCTTAGATTTCTTTCTGATAGTGCACAGAACACACTGGTTTTTCCCCTGAAGCATTAATTCTTTTCCCTCTACATGCAAGATACACTGTGTTCTACTGGCTTAGTATTAAACTCTCACCCTGTGAGTCTACTTTGAACAGTACAAGATTTGGTTAATGGTCGACTACCATTTCAGAAGTTTATCAGAGAAATGCAAAGTTCACAGATAGCTCCAGCAGCTGGAGAAACTAGAACCAAACCTTGTTGTTATTGTTCCATCTGTCTTGAACAGCCAGCTTTAAAAAAACGCATCCTCTTGAACAACTGGAGTTGTTGAGGCATCTTGCATGCCGTCTTAGACTGGTTGCTGCCTCCTTTCCTCCAGGTGAAAGCATCCTGCTCTGAAAATATGAAATGGAACAGAATCCTGCTGCTTCGAAGGGAGTGGAACTTCTTGTAATTTCCCTTTTATTGTATTTTAAGTTAACATCCTTAAGGATGCTGTTTGCTAGGATAGCTTGACAGTGGATCACAACCCAAGAAAACTCCTACGACTTTCAGGAGCTACTGCTTCCAAGTCCCACCTGTCACGTGGTGTTTTAACTGAAGAGAGATGTAAACCAGAATATTTCACTCAGTTCATCTTGGTCAGCTTTCCTAAGCATCCCCATTGAGGTCACGTTCCTGGTTGGCACTAACCAAGACGCTGACCTAGCTCAGTTTTTCTCATGCTGCCTTCAAACATCGCTCAGAATGAACAGGACCAGTCACAGCCCAGTCAGCAACTGGTTTAGTTCTCATTTTCACGGGTCTTCAGTTAGAAGAGAGAAAATACAAAGAAAATTCTACCCCAGAACTGGAGAAGTTGCAAGGACAAACTTTTTAGGAAATCTCTATCTAAACTTGAGGAAATCATCTTGCTACATAAAGAAAACAAAAAGGACACGTACGTTTGCCATCAGAAATCCTTCATCGCTGCAAATATTTCTTCTGGCGGCAGAACACTTCGAATATTGGCCAAATCACAGCAAAAATTCAATAGCAATAGGGATAACCTTGGAATAGACGGATGCAGGGAGACAGGATGGTGAAGGAACTTCTCCTTGGACTTCCAAAGCAATTGCAGGGGTAAAACTTCTCCAGCAGCTGAGATACTGTTGCAATCGAGCAAAGAACAGAGCCAATAACAAGTTAAGAAAGCTGATTTTACAGGCATTTTACAAGCACAATTTCATTTCAGCTACAGCACGTACTAAGCTTCTTACATCTGCTCTTCACCCCAGAGTGCATTTGCCTCAAGACATTAACTCAGCTCTCTGCCTTTTCTACTCTGCACTCGTCCACCACATCGTAAGAGGGACTATGCAGGGAAGTATTTACGCTCAGCCCAATTGTCCGTGCTCAGAGCTGGATTCTATGAAGCCCTTGTATCTCTGGCAAAAATAATGAAGAGAGGAGGCTTAGTTTCCAGGAGAATAAGTCTGCTGGAGAGCATTAGCAATGGGCTAGAGAAAAGCGATGGTTAGATGAGGGGCTGGCAGTCAGCCACGCTGCAGTATGCTGATAGCAATCCTTGCACTAAGGATACTTGTTAAGAGGCATCCTGCAGTCTATGTCAAAGAGTGACATTAGCAGCCTTTCCACCTGCATTTTGGGAAGGAATTTCATGCTCAGGCAAGGTTAATTCAATAACGTATGCAGTCTGGAGCAACACAGCTGGGGCCTCAAGGTGAAACAAGAATTGACGTAACAAACGATTTGCCTGCAAATAAATCATATACAGATATTGCTTTATCAGCTGCATAAATGACTTCCAGACAGTTAGGAGGTAGACACAGCAGCCTGATCCTCTAGCAACAGGAAAAGGAGTTGCTGGAGAAATAATCACATTCTGCAGGTGACCAAGGACAGACATGAGGCTCTGGAACGAAGAGGTAAATGAGATTATTTTGGCTGCGCAAAAGCAATAATAGGGAGCATCCTGCCAGCCCTCAAAGACCACCTCAGAACAGCCTCAGCAACACAGAGGCATCCCCAGAATAAAAACAAAGGAACAGATCTGTAAACTTTCCATAATGCAATTTGATAAGCTGGTCTGGGAACTGTCTGGTCCTTTTTCTATTGGCAGGATTACATTTCTATACATATAGAAAGAGGAATTATCTACAAACAGGTAGAAAATACATCTTCCTGCACATGTCTTAGTCTTTAAGGTGGACACAAAAGAAATCTGGAGAAGGATCTTGCAACAGTTTCTCATCCAAATTCTCCACGGTGCTCAGACCTATCACAACACGCTTGAACATCTTGGTAAAGAATATAACTTTATTTTGTAAAAGTCGGAGAAAACATTTAAAAATACAAGCAAACGAGGAGCTGTAAATAAGATAAACCACTATCTCCAAACAGTAAACAAACCCACCCCCTTCACAGCTCTGAAAAAACACTCCCAAAGCAAGAATAGACCACAGCCTGTGCTTTGGCAGAGAACATCTGGAGTTGAGAGCAGGTGCCAGGCATCACCTCGCTGCCAGTGAGGGCTTCCTTGCCAGAGACATGGGTGGGACATCTGGATGCCCCCGAGCACCAAGGGAATCTGCAGAGTTCAGATTTCCCCAGGAGGCAATAAGCACACTGCCACCACACACCCTGAACCACCAAGGAAGATAAACCATCACAAGGAATCATCCATCCCCACCACAGAACAGTACGTTTGTACAATAATGTCCACATTCAAGTGGAGAACAGGAGCCTGTCTGGAGCTCCCTGGAAGACATCACACATTAGGACCGAAATCCATGCCCTGGACAGTCCTATTCACCATATTTGTTCACTCCAGAACTCACAACACATTCGCCTTGTCAGACAGAACAGCAAAACCCCAAACAATTTTCAAGATTAATAAGGGAGAGAGAGGACAAGGAGGGACAACACCCAGGAAGCTGGAGCACAGACAAAGAGTATCTTCCTGAAGATCCTGAGCAAAGTTCAAGACCGAAGCAGGTGGGATCTGAAAGCTGAGAAGGAATAGGACATCTTCTGTTTCCTCAGCCACTCCAGCTGTGCTTTTCCCCAGGCTTTAGCTCCCTCTGTGGGATTCCGGGACAAGCCTCCACCTGCACAAAATGAAGCACATTTAAAAATCCAGGACTGCCACAGCCTCCTACAGCCAGTCTGCACAGATTTTTCCCTAAAGCAAGACACCAGCCTTGCTGTAGTCCCAGCTATAGGGACATCACCTTGCAGCAGCTGAAAGCGCGCAGGATGAACCCATTCCTGAAGTACTGCCACATACCCCAACCTCAGCCACCTTCAAAAACATCCGAGTTTAAACTATCCAGTCCATGTCCGAGAGGAAAGAGTTCAGTCATCTTCACAGACAGGCTGCTGGGAGAACTGGATTCCAGCATTACATTCACACTTGACGTCAGAGACTGAAGCTAACCTGCCAGGAGCAGCCAAGCATTCCTGCACACCACCTGCCCTATTATCCCATCACTGTTTCTATTTAGGCTGCAGTCACAGCTTCAGTGGTAAGAACTACAGACACTTCTAAGAAGTTGTCTGCTGGCTGTTTTTCTTTCTCTGCTTGCTTATAAGACGACCAGAGACTTTCCACTGGTGTCAGCAGAGGTGCCGCTGCCAATAGCTGGCCTTGACACTGTGCTTCCCGGAACCCCCAGGAGCTGGAAACACAGCTCTGTTGATCTGCACATGCCTCCAAAAGCATTTCTCAGAGCTCTGATATGGAAAAAGGCAAACTGAGAGCAAAGTCTGTTTGGATCAGTTTGTTGGGTTGTTTTTTGTTTTTTTCTGTTGTTGTAGCTGGACTTTTTCTTTTCAGGGGGTGGTGACATTTGTGGTGTTTTGTTTTGTTCTCCCTCAAGCCAAGCTGGCAACAGTTTTAACTTCCCCTCTTCAGGGCTGGCTCCAAAAAACTGAACAGAGCACAATTCTAAGCCTCCACATTTTCAATCTACTCTCCTACATTTCACTAATAAGTTTTTAACATAGCTTGTCTTCCCAAGCCACGTGGGATTAACGTGAGGTTGACCGACCAAGGTTGCTACTTAGCTTTCAGAAGTTTAAAAAAAGCTTTCTGAAAGCAGATAAAAACCTCTAGAAGCCATTTATGCCAGAGATAAGATGCCTGCATCTACACTTCAAAGACTCTAAGGACAATAAAGAGCTGAGCCCCTCTACAGACCCATAAAATGAGCTCATGAGCTCTTGAGGACTCCACCTTCCCATGTTTACACAGCCTGTGAACAAGGAGGCTTAAATATGTTAATATAATAAAGTTAATGCCAAATCTTCAATTCGGAAACAGGACTAACCTCTGCCTACAGTCCCAGGAGATCACTCTATCAGTTTAGTATTCTACATGCTGCTAAAATGATTAGAATTACACACGTAAAAGCAGGTTTGGAACAGTCGGGTGCCTGGAGCAGTGGGAGCCCGACAGCTGCCTTCACTCCCCAGGCTATTCATGAGGCTCCACTCTTTGCAAAAACTTGTTACACAAATGAAAAAGAATTATCAATTGGTTTTGCTGTATGGGAGAACAAGAAACAGTCCAAACTTGTACCTGGAACGATGAAACTTCTATCAAAATTTTGCTCCTGCACATTTTCTATGTAAGTTTAGTGAAACCACTTACCCTCCATCTTCTTTTTATGCTGATTGTATCACTTTAGGAGGAATATTTGGGGCACTAAATACATCTGACCTATGCAGTACTGGAGAAATGCAGGCATGTGTGGTATTTTACATCAGCAGGAGCCACTAATTCCTCTTCTTCAGTTTTCATGGGTGTCCTGACCTTGCGGGACAGACAGGACTGCTGTCTATTTCCTCATTTTACAGGCTTGAGTAACAGACACTGCCCCAGCACATAGGGAAGGGGAACGATCAGTTCTGTAAGTGATTTCACTCCAAAGGAGCAAAAATGGGAGCTGTTGCAGAGCCAGACAGGGAACCTCCATGGCACCAGCAGAAACCTACATCTGCCAGTTGCTGACTGAGAGCTGTTCCCCACCCTTTACACCATGAAGCTGTGCGCACACAGGACAAGGCAAAAAAAGACTCACACTAGATAATTACCAAGAAAGAAAAAAGTCAACCCCGAGACGTAGGCAGCCCAGGCTCAGGTGCTGGAAAGCAGGGGTTTTGTCCGCTCAGGGGCTGGCACATCCTTGTCCTTGGGGTGTTCTGGGTGCTGCCAGTAGCTGTCTGATCTTTGTGAAGGCAAATCCAACTCATTGTAGTGGCAACACCAAATGGAGGAAAAGAGCCGATTCCGGACTGCCCGTGTACAGAGGACAAACATGATACAGTTGGCACCTCCTTGGAACGTGTTACCGATGCCCTGCAAAGCCAAGAAAGGAATTGATCAGAGATGCTCCTACAAGCAACTCCTAGAGAAGAGAAAATATCACATCAGACCAGCTCTAGCACTGCCAAACTGACAGCCAGCACCTAAATGAGAAAAACAGATTCAGAAAGGTCAATCTCACATCTGGAAGCAGACCAGACGGCTAATTTGGGCTGCTGTTTCTACAGCCTGGTCTAGGGGAAGAGCAGGCTGAGCCCTGCTGAAAGACAGGCACCCAACATTTCTAGTTGGAAGCTGCTTTTCCTGCAGGGAGCAGGCATTGCCCAGCACTTCTACTGCAGTTATTCTCTGTAGCCACTAGATGCTGCTGAAATAGCTGTTGCTGAACATCCCAGGCAGCCCTTGCCAGAAGGGAGCAGATGTTCTTGCAACATACACTCTGTTTTACCAGTATGTGGTGCAGCCTGCCACAAACTACAAAAAGGGATATTAGGAGCAACAAAGCTTTATCTCCCTCCCAGATCCTCCTTCTAATGAATTTCCTGACAAATACTTACATGCAGGACAACCAGGACTGAATTTTGCACTGCAGGGGAGTTACAGAGGGTCAGAATGAATCGCACAGTGCTCCAGATGCGGAGGACGATAAAGATGACAGGGATGAGAATCAACTTCTTATCTGCTATGGAAGTCCGGGGCTGAAATGCAGGTGCTCTTGAGAGAATGGGGCGATACTCAGAGAGAGCTGCGTGCTTCCGTGGAGGATGGGAGGGAGACAAAAACGTGAACAAAAAGCTACGCACATTGGACATTTAGCTCCAAGGTTTCTTTCCTAAACAAACTAAATTTTTGCATCTCGTGGGAAGCGACACAGTTACGAGCACCAGTCTTCAGCCACATTCTGCCCTGGCTAACACTAATGTTCCTGCTGAAGCCAAGGAGTTGCAAAAATACAGTTTATCTGTCCCTTTCACAATTCCACTGAAGCTTGGTTTTAACAAACATCACTATATATGGGCCAAGAAACCAGGTCCCAACAATGTAAAAAGAAGCATGAAAATCTGTGCTCTGAATCAGGGGGTTGGGGGGCTGGAGACCATCCTATAGCAGAAGCTCCTGGATGCACTTAAATTCCTGGTTGGGGAGAGCAGGTGAATGCAGCACACAGAGCAGCTGCTGGGACACATGATGCTGAATACCAGAAGGTTCATGTGGCTGGAAAGATTATGTATCAGGATAGCCACAACCTGCAGGAAACTATTCCTCCTACAATCAGGGTTACAGAGCATACACAACTCGGATGCAGTTTACTCCTTCGCTCCAGTATTCCCAGTCCTGATGCCTTAGTTCTCCTTAAGAGAGCAAAACCCTGCTGAGTGCATTCACTGCAGCTTCCCACTCCCATGGAGTCTCTTGCATTCAGGAAGCTCCAAGTACACACTCAGCGTGTGTCCCCTCACCCAGCTCCTGCCATCATTTCTCCTGCCTCTCAGACTATGCAGGAGCCACTACTGCAAAACTCACTTCAACCACTAACAGAGCCCAAACCCAGCCCTGGCTGCCTATTGCTCTTCCTTACAAGTGGGAAATCTGCCAGCAAAGAGGTTCAGTAAGCAGGCTAACAGGCTCAGCAACATCCCTACTGAGGAGAAGAGAGGCTCTCCAGTCCAGGTGCTGCTGCCCCAGCGCTCAAACCCCCATTAAGTGAACAGAGAGCGACAAGTGCCTGCTTGCAGCACTGCTGCTGCGAGAGGGTCAGGGCTGGCAGTGGGAAAGGGACAGCAGGGTGCCCAGGAATCCCTGGCAGAGCAGGAGGGTTCAAGCCTGGCCAGGTCGGCTTTCCAGGCAGTCCCACTGCTATCTTTGACAGCAGCCGGAACACAGAGTCCTGGCTGATTTATGTCAGGTGATGCGACACAGGCACTATCCTTCCCGGTTCCCCTTTTCCAGGAATTTGAGGGCTGCTTAAGACTGCATTGTTCTTCCAGCTCATCTGGAAGATCCTGCCCCAAGCGCATTCATGTTTATCCCCTTAGCAATGCCATTTCTTCACCACAGCAAGCAGGTTTGCAGTGGGCAGCATTTTCCAATAGGACAGCTATCCTTCCCTCCCCCTCCAAGGTATCTCTGGATGTGGTTTCCTTCTGCTACTCTCAATTTAGATTTTTCTTTTCTGTAAATGACATCTGAGGTGCCTGGATTCTTCGTATTCACAAGGAACAGCAGCAAATGGCCTCTGAATTCTGAAACTCTCCCAGGACAGGGTGTCTTCCTGTATGGTGTAGGTACATGATGCCTCATGCTACAGTGGCCAGAATCCCAAATGGGGCTTTATGCTGCTCATACAAAACAATTATTCATAAACAAAAACTACCATTAGAGATCCTAAAAAGACTTTGCTTAGATACATCCAAATGCCTGACTCAGGCTTGGGGAAAGCGGACCTATGGAAGACTAACTAAAGCTGAATTTCATCTTTCACATCCTGTTTCAACTCTGACTGCAGGATTCACTTTGCACTCGTGTACATCCCATAACCCCTTAAGTTCTCAAAAAGCTTTCACATTCTCCCTGTGCTAGGTCATCGTGCAATGATGCTGCAGGCTGCTCAATCGGGTGTGTTGCTTCTCCCAGCACGAGGTGCGTTGCAGCGGGAGATGAAGCAATTCCTGCCTGGGTAGCTGCTAAATATGCAGCAAAACCTTCAAAGCATGGGAGGATAATCACATGGCATGGCTGTTGCCCAAGCTGAAAGCAGCAGAATACTCACCGCTCTGTTAATGTGCTTCTTGATGAGAATGTAGAGCACCGGCAAAGTCACATAGGCCAGTATCTCCCAGACTTTCCCTGTTAACAACATCCACAAGACCCGATCCTCTGCATCCAAGTTGACCCAACACCAGCCCACAGAAACATTGGAGGCATCGTAGCCAATCTTCTTCAGAGCAACAGCAGCCACCGTAATGCCAAGGGGGACTCCCCAGCTGAGGAAAGAGCATAAAGAGCAAAGGTTAGGCAAGAACATAGTTTAGTCCCTCCACAAGCCACAGAAAACAGGTGAGAGACCAAAGGATTTTTCATCAGCCAGAAGGTCAGCACCTATTCCTGAATATGGACATTCCCGAATGAGGCTGAAGGAAGTGTCTGATAAACAGGTATCTGACAGCATATGAATACGAACTGCAAATCCACTTCCTAGGGACTCGCTTCAGGAACCTGGATCCCCAGTCCCAAAGGGCGGATGCATAATGATCTGAGCTGGACTTGGCCCAGACAGCAGCAGTCAGGGTCCAGCAAGATGAACAGGAGGCATCCCAGCTAATCATCTTCTCTCCTAGACACAGGGGAGATGGAGGATTTCACAAGAGCAGAGTATGGGAATAGGCTGCCCAGGGAGGTGGTTGATTCACCTTCCCTGGAGGTGTTTAAGAGACGGGTGGATGAGGTGCTGAGGGACATGGTTTAGTGTTTGATAGGAATGGTTGGACTCGATGATCCAATGGGTCTCTTCCAACCTGGTGATTCTATGATTCTAAGGTGACTATCCTGCAAGACCCAATCATCCCAGAGCAAGTTGGCTGATTTGCAGTTTCCAAAACACAAGCAACCAAATCCCACACTCTGGTTCCTAAGTGGCACTTGGCACAAAGGACCAGCACACAAAGAAATCCACAATTTAATTACATCAGTGGTTTGCTATAGATAGATAGTGTGATAATTCCTGAAGGACAAAGGGCAAGTTTCTTGTCCCAAGGAAAAGCAGTGGCATTAACAGCCAAAAGCTAAGAAAGGAAAGAGGAACCATAGTCACATGTTTGAAGCCATATTCTGACTTACTCACTCTTGACAGCAGAGGCAACTACAAGGAAGCATTTAAAAGAAAAATAACCATGGTGACACACATGAGTTAAGTCACTCAGCATCTTGGGCTGCCCACAAAAAAACATGAGCAGGAACTGAAAAATTCCATGACCCCGAATGTCGAAATACTCAGCCCCTTCCTGGGTGCTGTTAACACCCAGGATTTCATTGGTCTGCCCCAGCCTGTGATGGACAAGAGAAATGGTTCCACAGCTGAAATACTGCCCTGAATGCATCACCTCCCTTCCTATATTCATCTTCATAGAAGTTCTGCTGAGCCTTAAGAGGTACAAGGGAATCTTCCTCATTAAGTGGCACAAATGCTCAGATTGAGGTTTGAGGATTAACCTCCTGGTCTCTCCAGGTGCAAAGAAAACAAAGGTATTACTGTATTGCTCTCATTGCCTTCCTGGTTCATGCTCGTCTTTCACCGACAGCCTGGAGCAGCTGCTCAGAGCATGAAAAGGATCTTCCTCCCAAAATCAGGCTCACATGCATTGGACCACGCAGGCCATCAGCAGTTGCTTAGATGAGATTATCTGAAATTCTACAGCTCAACTGAAAAAAAAAAAAAAATCACAAAAACCCCTATGGTATTCGATCTCACAAAACCCTATTTCCTACTCCTAAATAATATCTGGGTTCTCCTACTCAGAAAACCCAACAAATTTAAATATACTGCTGTAAAAAAAAAAAAAAAATAAGGTCAGAGTTAAACTTTTAGTATGTCTAGAACATTTTGTTTCAGTGTTCAGTTGGGAACAGCCAGTGCTAATCCAAGCTAGTGGTGTTACTTAAGAGCAGTTCTGCTGCAGAAAGCCCTCCCCGTGCTATTTATTGTTGAGCAGGCTGTCTAAAAACAGCCCAGACATCACCACCACCGTGGAATTCTAGACATAAATTGAGACTCGGTTTGGTAGAAACTGTGATTTTCCTGGAAACTAGGATTACAGATGCAAAGCGATTCAAATGTTTGCAATTTCAGAGGAAAAGACCATTAAGTTCAAGACTTCAAGAGAACCGGTGCTTCCTTAAAGAAACTATGCTAAGGCACAAGCACAAACAAGTCCAGCACCAAGAAGAAGGAAGTGTATTAAAGAACTTATTTGCCTAAATAGCCATCTCCATAGCAATCTGAAACCAAAAGGACTATATAAGAAGATAAAAATAGTCAAATTATTAAGCATGGATATAAAAAAGAACAGCATAAAAGAGTAAGAGAGGCCACGAAGACTTCCATGCAAGGGACTAAAAATCTTCAAGTATCTAGCCAGCAAAAGGAAGAATGAGGAAGAAAACTGCCACACCTCAGACAATTTGCACTAGTCTTTTGGAGAAATGATGATTCTTAACTAACACCAAAGACAAAGTGCATTTAGGAAGAATCTAGAAAGGATATGGGCATTTCGGTGAGCTTCATCAGCTCCCTTTTAGAAAACTGGGAGGAGAACTGAAACAATGATTTGGTTATTCTTGAGAACCTCTAAATGACAGATTCCCAAGGACTAGAAAATATCAGCGCTTTACACGCATTTAGAATAGAGGAACAGGTGAATCAGAATATTATACACATAAGTAAAGATTGGGATAAAAAGGATCCAAGACAAACAGGCAGCAGAGAAAGCACAGAAGGGAAAGAATGTCACTCCTTGCAGAGCGTGTCAAGGCTGGCAAACCCATCTCTAAGGCAGATATGAAAGTGCCGATTTCCCTGGCAGTCTATTAATACGAATAGATGCAAGGCAGCATATCTTTCCACATTAACACCAATGCTGCATTTATACAAGGTAAGACAAGGACACTTGTGCTACAGCAGCGTACAGCCCAAGCTGTATTGGTTTTCTTGTCCTCAGTATGCCTAGATCAGATTGCTTAATGCCCCATTTTGATTTACATTTCACAGCTGCTTTTTGGTTGTTGTTTTCTTTCATTTCCAGAGGTTTTTGCAAGCAGGGAAGATTAGCAGTCACCTGCCTGCATAGGTTAGACAACAAACCATCCTACCAGCAAGCCTGCAGGCAGTTCCTTCTGGGAACAGGAATTTTTACGCTGTAAAGAGAGAAAAAAAATCAATATTACGGCAATGAGCCAGTGGCAGGAAAGAGCTTTGAGCATACATTGCTAGCACAACTCCAGAGCAAATCTGCTCTAATGTATTTTTTACTTTCACCTCAACCTTAAACACCGAGTACCAAGCAGAGACTCCTCCAGAGAGACAAGCAAGAGTTTCATGGCTACGGCACTGACAGTCAAGTCGCTCACGCTTTGGGCGGCCCAAGCTGCAAAAGCTTTTACAAACTGATGATAAAGCCACAGCAAATTTTAAGAGATCCCAGCAGCTCACAGGCAACTCGTAGGGACTTAAATCCAGCTCTGAAATTTAGCACTGGCACTGTCACAATCGTGCATGAGGCAGTCCAGGGGACTAACTGGAAGCTTGTTTTCAAAGCTCATCTGTGTCTGAGCTCAACCAGTGTAAAACCAAAGCAAAGCTCATCGTTCTCTGGTCCAGCAGTAAAATAAGTGGATGTGTTACCACATGAATTTATAAGGAATAAACCTGTTTGACCGGTTTGAACCAGTGTGACATCCTAATTTCCCTAAAAAGAAAACATCAGGTACTGACTTCCAACACCCCTTTAGTCAGCACCACTAGGCTAAAAAACAGTCTTTGACTATAGTTAACATTAACCAAGTATTTGTCTTTACCAACACTTCTCCCTCATGAGTAACTGCTTGTGAAGAATAAGAAATGCGTGACAAGACTCCGCCCTGCTCTGAATCCCTTCCAGAAGTGTCTCAGAATGACTCTTCACACACTGGTGACTGCATGATCAAACTGGCAACCTGTGAAACAAGGAGAGTCCCAGATTCTTCTCCAAACAACAATACTGGAAACTTGCCTATAAATCCTTCAAGCACCATCTGCCCTTTGCCACCTTTCCTTCTGCCTTGGAGAGGTCTCCCTCACCTACTTCAAACAATTAATCAGTCACTAGTATTGTTTCCTATCAGTCACGGCAGTTCCTCTCTGTGACAGGGTTAAAGCAATCTTGCAGGACTTGTAAAGCTTTCAGTGTGCACAGATTACGGCCAAGATTAGATCAGTGAATCTGCTCTTTTTTCTCCCCAATCTTCACAGCTGATGAGGCTGGAAAGCATTAAATCAGATGGAGACGTTTAAGCACAGAGATCATTCAAGTGGGAGGCATCCCTGCCCATGACAGAGGTGTTGGAACAAGATGATTTTTAAGGTCCCTTCTAACCCAAACTGCTCTATGATTCTTTGCTCTATCACACAAAAAGTGATTAATAGACAGGAAAATTCCCAATAGGCCAGATTTCCATCAACTCTTTGATGTACCCTAACACAGGCGGCATGACCATAAAGAAGTCAGACTCCTTTTTTCTGTTCCATATTTGATGTGTGGCACATCCCCATGTGTGGCATTTCATCCTCCCTCTAATTCTTACAATACAACACTACTCACTTGAAAGAAAAAAACCTAACATACTCCAGTGTCTCATTGCATCTCATCTCAGCCTCACCAACAGCCTGGTGGATCTGTATGTGTGTGCAGTCACCTCAGGTTTCCTCACATGCAGACCTTGCTGCCAAGCAATAATTATTATGGAAGAGGTAGGACAGGAATTGAAGTTCCACCCAAAGCCTCAACAGTCTCAGAGTGAAGAAATTCCTCTTTATGTCTAGTCTAAATCTGACCCTCTCCAATTCATACCCATTGCCCCCAGTTCTATCACTTCGAGCCTTTGTAAACAATCCCTCCTCCCCAGCTTTCTCATAGCCCCTTGAGGTACTGGAGGGTCACCAAGAACCCAAGGGAAACTCAGCACTTGTTCTGATGGCTTAAAGCTAGTTCATTCCTCCTGTTTACTGCAAAATCTTGACAACACAGAGGACTGAAGGATCACTGTTTTTTGCTCAGCGTGGAGGTAGCACATGATTCCACAAGCTCCAATTGCATAATGAAAGCTTTTACTAAACATGATGTGGAAACGCAGCTCCCTAAACAGCACAAACCGAGCCGTACAGCTACACTGTGGGCTGGTTTGTCTTGCCTTCAATCAAACATCCCAAAACAACCTTCAGAGTGCTTTTCCAGCAGCCTCCTCGCTCGTAGCCTGTGTTTTCCTCTGAGTATTGAATTGCAGCAACCTGTCTGGGGAAAGGGGAATGATCTACAGCTCAGGCTGACCCTGGGAAGTCAGGGACCCGTGGAAACAGATCCCAAACACAAACTTTTGGCAGCAGCACACAGGTATTGCAAACACAAGTTTCATGATATTATTTCTAGGATGTCAGGGCAGATTGTGGAGGGAAAGCAGAAGCCAGGATTTTCAGTCATTACCTCTTGCCTGAATTTTTTTCCAATGCAACCTTAAACCAGTTCATTCTTCTTATAATGGATCATACTTAACTCTTCCAAGTCCTCATTTCTTCGCTTGAGAAGGGAGCAGCTTAAATAAGCAAGGCTTAGTTAAGAAAAGTGCAAAATTCCTGTTTAAAGGGAACTCAGAATCATAGAATCCTAGAACAACCAGGTTGGAAGAGACCCATCGGATCATCGAGTCCAACCATTCCTATCAAAAAACTTGAGAGACACTGTCCTTAAGAAGAGAGTAGGTGACTGGAGCGACCATCCAAAAGCTCCATCACCGAGTGGAGCATTCCACACACAGAAACGGTGACTCCTGCCCACAGGGTGGGTTCCTAGGGGATCCACGCTTGGTGTTCCCCCAAGAAGAGCAGACAACACCCACCTCACGATGTGGAAGCAGCAGAGCAAGCTTGTGCCCGTGGGCGAGCCCCTCACGATGATGATATAGAGGTAGAGGGCAATGGCCATGGTCCAGAAGAAGGAGCTAGTGTTGGAGAAGGTGGAGAGGGCACCCTGCAGCACGCAGTCCCACGAGGTGTTGTTGAAGTCCTGCAGCACCCCGTAGAAGTAGGAAAGGGCCGAGAGCAGGTCTGCCAGAGATAAGTAGAGCAGGAGCTGCCGGGGACGGGTCCGCAGCTCCGGCCACAGGGCATGGGTGCACACCAAGAGACTGGAACCCAGGAAGGAGAGCACGCAGGACACCAGCACGATCACCTGCTCCGAGGTGTGAAGCTCCGTGGGTGGCAACGGCATCACCCGAGAGGGAACGGGTCCTGGGAAAGGCCAGAAAGCAGAGCTGGGAGAAGAGAGAGAGAGTTGGGGATGGATGGAGAAAGATGGGAGAAGAGAGAGAAAGCACCAGGGGCAGATGGAGTGGGATGGGAGAAGGATAGAATGAGCCAAGGATGGAGAGGGACAGGAGGGAGAGAGACAGGGATGGAGACACAGAGGGATGGAGCAGGATGGGAGAAGAGCAAGAGATCCAGGGACAGAGAGGGACAGGAGAAAGAAAGACGCAGGGATGGAGTGGGACAGGAGAAGGAAGACAGAGCCAGGGATGGAGCTGGAAAGGAGGGAGAAACTCAGGGATAGAGAGATCCAAGAGAAAAGGGAAAAACAGAGAAAGGGAGAAGGAGGAAAGATTCACGGATGGAACAAGACAGGGAAGGAGACACCCAGGGATGGAGCAGGACGGGGAAGGAGAGACCCAGAAGAAGAGGGAAGAGCACAGAGAGGGACGGGAGAAGAAGGAAAGATTCAGGGATGGAGTAGAAGGAAAGACCCAGGACCAGAAAGAAAAAGGAAGGGAGGGAAAGAGGCAGGGATAGAGCAGAAAAGGAGGGGAGAGAAAGAGCCAGTGACAGACCGGGAGAGGAGAAGAGGGAAAGAGGCAGGGACGGAGCAGGACGGGAGAGCAGCGAGGAAGGAAAAGGAGGGGATGAGGAGCTAAAGGGCAGGAGCGAGGGGCGGGGCCAGGGGGGGCGGGGCGGGAGCCCGAGGGGAGCTGCCACAGAGCCTGTCGGACCCCAGCCCAGACACCACCTCCTCTCTTCAAATTAAGCACTGCCCGGAGCAATTTATTGCAGAAAATCCTGCTTGCCCATCTAGTTCAACCCTTGCCCTGGGCAGGGACACCTCCTGGATCAGGTTGCTCCAAGCCCCATCCAGCCTGGCCTTGAACCCCTTCAGGGATGGGGCAGCCACAGCTTCTCTGGGCAACCTGGGCCAGGTCCCACCCTCATCATGAAGAATTTCTTCCTCATGTCCTAAGTCTTCCCCCTTCCAACTTAAAGCCCTTCCCCCCTCAACCTACCTCCCCTGTCTCTTCCCCAAGGGGAGCAAACCAGCTCCCCAAACCCTTTCTTTTTTGGACATGGTTTAGTGTTTGATAGGAATGGTTGGACTCAATGATCCGATGGGCCTCTTCCAACCTGGTTGTTCTAGGATTCTATGATTCTAAGGCAGAACTGCCCCTGTCAGTGTTTGACCAAATGCTCTGAGGGCACAGATCAAACCACACACGTTCTGATGTCGAGGAGCAGAGATCATCAGCTCATTAATCCTCCCTGGGTTCCTTCACCCTCCTGAAGTGGCACCACCCTTACCTTCACCTTCCACATCCTTTGAAACACACCGGCTCGTGCAGAGCCCTGCAACCTGTGAGGCAGAACGTGAAATGCAGTCACAGGAGAGCACTCAGGATCACATTAAACCAATCTTAGATATCTGTTGTTAAGAAATTGCTTTTTTTCCCACCCCTTCAAAGAAGTTGAAAGCATGTCCTCATTTGCTTCCACCTTGCCTGATGCTTCATCACCTTCCGCTCAGATGCTCATACCTTGTACCTTTGAGGATCATGATGTGCTTGGTTTCCCTACGATGACTGTCGTCGTTCCAGGTGTCACGTTCTCTCAAACAGCTTAATAATTTCCCAGCTATGCAGCAGTGAAGGATCCCTGCTGAACTCAGTTTTTAAACAAGGTTTATTCTGACCAGTAAAAACACACGCCTTATCCCCCACCTACGCTTCTCTTGGCACCCTGAAACCATCTATCACACACTAGAAAAAACGTGAGAAAGATCTTTAAGAAAAAATAGCGTTTGTGTATTACTTCTGACCACTATGTCCCTTTAGTTTTACATTCCAGATTGAGAAAGAGTTCACCTCAGCTTTTGCAACTGCTTGACCAGTATTGTATTTAGACCGCATCACTTCACAAATATGTTTTTCAGGATAACTAGTATTTAATTGAACGCTGGCTTTGCCCTATTGCCATTTCTTAATATCTTTCTCAAGATTTCCACTGCTTTTCATTTTCTGCATGTGCAAAACATCCACCACCCAGCACGGCTGTGGCAATATTGTCACCTTCTAATCGCAGCTGTCCCTGCCCAGATACACATTCCTACCTTCAGTCCTACGGAATCTGCAGTTGTCCAGGGAATAGAAATATCTGGAAGCAGCCCAAAGACATGACAATTCAAAGGCAGCATCGTGTACAGCTCAGAGGAGACAGAAGTAAATATCCAAGCAGGTAGCTTTTCACAAAGAAACAGATAAAATGAAAATCCTCCTTTGAGGATTTCACCTTCAGATGCGCTGAAAGCACAGGGAGATTAAGCAACCTTGTATTTGGTAGAAAGACACAAAAAGTCTTTTTTTTTTTTTTTTTCCTGAATTGAATTCACCCCCCTGACTACTAAATGAGCTTTCTGACACACAGGCTACGCCTCACATCTTAGAAAGCATCAGCTGAGCTGCACTTACATAAATTCACCTTCACCAACTGTGAGACAGAATACATCGATATAATCTTCGTAAGAAAAAAAAAAAGGCTTCAATAAGAGGTTTTTACTATGCCTTTGCAGCTGGGCTGAGGCACAGTGCTCAGTTAACTGGGAACATGGTTATAAGTGTTAGGGCTTCTAAGGGATTACTGGTGGTTAAGCGACCCACAGTAACTTAGCACACCACAGACAATAATTGTTTGCATAGTATTATGCTATCTTCCAGGGGTTTTTTGCCAGACTGGCTTTTAATTAGGAGATGAAGATGCTTCACGGAAAATGTACATGAGCAGAAAGTTCTGGTCCCACTCTATCTCCTCCCCTCCTGTGCTCGAAGGCCAGCCCTGGGCTCACGGGGGACAGAGGACTCCAGGCAGCTTCTAAACATGTAGGACACTGTTTCACATCACAGCTTCAGTGCACACACATAGACAAGAAAGGAAAGACTTAGCACCATTTATAGGTTAGTTTCTGATACCTGAGCTCCCCTTACCACATCCACTTTAATGCCACACACACAATTACAATGCAACAATAATACCCTGACTCCAAGTGCCAACCACCAGTATTCCCCAGCCACGCTCACTACCCACAAGAGGTCACTGCTGTTCCAGGCAGTAACGTTTTCCTCATCACAGTTGTCCTGCCCTAACAAGCTCTTCTCCACCATAGCTCCATTTCTGATGGTTGGACTTGATGATCCGGTGAGTCTCTTCCAACCTGGTGATTCTATGATGAAGGCAGATGGCTCTAAAGAGACCAACTTCATTGCACCCATTAAAAAAAATTCACTGTGTACTGAAATAACCAGAAAACAAGTTTTTTTTTTTTCGTAAGAATCAGTCATCAGAGGCTTTGTTTGGGCTAAAACTCTTTAATGCTTTAGAACCACACAGTTCCTTCTCAAGGAAATCAGTACAATTGTTTCTTGCACTCATCAGCCCCTCAGGGGTAATGACATCCAGCTCCAATCCACCTTCTCAAAGAAATACCAAATTAAACACATCACACATCTTTCACCAACACAGATCCCTGCACAGCTTGGCTATGCAGACACTATGGATATGTGAGAATTTCTACCCAAGAATTAACAAATCCGATCCACTGGAAACAAAACTAAGCCTGGAATCATAAAACAATACAAAAAGCTAGCCCACAGTATTAACAGCACCTGAGTGCTTCAGTTCCAGGAGAATGAGACCATTTTTAAGTCATCACCTGATTTTTAGGTTCACTGCATCAGCTGAAAGGAAGCCACGCTTCCCTGGCTAAGAGAGGGTTTCTGAAGGAGGTAAAAATCCTCATGTTTGTCCTTTGTTGCTTTTTCTAGCATGTGACAAAAAAACCCCCTACATTTCTAGCAGTCCTTGTGCAGATTAAGGACCTAATCCTTGACTTTATTAACTCCACCTATTCCATTTTGGATAAAATCTAATACAGACAGCTTTCAATAAAGCACAGCAATAAATACATACAGGGTTGCTCAAGAACATCCAAAGTTATAACTGACAGCCTTCACAGAATAGTTTGGGTTGGAAGGGATCTTCAAGATCATCCAATTCCAACCCTCCTGCAAAGGGCAGGGACACCTCCCACTACATTCTAAGTTCTTCATAGCTGCTCCCTCCAGACATCTTCAAACAGACTGAGAAGAACCAAACAAAAAGCCCATGTATCTATGAAGAATGCTAAGCAAGAAGACACTCCATGAAATAGTTGCAGACACTATAGCCAACTCATTGCTTTTCCTCTCAAAAACAGAGTTTCCAGAAATTTAAATAATTTTATTTGGCAAAGACTAGCATCAAGACAGCTCTGTAACAAGTACAATTAGGTACTATCAAGCTGACTAGGAGGAATCTGGCATTCTCATGTGAAGTGTCATACTAGAAGTTTGGCACAACAGGAGGTGATTTTGCATATCGAGAACAGACTTTCTGGAGGCAGAATTGCAATACTCCTAGAAGTACGTAGGACCAATAACATAATCTGGAGATGTAAAGGATTCATACTGTTATTCCTGACTCCCCTTGTGTGCAAAACTACAAAGAAAAGCTTCACTTTTAGTAAATATGGCATTTGAATTAGTTCTAGGTCCTCTAGAATTAACAAATACTACATTAATTCCTACTTGATTTTGATTATGCCAGATCAAATACTGTGCCTTTCTCTGCTGCTGCTACTACTTCTAGATTCATGCCACCTTTCTCCTGCTTCCCATCTCCGTGTGGAACAGCAGCAGCACAGAAACGTGCCATCCACGTGATTATTAAGACAGTGAAATATGCAGGGCCCTTATCTTCTTTAACCAGACTAACATGACAGGCAACTATTAAAAATTTTAAATTGCTGGCAGGCTCAGCATAGGGACAGAAGAACAGCCCCGAGGCAAGCATGACAGGGTAAAAACCTGCTGGATCAAGAAGAGTCTATGAAGAGGCTAAAAAACCTGCTGGAGCAAGACAAGCCTGGGATTTGTACAGTCTTTCTTTAATATGGGACATTACATCATGCTGTGGCTGCATGGAGAAAAATAAAAGGTATTAACACTGTATGTTAATAATGAAATATAATACAAATTCAAATCTAAATAGTTCTTCCCAGACAGATCAGCTAAGTGTTTGGGCACCTGGCTGTGCGTAGTGGTAACGCGTAGCTGCTGAATGGCACCCAGGAGAGACAGTGACTACAGGTGAGTTGCTCCTACCATAGGCTAAAAGCCAAGTTTGCTTGTCATTACCAGCCTGAGCCAAGTTCACCCCAAAAGCTGGTCCTTCTCTCAATATCCAGTCCCACATTTTTGTCACGTTACTAAAAAGAGCTAATATTTTACTCTTGGGAAGACACACCTGTAAAGGACAAAAAGAGTAAAGCGACTTGCGACACGTTGATCTTCTCTTCATCTCGTCTCTGATGCAGTGCCCACTTCTTCAAGCTTCCTGTGGCATTTCTGACATCAGCCTTCTGCTCCATCAGGCACTCCAATTTCCTAGGCAACACAGTACAGCTGGGCAGCATTCCAGCCTGGATCCCCATCCGCCCTCTCAAACTGGGGAGACGCGAGGCAGGCCCAACAATGTGTAGCACTTCTAGGGCAGTATACTTGCTGATTGCTTCCTTGACTATTGTTCACAACAACCAGCTAAGACACTGCCAAAGAAACACTCACAGCTGGCATCACGCAAGGAGGGACATTAGGACAGGTTGTTGGAGATCCTCCTGTCTTCTCATTCACAAAAGGCAAGAGCCTAGAGACAAACAAAGAGCCAGTGAAGCAACAGCAGCAGTACTAAAGAAAATGGCTTTCAAGGGAGAAGAGACTCAAACCCATAAATTGACAGTTATCCTGCCCCTTAACCCCAGTCTTAAGTCCTTTAATAATTACAAGTACGAACAAGATAAACCCAGCTTACTTGTCTGCAATCCACATTTATCTCAAGGAGCTCCCAACTTTCACACAACACTGTATGGGCAAGAGAGCAGAATAATAAAGTGTCTCCAGATGCTTCACAGTTTAAGACAACTGTTTCCACTCTTGGTGGGTTCATTTGACTGCACAGCTGTGCTTTTTGGTCACACATGATATTTCAGACAGAGCAAACTTGCTGGTAACAAAACGACCTGCAAAACAAATGAAAAAGGGATCAATACTTATCTACACAAAAGCCATTTGACTTTCCCATTATACATGTCAAACAGCCTGAGATACACAAGATAATGGCCTTATCTAGCATTCCTCTGTTACTGGAAACACATGAAACGTGTGACAAGACAGCCTTCAGGGCAAAGACTCTTGCCTCACAGCCTCAAAAGCAGCCTGTTAGTCAGGGGGCCTCTTGTGCAACAGTTGAGTGTAAAGGTAAAACATGCTGCACAACTAGACGCTCAGTGACTTTCCTAAGCCTCTAATTTATTTCAGTGATCCACTGACAACACTACGTCAGTGTATTTGGAGACATCTAAGCCTTCTATTCCCCCCTCCTAATACACCAGGTTACGAGTGCAACAACTCAGGAACCTGTTTGGTTTATTTCAAGAGTCACGAGGGAAAGTTCAGTGGCTTTTACTGAACAGGATGACAGCGCAGGTGACGGGAAAAGCCCACGCCCTCCATATAATCTCAAAAGGAGACAGACAAAGGTGAAATGAAGTGCTCTAAGTGCACACCTATCAAACCAGCACAGTAAAGAATAACAATACCCACCAAGCAATGTGATAACAGAACAAGGGCTCCATTCCCTGTGTCCCAGGAGACAGCACCAATTAATTAACAAATCGCTTCTTGACTGTAACCTTTTCACCCTGAAGAAAAAAAAGCAAACAATTCCAAAACATCAAAATCAAGACTTGACAACAGCACCTGCCTTCTTGCCCTGAAAACGTGTCCCACTCTGGAACTGGCTGTCTTGTTTGAACAACGACCTAATCATCCCTCCACCATTTCCCATCAGGATCAGAACAAACCAGACTATCTCAAAGGCAATTAACAGGTCAGGGACAAGCAGAGCTATAGGAGAGCAAAACACCCTGGTACAGAAAAGGAAGATACTACTTCATCTTTCATCCTCCTCCAGGGACACATGAGGCTGCAGAGTTGCTGCAAAACTCCCCTCTGAGCCACTGAAAACTAAGCATGACAGGGACTGGGGAAAGATGCTTTGGGGAGCAGCAGAATAAGAATAATCATCCTGCTTTTAACTTTTCAAATTATCTTAGCTTCCCCTCTGCTGCTTGCTACCTATAGAATTCCTAGTGCTTTAGGGAAGGAGGAAACTAGTCACCTATCTGAAACCACTTAAAACTCTGGAAGAACATGGAGCAGCAAAACCACCTTTGTTATTCAAGCCTCACAGGAAAGGCAGCTGAAAATAATCCATGCTCAAAACCCGGAGTAGAAAAGAGGGAGCATAACATTCCACATCAGTGCCACTCAGCTGGTCCAAACCAATCTACTCAAGCCTTCAGCTGCGAGGAGCCAGCATCCTAGATGCAAATGTACATCTTGGTTGGATCTAATCCATTAACTTCTGCTCCTGGCAGCCAAAGATCTCATTTTTGTCTCACTGTCAAAGCAGTATCACGTTCTAGACAATACACAAAGGACATTAGTGCATGGCTAACACCCTCATATGCTTCTTGCAACTCAAACGTGTCTGAAGCTAAAAGTGTTTCACCTTAAAGGCACCAGATCCACAAGGGCAGCTCAGTAACAATTTGCTTAAAACAGCATCAACTCACCACATCCATGCAAAAATGAAATGTGTGAAACAGGAAAGAGATTGATTGACACAACAGGCTTTCAGACAGATGTTCCATAAATCTAGACAATACCTATCAAATTATAGTGCAGCTCATTATGGTTTTATAGAGTGCAATCTAAGAAGTCAGCTGAACAGAGACTGATGTTCTAGACACAGCACTGATATAGACAAGAATGTGTCGCTACCCCTAATGTTCGTGCAGAATAAACTCTTTAACAACTGTTTTGCATAAGACAAGATATTAATTCTTCGTGATTTGAGACAGAATTATCAGTTGTTGGGGCTATTCTCCTGGAGGAAGGTGACCCAGTCTGCACAAACCACACCAACTCACATCAATCCTGAGCTAGGCTAAGTGGCTAGATGGAAAAATTGTGCTTAACCTCACTTTGTCTGTGGCAACACAGCAGGAAAAATTTGTTTGGTGGATCATGTAACCATTCTAGCAATAAGCATATAAAGAAATTGCTACTCTAAAACAACAAGCTGATGGGTGTGGAGGATGGAGACAGTCTCCTGTTACGGAAATACTGCATTCCAAAAAGAGGTAAAAAGTCCTGTCAGGTAAGATCTGCAGCAATTGTTTTGTCATCACTGAAATATGTGATACCATATGCTTCATTTAATTAAACACATTTATTGCAAGTTCATTCCCAGCATTGTGTCACCCTCCTATTGTCAACAAGTGGAGGTTTAAGCTATGACTGACCTAGTCACACGCCTTGAGCTAGGACCTGAGCAGTTTCTCTGAAGATTTCAACAACTGCTGGAAGCCTGATTCCAACAGATCCTGTCGCTGGTAGCTTCAAATAATTCCTGTTTTGAGGTAAAACAAAGCTGAGTTTTCATCTGCGAAATTTGTGAGTTAAACTCAGCAACAGGAGAAAGCTTGAATGAGAAATGAAATAACATTTTTCAGGCTTCAGAAAGATTATGGCTGGAAGAGACTCTTGGTGACCAGCGAGTTCAACTGCCCGTTTTGTTTAAGGCTAACTTCAAAACTAGATCAGGATGCTGAATGTCTTTGATACAGACTACATTAATCACACACTGTTTCTAAACCATTAGAATTAGAAGTGGTATCCAGCTGACTATTATTCTTGTTAGGATGAATCGGTATCCCACAGAAAAATAATCTTAAAGCTTTATCAACCAAACCACTAGACTGGTTGTAAAGCAAGAATAAATTTCCTCCTTTCTGTCAGAGAAGTTGTCAGACTTTTCTATTATGAACCTTCAGACAGCAGAGAAGTGTCTTGCTTCTCCAAACATTCTATTTTCCTGGCTTACAACCTCACAAACAGATTTTCCTTTTTAAGGTAAGAATACATTTGATAAAACCTGACTTTGATACACATCCTACGACACGTGGATCGTGGGCTTAGGGCAAGTCTCTCCAAAAATATTCAGACTAATGCTGTATTATCCCATCGTCTACTGCAACACCTGCGATATGACACCAAGGTAGCCAGAAAATGGTTCTAGGCTATGACTCTTGGCAATGCTTATTAAGCATTGTTATTAGCATACTTTCCCAGTCACTTTCTTCTCCTCCCAACTCCCTATAGTGTTCTAATTCCCAAAATATAGGGCACAAGCTGCTTAACTTCTGTTAATTTTTTTTTTTTTTTTTTTTTTTACTAATAATACAGCAGAAAAATTCCTTATGAGCTAGGAAAGATATTTACCAGTTTCTTCCAGTTCTGTGGTGGGAGACGATCCAGCTGGCAGTGACAGCCGAAGCCCATCACAGCTCCCAGGTGACCCCAGCTTCCCACTGCTAGCCCTGATGTGCTGCAGGAAAGCTGAGAACAGGCTCCAGAGCGGTATAAACACCTGCTTCAGAACCCAGACTCACTGCAAACTCAGAGTTCCGGCTGTCTTGCTATAGCTGCGACTCCACCCCACAGCCTGCCAGCCTCACAGCTAATAAGGAAATAGGACAATACCTTTGCAGCGAGTCACAGGTGGAATGAAGAATAAAGAAGAGGCGATACCAGCAATTCCTTTCTGCAAAAATACCTTCACATTTCACACATGGAACTGAACGCATTGTTTTCCCTTCCCCTTTACACAATTCCTTCTCCAGACCTTACCTAACTTAAATAAAACAGTCAGAGAGCTTCATCACCCAAATGGTTTAAGCAGAAGCTAAAAAAATAGTTCTGTTAAATCTGCCCTGTGGTCATTTATCAAATGCCATAAACAAAGATTCTCCCCATACAGCATCTTGGAGAAGGTCTTTAAGGACTTGTCATTTTGGAGCTTACACAAGCAGCTGAGCTACCGACTACATGTACAGAAGTGCCATTAATTTTCAGGTAGACACACACAGTCGTGCCAAACAGTAAAGCACGGTGGACAGCCCCATCCAAACCTGCAACACTGCCGTACCTCCTCAAAGCAAGGCCACCCTTTTTCCTAGCCAGCTGCACTCTGCAGCAGACAGTAGAAACTAAGGACAAGGAGCTATTTAGGGGTTCTGCTGATTCAGTGCTTTGGGAGAGGCCTGGGTAGAGTCCGGTGCATTGCAGGTTTCAGAGGACTAAGCCACACGTCAGCATCCATGACTCATTAACCAAGCAATGTGCAATCATCAGCCATAGATCATCAGCCCAGAGTCAGAGTCGTCCGTAGCCCCTGGACTACTCTAGCTCATCAGTCCTAAACCCCAAAACCTGTGATTTATAGCCTAGATAGACCTGAGGAAAACAACCTATCCAACCAATCAAGTTCCTGACGTGTCTCCTCAATTCACTCTGCTGGAACAGAGAGGACTCTTGGAGGCTGATTCATAGCAGATGTTACCGTCACAGCAGTTCGATCCTCTCTTCCTTGTTAAGCACAGGCTCCTCCTTTTCCAGGGCTTCAAGAGATCTTCACAGAAAATCCCAGTGAATGTGCCTCTTTCCTTTCTTCCAAGGCCCGACACACTCATTTTTACTCCTCTGCCTCAAAGCACAAGGCTTGAGCATCAAAGCCCACATGGTTTCTCTCCTTGTCCAACTTGCATTAGGGAAATTACATTTTGACACCCGCTACTGCTCAGTCACTCACCACAATAGCCAGAGAACTTCAGAAGAATCCTAAGCACCAATAGCTGAAGTAGTCACCATGCGCTACCTAAGCCACCAGGAGATAAGGTCAGGGCTATTATCAGCATGTCATCTGGCCTTCCCGTCTGCCCAAGGAGACAAGATGGACACTGACACCAAAGCTGGTGAAAGGGCAATAGGATGCGTGCAACACAGTTAGGGAAGTTACCCTCAGACGTTCCCCAGGAGCACATCTTCCTCCCCCACATGTCCCCTACCCAAGGTTACTTGTACCAAAACAGTGCCAGACACTGCTACTGCATCAAGCTTCATCCTCAAGTGGCTCCTGAGATGAATAAAGCCTGCATTTAAGCAATACTTGACACAGGTTATATCTAGCTGCACAAAATAAAGGACTAACATCCTTTTTAAGTTGCCTTTCAATTAGTCCTGAGTGCACTGCAATATTCTACACAAGGTAAAAGCCTTGCATCTTAGCTGCTGCCTTTTTACAAAGTAGTACAGGGGTAGACCCACATCACCAGGGGAGAACATCTACAGGGAGGCTCGATTGACAGAGATTAAAATACTATTTTCAGCAGTATAAAAGTTGTATACTCTAATTCCTCTTACCAAAGCCTTCTCTTGCCCACTGGGTGAAGGATTCTTATTTCATGTCGTTTCAGACAGGCTGGGAGCAGTTTTGATGCCTGGTCACTGCTCCTGCAATACATTCAAATGCAAACAGAAAGAAATACATAAAAATTAAGGCTGGAATTAGAGTCCCAGAGTTTTATAAGCCCCTTAAGCTTAGTCTCTCTCTTTGGAAACAAAACAATGGCTCATGTGTTATTAACTTGTCTCCATTTGCATTAAGAGATGGTCTGTACCAGTTACTGGAAGATTACTGGTGTTCTACCTTCAAAATACACGAAAACACAGGCTTGCCTACAAAATGGACTAGTGTGTTTGATCGTGTACTCAAAACAAGATCCCAGTCATACAAAGAAACCTGCCAAGGAGAAATGTTCTCCATCCAGCTGTAAAGAACAAGCAGAAGTAACTGCTTTTTTTATAGAAAGGAGGCCTGACATCTTTTCAGCACAAAAGCACTAAAGGCTTGTTTCTCATTTAACCAGCTTCTTTCCGAGGCCAAAGTATCTGAGCGCAAGGAAAAGATTTTTCAAGATCTGTTCTAAAAACCTTCCAGCTGCCCCATGCTTTCAGGTGAGGTTCACGCATAGAGACATCAAGAGATCAGGACAGAAACACCTTCTCTTCTCATCATTGGTATGAAAACTATTATTGCGTCGCTTACGTTATAAGCCTGACTGTCCTCTGTGCTACAGAACAGATCAAAATATTAGAGAACATGACTAGTCAGCTAGCAGCAACAGACAACTTAGAGGCTACTGTTTTCAGAGGAGCTTTTCCTTGCATGCTCTGATCAAACACCCTCCCTAAAGCTTATCCACAGTTCTGTCTGTCAAAAAGCTTGTCAAAACCACCTTTCTGAAGTGAAAAGAGAGGTAAAAAGCCCCACAAAACTAGTTTTAGAGGATCTTAACCTAGAATCCAAGGAACAAAGCTACAAGATTCTCTAGCATGACCTCAAAGTGGAGCTGCCCAAGCAGTGGCTTTAGCATCACGTTACTGCTCCAACACCACTCACCCCTCAAATATTTCTTTTGTGCCTCAGCTTTCTGGAGCTACTTAAAATGGGTCAATTAATTTCCTCTTGTAGGGAGAAAACACAGTGTGAGACGGCCAGACAGAAGTGTGGTCACCAGATGTGCCCACACTCGGCCTCCTTGGGTCAGGTGCAGAATGCATGGAGTACAAGGGAATGAAAAAGGAGCTTCATTATTTAAGAACCCTTCGCCTCTCTTACTGTTTGGAATTTAGACTGAGCAGGTCATTTCACAGAGCCCAGAGCCAGCAGTTTTCATAGCACACGTGGCTTTGTTGCCTTCATTAAACCTGAAGCAGAGTCCTACGTGAAACACCACTTGGAAAATACTTTATCCTGTCTGGCTACAAGTTCTTCAAAGGATGGAAGAGCTGCAGTCTCATCCTGTCAGTGTTCAAGGGTTAAGGTCCAATCTGAAACACCCTGCAGCTGCCTGCAAATGTTAACATGTGCAAACCTAACTCTGGCTGGAGTGGTGCAACTTCAACAGAACTGGTTCTGAATTCCATTAATGGCAGAAGCAACATAGTCACCAGAAGAGAATGGCATTCATCATAACCCAATATTACATGTTGACTTTCTTCTCTCTGGTCTATGCAACAAAACAAAAAAGCACCTCACAGCACTTCTGTTAATGAAGCCAATAACACTTTCAGTACGTGGAAACGCCAAAATATGCTGACAAACATACAGTTAAGAAAAAGCCAAAACACACTGTAGAGATAAGAGGTCGGTTGATTACACATGAATACGTTTTATATCAGAGATATATTTTCCTACCTGAAAAGTAGGGGAAATAACACCAAAGCCTGAGCCCAGCTTGATCTGTGCTTGAACAATTAGCTCAAATGGACCGGTACTTACTTACCTCTGATCTGAAATGATTTCTAGTGCCTTTTTCAATCCTCACCTGAGCTAACGCTTCCCAGTTTATAGAAAGGACTTCTCCCATGCAGTGTGACAACTCACTAGCTGATAGATAATCCCACTAGCATTTCACACAGACACCCAAAACCTCATGATAAGCAGGTGAGTGATGCACAGGGTGCCAAACACAGGTAAAGCCAAGCTTCACAGGATTGAACTGGGGCAGTGAGGAACAAAGCCAAACACAGCAGAATCGAGCTTTCTTCCCCCCACATGAGCCTCAGGTTATCACTTGAGCTATGTTATTTATCCATTCCCTTATGAAATGAAGGTGCAGTGTTGTTGAGCCAGGTAACAACACTGGAAATAGCACAAACCATCCTCTCCATCCTAAGTATAGCAGGAGGGGGGGGGGGGAGGGGGGGGGGGGAGGTGGCTGCCAGCTCCTCACAGATCAAAGAATTAATCACTCTGCTTGCATGTGTAAATGCTAGACATGACCATGAACTGCAGAGTAGCTAATACCACACAAATTCAGTTAACTTGTCACCTGGATGTAGCAGCCAGACAACTGAGTTACTTACTGCTCATTAGACTCAAGCAGCATCCTCAGCGTTCCCTGTACAGCTACAGCATGTACAGTTGGAACACATAGATTTGGTTTTGCTGGGGTGCTTTTCCTTTCTGGGATCCCTCTAAAACTAGACAGACCCCACCATCTCCAACCCCAGTGTTCATTTGTGTGCGAAGGGCTTAAAGTAAAGGAGCCACAGAAGAGGAAAGTGAAAGAAAAGGGAAAAAGGGAAAGGGAAGGGCAATTACTGTAGCACAGTAGTAAAACCGCACTTTTAGGACCTCTGACAGCTAACCTACCTGTATGTTTTGGCACAGACCTCCACCACGTTCCCCAGCCCCACTTAGACACAAAAAAGGCTTTGGGAAAAGCTGGCAGGGAGCATAACACGGGCAGATACACCGAGTACGCCTGCAGGGAGGGCACAAACAGACACAGCAAACTTACCTGGAGAGGCAGAGGTGACCACACAGCTCCAGGTTGGGGATGGCTGCTGGGGTCTCAAGGAGAAGTCAGCAAAGCAGAGGCAGATCCCCTCTGATTCACTCTAGTCACTGGGATTGCAAACACAAAGGGAGGCTCAGGCCTGAACAAGCCCAGACAAGCCCAAATAAAGCCTCTTCCTGAGCCTGCCCGGTTACAGCAAATCCAGCCCTCTCAGATGTCAGAGCTGGGTACCACCAGCCAGCTCCCCCGGCCCCCTCAGACCACACAGGGGTCACACACATCCATCTGG
Source organism: Coccyzus lansbergi (assembly GCA_033558105.1). Classification (NCBI taxonomy): domain Eukaryota; kingdom Metazoa; phylum Chordata; class Aves; order Cuculiformes; family Coccyzidae; genus Coccyzus; species Coccyzus lansbergi. The sequence goes on along the minus strand of JAUMJK010000188.1, from coordinate 305,487 downwards.
GACAAAACAGGACGCAGTTTCTTCTGATGCAGCATCACTGACCTCAGTAAAGCTGAAACACCCCAAACGGGAGCAGTTCAATTTCAGCACACTCGTGCCAGGGCAGGATTTCATCCGTTTCACTCCAAGAAGTCCACAGGAGGAGAAATGCACCATTTATCCAGGCTTCTTCCTGGCAAAGGAAGGCAACCCACAACTTTGGAATCGCGTAAGAGGCTCCAGCAATTGGGGAAAAAAAATTTAAAAAAAAAAAAAGCAAACTGGCAACTGAGACATACTGCAGCAATGACATCAGAAACGCATCGGTGCAGGACCCTGGTTTGAAATGCACACCCCAGAACCCATCCAGCAGGGTCTAGAGGCTTCCTTCCTGCCAGCCCATCCACCACCCATCCCAAACACACTCCCATCTCTCTCCCCAACACTAATTTTGTTTCAAATGGTAGGATGGTAAAAGGAGGCTAAGGCACCTCATTCATTCTCCAGAGAAGCACTTAGTGTGCACACAGCTAATTAATAACAAGCCCTTCAGAGACAGAACTGCAGCAGCCTCCTCCCCACTTACACAATGCAGATATTTTTCCTTTCCTCTCTATCAGTGAAAGTTCACAATTACTTTTCTTCATAAAGCTGCAGGGCCAGATTCAGATTCCAGCACAGCACAAGCTCAGAGTAAACCTGATGCCTTACTGGATGAATCCACTATTACCTACTGGAGAAAGTAAAGAATTTGCCTCATTCTGTATTCAATAAGAAAACAGAACTGTGTGAAAAGAAGCCAAGAAGAAGCTTTGGGGTTGCATGGTTGTTTTTTTTCTTTTTAAACATCCAATTCTGCAGCATTTTTCAACCAACAATTAGAGCTACTCTGAAGTTTGCAGTGCCCACAGATCTGGTTGCACTGAGGCTGTGCCCCTGCTGTAGCAGCAAATAGCACTTCCCTCCTCTGCCTTCTGCCAGGTGCCCTTGCTTCCCTGCAGCAAGATGCACGGATGCAGCTGGGGGAAGAAAAAGGGGTCAGGATGCACAGTGTGATGGAATCAAGTGGGATGGATGGGTCCCTTCCAACCTGGTTGTTCTGTGATTCTGTGATCTGACAGCTCCAGAGTAGTCTTTCTTTTTTAAAACACATCTCCATAAATAGGCTTGAAAAATAAACTAGCCTTATGCACTGAGTTCCCTAAGCTTGTACTCTGAGGGGGTGAGCCTTTCACCCCAACATTTTCTACGCAGGAAGGATGCAGAGCAGAGCATCCCAGGAAAGGAGTACAACGTGCTAAGCGGTTTTAACAGCAATAGGGCCAACTCTGCATTTGCTCACACAACTCATCAGGGCTCTCCTACTTCACAAGGCTGAGATTTCCACCTTGCTCAAACTTCAACAGACAGTTTTCAAATAAAGTTATTTTTAAAAGCTGAACCCCAACAACTTCTGAACAGCTGAGAGTTCTCGGCAACCCAGGAAACCCCATCATTTCCCCACTCAGTACCCTCCACAACTCCCACCTCCTCATAGCAATTCAGAGTTTGATGCAGAGATGGGCTGATGTGGTACAAATAACAGATTTCAAGTCTTCAAGTCTCTGCACTTCAGTTTATGCAGAAAGCAAATATAAAAGTTACGATAATAAAGTACAAAAGGAAACATGCAAACCATATTCAATCCAGATGGCAAGTTTTCTATCATCTCTGCCTTTAAGTTAATAGTTTACATGATTCATACAACAAATAACAAGAAATGACTTGATGAGGGAGACAGAAATAGCAACTGATTGTATTCCTAACTCTGGAAGTGCTACAAACACCTAAGTTCTCAAAGCATCAAGGATCTCCCACCTAGGAAGAGTCACTGTTTGGCAAGGGATGGGTTTGATAAGCCATTCAAACAGAGAAAGCAATAGCCAAGAGGTCTGATAACTTCTGATGACTGGCTGCATGATTTCATTTACACATTGGTCACTAGTACACTGCAGCACAGGTCTGGCATCACTCAAGAGATCAAGCCAGTCTGCAGCCTTTTTCCAGAGATATTTTCTGGTGCAAGCTCTACTTCGCATATACACTGACCCTCATGCAAGCCAACAACAGCATCCAAGTGCAAATGGCTACAGCCCCTTTGACAATGAGCATTTGGACAAGCACAATGAAGAGATGTGCCAAAGCAGCTCTCTGGCACTGAAATGAGAAAGTGTGTTACAGAGAAATGTAGTCAGTGACTCAGCTATACTCCACCCGCAGAGACCTGGATGAGAATGCCCTTTACACTGCATGTTTCTACTGATGCTGCATTTATTTCCATGTTCATTGCTTCTCCTAGCTGCCTCCTTTTTCTCCATATATATCGCAGACCTCCTCTTAAATCACAGTCTGGCCCTGAAGAGCAGAAAACGCCAGAGTGAAATAGCTGCATCGCCCAACGCAGCCAAAAAGGGAATAACTACAATCTCAAAGGTGGCCTGAAGGAACCAGGTTGCACAGGGAGAGCTCAGATGAGTTTCCACTCTAGCGTGCATGAAATTACTTCTTTTCCTCCTTTGAGTTTTGTGATCCCTCCCACCCTCTTTAGCCCAGAGCAGCTGCACATCCTTCCAACATGGAGTGTTGCTGCTCTCCTGATTTGGGATGCTGCCCGGTGCTTTGCCTGCAGCGCAACAGAAGGCTCCCCAAGCACGTGGGTCCCCTTGGGTTGGCCTTATGGTATCACCACAGGTTAGGGCATGCTTGGAAGCTCCCTTGAAAAGCAGGGTTTGAAGTCAAAGTGCTTGTGGCTTTCCAGGCATGGGTGGGTACTAATCTGACAGACCCCAAGCTGATTTAAAGCCTGGAAATACACTCCTGTTCACCGTTGGATGCCGCCACCACCACAGCAATAACTGTATTGTTGTGATTTCCCAGACAACTGAGATTCTCTATTTGAACAGAAGGATTAAGGTGAATGGCCTTGTTAAGTGCACAGAGCTTTATATAAATAGTTTGTGCCTGCCCAACAAGCCCTTCACCTGCTATCATGACTATTTCCCAGAGGCCAAGTAAAACATGCCTGAAACATCACCCTAGGTCTTCATACAAACCTGACAAACCTCAATAACCTGTTCTACATCTTCCAATGCGGAAACACCTTGGTTAGCCTCTAAGCTGGGAAACTTGAGCAACAAGCAAATGGAGACGACATCCAACTGCAGTGTCATGTGTTTGAACAAGTTCCCTTAACTTAGCAAAGAGAATGCTGTGCTCTGATAGAGCTGGATTAACTACTCATCTGTACAACCTCATCACCTGTGTTAACAGGAGTTACCACAACGACTATCAGCTCACACTGAGGAAGCACTAACCTGAATCACCTACCTGCCATGTGCTATAGACTAAGAGTATGAAAGCACATTTCACCCACCAAACCAATTTGAGATGACACGATTCAGGTCTAAGTATACCATTATTGCACTTTTGCAGCTAGCGCTCTGGTCATGTTTTTACTTGCAGCAACCAGGTGGAAAAGGGCTGGAGACTAAGACACATTAACCACCTGGAATTTGAACATAAGCGTGAAAGTTCTATAGCTGCTACAGGAACATGAACTATAATCTGGAATAGTTCAGGTCAGAAGGAACCTTAAAGATCATCCAGTTCCAACCTCCTGCACTGGGCACGGACGCCTCCCACTGGATCAGGTTGCTCCAAGCTCCATCCAACTTGGCCTTGAACACCTCCAGGGACAGGTCAATGAACTTGCCGACTTAAACTCAGATACAAGTCCACCTTTCCTCAGCTCCTCCGCAGATTCTTTCTCCCTAGGCTGCAGACAAACACACATGCTTTGCAGAGACCAAGTCTTCAATAGCATAGTTGAAAGCAGGGTTAAGTAATTAGTATCAGTTAGCATATAGCAAACACTTAAAATGCTAAATTACTGACACTCCTATTCATCTTGCAAGTCTGAGTTACCACTTTCACAGCCACATGAAGTATCTAAGTCCTTCAAATCCTTGATCTAGTTGCAGCAGCATTTGGATTTTACCTGTCACAGTCTGCAAATACACCTTTTGGTGCTGGGCTTTCCTTTTGCTTCATGTTTAAGCATAGTGTAACTGGAAAGACTGCTGAAGATCTGGCAGTAAGCATTCAGTGAGCCTTCCCAAATCACTGCATGGTTGGGTTGTCAGGGATCCTTTGTGGCCCAGGCTGCTCGCCGCATTCTGGCTATGTTTATATCACATCATGATCGTCAGAGGTTATTTTCAAGAGAAAAATGTGTGAAGGTGGTGGAAGCACTAAAATAAGCACATCAATAAGCACTTCTGAAGATGTATGAAGGCATATTTTGCACAAGAAGGGGGAGAAATGTCTTCAGATATAAGGAAAGACCACCTCACAGGTAATGGTCTAATGTACAAGCTACCCCTATACACCAAAGACTAATTAGCCTCCCTCATCAGTGCACAGCAACTCCGGTCTGGTTCTGTGTCCTGAGATGCTTCTGTCTCAATAAAAAAAACCCATCCAGACATCACCAAAAGCACCACCTCCCAGAAGTTCCTGGTCACCAAGAATGCTGGCAAATTCTCTTCTGAAACATTTTGTGGGTACAACAGCCTATGAACATTTCCCCTTTTTGCAGGAACAGGAAAGGGAAGCAAAGAGATTTAGCCTAAGGAACTGTACTAATTCAAGCCCAGAACAAGGGATGACGTCCCAGGCAGTTGAACGTTTCTGTGATGACTGAAACATCTGACTACTCGAGCTCAAGTGCCTTATTCACTCTGATAGTGTGTTTAGCCTTGCTCAGACATACACCAGTTGTGAGACTGGGATTTTTCTTAGTAAGAGTCTCTCTCCCTCCTGCTCAGATAGAAACCAAAGCAAGGACTCACACACGTCCACAGTCTCCGTGCTGCACAGGAGATGTTATGCAGCAGTAACTGCCAGGTGCAGGTACACCTCAACACTGATGTGGTTGCAACCAACCTGTTAGAAATGACTTGTGCCACTGACAGACTGAAACACTCAAAAGATCATGAGGCTGCAAAAGCCCAGAGCTGAGACACTGGTACATTCTACTTTTCTAGTCCTGTCTTCTCAGGGGAAGCAATGCTACAGGAGACCCAGCAGTCCCATTAAACCTCTAAAGAGCAGGCATGTCTTCAAACAGTTGTTAATCTCCTGGACTGCGTCACTCCTCCAAGTCACACCCACTTGCAAGAGCAGGGCCTGGATGACACAAGGATTCTGTGTTTTAGACGATGGAACGAATCAAGTGCAGCAAGTTGGAGACCTAACTTCAGATGAAAATGATAATGCAATAAAAGAGAGACTTTTGTACTGAGGTCATAAGAGCAAAGAGTCACAAGAAACTTAAGTCATCGAGCCCACTCCCTTGGGTGCAGTGTGGGCCAGCCCAGCCTACCGAGTGGATTCATCGGCATTCCCACCACTTCCTTAGCATTTCCTTCAGTATTTGACTTACCTCCCTCCGAAAAGCAGCATCTCCATCAATCTTTTGCACAGCTTTGCCTCTTAAAGAGAGAGAATGCTTCTCAATTCACTCATTCAACTAATCTCTCCAAAAACACAGACCAAGCCTTAGAGTTTGCTCTGTCAAGAATCCGGTAGGGACTGAACTAAGAATAGAACCTAAGGTGAAGGACAGAGCTTGCTAGTAGGATTAGCTGGTGCAATTACAGGTAGCAAATCCCTGCTTCTCAGAGGCTTTATCGTTAAGCAGCAAGAGAAATACCTCTTTTCTTGGCGAGGTGTTGTGGTTTTTTTTTTTTTTTTGTTTGCTTCTCAAGACACCAAGGCTGAAAGAGCACAGAGCAGCTGAAGGCTGCATGACTGCAGCTTGGTGTGCTTCTGCTTCCCTCTGCTGGGAGGCAGGCAGCCAGCAGACCCGGAGAGGGGACACCTTGTCCTGGCATCCTCTCCTCCTCAAACCTGAAGCCTGCAGGCAGGCACACAAGGTCACAAGGCTGCAGCGGTACAGATGGAAGAATCTCTTCCAGATGCAGCTGGGAGAAGCTCATCACATTTCTCCTACTAATTCACAGATGGAGACAAAAGGTCCTTTTGGTCAACCGCTTAATGAAACTTGGGCTTTTTGCCATCTGCTCCCCCTCCTCCCTCCAAAGCCCGGACTGCAGGTATCTTTATTTTGTTGCATGCTTCACATATGCGGAACCAGTAGGGTTTTCAGCAGGAAAAGAGGTCAGGTTCAGTTGTGCCACATGCAGACGCGCTCAGGGAGGGAAGCCTGTGCAGCAGCAGGCATACACACCTTTGCACCTAAGGACAAGTGCCAGAACCCCGACAGCAGTTAGTTAGCCTGGCCATGCTTTCTCTACCACTGCTGCAAGCCCTCAATTCCTCTTGGACTGACTACCATGGAAATAAATACTTCCAATCCATCCTTCTCCAAACTTACTGACCATTCTCACCTAGGTAAAAGCAGCTTTGAACCCACTGAGGCGCCAACTGCATAGAGCAGTCATCAAGAACAGAACTGCAGCAATTCAAAGTGGTGGAAAACATGGATGCACAGGGCTCTCATGTCTCCTGCCTGCTAAAGCTGCACTTCAGGACACATAAGAACACAGGAAAAAAAAAAAAAAAATCAAGCTGCCCAGGCATACAAATGCCAGTTCCACGTTCACTGGTCAAGAGACTACTTTTAGATTTTGTGCCATACAGCTAAACACATCAATACCAACAGGACTCGGAGATAAAAGCTTTGTTACTAGAAACATCACCACATATAAATCTGAGTCAGTTTCTTAAAACAGAGTCTGAAACTAAATATCAGCTAAATATTAATATGATGAACGCTACCTACCAACAGAAGTACGCTCATCGTATGCTGTATTCACCTTGTGTTTTACAGGAATAGTCAGAAACAGTTTAGCACTGCAAGATTTTTTTTCTCCATACCTGAGGTCTCCTGTAAACCCTGCTTCTCCAATTATAAGTTATCAGTTCAGCAGCACCACAAGAAACTGCATATAAGGTGATCTAAGCAAGTGTCCAGTCTCCCCTACTTCAGTATTATGACTATAGGATAAGGAGTTACACTAACAGGTTAACTTTGAGACAAAATTTAAAAGCCTTACCACACCTGTTTGCAACATCTTCCAGAGCAAAGCCGCCAAATTCTGCTTGGCTTGCAGGCTGTGCTGTCAAGAGGTCCAGCAGCATCGCGGGACACCCCCTTCATGAGCTGTCCTCCAAATCCCCTGCATCTGTGGCCAGCAGCCCTGCAGGTGGTCCATAGACCAGCAGAGTCCTCATCCACTCTTAGGCCTCCTCTTTGGGTGCAATTGTCCTAAGAGAAGCAGAACCGATCAACCCACAGCCTGCAGTATTCCGCTGCAGCAACAGTGTTTTCATTGGGGTCCAAAAAAGGCTGTTTCCACTTGAAGAGCTTTAATCCCTAGGAGGTAGAACACACAAACTGCATTCTATCACTCTACAAGCCGCACTTTATCTTACTGTTTCCCTCAGCATACAGTCCAGATATCTTGCGCATGCTGCAACGACAGTAATCCAAGGATCACCTGCACTGCAGCAGCAATTCACTATTTCTTTGGTGTACACTTCCTCTCCATCAATACCGTTGCCACATAACATGCTGCATCTGTCATTTTACTCCCTCGAACACGACAGCATCCTGGCTGAGGCAACTGCAGAGCAGATGCTGCAGTGGTGGCTTCTCACCCAAGTTCAATTTGCCTATTGGAGCGTTACCGCTTCCTCATCATGACCGTTACCTGCATCATTCCAATAAGCCCCTAGGGACATGCCTACACACAGTAGCATCCCTTGTTGCAACTGAAGGACATTCAGGAAAAGGACACTGCATTCTACTCGCAGCCATAATGCAATGGGCTTGGCCAACTCAACTGCTTAATGACTGGGAGGGGGACGAAGCAGAGCACAGGACTTGGCTGTCACAATGCTTGCAGCAGCATCTTTCGGTTGCATGCCATCCGTTGTTCATTCCTCCCCCCCTCCTCCTTTTCTCTGCAATGTCCTTCTTTGCTGAAGAGTTTTCAGACAGGGCTTTTGCTGCAGTGCATCAAAGAGCGGGTGGCTTGCCAGCAAACCACAAAGTGTTCTCTCCTCTTCCCTTCTCCCCTTCTACCCAAGGCACTCCAGCTGATACTCAGTAATCAGACACTCAACAGCTATAGGACTGAGCCTTCAAGCAGGAGCAGGTCTTATTTGCACCACCCCTTCTTTAAGCTCCTCCAGGTGTACAGAAGGATCCTGCTCCATTTTACCCTCTGTGTGCCATAACCACTTTTATACAGCTCTGCAGAGCACTCTTCTGCCCTGGGGCACACTGACTTTGCCAGCTCTATAGCCAAGGCAGCCTCAGATTTAGGAATATTGCCAAGGTCTGTGTCCTCAGGGCTGCAACCCACTGCTCTAACATGCATGCTTTCCCACAATCCAGGTTCATTCCAAGATTGGCTTCGAGGACCAGTTTCCCCTGCCCTCCAGTTCAAGGATATTTGCTTCAGGCCCCTCTTTGCCTAGAGGGGTTCAAATGTTGCTCTCAGAAGCACCCCAAGCACGTTCAAACCCTTGACAAACTGTCAAGGTTGCATGTTCTGCTACTGACAGTGCTCCTGCATCAACACAACAATGCCTTCTGTCAAAGAATTATGTTCTTCACAATAGCTAAAAAGTACACCCTGGTATCCCCTGGGAGAAGGTTTGTGTGGGGCAGCATTTCAGAGCCTGGGAGCTCCACACTACTCAGAACATAGCACCTTAGGGATAACCTCAACCAGCATTTTTCTCCCCAGTTTGACAGTGACCTTCGATGTTGAAAATGACTCTCCACACAATTCTCCTTTATTTAATAAAAATCATACATTATCAGCCAACTCTCCACCTCCTCTGAACAACAGAGCTGGCAATGGACTTATGACTGGTGCTAAATTACAATCCACTGGTATTTTAAACCTGAAAATTTCACCAACAACTTGAGGTCAACAACTACTTCAAGGCCATTTCCATGCTTTTAGTGACTAGAACAGGCTTTTGTCTGCGAGCTTTCTGGGACAAGGACTTTATTTTGTTTTCACAGGATTCAATACAACTTCAACTGCCAAACCAAGTGAAGGGCATCTTCAATAAAGAACAGAATTAACTGAAGATGAGCTTAAGACAAGAGCAGAGTGCTTTCTATTTGTCACAACGAAGCTTTTAAAGTGAAGTAGGCTTTGCCCTGTGTTTATAGAAGTACAGTTATTTGCAGCAGGACATTGATGCAAATTAAAATCCATTTAGGTTTGCCAAATTTTAGTTCTTCCTCACTCAGCAGTAGGCCCTCTGCCTTCTCAAAAGATCAGTTGTCTGTAAAGGAGGGGAAAGGCACAAGAAGGGTCACCGAATGGCAACCCTGCTGCAGCTTAGCTCTCCCAGCATAATTAGAAATTGTAAAGGCCAAGCTGGAAAAAATTACCTCTTAAGGACATTTATGTCCAGACAGAGGTAGGAGAGAACACAGTTAAGATTCCTGGCACATGGGAATTCTTGTGTTGGTGTGTCAGACAGGGTGGGCAGAAAGCAATTTGCAGCAGCGGGTAAGGCTTTTAATACCTTGGTACATCACAGAACCGAGACAGCCAACAACTTCCCCAACCCCTCGCACTCCTGATTGCTCTGGATTCTGCAGTGACAGAGCTAATGGGAAGAATCTGCAGAGGTTTTGCAAGAAGCAGCCTCACTCCCTTGCCCTAGTCCAAATGTTTCAGGTCTGTGGGAAAACAGGCACCTTCCCTGGAGGGGTTTAAGGGACAGGTGGATGAGGCACTGAAGAACATGGTTTAATGATTGCTAGGAATGGTTGGACTTGATCTGGTGGGTCTTTTCCAACCTGATCATTCTATGATTCTACCAAATGCTTGACAGTGGGAAAGGAACACATCTTCCAGGCAATACCAATAAGCCACGGACTGGGGTCAAGCAGCATATATTAAACTCCTCTTTTCTACAAGAGACCCTTCCTCACATTGCTTCTGTATTTCTGCACTCAAACCCAAACATCCTGGAAGAAGAAAGTACACAACATGTGAGTTTGCTGCAGCACTAGATACCCACAGAGTATGCCAGTAATGAAACAAAAAGCGGGGAAATAAACACATATTAGCTACATCCCCACAACCTAGCACACAGTCTGCTCTTGGACTATGCTGCATTTGCCTTAGCAGTACCTGAGGCAAGAGTTAAAATAAATTATAGACACATCCAAATATCTAAAGGATACAGCCTTTTGCAATGGGCACCAGGCACAGAATCCATGACCTTCTCCAAAAATACACACTGTCATTTGACCCCGTCTTGCTTAACCGTTTCTATACCAGCCACTGATAAGGAAAAGGCAGCAGCAACAAGCAAACCACCCTTTAAATCCCACCCATGAAGCAGAGTCACCTGGGGCTCTGCTAGCGGTGCTGGCTGTAGCCATAAAGAATTTGGTACCTCATGCCTCTGCAAGCTCTTGAGCCCCAAAGCAGGTGCTTAGGAATAAGCCTCCTCACAATTTATAAAGCTAGTATTTCGAGACACCTTAAACTTATAAAAAAAGACTCTAGCAGAAACAAATACTCCAGGCAGCTCAGAATGCTAAAACCCACTCTACAATCAATACCGCAGCCAGAAAAAGAGCACTGTTCTCCAGATCAGACTGGCATTGAAGGAAGAAATCAGTTGAAATATGGTCTTTCACCACACACAAAGCCTAGATTTCCAAGGCGTTGAATCCACACATGCTGGCTCCTGTCATATCACACTATCCAAAGGTCTAAATATCCAAAAACTATCACACTATCCAAACATCAGCATAGCACAAAAGTTAAAGGTGGCACTGAAGGCCCTGCGAACTCCAGCTATGGTTTAATATACACTGAGGACACCTTCCCACATGCATAAAGCAGGAGCTGCTAGGGCAGCACAGGATGCAAGAGGACAGACAGCATGAAGTACATATTCCCTCTCCCAACCCTCGCACTCCAGTGTTACTCGGTCTTTTGCAACTTTTCCTCCCCGTGCTCAACACTGAAGGGTTCTTTGCCTTCAAGTTCCATATATTAGCATGAAATCAGTTATACTTCACCTGAGCATATTATTGCTCTGACACTTCAGGACAGGGGCTACTATTTGAAACACACAAGCCTTGGATGTGGCTCATTTTTGTCCTCTATAATCATTCTTATTTTCTCTACCTGCTAGAAAGTCACCTTCCCAGATTTTGAAGAAGACAGAGTGAACCCCTTCAAGAGGTTCTCATGTCCACTTCTAGAAAGTGGAACTCCAGAGAACATAGATGCAGTTCCCATACTTCTATCACCTTTAGTGAAGTCCATTCTATTTTAAAGCAGTTGTTTTAACTTAAGGCAGAGGCCAAAATGCCTCTATGCTGGTTACCCTTCCACAATGCTGGAACACCCATGATCCCTTCAGTGATCTACATCAAGCCTACTCGCTCAGCTACTTTTGCTTTGTTCCTATTCTGCCAATTAAAGTGGTTCTTCATAACCACCACAAACTTACGCATAAGTGCTTTGTAAATGAAATTAAGTCTCTTAGCTCATTAATATGATGACATAAGGAAAAGAGAATTAAGGTACTATTCGTGGGCAGCATAAAGTCTGCATCACAACCACTGGAGTTTCAGTTACTTTAACTTGTGATTTACATCATGCAAAACTCCAAGTTCCATCCTTACATCTGTGACTCCCCTTTTATCTTCAAGGCTTGAGGTCAGTGATCTCCCTGATGAAAGATCTGAAAGTTTTATTGAATTTAAAAGCAGCTGAGGGTGCCTCAGGGCTTGCCTCTACCATCAGCTTACATTGCGTGACCTTGAGAGACGAGGCTTTGGTCCCAGCTTCCTTGCTCTGTGATGAGGATAACACTTACCTTCCCTACAGATCTGACTGACTTTTCTTAGTCCTTGTGCAAGCACACACACAAAAAAAAGAGCCACCACAATTACAGATCTAATCAATGCAAACATACACTACTACTCTCCAATAAAGTTGCAGACACAAGTAATTGCCTCAGCCTCAGTGGGGACAAGAACACCCTTCCTGGCATCAAGAGACATGACTAAAAAAGGCAAGTCAAATATTTAGTCATTTCAGATGCTGCTAATGTCAGCAGCAGCAGCTCCACAGCAGCAGCACAGATCTAACTTGGTATGTGTGGTGACAACTGATTGCTGAGAAGCTTCCCCCCCCTTCTCTCGCCCCCTAGACACAAAATATGAAATCTGCATCGACAAGGATTTCAGCACTTCACTGCTATTTCAACAGAATTAATAATTGCTCAAGCCACATTTTTCCCCTTGCCCCATTCATTCAGAGTGCGGAATTGCTAAGAAGCTGCATTTCAATTAATACAGACATTTTTACACTAGGAAAATGCAAGCTGCTAGCAGATATTCATGATTTTTTTTGTTATAATACATACTTTACACTTAAAAATTCAGTCCTTGTGCTGTTAAATTGTGTTTAGACTGCACATTTCTCCAGAAAATGCAAGTCAAACTTCTGCAGAGAAAGGCTGTGCTACCACATTTCCAATGCAAATTCAACTTCTGAAGGCTGTAGCACAGTATTAGTGCTTGGAGGTGATACAAACCTAAGGAAAGCTTTCCTAACACACACTTTTGAGGCTCAGTTCAGCAGACACGAGCACACAAGGACATGGTCTTTTGGGGAAAGGGTGCTGAAGCTGAGGCTGTGTCCAGCCATTGCTGGAAACAACTGGTTTTAAACAGATCGCTTAAAAATTAGAAGTAAAAGCAAGACATTTGGGGCTGCAGAACCCCCCCGTTTCCAGCTGGCAGCTCCGGAGAGCTCGGGACAAGCAGGGAAAGGGGAATCCCTGGCTAAGGCTGCTGCTTTGCAGATCACTTGAAGGAGAAAAGCACTGGCACTACTGCACTCTTAAAGCTGCAGTGTCCAATTTCTCCTCCATCCTCCAGCCCCCAGTTTCTTGGGTGGGGGTTACAGGGAGCTGGAGAGGGGGACACAGGCTGCCAAGGCAAAGGGAAAGGGAGGGAGATGGAGAAAGTTTCCTTGCCTTCCTTGGAGTTGTGCATCAGCAGCAAGGCAGCGCGTCCTGCTGCACTCCTGCAAAGGCTCTGCAGCTGAGCACAGGGCTCGGACTGCAGCACAACTGCACCAGCCTCAAGGCATTCAAACCCCTCCACCCCCTTGGAAAAATCAGCAGCACAGACCATGCAAACCCACAGCTCCTGACAAAGTGATTTTAGTAGGTTTAATTCTGTTTTTGTTGTTGTTGTTGTTGTTGTTATTATAAAAATGCAGATTATAAAATACTTGACTGATTCAGCATCCCTCATATTGGTCCCAAGGAGAATTAAAAAGACAGGGAGGAAATAAACTGAACGAAGTTGAATTAGCAAGCACACACCAGAAGTTAGACTTTTTAATCCTTTATCAATTATAAAAGCCAGCCCTGCAGGAGGAAGGACCACAGCCGCTTTGAAATGCCTCCCACCCCAAAAGGACATGCAACCCAGGTTAAGAAATCCTCCCTCCCACTCAAGTTCTCTCTCCTTACCCCAAAGCTGAGCTCTCCAGAGTGGATTTCTCAGAGATGAAGCGTTGTCTAGAGCAGCAAAAGTTGCAGACTGCTGCTCCTGGAAGGGAGGCAGGACCTGGCATAAGTAGTGTCAGACGGGTCCTTGCACTGAAGTGATGCTGGGAGAGCCCAGAGCTGTTCAGACAGGCAAGGGGGGGTGGGGGGGAAAGCAGGGGGAGGGGGAGTTATAAAGTCTTAAATCCCTGACACTGCAAGAACCCTGATCCTATAGGATTGTATCTAAAAAGCAAGTGCTCACTCTCTGTGCAGCTGTATTTCCTGACAAGGTGGAGACTGAGCTGAGTTCTCTCACCTGGTGATGTTGCTCTTGCAAGAGGGGAAAAAAAAAAAAAAGGAACAGCAAATCAGGCATCTGCAGAAGGCTCTGAAACACTCTGCTCCCACCTGAGCTTGGCGAAGTGTGGGGTGCAGGCTGGGACTTGCTTCCAAGTCAGCAGTGGCTTCTCTAGCAAACAGAAGCAGGGAGGATGCAGGGAGAGTGTTCTTTAATCAGCAAGGACAGGGGATGACAAAGAACAGGGAGAAATCTCATTCTCCACGGTATTGTCTTAACTATACTAAGAATTCAGACAGAAGCTGCAAGTGTATATATTACATTTGAAAAACAAACAAAACCAACCAATAACCCCAAAAGATCACACCTTCCACAAACTTTTAACAGCTCCAATATTTATTCTGATTCAAACATCTGCCTTTAGCAAAGCTATTTTGTTTTAAACCAGCTCAGGCCTAGAAAAGTTTTTTGCCCTGTGCACATATTATTCCTGCTTCCTATTGCTTTGACTGTTCCATTGATTACGCTATTGGAAGTCTGTAGCTAATGAAGTTGTATAGACCCTTTGTATTTCCTGGTGGGTTTAACCCCTTTTTCATGGCAGAGAGATTCTGTGAATGATTCTGAATTCTGATTCACACAACGTGAACCATTTTCCTTCCAGTTCATGGAAGTGAAAGTCAGCATCAAGCATCAAAAAGAACCGGTGTCCAGAGAAGGGACTTAACTTTATGTTCTAGAGTTACCAGTTGCCAATAATTTCTGGTTTTGCTATTCTAGGCTAGAGCGCTAAGTGAGACTGAGGAAGGAGAAACCAGCTTAAACTCAAGGGTGTTCAAGGACAGCACCAGGGGAACAACTGAACCAGGCAAGAGCTCTACAGCAAACTGGCCCTGGAACCAGCAGCTGCAGAGTGAAAGTTTCAAAACATGTTAATTTTTCATCCACATACTTCAATGCACCACAGCAAAACGCCAAGTGTGCATCAGGGTCAATCTAAATTTATTATTGCCTTTTGATACCACCCTTGAAAGCTTTTAGACCAAGTTTTCTGATATGCTGATAACCTACAGCCAAAAGAGACCTGGCACTGACTGGAAAGCCTTTTCCTTCCTTTTCACTTTCATTGCTTCTCCATTTGGAGATTAATTTTTTGACTGGACCGCTTACACCTGCCCATCAGTTGTGTAACCGTAACACAGAGGATACCTGCTCTTTGCCAGGTGAGATGCACCTTATGCAGATGAAGATCTGCATCCAGCACACCAGTCGTTACCAGCCACCAACTTAGGGTTCAAGGGTCCGAGTCAGTTTTTACTTCTTTGGTACCTCTCACAAGACAGCAAACTCTGTTGTTTTGGTTCTACAAGACCACAGAAGAACAGCGAGACACAAAGCTAGGTATTCAGCTTTGTATTTATAGTTACTCATGCCTCGCCACCAGCATGGTGCTGCTGCAGTGCCTGCGTGGCAGAATTAACACTAAGAGGCAGGATATTCTCAATATAAACCCCCTGCCTCTGCAGACCCTCAGTGACACCTGGAATCAGGCTAAAACCAGCAGCCAGAGACTCCCCTGAACCTCCAAATGCTTTATTGACATTCTAAACAGCTTTACCAAGGCTTTAAAAACATCAGTTTAATGAACCATTTCACAGTACTTCAAGGCCACTCACTCTACAAACCAGAAACACTTAGTTAATCTGTAGTAGGGAAGAAAAAAGCAACATTTAAATAAAACAAAGCTCCAATGCACAGCCTGCACACAACATGCACTGAGCAATTCACATCATCCCAAACCCTGCACCACTTTGCTGCTGCACCACAGTCCAGTAATAGCAACACAGTTATGCATTTTGGTGCATTTCATTTTGTTATATTTCATTTTGTTGTAGGAGAAGAATCATGTTGTGATGAAGGAGTTTGGTTTTAAGGTTCATCAATCTGTCTAATCGTCACATGGCTTTAAGATGAGGGCAGAAGGGTATCTTTTCAAATTTACTTTCCCATTCTGCTGTACGACGCTCAGAGAAATCCTCTGACTTTCTTCAGCAGTCTTGGTATTCATGCAGTTGAGCTGTTCTGGAGTGCAGCAGTCCTGGGCTAATCAGCTTTCTGACATGAAGCGCAACACAGCTCTGCTGCAGTGTTATGGCATCAGATACTGTTTAGGCCATGATTTATACAGCAACGTGAGGGTGGTTTGTAGATAGTGCTTTTGCTTTTATTACCATTTCCAAAACTTCTTGAATAGAAGAAACAACGTAACTGCAATGGTTAGATCGGTACCACCCAATAAAGGTGGAAACGGTGGTAGTCAGCATTGCACTGGCCATTCAGAATGGAAAAGCCTCAGAATGAAAATATGGATGTCAAGGTATGAGCTAAAATATTCCTAGACTGGGAAGCTTCTGTATATTTAAAAGCTTTTTCTCACATGTGCTATTTTTATACTATTAATTTTGTTCAGTTTTTTTTTTTAAATCTAGGACAAAATGTCCAATCCTAATGGGTCAGAAAACTTACCAGCACAACAACATCCATTACTAACTTCACAAGTTCAGCGTGTCAGTCTTCATCAATATTTACCTAAAATATAATAACTATTAAACTCCGATCTAGTACATTCTGGGGAACTTTGGGTAGCTGGATGATTACAGCACTCCCTGGACACCTGTCTTCCATCCATATTTTACATCACAAGCCAATAAAATGACTTTCTTACTTAGCCAGCCCCACAGTTTGGGGAAGGCCAGCAATGTTCAGTGGACAGAGAACTGCCACAGTATCGCTAAGCCTTCAAAAGCTTGTGGCTTTAATTCCCGAGCACTCCAGAAGCTGTCAGAGCCAGACAGCAACACAAGACACCTGCCTTGAGCTTCTTTCTCAAGTTAACCGATCACAATATAGACTTAACAACAGTGGAAGCTTTGAATCAGAGAACTGTTCACATTAGAGACCAAACAAGGAAAGGTTATTACTTGGAAAACCAAAGGCAGAGAGGAGGCAATCGCTTCATCTGTGAACTACTTTTGCGTATCTTTAGTAAACAGAATCACCATGTATCACATCCACAACAACAGGCACCAGTAGTTGTTTTATGATTATTTTTTCCCCTTCTCAGATAGGATAGATACAATTTACTCTTTTCGTTAATGCACTAAGAGGCCCTCAGGAGCCACACGGAACGTCATCAGCTACCAAAAGCTAAGCAAAGCTTTGTCCTCATGCACAAGAGGAAGACAGTATTTCCCTAGATTAAAATAAACAGCACATTTAGCCTATAACTTCAATTTCCTTCCTCATTTAGCCCAAGACCAAACAGGGGACTGAAGGCAGCTCGTCCTAGTGCTGTAATTCCTGGGGAATTTGCCAGCAATTTATCTTTAATTTGCTGATCGAACTGATGAGAACATCACTTTGTTCAAACAAAAGGCAGAAAGCAGGGACAGCTTACTTGATTGATCCGTTCTGGTTTGATTCGGGTAGAATACTTGGTGAAGATTAGCACTCCTTATCCCCATCCCCCAATCCCTTTCCGCTTGTCACTTCTTTTACCGAGTCCTCGGGTTGTGGCTGCATCCTGGTTGGTGAGGGATGGATGGCAGACTGCACCATGACTGCAGCAGCACTGCTGAAACACTCATCCAGACAGGGTGACACAACTTTACACCGTAGCATTAAGTCATGTTTTAGTCCCATGACAGGTTGGGGCCAGCAGCAGAGATAATTGAATTAGCTCGTAATGCCGTTCTCTCAGGCTCCCCAGCTGGGTTAAGATGCTTTCCTGCCCCTCTCAAGTTGCACACCTGCGAAGCATTCGCTGGACGCGATTTCTACAGCTTAAAAGCTACAGTTTAAAAAGGAAAGTCATCAAACAATGGAAACAGAAGCTCATAAGAGGCAGTAATACTCTCTCACCTTGGAATGTCTCAGCTTGACTTTTATACTAAGCTCTTTAAGAGCCAAGCTGTCCAGAGAGAGTAACAGAGCAGTCAGGTCTTGGGTACATCACCTGCAGCTGCTACAACAAGGCTCCTGCATAGATCAGCTTCCCAACCTTTAAACATACTATATCTGGATGCACAGAGATGGTATTGTTTGGTACTAAACAGGTGTAAGTATTTAAACCTCAACTTTTTTAAACTGGATTGGAGATTCCCCTCTTACCAGGGCTTTTCAAGGCTTTAAGTAAGCATATCTAATCACAAACCAGCTTCAAGCACAACTGCAGCTCCAGAATTCATTAAGTAGCTAAGTCATTGACTTGCCCCAACAACCATAACAAAGCCCCTTCTTTCTTACTCTCTCCCACACCAGTTTAAAAACTGCCGCTATGATTTTTTACAGTCTGGTTTTCCAGAAGGCACAAGATAGTAATTTTATTTGCTAAGAACCCCAGCTGCTATACAGCTGTTGTTTATTGCTTTGCAGCAGAAGTTAACAGTCTTACTCAAAGTCACGTGAATTCGATAATCTAGAACTTCAGAGCCTTCCTAGAAGCTTATAGAATCATAGAATAACCAGGTTGGAAGAGACCCACCGGATCATCAAGTCCAACTGTTCCTATCAAAACTCGTTTCCATACTACAATGGCCGACCAAGCTCCACAGCCCCATGACCAAGCAAGGTTCCCAGCTCATAAAACACCACACAACAACTGAGAAATGATAAAGCATCCACAGAAATTATTCTTGTATTTACAACCAGATCTATAAATCATTGGCAGTAGATACCTTTGCAGAGACTAATAAATTCAGCAGATATCAGTCAAGCTTCCTCTCGATTATTTCATCAAAACTTGCTTTACTGAAACACATCTTACCTCTTCTAAGCAGTACAAACCCCATCCTGGCTTAGTTCCACCTCAAGACCAGTCTGTGAATGCAAAACCAGAAAGCAAAACCTGCCCAATACATCAAACTCCCTTTCAATACTGGTTTTCCCCCCCTCCCAACTGAAGGGCCACATGCTATGGAACAGCTTTTCATTGCTACACCAAAATACAGTCTTCACTCAGAATTTACAAGCTCCTTTCTTCAGCTTAATACTCCTTTCCCTGAAACACAATCTTCAAACACCACCCCAAACATTGCTTCTTCTTACAGAGCTTTTATTTGCTTGTAGAACATCTGGCTACTTAATGCCCCTTCCTTTGCTAACTACCTTTTATTCCTTTATTGGCATCACATGTCTCATTTATCGCTCTGGACCAATTTCCCTTAAAGGAGCATGCAACTGAGTAAGCCTGAAGAGGCACTAGCAAAAGCACATTCTGATCCAAACCACCATCCTGATAAAATCTTACTTGCCCCAAATTATGAGATGTTAGAGCTCCTTAGCGAAACAGCAGAGATATTTTTAACGTGGTCAGAAAACCTATTTTATCTTCTGACCTTCAACTCAGAAATAGCTGCACCATTTTTTTTTCAGAGACTTCCAAAAAATGACTGCAGAGAGCGACCCCCGCTACAATTCCAGCCTCGATATTTGAGGTTTGGCATCATGGAACTAGTTGAAAACACAGTCTCTCAACAGGAGATGTTAAACAACTGCCACTACTCCCAACTTCCAGCTCTATTTATAATAATAACAGGCTCAAGTGACCATGGCCTCAGCTGTTCTTCTCATTCAATGTGCCAGAAATATGCATCAAGGAGATATGCACTTTAGTGATTTCTGCTAAAGTAGACAGCAACCTCCCTTTTTCTTCCAGAACAGAAATTAGACTGTAAAAAGGGAATTGCCATTCACCGCTTCTGCGAGCTAAGCAAGCTTTGTCACCAGGTCCTTAATGGGTTAAACCCATGGCTGTGGGACACAGCAGTGATTCCCCTAAGCTTCTTGCTAAATGTACTGTGCAGTAATATCACACAGAGTGGGAAGGGGAGACCTCTGGAGCCGGATTATTTGTCCAGAGGGCTCTTTCAGATGCATTATTTACCCCCTCACCAAGTTCAATTCGTTAAATTTCATCACTTGAGCTCTGTTCGTGATCTGCTCTCTGCATGGTTGCAGAAACAGGGCCACCGTTCGAGCCATTCAGGCTTTATCCACTCCAAAGCTGCATTCGTAACATGTTCGGAATCATAAAGCAACGTGGAATGTGAAGCAGGATAGACTGCAGTCTCCTCATCCCTGCTTTGGAATCGCATCTTGCAGACAAACCCAGGTGCTAACATGACACCTTTACAACACCATAAAGGGTCTTTTCGAGATCAGGGCCAAACGCTGATTGGAAAAACCTCCGGAACACAAGTGTGAAAAAGGTTACAGCATCAAGATATTAGACTGTAAATAGAATTCAAAGTTATATCATAAATTTGGTGCAAGGCTTGTCTTCTCGGAGAGAAGCCTCCGAGAACTTATAAGCAACTTTCCAGTAGCTGAAGGGGCTTCAAGAAAGCTGCGGAGGGACTGTTCACAAGGGCTTGTGGTGGCAGAACTGGGGGCAATGGGGATAAACTGAAGAGGGGCAGATTTAGACTGGATAGAAGGAGGAATTTCTTCACTATGAGGGTGGAGAGGCCCTAGAACAGGTCGCCCAGGGTAGTGGTGGCTCCCTCATCCCAGGAGGGGTTCAAGGCCAGGCTGGATGGGGTTTGGAGCCCCTGATGCTGTGGGAAGTGTCCCTGCAGGGGTGGAACTGGATGGGCTTTGAGGTCCCTTCCAACCCAAACTATTCTATGATTCTATGACTCTATATATCTCTCTATATAAATTAGACCAGCCGATGCAACTGAAGGAAACACAATTGTTCTTTTAGTCACCAAAACTCCTGCCCTCAGCACAGCCCTTGGTCTGATGCTGCATTACAAACCTCTCTAACCCAACTGCACTACACCAGAATGTACCCGTCCATGCAACCACGCCTGATGCAACCCCAGAAGTCGAAAAACTGCGATCCCCTGTGCCCAGAGCGCAGTCCCAGCAGCAGGGCTGGGCTGGAGCCGGCCGAGGGGCTGCAGCCCCAGGGACCCCTACAGCGCTGCCTTTTTTTTTTTTATTTTCTTTTTCTCCCCCACTCTCCCGACCGACCGACGGCTCCCCGGCCCGGGCCGACGCCAACCGCAGAGTCTTTCTGCGGTGGGAGGAGCGCGCCGGCAGGCGGGGCGCTGTGTCGGGCCCGCCCGCACCGCCGCCGCCGCCCCGCGGGCCCCGGGGTGGGAGGGAGGTGAGTCGGGGAGGGGATTGTTCGTTGTCGCTGCCGCTGGGGAGCACCGAGCCGGGGGTCACACCGAGCCGAGGCCCCGCGCTCCTCCGGCCACGGCCGGGCTGGGCTGCTCGGGGCGCACGCAGGGCTGGGCAGCGCGCTCAGCCTCGTGTAGGGGTGCGGGATGGGGGCAGGATGAGTGCAGAGCTGCAGGGGGAGTGTGGAGGGTGCAGGATGGGTGCAGGATGGGTGCAGGGGTGCGGAGTGGGCGCAGGATAGATGCAGAGGTGCAGGGTGGGTGCAGGATGAGTGCAGAGCTGCGGGGTGGTTGTAGGGGGTGCAGGATGGGTCCACTATGGGTGCAGAATGAGTGCGGGGCAGGTGCAGAGCTGTAGGGAGGGTGCAGGCTGAGTGCGGGGTAGGTGCAGGATGGGTGCAGAGCTGCAGTGTAGGTGCAGGATTGGTGCAGGGGTGCAGAGTGGGTGCAGGATAGATGCAGAGGTGCAGGTGGGTGCAGGATGAGTGCAGAGGTGCAGAATGTGTGCAGGATAGATGCAGAGCTGCAGGGTGGGTGCAGGATGAGTGCAGAGCTGCAGGGTAGGTGCAGGAGGGTTGTAGAGTAGGTGCAGGATTGGTGCAAGGGTGCATGGTGGGTGCAGGATTGGTGCAGGGGTGCAGGTTGAGTGCAGGGTGGCTGCAGAGGTGCTGGAAGGGTTCAGATGTGCAGGATGGGTGCAGAGTGGGTGCAGAGATGCAGGATGGATGCGGGGGTGCAGGGCTGCAAGACAGGTGCAGCGGTGCACGGCGGTTGCCGACGTGCAGGAAAGGTGTAGGATGGTTACGGAGGTGTAGGATGGTTGTAGGGGTGCAGAGTGGGTGCAGAGTGGATGCAGGGGTGCAGGAGGGGTGCAGGGCAGGTGCAGGATGGGTGTAGGGGTGCAGGATGGCTTCAGAGGCTGCCCCTCTTCCCCTGGTCACTCTGTCCCATCCCGTGGGAAGCATTCCAGACCCCTCCTCGCCCTTCTCCTGCCTGCTCACCTCTGTCACCGTGGGTACCAGTCACCGAGCTCTTCCCACACCTCCAGGACTTGGGAAGCGGAGCAGCTCACCCCCAGGCAGCATAGGGCGGGTGGGTAATGGGGTTCTGCTGGCTGTGACAGCGAGGGACACGCACTTGGGAGGTGAAACCACCTGGCTTTGATGCCTGTGTGGCTGAGGTGGTGCTTAACACACTGTGGTCATTTTTCTTACTGCAACCCTGTCCTCCTCGTTTTCCAGGGCTTTGGAATTGACCCTGTGCTGGGGCCAGAGCTTGCTTGATTTTTTGGAGCGAGGCTGTATCAGGGCTGCATTGGATGGTTAATAAGAAGGGCCAAGCACTAATTAATGCATCTCCCAGCTTGATTTTTACGTGAGTCTCCACCTGACCTTTCCAGGAGCTCATGGTGAGGGTGTTCCTGCTCCTATGTTTGCATATGCCGAAGACCCATGTGGTTTTCCCCATTCTCAGTCTCAGTAGCCCTTTTCTCCACGTGTGATAGGTGCAGAATCTTGTAGGAGGCCCAGGCTGTGCTGCATTTGGCTATGCCTCTGTTAATTAACAGGAACCAAAAAGATCTTTTGTATATGTTGCATACAGCTGAGGAGCCTACAAGGCTGAAATGAGCTCCTGCAAACTGGAGCTCTGGTGATTGTGCAAAAGAATGCACAGTCTTATCCTTTCTGCTGGGTTAAGCTCTTACAGTGTTCTATGTGAATCGGGCTTGGGAGGCTTTTCCTGAAGCCTCACTGAGTTAACTTTGTTCTGGTAGGCTAGGAGTTGTTTTTAGTGTTTTATTTTTTGATGTGAACGGTGGTGATCGTCTGATATGAAAGCGGTAAACAAACATCACTGGGTTTACTGAGCCTATTCCGCACAGCGTGGCACAATATTTTGCAACTGAGAGTGTTGTGAAACTGGTTTTCAGTTTGCTGGGAAATACATGTGACTGTGTAGCTGAATCTGCCAGGAAACTCTCTGGCCGATTCCCTCATTTCTTTGCTACGTGGAAAAGAATGATGCACCCAAACCCTTGCCATTCCGTAGAAGGTACCTGCTCTTCAGGTGTGGTCTCTGTCCGGTACCTGCGTCCGGGCAGTATGTCAAACTTCTCCAGGTTCCTGGAACAAAGTTTGTTCAAGCAAATGTCAATATTACATTATTGTACAGAGAAACCGTACATCTGCAATATAACCTCATAGTGGAGAAAGGAAAACCAAGCCTCTGCCCAAAGTTATAATTATTTATACTGCAGGCAAAACCTCAGGAGCAACATTTCTGCCCCTCTGCAATGCCTGCACTGTTTGCTGGGTTCCTCAAGTGAGTAGATAGATGAATGCTCCCAGGGAGGCTCACCAGGGTCTCAGTTGGAGACCTTCAGCATCGATCTGAGCTCACATGCGAAGCACAGCTAGGCAGGCAGCCCTGAAGCAAGGAGCTGCCACAAATTGCCTGCATTTTGTCTTCTTGCAGCCAAAAGGTTTAGCACAGTGTGGGCTGAGAGCTGGGATGTGCTGGGTTGTTCCCGGCACAGGCACGATCATTTTTTCTCTACTGTAATTGGGTGTTTACTCTCATTTACTAGAAAGGGAACAACCTGCCTTATCTTGCTTGCTCACCTGACCATTGATCAGAGTCTACTGTACACTCAGCCACAGGAGAAGTGAGGTTTGCACTGAGGAGGAGCTGTGAAGATAAGTTTTCAGCTACTTTTGCCTCTGCAGTCTCTGTAAAGCTCCTGTATTACTCAGGTGAGTCTGCTGGGAGAGAGAAACATGAGATTTGTAAAACTGCAGATTGACAGAGGTCTTCATTCACATATCCAAGATCATTTCTTCTTGTATGGTCATGCAACTGCACCAGGAGAAAAAAGCCATGTACTTTTTCCTCTTATTGTCAAAAAACGGCTGGTTTTCCTACCCAGGTCAAATGAAAAGGTATAAATTTATTGACCGGAACCAAAAGTTTTTAAAGAAGTTAATTCTCTTGTGGGCTGTGAAGGCTCCAATCAAACACAACTTCAGAAAATGAAATTAAGAGAATGAGATAGCTAGTGTAAGAGCTAATGCTTGATGTAATGAGAACAGCACAATGGTTTATTTGCTTGTTCTGGATGACGTCTCTTGAGATGTTAAGTCATTGCTGTGTTTCTAGGTGTAAGAATTAGACTGTCTTTTTTCATTTCATTTTCATTTCATTAAGTTTTCTATGTTCCTTTCTCTTAAAAACAACTTTATTTGAGGTTCAAGAAGTAAGAATAAATAGGAAATGATTCTAGAGGTTTTTGGTCAGCTGTTGCAGTGGTTTGAGTGGTTACTGAGGGGAGCAGGCCAGAACGGGTGCTGACACATGCTCTTCACTTGCAGGAGACAGAACACAAACCTCACATTGTCTCCTGGCTGCATACACAACCATCACGAGGCAGCATCTAGATTGGCTCATGTCTAGACTGAATTCGAAGGGCTAAACTTCCCCTGTGTTGTTTCATCAGACTGTTTCTCTCCCAGTAGCT
The DNA here is from genome assembly GCA_033558105.1 of Coccyzus lansbergi. Taxonomy (NCBI): domain Eukaryota; kingdom Metazoa; phylum Chordata; class Aves; order Cuculiformes; family Coccyzidae; genus Coccyzus; species Coccyzus lansbergi. The sequence goes on along the minus strand of JAUMJK010000188.1, from coordinate 280,877 downwards.
CATTAGAAGCTAATTCAGCTCCGTTGCTGAGAGCGGTGGGTGCACACGAATCATTCAAGTGCAGGTTCAAGAAGAGTGTGTGTGCTGGAACTGCTAGTGGTCATGCTTGTCTCTGAGCTGCTGTGACAATATTGACATGAAGCGATGCCAAGGCAGCATGATACCACTAGAGCAAAGTTCTAAACAGGAGGTTGTTGAAAGCAGTAATTAATTTGCAGGCATTTGTGTTTGTAGCCAGCTCTGAAATTTGTGTTAAAATGGATTTCAGTTACACAATTTGAAGGCACTGGCACCCCCTCTTTACCTCACAGAATCATAGAATCTCTAGGTTGGAAAGGACTCACTGGATCATTGAGTCCAACCATTCCTATCAGTCACTAAACCATGTCCCTCAGCAGCTCATCCACCCATTGATCCCACTCATGTGTAGGAACGTTGCTTATGCCACTGAAAGACCTCAGGTACACACAGTCTTCCACTTCTTGGTTTGCATAATGGGGCTGCGGTCTTTTCAAGAGCCCCAGGGTTCAAATCATGGAGGGGAGGAGAGGCCTTTGGGTGGAGAATCCAGTCACGGAAAAGCAGGTATCTTGCATTGTATTTTGCAGTGTTGCAATATGAATTGACAAATTTTCTTTTTTAATTCTGTCCTTTAGCCTTCCTGGGTCTGCCTCATTTCTCCCAAGATGCTGGGAAGAGTTCTGTGTGCCGTGTTGTTCATAGGAGCGTTGCCATCCCTGGCTGATGTGTCCCAGGGCCACATCTCCGTGGTCTTGCTGGGTGCTACAGGTGATCTGGCCAAGAAGTATTTGTGGCAAGGTCTGTTCCAACTCTACATGGACCAAGTGAGTAGTGGCCACAGCTTCACTTTCCATGGGGCAGCACTGACAGCTCTGGAGCCAGGGCAGAGGCTGATGTTTGACGTGCTGAAGAAGCTGGCGTGTCCCCCGGATGAATCTCCCAACAGATGTGCTGTGCTCAAGGACCAATTCCTGAAGCTGAGCCAGTACCACCAGCTGAAGACTGCTGAAAACTACACTGCGCTGAACAGAGAGATTGAGATGCTGCTCCGCCAGGAAGGGCTGAAGGAGGCTGGGAGGATCTTCTACTTCTCAGTACCACCATTTGCCTACACAGAGATCACCCGTCACATCAACAGCAGCTGCAGACCCCCTCCGGGAGCCTGGCTGCGGGTGGTGCTGGAGAAACCTTTTGGCCATGACCTGGAGTCGGCCCAGCAACTGGCTGCAGAGCTGATGAGCTTCTTCAGGGAAGAGGAGATGTACCGGGTGGACCATTACCTTGGCAAACAGGTGAGCAGCTTGCAGTGTGCAGCCCCCTGCCAGATCAAGGGGTTTAGTGGCTGGGAGAGTGTTGGGTGTCAGCTCTCAAATGCAGGTAGAGCCACTGCGTGTGCTCCTGAGCCTCCATTTGGAGTCTTGTACTGTGCTGCTGTCTGTCCTCTTGCAGAGCAGAGGAAACACGCAGACCAGAACAGGGCTTTCTCCTGTTAAGAGTGACTAGGGGTCCCCTCTCCAGAGGGGAGCCAGGGTGTAGGGTTGAACTGCACGCGTGCATGAAGGAGAGATTCAGAATTCATCTGGTCTTCTCACCAAGGTCAGAGCTTTGATTTCGCTGAACAAGCAGCACCCTTTCCCTCTCACAGTACTCCTGTCTCATTGCACACAGACCTCTCTGCTTAGCCCTGGCTTCTAGAAGCAGGTTTTAATTTGATATGATGTAGAGCTGATGGGTTCTTAGTTTTGCAGGATGCTTAGGAGAAGGTTTCTTCCTGCCCTGTGCTCCACTCAGTGTTTGGAGAAACTGGCTGCTGCAGGGACAGCTCAGGATGTGGAGCTGCATTGTCCCAGAGGGAATGCGTTCAAGGACATGACATCCTTGTTTTAGAGGAATGTGATAGCACATTTTGAAAGCAGTCTTTTCAAACCATGGTCCGGTAGCCAGGTTTTACTCAGAAGGTTTCATGTCCAACTGCAAGGATCTCTACTGAAAGGGTGGATTTTGTTTGTGTATGTATAGATCTATATATGTAAGTATTTTTAAATTTTATTTTCCCCCCATAAAAAGCAGATAACTTCAGTGGTGCAAGGATCTGATTGGATGTATTTCAGCCCTCTGCAACTGTACGTTAGTCCCAGGATGGTCTGACTCAGCCCTTTGTCCTTTGGCAGGTGTAAACTGAGTGCCTTGCAGTTTGTAGTCCAGCTTTTCTCACACAAAACCTCAAAATGCCAGAATACTGTTAATGTTTACAGTCATCAGACACACCATTGTGCATCATTGCAGTTTTTCTTGCTGTTTTTCTCTTCTCTGACCCACTCTGTCTCTGCTGTGTGGCATCTCTGCCGTGTGGCATCTCTACTGTGTGACACGCCTGCTGGCACTCCAGAGCTGGCCACATCCCAGAGCTAGCTGGGGCAGTGATGCAGGGAGAAGGGGTGTTGTGGCACTCTGGTGAGTTTTTGTTGGGTCTTTGATTATTTTACAGGCTGTAGCCCATATCCTGCCTTTTCGAGATGAAAACCAGCAGTTTCTGGATCCAATTTGGAACCGACATCATGTGGAAAGAGTGGAGATTGTCTTGAAAGAGACTGTGGATGCTAAAGGTTGGTGGGGCAAGTCTGCAGAGCTGTGGTGAATGAGTGAGAAGGAGGACTGGCAGGTTCATTAATAAGTGGCCCTTGAGGCAGTGTTGGTGCAGAAACAAAATAGAGCAGATGAGTGATACGTTGCTCCCTAGAAACAGAGATGGACTGTCTTACATTTCCTGTGCTAGGGATTGACTCACTTCCAGGTGGTATTGCTGCTTCTAAGGAAGGATTCCTTTTGCAGTTCAGCTGGGAGCAGGGGCAGAATCACCACCTTTTCCTGCTGCAGAGCTTTGGGGGCATCGTGCTTAGCTTCCTATCCCAAATCTTGATAAAAGACACTGGATTTGGAGCCGATGCAGTCTAAAACCATTTCAGTGTCGCAGTAATGTGGTTGTTTTATCAAAGATCCTTTTGCATTTCTGTCCTGTTGGCTACCAAGCTCACACTGAGTATACATTTGTGCTGTTCTTTGGAGAATGCTGTTGCATCTTTTCCCTGTGTGTTATATCAGCTAGTCAGGGTCAGTCCAGGTACCCAGGTCAGTCTGTGTTTGCCTGTTTCTTTTCCTTCCTTTCTGGAGTAAGAAAGCATTGCAGAGAGAAAATCCAAGCCTAGAGTTGCTAGCATGGGTCTCCTGCTGAAGGACACGGCTGCAATCCCTCCCTGCAATGCTGCAGCATCCACTCTGCAGTGCTCAGCATAAAGCACTCTGGGCTGGACTGCCACCCGCAGCACTTCTTGGGATGTCAGGCGCCCTCAGATCTGCAACATCAGTATTGCTTCTGCACTCCCTTTACCTCCTCTTCTATCTCCCTCCCTCCTTCCTTTCCTCTGTCCCTCAGCCACCACAAATTCAATTAATGCAACTTGGTCAGACTTGGAGTAATCTTTGGATTGGCAACCCAGACCTCAGCTGAGCCTGTTTGTGGGAGAGGGATGCTCTGCAGAGAGGCTTAGGGAGTGCAGTGTTACCCGTGCGTAGCCCCAGTTACACCCTGTACCCTCCCTACTCAGAACAGCTTTGTTATTTTTCATTTGATGTCTTTTTTTTTCCCCCTGTGCGGCTTCAGCTGGCAGCCTGGCTCCCAGCAAGTCTGCAGCATTGATTACGTTAATGAATGTGCCTTTGGACTAGAGCAAGGGAGATAAATGTATCAATCAATAGGGGAAACCTGTGGCTGTGATGTAGAATGCAGTGTGCACTCTGCTGCTGATGGACTACAGAAACGCATCTGTGCGAGTCATTTTTTAAGTGCGTTGTCCTTCTTCCCCTGTTCCCACCAGCACGAGGAGTCAGGCAGGGAAAGACAAGCGGGGATTTGTGCATGAAATTTTGTCTGTCAAGGGCACAGCTCAGCCAGAGCCTTCTGAGGACACAAAATCAAGGGGAAAAGAGGCAATGAAGAGCAATGCCTGCTGCCAGCGCTCAGCTTCAGCTGTCCTGGGGGCTTGGGGTGTAGCTATAGAGCCGCTGGGGTCCCTGCTTTCACCCCATTTCCCAACTACTCTTGTCAAAGCTTTTGAGTCGAACTGTACATTGTGTGGAGTCCTAGGTGCTGTGGGACAGGAGTGTCAGGGCAAGAGTTATAGAGCGGCTGTGCGGGAGGTTTGAGGTGGATATTGCTGCTTGTCACTAACTGCAGCTTCTGAAAGCACAAGCAGTCTAAAAAGCAAATCTGCATTCTGCTCTGTGCGCTTGGGACGTTATCAGGCAAGAGCATTATTCCTGCTGGGTTTAGGCCTTGTAAACACCTAAAAGGAGGATTATGCCTAGTTCTGTGGAGGACAAGCAGTTCTGTGGGAACATTTTATCTTTATGTTAGTAGCAGGGGCAGTTTGGAAGACCCTCCGAGGGGAAAAGAAAGGCTTAGGATGGTAGAATCTTAGAATTAATCAGGTTGAAAAGGGACTTGTGGATCATCTACTCCAACACCCCTGTGGTGGGCAGGGACATCTTTCACTATGTCAGGTTGCTTAAAACCCTGTCCCAACTAGACCTTAAACACTTGCAGTGATTGGGCATCCACAGCTTCTCTGGGCTTGATAGCTTCAAGTTAATTGTTGAACCAGGAGAAGAAGAGCTTGCTGCAAACCAGTTTGGGCTTGTGCTCTTTGTTCAACTTGGCACTCATATTTTGCATGCAGAGGGCAAGGCTGCAAGAAAACCACATCAGTTAGCAGCATCTCACCTCCTCTTTGTCATCAGGTCGCACCAGCTTCTACGAGCAGTATGGGGTCATCCGGGACGTGCTGCAGAACCACCTCACGGAAGCCCTGATGTTCCTGACCATGGAGCTTCCAGCCAACGTGAGCAGGGCTGAAGAAGTTTTGCAGTGCAAGCTGCAGGCCTTCCAGTCCTTGCGGGGCTTGGAGAAAAACAGTGCTGTGCTGGGTCAGTATCAGGCATATGCCAGCCAGGTACAGGAGGAGCTGCAGAAGCCACAAGACTACGTCAGCACAACACCAACCTTTGCAGGTGAGAATTTGGTTGTGGGTTTGCAGAAGGGAGTAGTGTAGAGCTGAGGAGAGCAGGAGATGTGAGTCCTTGCATGCTGCTAACAGCTCCGTGCATCTGGACCTCACTGCTGATACAGGGATGTCTCAGGCACCCACCAGCGTGGGAGCTGTAACAAGATAATACTGTTATATTAGTTAACTAATGATCCACTCAGTGGGAGAGCCAAGTCCCATTATTGTTGCTAAGATGTCTGTATTGTTTTTTAGAGGTCGCCTGCAAACCCCTTTGCCTTTCATAAAGTTGAGTTGCTCACTGCATTTGAGAGGTCACGCAACACAAGGCCACCCCTGGCCATTCTGCCTTTTCTGATTGTTAAAGATTTTCTCTAAATGATATTTGTGCTCAGAAGGTGTTTTCCTGCAAGATGAAAGGAGGCTAATCAAGTGAGACACGTGGGAGGAAGCAAGGCAGGGTAGCTGGAGAGCAGTTAGTCCAGTGATATTGCAAAAGGGCTGAATGAGGAGCAAGAGGCACAGTGGTGACCAAGATTTCTAGGAGCTAAGGAAGAAGAATGGTGGGTAGGTGATAGAGAACCCCTCGAATCTGCTTATTGCTCAGGTTTAATTTAGCAGCTGAGATCACTGTCATTTCAGGTGTGCTGATTCACAGTGACAACCTGCGTTGGGAAGGGGTCCCTTTCCTCCTTGCTTCTGGGAAAGCTCTGGATGAACGGGTAGGTTACATCCGTGTTCTCTTCAAGAACCGGGCCTACTGCGCTCAGAGCGAGACTCTGAGGGATGCAGGGCACAGCCAGTGTAAAGCCAAGCAGATCATCTTCTACATTGGGCACGGTGCACTCAACACCCCTGCGGTGCTTGTGAGCAGGAACCTTTTCAAGCCCATCATGCCGAAAGGCAGTTGGAGAGAAGCAGTTAGTCAGCCAGACCTACACGTTTTTGGACAACCATTGTCCGATTTCTACGTTTACACCCCTGTGAAAGAGAGAGATGCATATTCTGTCCTCATCTCCAACATCTACCATGGCAGGAAGGACTTCTTCATTACCACCGAGAGTCTGCTGGCCTCCTGGGGATTCTGGACACCACTACTCGATAGCATTTCCCACCAGTCCCTGCGCATCTATCCTGGGGGTGTGGAGAATCAGCACCTTTTAGACTTTGAAATGATAAGTGGGGAAGTAGCATTCACCCTGGCAGAGCCAGTGGAACTGCTGAACCCCAACAGGCCGATGCCAAGTGATTATAGGATGATCCAGTCCAAATTTCGGCAAAATCCCCTGGTCTCAGCATGGTCTGAAGACCTGATTTCCCAGCTGGCTTCTGACATTGAGAAGACAGCAAGCAGGGCCGTGGCACGCTCTGGGCAGTTCCACCTGGCCCTCTCAGGTGGCTCAAGCCCCGTGGTCCTGTTCCAGCGGCTGGCAAGACACCATTATGCCTTCCCATGGAAGCACACCCACCTCTGGCTGGTAGATGAACGCTGTGTCCCTCTCACTGACGCAGAGTCCAACTTCTTCAGCCTGCACAGCCACCTCCTGCAAAGCGTTCGAGTGCCCTACTTCAATGTCCACCCCATGCCTGTGCACCTGAACCAGCGGCTCTGTGTGGAGGAGGACAGAGGCACAGAGCTGTACGCCAAGGAGATCATGGCTCTGGTGGCCAATGCCAGCTTTGACCTGGTACTCTTGGGGGTTGGTACTGATGGGCACACTGCTTCGCTCTTTCCCCGCTCTGAAAGTGGCTTGGAAGGGTCTCAGGCTGTGGTGCTGACCGAAAGCCCCGTCAAACCTCACCAGCGGATGAGCCTTAGCCTGCCCCTCATCAACAAGGCCAGACAGGTGTTTGTCCTGATTTTAGGGAAGGGCAAGCACGACATCACCACCCTGCTCAGCAGGGTGGGCCACGAGCCAAAGAAATGGCCTGTTTCAGGTGTCAGCCCCAGCTCTGGGCAGCTGGTGTGGTATGTGGATTATGAAGCTCTGCTTGGGTGATGTCACTGTGTCCTCCTCCTCTGTCTGCATGGCCCCTACAGCCTGGATTTGCCTACACAATGTCCATGTTTTTCTCCTGCCAACTACAGCTTTACCTCGTTCCCTTCAGGGAAATCGATGGTCTGCAGCACCTCTGATATTTGGGCTCAGAAAGGAACTCAGCTCAGCGTTCAGAGCTAAGTAGAAGCCAAGAGCTCAGTGCGGCATTTCTGGCTCTGTAGGGATTCTGACTGTGACAAATTACCTCACCTTGAAGTGCCTCAGTTTCCCCTATCAGGCCTTTGTGGTTATTAGCATTTAACTACCTCACAGGCACTACGGGAGACTTGTTAAATTAAGAACCTGCCAAATTTTATATATCTCTATTTTTTAATTCTCAGGCTAGAAGACAGTAATGACATTCATCCTGTGCCCTGCCCAGTCTGGCTGGGACAGTCGTTGTCTTAGTAAAATGATGGTTCTGTGCACCCAGGTCTGTATGTGCCACCCAGCCTGGTGTCAGCCAGCCGGTGACTGTGGCTGAGCTCTCCTGGAAGCGCTGACACCCATTTGCTCTCATGGCATGTGGCCCCTAAATGCTGACACTGATTTGTGAGCTCACTGCAGTCCTGGCTCTTTGCAAATTGCCCAGCAGCAGAGGCTGAGTTTGTAAGCCATTATTTGCTGCTTTCATTAAGTGGATACCTGGTACCATGGGGATGGAGAAGGAAGACACATTGGTTTTTAGGCTGTTAGAATAATGGGGACAGCGTGAGGAATGTGGCAGTTCAGAGAACTGTTATTTGCCTGCAGTGCAATAATTATTGAGGGGAAACCATGGTGTTCAAGGGAGTTATTTGGGTTCAGCTAGCAATTTTTTTAACCATCTTTCTCTGTCTTTGTCTCGTTCTTTGAAATGAACTTTTCCCTCTCCTCAGGATTGAAGCTTGCAATGTTCAGTGGTTTCTAAGATTTCTATGGGAGGCAGCTTTTTAAACTATCAACGTATCCATCATTACAGCACGTTTGAAGGTAGCTGCAGTGTTTGCAGATGGTGGTGGTGGGGTTTGAACTTAAGGTTGCTGACTTAGAAGGGGAGGGAATTTTCGCTGTACCTCTCTCTTGGGTACACAGAGCTAGCAAATTGCATCTCTGTGTTGACAGGAGAATGTTAAATAGTTCTAGAAACGTATAGTGCCATTGCTCGCGGGACAGGTTGGAGACATCTAGTCCTGCCTAGAGACTCCACTCTCCCCTTCCTAATTTTCACCTTTCCAGAATGCTGCCACACGTAATAGTTGTCTTTCTGCTTTCATGATGTCGCCAAATGCTCTGTGATCTTTACAGTACATTTCACAGCCCCCAGAGCTTCACTGTAGGGTCCTCAGGAGGTGCACCTGGGAGTCTGGTGACCTCTTAGGGACCTGAAAGTCTGCTGTATAGGGAAGGAGGGACACTTGGCTTTAGAGAGCTGCGGGATAGGCATTGGCTTCAAATCTTTCCCTGCTGAATTCTAGTGATGAAGATGCAAATCCGTGTGAAAATAGGTGCTGCGGTCTGATAGCACATGAAGCAAGATGGGCAGCTCTTTACAGCCTGTGCTCCCACATTTCCAAGTTGTTGCCTTCCAGCACAATGCCTCCCATAATGCAGGAACCAGGATTTTTGTCCTCTGCTAATTGCACAGATAAAAGTGCATTGTGGCTTGTCAGGGGTCCCTGGGTGGACAGAGCCAGGGAGAACATGACCTGGCAGAAGGGATGTATAGCAGGAAAAGGCCAGATTCTCAGGGACTGGCTGTGAGTTCTGGCAGATGCCTCCCCTACCTTGCAGAGGCTCCAGTGAAGCTGCATTTTACATCCTGTATTTGACTACTGAGCCTTGTTGCACTGATGTTCATTCCTTTGCTTTTGCACGGGGAAGAAAAGGAGTTGTGGCAGCATAGTTCTCTCAAAAGCTCCAACACAGAAGAGGCACAAGTACCTTAACTCGTCTGGTTTGGCAACTGGGATGGCTGGTTATCCATCTTTTACAAGTTTGTTTTTGTGGTTACAGGCAGGCTTAACTACCAACACAAACACCAAAGGGTGAAAATAAATCACTGGGGAAGAGGGTAGCTTAGATCAGCAGGAGGAAGGGGAGCGCTGCAGGTTGCCTGCTGCAGGACTTGCTTGTCAAGTGGTTTGGCTGACTGTGGAGTCTGGAATAAGAGTATACACCTAGGATTTAACTGGAATGACTGTCCTGGAATAATCGTCTTGGTAGCAGAGTGCTCCAAAATGCACCACAGTGGCTGAAATGGCTGTGCAGGGGAAGGTGTTTTAGGTCTGGTGTGTCCATAATTCAAACACTGTTTTTAAACAAAAATAGCCTTGTTACCTTCATTCCAGTTCTTTTGTATTTGGTGTGAGGTAACCAGTTTTAATGAAAAATTGGCCTATGTGAGAATAAATGTATTGTTATGAATGACAGAACTGATTAGTGCTTTGCAGATGACTATGGTACTGGTGTTTTCTTATTTCTACACACTTTCTTGTTAATATTTGCCTGGCACCTTTTGAAATAAGCACTGATTTTAGAGAGGTTTATTTGCACTTATAAATAAGCATGTGGGTGGTTTTTTTTCCCAGAGAGCTGCTGTGCTTTCCAGCTGAAATTAAGGTTCATTTGTAGAGTCTCTAATGAGTCACCCCAATTCATTCTAGATTTTATTAAAAGCCAGTAAAAGCTGGCACTGGTTTTCCTGGGTGAACATAGCTGTCTGGTTGTTTTGGGTTTGTTCGTTTGTTTGTTTGTTAGAACTGTCTTTTTATACAGACAGTTCCTGTTTAACTCTTTAATACTTAGCATTTGCCAAATTAAAACCAAATACTTCTAAACATTTAAAATTTATGACTGGTGAGGCAGAGACTGCGGATGGGAAGAAGGGTTAAACGAGCAATAAATCTGATGAGGAAGAATGGTAGAAATCCACTGGGCTGTAGGCCAAGGAAGCAGTGCTATTTTTATTTTGTGAAAGCTATAAATAGGAGCTGTGCAACTTCTTGAGAGCTTGTATTAACCTTTCTTTGCAAAAGCAACTCCATGGAGTCACTCCTTATAGTCTGTTTCTCCCTTAAGTGATTATTGATACCATTTTTTTGTAAATGGCAAATGTATTCCTTGATTTCAATGGTATGATTGTTTATGTTTTACAGAAAACTAACACTGGAAGTAATGAATTTTTCACTTCAACTTTTTTAAATCCAGCTGTAAAATCTTTTTATTTCCCCAGGTGTAAAGTTTTGTGATTCCTTTTGTGTTGTGTAATGAATAGAGAATTATATTTTTAAAAAAAATAAATAGTTTGTAACAGAAGTGTCTTCTAATTTCTTTCACAGATTAGTGGTTCTGGTGGATTCTGGTTTGGTTTTTTTTTTCTGTCTTATTGGTGAGTAAAGTTGTAAAGTTCTAGTTGTACAAAGAGGACAATGTTGAATTTTCAGTAGTGTGAAATCAGGAGTCCTAGATGTTGACTCTGAATCCCTTTTTTTTGCGTAACATCCAAACAAGGGCAGGACTTTCCAAAACAGAAGAACAGCCAAAGCCCTTTTAAGGTGAGAAGATGGAATTGCCCAATACTATGCAGGGTCCTAAAATCACTGGGCTTTGGCAAAGTCTCCACTGATCCACGTTTACCCCATAGATATTTCCATAGATACCGTCACCATAGTACAAAGTTGCTTGATAACACAGACTTTGTAGAGCTGCATTTTTAATCTCTTTGAGATCAGCGAGCAGAGGTTTTGCAGCACTGTCATTCACAGACCCTTGTGAGTTTTCAGTGGGTTCCCTGGGCTGCTGGTGCTCTAGAGTGTCTCTGTAGTACCAAGTGATGTGGGTCTTTTCAGTGTCCAAATCCTCTCCAGTGCTCCCTTGGGTGGCCAGGTATGTAGCTATGACTTAAGTATGATACTTCCTGATGCCTTTGGTGATGCTGAATTATCCTAATTAACCCGTACATTTGAAGATGGCTGTGCAAGTGAAGAGATTTAGCAGTCACATCATAGGCAGTATATTCCCATCCAGGTCAGAAATGTTCAAATTCTAGTTAAGAGAGAGTTTTGTTCTAGTTTAGAGACCATTGCTCATCACTGAAGAGAGATAATCCCAATAGTTACAGGATTAGTGAATCCTCCCCAAACACAGGGAGCAGAGGCAAAAGCAGAGGTGGTAAAAGCAGTAAAACTTAATGCCTTTCAACACAATTTTTTGTGGGGTGCTTGATTTCTTCTTTGGCCACAGTTAAGGGCTACCCTTAGTAGGATTTGTGCCTCTGGATTCATTGCCTGCCTTAGTCGGGATTTGGTTTATTGCCTTCCTTTCCCCAACAGATGACTGAAAATGCGGTTTTTGCCTTAAAAGGGGCAAGGAAGAAGACAAGAAGGGAGAGAGTGAAAAGCAGCGCATTTGGGGAGCCAGAGCAATCCTGAAGCAAGCTGCCTTGTGAAATGTCTGTGGGTAATGTGGATCTGTCTGGTTCATTGCAGCTGCTCCCCCCGCAGAGAGCTGGCACGGCATCCTGTAGCAATGCAGCACCAGGTTCTCCTGCAAGCACCGCTGCAGACTGTGCCAGGCTTGTGCCCTCGAGCTGCTCCCTGCGGCGGGACGTGTTGGCTCTCCTTTGACAGATTGCTCTACGGAGAGGAATTTCCCGCAGAAACTATGTCCTCGTGGTGCTCTGACCAGACATCGCCTCATTTTTTCCTTAAACAGGGCTCCCTTTTTGTAGGCATCTCCTTATCCACAAAACAATCTGGGTCTTGTGTGAATGATGATTGGCTCTGAACAGTGTTGCTGTTGCTGAAGTGAGACCTACATACAGACAAAAACTGTTAAGCAGGTTCTTTTCTGTAGAGCCCAGCCTATTTTTAACATGATTCAGGCTTTTTTTTTTTTTTGGTCATGCTTCGCTTTCCTTACATGGGCATATTTCATGGGATGAGGATTTGGGGAGGCTCCCCCCTGCTGCTCAGAGATGGAGACTGAGAGATGGGAGGTGGAATAGGAGCTCAAATATGTCTCTGGCTGACTTGGTGGGGGGGGACTGGAGCTGCAGCTAGCACCAAGTTGAGCTTATTTCTCCACATGAAGAAGGGAAACCTAAGGTGTCAGATGCTGAGTTAAAAGGCAGTTTGTATTCAGAGAGAGGAAATGGAAAGGAGAGACCAAGTACTCTGTGTCTGAGATGTGTATATCCCATTTGAGAATGTACTTGCGGAACAGACCTGATCGATGTTAAAAAGCTTTATTTGAGTAAAGCAAAAGGTCCTCAGCAGCTCAGAGGGAAAACACATGGGTGACTAGGAATCATCTGACTGCATGGATCCTATATCATCCCACAAATTTCTAGAGAGCCAGGTTAGTAGTGCTGCAGCATCGCGCAGCGTGCCGCATGGTAGGATTGCTTTGGAGTGGGAGGAGTTGGAATTCCTTCCTTGTCTTCCCAGCCCCATGGGAACTGCTGGTTCACAATTAGGAGAGGGCTGAAATGGTAGGACTCTGCCACTGATTCACTGGGTGAGTCACGTTGCTTGTCTGAATTCCCCTTTCCTCCTGCTATGCAGCAGTAGTAAATTAGCTGCCTCGTGGGGATATGAAATGTTTGGGAGGCTGCCGGAGGAACAGAGAGCTTTATCTGCAGCGTCCCTATTATGTGTATCGAGTCGTGTTCATCACACAGTATCAGCCAAAGTACTTGCTGGGAACAGCAGCAGTTCAAATCTTTCCAGCACAAAGCCAGAGCTTGTCCTTATTGCTATTATCTGCTGCAAGCAGATGCTCCTGGCATCTCCTTTCCTAACAGCAGAATGTTGACATGACCAAACTGCCTGACAAGCAAACCACCCACAGGCTGCAGTGTTTAGACTTCAGAGGGACATAGCTGTAGGTGTTCTTCCCGAGTTTCTCTCTGGAAGTACTTAGGTGTCTGTAAGAAGGTGCTTTGGAAGCAAGCATTTCAGCAGCAGAGGGTGCTGCTCCCTCATGCTGCAGCAGTTGCCGGGAACCACTTTTCCCAGCCTTGTCCTGCAAAGGGAGCATCTCCTAGAGGCCTGGACCAACATATCTGTGCTTCTGACACCAATCCTGGCTGCTGTTCCTTGAGCTACACACAGCACAGAGGTGAGTACTGATCTCCTGTGATGCAGTGAGCTCTCTGGTCAGCCTGCATTCCTGGGAGCTGCTCCACAGCTGCTATTCCTGTATTATCTTGGTAGCTACCATTATCAATTCATGGTCTTTGGTTAGAAAGCCAAGGAACTAATTTTTCTGCTTCCCCACTCCCATTGGCTTCTCATGCACAGACTACAACCATGTGCTTAGCCTCTACATACAGGCTTGCACCACAGTGCAGTAAGCGAAGGGTGTTGTTATGTGTCCTTTTTACTGCTGACAGTTGTATCAGCCAGTAAACTCACTCAGATTTTAAGGTTTTGAGATTTTAAGTTCCTGGCATGTGCGCTCATTAAGAGGTAGTCATGTCCACAGCGCATGTACCTCAGAGGTAGCTGGGCAACCAGCCGGTGTTGTAAGGGCCGCTCCACATAGAAATGGAAGTTTTTGAGTTTGTTTGTTCGGCATCCCAATGCTCTAGGGTCACATATATGTCACTCTTTAAGGCAGGTCATTTTGCATTCAGCACCTTGTGCTAAAGTGGAAATGTAAAGGAGCCGTGAGAGGAGACATCACAGCAAGCCCCCGCTTTCCAGGTACCTGTGAAAAAATACCTGGATTCCACTTTGTTGCTGAGAAAGAGATTAATTTCATTTAACAGCCTCATTTACTTGCATTGCAGTGCATGAAGTGTTGAGTTGAATGTGCTGAGATCTGAATTCAGAAGAAGACACCAGCTAAAAGGAAGATGATTATTTTTTTTTTTTCTGCAAAGGGCTCCCTGGGGTTGCCTCTTCTTTCCTCCTCCATCTCATTTTTTTTTCTACTCCTTTTTCCATCACATCGAGCCTGATTCCAGCTGAGGAGGGCTTGTTGATTGTCCTGTAAGCAGACTTGGCAGGATTTCTACCTCATGAGGCTGCTGTTCTAACAGTCTCTTTCTCTGTTCTGCAGCACACTGGGTTACTTTGGCTTTGTTGCTGTACGTTACAGACGCTCATTGTTCACTATCTGTTGCATTGTCTCCCCTAATTCCCACAGGCAGAGCCTGCATGCAGCACGTACATGTTTCCGGGCAGAGTGTTTACTTTCTCTCTCTCTCCCCCTCTCCCCAGGGCATACAAAGCTGCAAGTTTTCTGCCTGACTGTCTTTATACACCCACCCACCCCCAAATGCAAAGCAATAGGATCCCCTTTTTAAACATAGTCTACCAGCCTGCTGCTGCTGCAAGGTAAGTATCAGTCAGGCATAAAGAACATCTACAAAGTCTGTATCCGCCCAAGAGTCCGTGGTCTCAAGAATGATTTCAATGCTTAACTTCAGACGTTCAAAAGGGACCCGTTTTTCAGAAGACCTTTGTTCACCCACCTCCAGACCCTGGCACACCGAGCCATTCCCTCTCCCATCCCCCTTTGAATAATCTGAGCATAAATTCACAAGGATAGGGAGCTGGAAAAGTCTCTTCTAATCCAGGCTCCATCCTCAGTTACTTTTCCAAACAGCTTAGAGGGATTCCACTGCAGGCCAGAAACACTGGCAGTTGTCAGCCACCCGCCTCTGCCACTATTTGCACTCTTGTTTGAGATGCAGACTGTATTCAAAGCAAGTGATTGAAGATTAGCAATTCCTGCTTCCTAAGGAAGCAAGAAAGTAAAATACTAAGGAAATAAAAGAAGACAAGATTCTGTAAAAGCTGTGATCTCATCTGGCGAAAAGCCACCACAAAGCTGAGAAGTTCTGCTTCAGCATTTGTCACGTCTGATTTCCTCCACCTTCCCTGCTGCTTTTATGCCTCCTCCACCCTATTTCCACATTTCTCCCTCTCACTGTAGGGAAGAGGGATCTCAGAACAGCAGTCTTGCACACCTGGAGCTACTGCACAAGAAAAGAAAAGACTGTGGGTAGCCCTCAGACACTCACAGGATGCTCAGGGACAGAGATTGGGTCACATTGGTGGCCAGTGCCAGGAAGGCTGCGGTGGAGCTGAATCTACAGGCAGACTAAAGCCTGCTGAGTTTCCTGTACAGTTCTCAGACATCATTCACAACTTTCTTAGCTCCTGTGATGACATGTCTGCGGCTGCAGAAGGTGCTCATGCTGTGCTGACTCTGGGGAGCAGTGGCCAAGCAGGTCTAGAAGAGAACCTGCTTTTGAGCCTCAACAAATGAGATCTGGGGCTTCCCTCAGGACCCTCCCCTTGGCCATTTCTCTTTTACTCCCCTGAGTCACAGCAGATGGGCAGTAAAAGATCACAGGTAAGTGGAAAATTCCCCATCCACATCTCCAGGCATCAAGAGCTACTATCAGCTGCCTCCCCTTTGCCCTTCTAGATTACAAATCCACGCTAGCCTTTGCTCCACTCCCACTGGTCAAGTTCTTGTGTTACAGTAGTCTGCCACCTTGGCAGTGAGAAAACAAAGCATTTAAAGTAGGTGTACTTCAGTGGGTGTTGGAGATTGGTTTACTGTAAAGGAGAATGTGGTCCACAGAGTAGTTTTGGAGTTTCCCTAGGCAACACTTCAGTTTGTCTTGCTCTCCAGCTAAGGTATGTCTGGCACATTCCTTTAACACCTTTGGCACTGGCAGAAGAGACAGGAGAGGATCATTTGAACAATGGAGATCGGCTGGGAGAACTCTCCACAAATAAAAGAGGAATCACACAACAATCTACAGATGTGCTAACAGAAAAAGTAGCTGGTCTGCAGTGTCAGAATCCTCAGCTCTCTCAGAGTAATATTTACAGGATCTCTGGGTGAGTACAAACCCCTAAAACTTTGCCAACTGTCCAAGAAATGAACAGTAATCTGTAGGAAAAGCTAACAAGAGGGAAATTTTCACAGCATGCTTGGGGGGCTATTGCTGAAGAACTTCTGCTGAAATTAGTGGGGAAATTTGACTTAAATGGGAGTAGGACCAGGTCAAAGCAACATAGTCTTGAAAAAGCTACCCAAATATGTATCTATTTAACATAAAATTTCTCCTATTTTTATCTTTCAGGGTGTGAAAGAACTTATTTGTGCTGTATCTACAAACTCCGTGGGTTTCTGGTCAGCTAGAGTAATAAATTTAATCTAATGTGAATGTGTTTTTTTTTTAATAAACCACAATGGCTGGCATAGAGCAACTATTCTCCAAGGACTTCAAAATATGTTTAACAAATTAGTGCCTCAGCCCTGCAAGGATACGAAAAATTTAACGTGCGTGCATTATCCAATGGAGTTCCACAGGATTCCTTTCTCTGCATCAGCAGAAGTCCTCTTTTAGGATTTTTTGGCCTGAAAGGGGTGAGGAGGAGGGGAACATTCAGCAGGCCAGCTACTACACCTTGGCCTTCGCATTGTGTTCATTTCTTCTGACTCCTTCTGACAGTTCAGTGGCTTCTGCACTGGACCCTGCTTCATTGTATGTCACTGCATGTCCTGCTGTGACCACCTCACTGAAAAAAACAACCTAGCAGTGGCAATTTTAGGACCCCTGGGGATTGAAATTCCATTTCATCCCATGCTGCTGGATATTTTTCCTTGTAAACGTTGGTATAACTAGCTTATACATTGATGCACGGTCCATGAAACATGACAAAAAGCCTACTTAACCCTCAGCAGAATATATCTCCTTCTGACAACTCCCCCAGAGATGCAGCACACCTATACACCCAGGAACTGCCTTCCTCACTGCTTATGTCCCTGCTACCCAAGAGGAGTACGGCCAGGAGAAAATTGGCTGGGTATCCTGTGTAATTAAAAGGCAAGTGAGGAGAGCAGTCTTGCCTATTTATCATGGAATGCTTTGGGTTGGAAAGGACCTTTACAGGTCATCTAGTCCAACTCCTAATTTATGGTTGAACCTTGTTTGAATTAAGGGCCTGTGCTGGAAATGAAGTTCAGCTGAGATGAAAGCGAAGTCCCGTGCAAGTAGGGATGCAAAAATGAGGACACATGAATTAACCCTGATCTTTTTGTTCACATGTGTTCCAGGACCATTAGTGATGCCCAACCCCATAGACCAGTAACATCAGCGCGTGCAGGGGCATTGTTTTTGTACTGACTCAGATGGTTGGTTGCCACCTCCTGAATAATTCACACTGCTTCCTGCAGCCCTGGGGTGGTCCTTGGAGGCATCCCATGCCGTATGGTTCCCTTACTTTATGACAATCACTGGGTTATATATCCAAGCTGTGTTGCTTACAAACAGGGGATTCTGCTCCTTTATTCCTGTGCGAACCTCATGAGGTTCAACAAGGCTAAGTGCAAGGTCTATCACCTGGGCTGGGGCAATCCCCGATTTCAGCACAGGGTAAGGGCGATGTGATGGAGAGCAGCCCTGAGGAGAAGGACTTGGCGTGCTGGGGGATGAGAAGCTCAATATGAGCTGGTAACATGCGCCCACAGCCCAGAAAACAACCGTGTCCTGGGCTGCATCCAAAGCAGCATGGCCAGCAGGGAGGGAGGGGATTCTGCCCCTCTGCTTCTCGCTTGAGAGATCTCATCTGGAGTGTAGTGTCTGGTTCACAGAATCATGGAATCACTAGGTTGGGAAAGCCCTCTTAGACCATCGAGTCCTATCTGCCTCTAAACCATGGCCTTGAGTACCTCATCTACCCATCTTTTAAGTACCTCCAGGGATGGGGACTCCACCACCTCCCTGGGCAGTGGTGCCAGTGCCTTATGACCCTTCCAGTGAATTTTTTTTTCCTGATGTCCAGTCTACAAATCCCCTGCTGCAGCTTGAGGCCATCACCCCTTGCCCTTATGTTGAATCCTCAACTTAAGGAGATGGAGCTGTTGGAATGGGTCCGGAGGAGGCTACAAGGATGATCTGAGGGCCGGAGCACGTCCTGGATGAGGACAGGCTGAGAGAGTTGGGGTTCTTCTGCCTGGAGAAGAGAAGGCTCCGAGGAGGCTTTAGAGTGACCTTCCAGTAGCTGAATGGGCTACAAGAAAGCTGGGGAGGGACTGTTTACAGAGGCTTGTGGTGATAGGACGAGGGGCAATGGAGATAAACTGGAGAAGGGAGGATTTAGACTGGACATAAGGAGGGATTTCTTCACCATGAGGGTGGGGAGGCCCTGGCCCAGGCTGCCCAGGGAAGCTGTGGCTGCCCCATCCCCGGAGGGGTTCAAGGGCCGGTTGATGGGGCCTGAGGCAGCTGCCTAAGGGGCGATTCCCATCACAGGCACCCCCAGCCCGGCCGCTCGCCCTCCCTCCAGCCCGGCCCCCTCCAGCCGCACCTCCCCGGGGCGGAGTGAGGCCGCGGCCGCTATTTGGTCCCTGGGAAGGGGAGGAGCCGGGAGGAGTTGGGGCGTTGCGGCTGCAGCCTCCTCGCCGCCCCGAAGCGGCCATGGTGCGGGCACGGCACGGTACGGTACGGCTGCCCCTGCCCTCTGCCCCTTCCTTTATCCCTCGCTCTCTTCCTCTCTGTCTTCCTCTATTCCTCCTTCTCCCTGTGTCTCCCTTCTCTCTTTCTCCCTCGTTCTCCTACCCCTCCCTCCATTCCTCCCTCTGCCCCTCCCTGCTGCTCCCTCTCCCTCTCTGTTCCTCTATTACTCCTTCTGTCTCCCTTCCCTTCCCATCCCTCCCTCCCTCTCTCCTTCCCCCATCCCTCCCTCCCTCTCTCCTTCCCCCATCCCTCCCTCCCTCTCTCCTTCCCCCATCCCTCCCTCCCTCTCTCCTTCTCCCATCCCTCCCTCCTTCTCTCCTTCCGCATCCCTCTTTTTATGTCTCTCTCCTTCCCACATCCCTCTCTTTATGTCTCTCTCCTTCCCCATCTCTCCCTCCCTCTCTACTTTCCCTGTCTGCTTTCACCTCTCTCTCTCCTTCCCCTCCCTCCCTCCCTCCCTCCTTCCCCTCCATCCCTCTCCCCCTTCCTCTCTCTCTCCTTCCCCTCCCTTCCTCCCTCTCCTCTATCCCTTCCTCCCTCTCCTCTATCCCTCCCTCCCTCCCTCCATCCATCCCTCTCTCTCCCCATCCCTGGGGAGCCCTGGGCACTGCTGGGGTGGTAGGTGGTTAATGGGTCCCTGGTTACCCTGGTGGGCAGTGGGGCCTGGTGTGCACTCCCAGCATTTGCCAGGCTGCCAGAGCTGCGGTTGGGATGCCATGGAATGGGTGGCTGCCAGAGCCCAGCTGGCGTGGCTGCATGTGGGTCAGAAAAGCAAACACCAATAATGTCAGTGCAGGGATCTTCAGCTCGTTAAGGGAGTCGGGCTGTTTGTTCAGTGCCTGTGGTTACAGGGGTGGTCTCCGGAGCACACCTTGCAGGGACTAATTAATGTCTTTTTTTTTTTCTGTATAAACTTATCCTAATGTGATGGGAGCTTATATTAACCTGTATCTGAAGTACCTGGCTTGTATCAGCAATGGTGTGGCCAGCAGGAGCACCGCAGGGGTTGTCCCCCCATATTCAGCGCTGGAAAAGCTGCACCATGAATCCTGTGCTCAGGTTTGGGCCCCTCAATACAAGAAAGACATTGAGCTGCTGGAGCATGTCTGGAGGAGATGGAGTTTCTGTAGCACAAGTCTTGCAAGGAAGGGTTGAATGAATCAGGGTTATTTAGTCTGGAGAAAAGGAGGCTGAGGCGGGGTCTCCGTAACTACCTGAAAGGAGGTTGTAGTGAGGTGGGTGCACGTCTTTTTTCCTGAGTAACAAGTGGTAAGATGAGAGGAGATGGCCTCAAGTTGCACCAGAGTAGGTTTTGATTGGATATTAGGAAAAAATTCTTTACTGAAAGAGTGATGAAGCACTAGCAGCGGTTGCCCAGGGAGGTGGTGGAACCTCCTTTCCTGGAGGGGTTCAGAAAGCATCCAAATGTGGCAGTTAGGGTCTTCATTTAATATGTACACTGGTGGTGTGTTGATGGTTGGACTTGGGCGTCTTCTCCAGCTTTAATGATTCTATGATTGTACCTAGAGAAGAGTTTAGTCTGGCTGTAGCCTCATGCTGAAATGAGGCAGCCTTCACTTCTCCTGCCTCTTTGTCTGGTTTGTGCATTGCAAAGAACAGGGTCTTCATCTTGCTGGGTGCAAGTTGGCTGCTAAATTACCAGGACCAAACTATGGGGAGTTTCCAGCAGCTTGTAGTAAAGGAGATCTGATATCAGATGGATGGGATTAAAGTGGCTGTCTCAGCCTAGCAGGCTATTTTGGTGGTGAGTTGATAAGGGAACTACTGGGGATGTGATGGAACTGTGCTACTGTTTACAGAGCAAACGGTGATGCTGGGAAGGACTTAACTGACCTGTGGAGTAGCATCTTTCCTCACCAACCAGTGGCTACTGGTTTCCTCCCTGCTCTGTCAGTGTGCCTGCCCACCGGCCTTGGTGTGGCTCTCAGATGTGATGATGGATGCATAACGCAGCAGTTTGTTCTCCTCCCTCTTAGTTGTTTTGAAGACAAGGCTTGAACTTAAGCAGTGTATTTTTCCGGGATGGGGGGCATTGTATTGTAGTATATCAGCAGTGGGCTTTTGCAGCCTTTCTGGTTTGCTTTAGAGGCTACTGACGTGCACTATAAAGTGGTTGGAGTTTGTTAGTAAACTTATGGTAGATACTTGAGATGTAGGTTTGTGTTCCGGGAACTGGCTGGTTGATACATGCTGCATTTGTGTGGAGTTCACTGCTGTTGGATCCTGGATGTGGGAACTGTCCTCTGCTTGTTGCTCTCCTCTGGTTTTTGTTTTTGTTTTTTCTTCTCCTCTGGGCTCCAACCTTTCCTCTCCTCAGAAAATCTGCAAGCAGTCTGCTTGTCTTGTCAAGTCTGTCTTGGAAGGGCTAATTAAGAATTTATGCAGGTACTGGAATTAAAGATCTGTAGCTAGTGAGTCAGTCAGGATGCTGTGTGCGCCAGGCTTTGTGAGTGAGTGCTGACAGTTCATCTTCCAAGTCACAATGTAGTTTTTTAAAGAATGAAAGATGTTGAAGGGAGCATGCTTTGTGCAAGTCTGAGGTTTGTGTCCCGGACAAATTTTGTGGCTGATGCCACTGAATACACTGGAATTGGCACCTGATAACCAGTTCAGTTGAGCAAACTCTGATAGGCCAGTGCAAGTTGTGCTTGTGTTGACAAGGGGAGAGAGGATTAACTGGTGTTGGCAGAGAGTATCAATGAGATGACCTCAGCTGGGGTGTGCTTATCTTCCTGCCTTGTGGAGGGAACCTTGTACTTGTAGCATGATGTAGCATTAAAGCAGTGGAAAACCAGTTTATTAGACCTGCAAGGATTATACTCACAGGCTTTTTTTGGGGGGTGAGTTACTCTAACCTTGACTCTACCAAGACTGGGATATGTGGCTGGCTGTTGCAAAACTTGCTGCACTGCTCCTTCTCTTTGCAGGTGTGTGGTATGACTTGGCAAGTGAAGTTGCTGGTACAAGTTAGACACTAGTGGCTTCCAGACGAAGCTGTATAATGCCAGCAGAGTTCAAGTGAGTAAGTGTCTGAGAACCAGGGTTACCAAACTGCAGTCACTGGGCTGCATTGTTGGTGGTCATTGCAGAAGGGGTTGATGTCAAGGGGTTGACTCACTCTAGTTACTACACTGCTCTGAGCAACATTAAGAAACCCTCTTCCCTCGAGTTACTTTGTGTGTGTAACGGATGCGGCTGCCACTGCTTCAATAAATAATTGTTTGGGGGTGGGGAGATGAGTGCAGATGCCCTTAGAAAAGATGCCATGTGTGCCAAAACATGCTTTACTGTGTGGATGGAAATTTAGATAAAAAGTACTCATTTCCAAACACATGGTGGAGGAAAAGTGCCATCCTTAGTTGTGTTTCCCAAGGGACTACTAAAGCAGTGTTACCCTTTTCAAAGAAGTAGGAAAAGGGTTGCTCAGAGTCCTGTTCAACTCCTTGTTGTTCTGTCACAAGAGTTAGTGATATAGAAGCTCCTGGGCTAAAGTTAGTCTGTTGCGTTGATCAGGAAATGCTCTTCAAGTTGATCATACTTTGAGTGTAGAATCAAGTCAAGAAAATACGTAATGGATTTATCTTGGAAAGATACAGCGGTCTTGTTGGGTGCTTGAGCATGATGGGAGACTGAAGGAAACTCGCTCTTGTGCATGGTGGGATGCTTCCCTGGAGGTATTACGGTGAGTTGTAGAAATTAAATATGATGTATACATGTACTGAAGAGTGACTGAGGTGCAGCCTTGTTTGCACTTCTCTCATGGGTAAGACTGAGTTGTCTGAAGGATATGACCATGTTACTGGGAACCTGGTTGTCTGGTTTGGTGCATACCATTAGGAGAACTCACATGTTTTTATGTCTTTTTGCTTTCCTCACAGCTAGGATATTGAGAACAATGTTATCTACCCCGATTCTTCCACCAAAGGTTGGATTTTGCTTCTCTGTGTCTCCCAAGTTGGTCGTCTGGAAACAGTGTGTGGCTATGGATTGGTTTTATACAGTGAATGTGATTTAAATCTTCATTCTGGATGTTAATTTGTTATGGGAGCTGCCTTCTTCTGTAGCAGGGTGGCACAAACTGCCTCAATTTTGTAGTGTTTAAGGGAAGGAAATGCAGCAGACTTAGGCTAGGAAAAGAGACTTAGTGTGAGCTGGATGCCGTGTTGAGATTGTCTGCCAGCACGTAAAGGCAGTGAGTAAGGGTTCTGACAGAACAGTCAGCTGAACAATGAATAATGACCTACTGTTGAGCTAAAATTGAGTAAAATTTAAGCGGTCCCAGCCCAAGGGACTGTCTAGGTACTGCAGGCTGCCTTTGCAGAGGCCCCTTCTTTGGGGAGAGTACTGAAGGTAGAATGATTGTTTTTAGCCTGCTAACTGCATTTGAGCTCTGGGCCAGGGCCTGAGATGAGCAGATGCAAGTGCTGGCTGGTGCGATGGGTGCTTGGTGCTGTCATAACTTCTGGGGACAGCTTTTTGTCACATGTTGCCATGCTTGGGATTGGGCTTAAGGTCCAGAGCTTTCCAGGCTGCTGGCGCTTGCAGCAGTTGGACAATACCGTGTGTGCCCCGGGGAGTGTGGTTTAGAGGGATGATTGTAGGGCTGCAAGCCAGGGACAGCTGTGGGCTAATCCTTTCTTCTACATCTGACTTATTGTGTGGCCTTGCTTCAGTCACTCAACATCTTGCTTTAGGATTCTTAAAAGGGGAGGAAAATCAAGTTAACGCTTTGCTTGTCTGATCACCTTTGGCAGGGTTGGATACTAATTTTATTTATTAGGCTCTACTTGTAGCTTATCAAAGCAGCTGGAATAGAAAAGACTTATGATGCAAGAATTTCTGGTAGTTGAGTGGAAAAGGTGGGAAATCTCTTTTTCTGTCCATGGAAGTGTCCCAGCTAGGAATGAGGAGCTTAGCATGCCATCAACTTTCTAGTGTTTAATTCTTGTGATAGAGGTCTTGCCATCTTCCTTTCTGGTTTTGTGTTGTGCTTAAGCATCTTTGAACTTAAGCTTGAAAGTGTTTTGAATAAACATCTCTTTCTGAGATTAGCAGAGAGTCACCTGCCCTTGCCTCATCTTTGTTCCTTAACCCTAGAGTCTTGTCTCCTAACATTTTTTTAGGTCTCTGCTGGCTTTTCCTCTGTTAGAACAAGGGAAGGCAGACCTCAAACTGAAGTAGTGCTGCTGCTGCTGTAAATAGTAAGGCATTTAACTTGGAAAACCTAGGAGGTGAAAGCTTTTTAATTAAAGACCAAACACACCATCTGCCTGATTTCAAAGAGAGAACAACAACTTTTGAGTTGAGATCTTTGGGGCTAAAGGTGGCGATGCCTGAATGGAGATACCAAACATGGACTTTCTTACAGCCCAGGAGGGGAATTTGCTGAAGCTTCTAAGTTGGAGCAGCTGTGTAGATGTTAGTTTCAAACTGCTTTCTTTGGATGGCTGGTGTGTTATCAAGTTAGAAATCTGTTCTGAGGAGATCCCAGATGGAGCTTTGACACCATAAATGTACAAAGGCACTTGGTTGCACAAAGAACTGCAGAAACAACTTCGTTCTAAAGATTGTGAGCCACAGATGGTAAACAGCCAAGAAAAGCAAGCAAGGGGTAAGGCCAAGCTGTTCTCTACATGAGAAGGCTACATTGGTCTCAGATGTTTAGAAATCCTTAGTTTAAACTTTTGAGAAGTTCACTGTGGATAACCTCTGGTTTGAATGGCCTTTTGGCAGCTAAAATCTACATTAAAGATGGGAAAAATGTCTGGATTCCAACTGCAGTGTTTGGAGGCTTGAAGCAAGTCCTGGAGTTAGCTAAAATGCACTTCTTGCCTGGATACCCTCATTCACTGTCACGTGGTGCTTCAGGGTCCCTGGGTCTGCAGTTGTGTAGCCTCGTGAGCTGTGCTGCTGGGAAGGAAACATTGCTTCTCAGTGTGCGGGCAATAATGACCCTTGAAATGCTTCTGAAGAGTACTTTTTCCTCCATGCTGTGGAGGAATTGGGACACCAGGTATGTGGAACGAATGGGCTTGGTGCTGTGTTGTCAGCAGTTCTGAGGGTGTCTGCCTCTTTGATAGGCAGTTTTCCCATGCTATTTAACAGCTAAACGGGTCACATTATTGAACTTGGGCAATTAGAGATTGGTTTGTTCTGTGCTAATCCCAAGGCACTAGTATATCAGGGACTTGAAGTTTCAAGTGGTGCCCTCATAGAAAAAATACCTAAAACCAGTGGACAAGCTGGTAAGGTGTAAGTTGAACTGGGAGAAGTAGCATTTGTGTCCTAGTTCCTATGAAATGTTGAACAGCTGCAGAAGAAACCTGTTGACATTTTTGCTGAAAGGAGGTTTGGGGCTTGTGTTATTCCAGAAAGTACCTGGCTTGACTCCTGTGGGCAGGGAATGCATTTGCTTGGACTTTGTGTTCTGGGGTTATGGGATAGACATGGGCTGCTGCAGGCTGTGCTGTGTTGTTACCTTACAGCTTGCTGTCATGGTTCTGCACTGCTGGCTCGAACACTTGGTTCCTTGCCTGATGTCCCACTCAGTTTCGCTACTAATGGTCAGGGGTTTTCCATATGGCATGTTGTGCACTTCCAGCTGGAACAAAACTGAGCTGGGGGTGGAAGTGAATCAGTCTAGGAACATGTTTCATTTTTTTTATGAGCCAGGGCACTGCTTTCCTCCCTACCATCTCTCAGTTTTTTTTTAAAGTGCTCTGTGTCCACTCTGCAATGAGGATCAGACAGGCAGTTATAAGTGGTTTTGGCCTCAGTTTTGACTCTGGTATTAATTCAAGCACATGTGTGTCTTAGATCTTGCTAGCATAGCTTAGTTTTCTGCCTAAGAGGAAAAGGGCAGAAGAGCTGCATCCATGGCACTGATTCCAGCAGGATATTGCTGTTAGGTTAGGTATGTGGCACACAGTCTTGCCAATGTACAGCTGCTGTGTAGAAGTTAAAAAGAGGCAGCTCATCTGCTGTGAAGTGGCTGTGTGCTTGGGTAGTGGTGAAAATCCAGGGAGTGAGTGCAGATCGCCGTGGTAATACGCTACTAGTTCTCAAAGTTGTTGATTTGGGCTGAGGAGAAGAAGAAAGGGCAAAGTGTGTATCATGTGTTTAATATGGTGACTGAGGCTCATCCTGGAATTTGGAAACTGTAGTTCATTTTTTATATTTGCCTTAATTCATGGACTTTGGGATGACCTACTCAAGGACTGACAAGCTGCTAAATGGCTTAACCCTCGCAACATGTTGTTTGCAGGAAGCAGCTTTTGAAGGAACTGAGCTTTCCTGGAAGGTTCACTCCATGTGTTCCCCAGCTGAATCTTTCCTGTGTTGTTAGGGTACTGATGTTCCTCTTCTGATCCTCAAGGTATGATGCATGCCCACTGGCTCTTAGATGTTGCCTTCCACCGAGACTGTCGGAAGGGCAGGTCGTATGTGCCGATACAAGCCCAAAGCTGCGTGTTTTGGCATGGATAACATGAAAACCTCAGGCTTTATCTGAGTAATCAGAGTAACCAGATAGAGCCTGTTGTGTGGACAATGAACTGGATTTGCAAGAGGCACAGCTTTGTGTCAACACTTTAGGTGGGAGGGGACACCTGACTAGAGAGAGCCTGGAAAGAGTGATAGCCCACATCTGCAGGCAGGCTGGGATTGTGCAACTGCCCTCCCGCTTGCTCCGCAGCTCAAGCAGTGCACTGTTTTGCTAGGGAAACTTGCCAACTATGCTGTGTCACTCCAGGATGGCAGATCTACCCAGATGTTTGCCTACAAGGAACTTGGGTAAATCTGCTGCTTTGCTGAGCTTATTGCTTTGAGAAGAGGAGAATCTTTGCTGCTAGGCATACTTGCATGCCAACTTGATGGTATTTTTTTATTCTATAAGGGCTTTCCACTGCACACCTTTTGTCCAAAGGGATTTTGGCTGTGACTCAAGGTGCCTTCAGTCTTTGGTCTTTGATGTAGGGATGTGGTTTTGAAGTGCATGCTGGTGTTCCTTTCCGGGCTAGATCCTTCTAGGTAGAACAGCTCAACATGCTGCTGTGCATGACCGTGTGGCAGTACATTAACAGTGGGAGTAAGGAAAGTTTCCATTGACTGCATGTTGCTGATGGAAGAAGTGCAGTGTTCCCCAAGTAAACAGAATAGGCAGAATCAGGTTTGTGCTTTAGGCCAGAGGAGTGGCATGGCTTTTGGAACATGTTTGGGAACATAGGCTTCACAGGGAGGTGCTTGAGTCACCTTCCCTGGAGGTGTTTAAGGGACAAGTGGACAAGGTGTCGAGGGACATGGTTTAATATTTGATAAGGATGGTTGGACTAGATGATCCGATGGGTCTTTTCCAACCTGGTGATTCTATGATTCTATGATAGACAAGACGTATGGCTTAACCTCAGTTGGACTGTGTCTTGTGGGCTAAGCGCAGCAACACTTTTCTGTGAAAACGGAGAAGGATGGTCGTTACTGGTTTTGCAGTTTCTGCTAAGAAACAAGAATTGAACGGCTTCTAGAGTTCTAAATGGGAAGAGATTTCTTGCTGGAAGTAAAGCCTTAATGGGCACTGGGGAGCAGTGTGATGTAGACCATATATTAAGACTGACAAATCCCTCTGTGTATTTGAGATGGGAGAATGGTTTTCAAGCCAATGGTCATTAATGTAAACAGGAAGGATAGAGTATTATAACTGTTACTTGTTTGGAGGCATGTGCTCAAATGTTATTTAGATTGGGATGTCTTAGAGCCTTCTAAAAAAAACCAACCAGTCCCTAGTCTAGAGTGGAAAGACCACTTGGCCTTGTGACATCTCCATTTCAAGGTGAAAAACACTACAGCGAAAGGCTCATCAGTGGTGATGTTGAGATAGTTTTTGTGTTAATGCGGTGTTTGCTATACTTTTAAAACTGTTTTGTGTGTCTTAACACCCACAAAACAATCGTGTCGTGAAAACTGTTTGACCAAGGGGATGGGTGTGTAGTGAGACCTATTTTATACTTTCAGTGAGTATGAGGAGTGGTGGTGTAATGAATTGACCAGAGAACTCCCCCCTTAAAAAATTCACATTAGAAAATACTTTTGGATGTGGTGGCTTTGTTTGATATTCCAGGCATTAGATATTCTCGGTATATCTATTCCATGTTTAGGAGGTTGTGGTCCACTGAATGGTGGGTGCCAGTGGCCCTCTCATGACTTTCAAACTGATGGTTGTACACAGCAAACCTTGGCAAAGCCACACAACCACCTCAAAATGAGTAAGGGCTTTAGTGGTGGCTGAAAAACAGTGGAACATACTTTGGCCGAGGCTGAGCAGCCCTGGAGAAGACAGAAGCTTAGATACTGAAGGGAACAACTAACATAACTGTGCTTATGGATCTACAAGTCTTACTCACCTCTGAAAAATCAAGGCAGCTTATCTTTTCTGCTTTTTCCAAAGTATATTGCATGCATGTTTAAGAACAGATATTTTCGTTATTTCTGCAAGGTTTATTCCTCTCTCTGTATTTTTTTTTAAGTTCTATTAATGTGTTTCAAACTTGGTTTCCTAATTGGAAACTTTCCATTGATGTCATGGGAGCTTTCTGTGGCCCACATCAAATAGCTTCATTCACCAGGAATTAAGTGACTGTCCAAATGTTTATATTAAACACTTATTTAGAAGACATGTTGATTTATGAGGACCTGTGATGGCTGTGGTATGTTGGGAGGATAGGTTGACTGTACAGCTTTTGTCTTGCCTTTGAACTATAAAAGTACTCGCAGCTGTTTAATGCCTAGATAAAACAACTGAGGCTTGCTTACATCTAATGAGCTTGCCCCATCACTGACTATTGTGCTGCTTCTCGTCTCTTATATTGGAGAGGTTTTTGAATGGGTAACTTTAATGGAAAGGACTCAGATGGCAATGTTTGGAACAGGCACAGCAGAAGGCTGTGGGCTTAATTACAGGTGGTGGAATAGTGCTGTTTTAGAGAGGAAACCCACAGTTTAGTCTGTGGTGAAGCCCTAGGGAGCAAGAAAAGAGATGGTGAAGTTTTGTGTTCTTCAAACTGTGCTTACTCAGGCTTCTGTTGTAGTGTCTAGGCAGATATAAGGTGAAAACAGAAGGAATAAAAACCATCTTAGTTAGCATCCACTCTTGCCCCCAAACAGACCTGAAACACTGAGCTCTGGTTATCTTTCCTTCACTGCAGGAGATTGTTCTTCGACCTAATTTAAAGGAAGGGTCTTCTCAAACTTGCTTGGGGTGTTATGGAACCTTTGCATCAGTCAACTCTGCAATACTTGCTCGACTTATGCATCAAATTTCATTGTCAGGTGTGGCTGTGTACTTGCATGCAAGACCAAACTACTTCACAGTTGTGGAGAGCAGAGAGAAGTCTTGCAGGGCTGCAAACTGTTCAATGACTTCACTTTTTTTTGAGAGGGCGAAAGAGCTCTGAGAGCTCACTCTTTAAACCTGAATGACAAGAGCAGCAAAGTTTTAGGTGTAGCCTTGATCTCTGAAATTAAGCTTATTGATGAGCAGCATCTTTTCAGGCAAAGAATGTTTAAAGGCTTTTTTTGGTACTCTTTCCAGAAGTTCAATATTGGACTTCAGTCAGCTTAAACTACCCAGAAAACCGTAAGTGTCCGTAGACACTTAACAGATCTTTGGGATGGTGTTCTGCCTTGAAAACAGGGCATATGCTTGATGCCTAAAGGAGAAGATTATGCTTTCTTTACAGAAACTTTCCTTCAAGTATCCTCCTTCAAATTGATGTTGAAGTTGTCACGGATGCTTCTAGTTGCAGTCTGTCCGTGTGCCAGCATCGTGCCTGTTGATGAAACTGAGCTGCGAGGCTTTTTGCAAGTGGATGTTTTGGGAGAACGCTCTTGTGGCTGAGCATAAAGATGGACTGCTCTGTACAAACTTCAGCTTGTGGCCCTGCTCAAGAGGCCCAGAGTAGAAACTTCTGTGCTCTCAGATGGTGCTGGAAAGGTGACGCTTGAAGCTGTTTGCCGTTGTAAAGCCTGTATAAATCTCTCTCAACCAATATATCGCCTTTGCATGATTCCAGGCATGACTGTCTCCTAACTAGTTGTCCTAGTTACACATGCAGAAGCCACTAATGGGATCTGTTACTGCACACTCACTTTTTTCCCAAGGGAGAGGTACTACTACTATATGGCTTAACAGTGTTGGACCTCATCATACTGTTTTGCTTCATTGCTCAATCAAAATGATTGAGATGTAGTTTAATGTTATGATGAGGAAGGCACTTAAAATATCACTTCATTTGCAGAGCGTAAGCAAGTGAAACTCATGCTTAGGAAGGTATTTCTAGTGTACCCCAGTAAGACTAAGGCATGAACTCCACTCCTAGCCACTTGAACTGGCCATTCTGGCCACTAACCAGGAGTGGAACAGCTGCAAGCGGTGCTGTAGGTGCATGGCTTGGTTGTACTTTTCGGCAAAAACATTTGTTCTGTATTACCACAACTGTTATTTCCAGGAAAAAGTTGCTCTTGGATATCTGGCTCCCCTACAGTGCAGATGTCCTCTGAAGGCAGCATGTGTATTCCTGCAGCCACAGTTTGTATCATGTGCTTTAATCCATTTCATTTTGGCGTGCTTTGAAATCTGATTTGTCTGGTTGTGCTTGTATAGGGATAAATCTTCCAGCAGTTGGGCTAAAATGACTTTCTAAAACTGTACTGTGTTATGTAAAGCCTTTTGCTGGATGGCATAAGAACCCAGCCAAAGCTTTTGGTCACCCTGCCTGTCTCAACCAACCACAGTGATTTCCAAGCACCTTTTCAGGTAATGGTGAAAGCAAAACATTGCGTCGTTCTGAGACTGTGCCCAGCTGTGAGCTTCATTGAGATGTACAGTGTCTCTTCCTGATTATGGTATGTCCCAGGTCAATTATATTTAAACACAGAGTCTAACCATGTCATTAAACTTTTTTTGGCTAATAACAAGGCAACAATCTAGTGAGGCATCATCCCAGAATGCTCTGCTTTGGGGAGTTGCTGCGTGTGTTCCAGTAAAGCTGGCAGTGTCAGTTGTCTCTTGTGTAATCTGTCTGCCAGGAATATCCTCTTAGCTCAGCACTTTATTAAGAGCTGCTGTGAGATGGTTTGTGCTTGTATGTATTCCTGGATGCGAAGGGCTTACCTTACTAAGCATGTTGATGGAGTGGTTTGCTGAATGTTGATGAATGTCTCTGTTGCATGTTTATCTGGCTGCTTCTCAGGGTTTTGCTCATGTAACCAGTGTTTAAGTTGCATAGCTTCTGGCAGCTGCCTTGGAAATGAGAGGTGAATGCGTCTTTTTCGAGACTGGCAATGGCTTGGGTCAGGCAGAGTGCACTGTGTTGGCTTCTTAGCTTGGTAGTTTCAAACAGTTTAGAAGTTAGATCAAGTAGCTTTCCATATTGACTGATTATCAGTGGAAAGATAGGGTTCTCTGCTTCCATTGCAGAAATCCCTGGCTGAAGTAGAACAGTGTATGTGCCCATGGTAATCAATATAGTGCTTAGATTCTGCAAATCCTGTATTGGATCCATGTTTCATAGCTAGTTTTCATGTAAGCTGTGTAACCTTTTACTCATGTGCTAACGATCTGGTCCTCTCTGGGTGCTTGCTTCAAGCTCTAGCAGATGAAGCTTGATGCTACTAAAAAGCATAGGGAAGGGGAAGGAAACAGTCCTTCCTCACCTAAAACCTCAGGACAGGATATCCAGAAGACCCTCAGTAAAGCTAATGAGTCTGCAAAGTAAAGATATGTTGAGGGATTTGTCTCTCAGGTGCTGGGGATGGAGTGGGCAAGAACAGGGTGCATAGATGTTCTCCCTGGTTAGATGGTGTGTGGAGCATAAATCTTCCATTTGAATTGTTTCCAGTGGAAACCCACTGTGCACAACAGCATAGCTGTTCTTCCTGATGTTTTCAGTGCTGTACAAGTTACCATCCATTGCCCTAATGTGTAAAGTGACAAATAAACCCCCATTCTGGAGATTTTCTGCCATGCGTGTCCCTCTGCTTCCCTTTCTGCTAATGGAGATCCCTAGGAAACCGCCTTCCTTCTGAAGACTTGGAGGGGAAGAGGGAATTGGAAGCTGAAGAGGGAATATCATGGACTCAAGCAAGCAAAGGCACTTGATTTACCTTGAGGTAACAAGTTTGGATTTGTCTGGACTCTTCACCTCAACTGGCTGTTGTAGCAGTTGAAGAGAAATTGCATCTTCCGGCTATGCTGTTGGATTTGGAAAGGGTTTTTCCACATCTTTTGTTATGTTTTAAGGGTTGTTGTTATTCCCAGATCAAACTTGAACAGAAAATGTAGGGCTGCTGCCAGCTTTGTCACAGACACCTTTTATCTTGCATTCATCTCTTCCAAGCAGATGCTGCTTTTATTTCTACTGCTACAAGACTAAAATTATCAGCCCTTTGATGCAGGGAAAGAAACAGTATTTCAAAGCCAAGTACCTAGTTAACTTTGACAATAAGACTGTTCTTATCTTGAATGTAAATGTGTTCCTTCTTTGAAACAAATCTGGGGGTTAGAAGCTCCTGAACCCTGTTTGCTCAGAATTGACACGCAGATCTCCCCCTTGCCTGGGAACATCAGTGATTGTTGGTTTTGGGTGGAAGGCACAGATGAAGCTGAGCCTCTCAAGGTGAGGTTGTACCTGGGGAAGAAGAGGGTGGCAGATGGTGATGTTGATGCACCAGTTCTGTGGATCGTTTTCCTTCCTCAGTGCATGGCTAATTCTGTCATAAAGGTACCAACCACTTAATTAAACGGGGAGCACAGTAGGAGGAACAAGCTGAGGAGAACATCAGGTCTTCAGACCTCCAGACGCTTCATTTTGGTAGCAAAGCAATCTGTATCCTCTAGCCAGACAGTTTTGTTTTTCCCGGGCCACCCTGCCCTCCCTAGCCTTCCTGCCTTCAAAGACTCGTACTGAGCAGGAGGTTTGTATGAACATCCAGCTTCTGACTTTCATCTTTTCCACTTAAAAAGATAAGCTCTGTTGCCGTAAGGTGCAGTGCTTCCTACAGGGTGATGTGGCAAAGCTGCATGCATTGGGAGGATTGTTTCCAAAAGGGATGCATCCTCATCACAAGGGCAGTTGGTGGATAAGGCTGAGCCGCAGCATTGTTTATGTAGCAGGTGACTTTGGGGAAAGATGAATTCCTAAACCTAGGCTATAGCTGATTTGGCTACTGGTCAGGACATGGAAGGAAAGACGTTGCTGCTATCGTTTAGCTTGTCACAAGAACTCTGTAATGCGGCAGAGGCACATCTGATGTGCAGTTTATGGGTCCAAGATCTCCTTTGAGAGTAAAGGATAGGGGAGGTCCTCCTAGAAGAGGCTAGAAGCCAGATGGTTTTGGAGATGGATTGCAAAATGCAGGTTTTTTTGTAAGTGGAAACGTTTTTTTTTTCATCTCTGCCTGGTCCCACTGAAGCTACCAGACTTAGTGAGGGAGGCAACAGAAAGTACTCTTGCATATAGGCAGGTGCTGAGGTGTTGAAGAATCCAACTGCCTTTCAGGCCTGGAAGCTTGAACTTTAAAGAGCCCATCATGATTGTGTGATGAGCTCCTGCTTTGGATGCCTGTGCAGGGGTGTTGACTTAAGAAAACATCCTCTTGCTAAGTGAACAGAATGGTTTCCTAAACAGCATGAAAAAAAATCACTTCCTCAATGACTCATCTGTCTCCTCTTGTGAGGTTTTTGTCTTCAGTGGTGACATCCTCAGACTCCACAGACCTCAGGACTGGAATGACTTGCATCTATAGTTTAAGCTGTGTAAGATCCACTGTATCTATATACACCAGGCTGTAATTTCAGTCCTTTTCAACACTTGGCAGGCCTGGGATGGAGATATCTGGTTAAACATGTTAGAAGAATACTGAGTTTTATCTTGTGGCAAGGTAAGGCAAAAAGACCTGTGCACTAAATCTGTGGCTTAGAATGATTCATTGTCCAGTAAGAAGGAACTAATAACTAATACAGGAGGCTAAACTATCTTCACTTCTTTAGGATTTATTTGACCTGAGGATCAACACTAAATTCAACCTGAAACTTAGTTATCAAGAAACTGGAATGACCTGGACAGGGAAGAAGGTGCGAAACCCTAAGTATAAGGAGAAGTTTTGCTCCCACAAGGTTTGTCAAGCATTGGAACAGGCCACCCAGAGGTTGTACAGTCTATTTTTGGAGCCTTTCAAGAGTAAACTTGATAAAATTTTCTGTAGGAAAATGTTGCTTTCTACATCCACCCTCCTGACTGTGGTGGGATCACTGTGACAGTAGAGGTCAGCACAGGGACTAAATGCAGGCTGCGAAAGGGAGGATTAAAGAGATGAACTTGGAACTTCAGTCCTGTTGTTCAACTTCACTTTTTGCTCCAGTTCTCTCCATGTGATGCAGTAACAAGTGTGCAGCCTACTCGTACTGCAAGCATTTTTCTCCTGCCCTATGTGGTATGTTGGTAGTGGTGTTGCTGCCTGCGTGAATGGGGGAAATACAGATCTGAGGACGTGATATGCTGAAGCAGGGATGGAATGTAACTTCAGTTCTGCACCATAAGGCTCAGATTTTGCTGTGACTGGACGTGCTGCTCTGCCCTCTTTTGCAAAGAGCCATATTCTGTTTGTGGTGGTGTAAGAACCTAACGCTCTCCTTGGAGGGAGCAGAGAGACCTTGTTGCAGTGAGCCAAGAATTATTTGTTTCTAGCACGTGGCCCAGATTTCAGTTATGCTTTTTCTGTAGCGCTTATGAGCGGTACCAGACACTTGCACAACTTCCCTCTGGCGTAGCTGTATTTGATGTAGATACATGAACTGAAGCTTCAGACACAATAAACCTCTTTTGAGGGCAGAAAGCTGAGTAATCTGGTGCTTGGCAGCTGCTCTGTTGTGGGGATTTTTGCTGTACTGCTAGCAGTGCTTGTGACATCTTTAAATGAAAAGGGGAAGGAGGAGGCAGTAGCTGGGCAACCTTAATATTAAAATAGCTCAAACTACAAATGGTTTTCCTGAGAGAAGGAATCCTGTTGGATCCTGTCTCCTGACAGACAATACAGTATTGCTTTTAGGAGCAGAGGCTGAAATCCTCACAGTCTGCTCTGTACCGTATCTTTGCAAGCTGTTTGAGAAAATGCTGCTTTTCAGGTCTGTAACATCCAAATCTGACTCTATTAGAGTAAGGGCTTGGGCACTGTTCCCGTGGGGGCATTATACCTGGTGTGTACCTGGTTAATTCAGCCAACTCTTGATGTGCTGTCTTTTCATCCAGCAGCTGTCCTGGGGAAAAAAAAAAAAAACAAACTTCTAAACCAGCACTTCAGCAGTTGGGATACCATAGTCTTACTGTTCAGTCTCTGACTGACAAGCCCAAAGTGCTGCTTCCCTCATTTCTTCAAACACCTAGTGTATGAAAGAGGCTTTCTAAAAGCTTTCTTTGTCCTTGTCTTGGAAAGGACAGCATGAGATGTGGCTGGACAAGTGTTTTTGTTCTGCCCTGCTGTCACTTAGGAAGGAGGCAGGTGACTGCTGAAAACTTTAACATGGGTTTCTTTAACTGCAGCTGCTGCTAACATTAAACCACAGTGATTCACTGTTAACTGTTTTAAGGGGAAAACGGTGCTTTGTTAACAAAACATCCCCATGGCATGTTTTGTTGGCCGATCTTGCAGTCATAGCAAAAAAAAAAAAAAAACTGTTTCTGATACAGGAATAGAAACTCTGGTAACAGAGGTAGGAAGATTGAGCTTCATTCTTTCCATCCACCGCTCCCCTTGCCATCATCTACTGATTATCAGACAGAGTTAATGGATCAAGATACTTGCACGGACATGAGGGGTTGACAGTGCAAATTGGTAAGTAGGGAGATAACTAAAAGCAAGGAGTTGTTGTGCAAGAGGGTGGCTTATTATGGATTATGTGGGCTTCTTTAATGCAAATAATTTTTAAACATAAACATCTACTATTTAAAATTTATGGTGGCTTAATTGTGGAGGAAATGCCTTTCTAAATGCAGCCTGTCTTGGGATGTTACAGCTCCAGTGCTGGAGGGAAGAAGGCAGAGACATCAGGCAGACAAAGCAACTTAGCCAGGTGCTGACTTTTTTTTTAAACGCCAATGCACAACAGTTTACTGCTCCAGCTGTTGAGTGATTTCTCAAGGGCAGTGACTATCTAAACAATTCCTGCTTGCTTCTGTTCCTCTTGTGAGCTGGGGCCAATGTCTATAGCGCAGGGCAGTGAAACTGCTTGAGGAACAATATCATCCTGGATTGCTTCCCCAATTCAGTCTTCAGTGTGGTTGCACTTAGCCTTGCGTTCACACAGCAGTTTGAGGGTGGGATGGGAAGTGCTGGAGGAAGAGAAAACATTAACTGATAAGGAATGAGGCCTGGCTTGATGATCATCCTCTGATCCAGCCAATAACTACAGTGAAAGGTAGACTGTCCTGCTTCTCCTGCTGCTTCCCACTTCCAGACCAGTTTTCAACAAAAGCTTCCAAGTAGCTGGCCAGTCTGGTCACTGTTTGAAAGATCAAATTGCTCAACTCTTTGTAACATTGATGGGTTACACTACCAAGAAATGAACTATTTCTGGCTAGGGTCTTGTTGTCCTTACTTAAAAAGTTTGTGGTGTGTAAAGGCCACAGGCTGTGAGTAACGATGGGAAGCAAGTGGACCCAGGATAAGGGAATAAGGAGAAACTGCTGTCGGTAATGCAGAGGTCTGAAGCCAACAGCAGTAATTGTTTAACTCGGAACACAGAAGACAAAGGATCCTCTAAATAGTTCTGGAAAAGGTGCAAAACAGTTGCTTAGAGTCCTGGTCTAAGGAGCTTGACCAAAGGAAGATGGACTAGCAATTCCTGATGCCAAGAACGTAATGGCTTGCAGTGATGGAGTCTTCTCAGCTGATCTCAGCTTCTTTATGGATGTAGATTACTAGCACTCAAACTGGCTTCCTCTTCTTGAGGAAGGCAAGGAAGCAGAGGTCCTGATGTGATTTGTCCTTGAAGGAAGGGCAGTCTCCAACCTTCTGTTATGAAACAGTCCTTTCTGCAATATGCTAGTGCTTTAGCTTTCTGCAATACAGAGTGTGCTCAGGCATGTGAGATGGATGAGAGGTCATGGATTGCGCCGGTGTACAGAGCTCTTGCGTCAGTACAGCGTGCTGATCGTAGTGCTGTGCCTGTGAGTACTTGTTAGTCATGAGTGGGAGAGGCTGTGGAAGAATATGTATTTCGCTGTGGTTTTGAAGGCTTATTATGGAACAGTCTGTTGCTTGAAGTACAGGGTTTGCGTGGAAAGGAGGACTTAACCCAAAATATTTGACCATTTTAAGACTTGATGCCCACCTAAGATGGCATTGCCAGAGCAGGCAAATGGCAAGAATCTACCTCCGAGAAGCTATTTTAAAGAGCCATAAGGAAATATTGTGCCTGGTCATATGGTATTTGGAAGCTACCTTATACAGAGCTGAAAAGAGTCTAGAGACCTCTCCGAGGCATCCACTAAACTTCCTCTGTGAGGAAACCCAGGCTGAAATAATTTTTTTTGCTTAAAGAAGTATCTTGGTTTGTACTTTGTAACTAGCCTTTGGTAGGAGGGAAGAATTCTGGCAGGAATTGGTGGATCTTCTTTTGCCTGAGCTGCTTTCATTATTACAAATACTTTGCAAAGTAACCTCTCTTTTGTCGCTTAGCATCTAGCAGAATGTCCAACTGCTGCCCTGCAGTTATCGGGATCTGGCTGGGTCGGTGGACAGTGGAAACAGGCAGAAATTGGCTTCTACTGAGGTGGCTTAGTTAAGAGTGAGTGGTGGTTGTTACTTGATGGTTTAGTTTACACGATTGTGCTTCTGGGAGTAGCTTCAGTTCTGTGCTTTGGAGAACCAGCCCCTCCATACGTGGTGTAAGAGGGCTCGCTGCCTTTCAAGCGTTGCAAAAGTAGCTAGAAAAGTTCTGCAGAAACTGCCTGAATCATCTCAAGGAGAGGAAGTTTGGAGTGCTGTCTTCATACAAACAAGCAGATTCATAGTGGTTACAAGTCTTAGCACTGTTACCTGATCTACTCTTGGATTCCTTGAACAGGAGCCTTTCCAGGTATATCTTAGGATGGGCATGCTTATGCCTTGGGCCCAGAAGAGCTGAGCTCTTGATGTCTGCTTGGTAGATGAGCAAAGTTATTTGCTTAGCAAGGCGGCTTGTTAACTTTGCAGTCTAGGTAAATCAAGTATTGCCAAATACTGAATGCATTGCTCTTTCCATCCCTGACATATCTTGAGTATAGTTACTTGTTGGGGGACTCTGCTGGAGGATCTTGTTTTTTGGTCTTCGCTGAGATGTGCCATCTTTCTTACTTTTTTTCTTGCCCAACCTCTTGTGAGCTCACAGGGAGTGCAATTTCACTTTCTGTGGAGGCTGGGCAGCCCTGCCAGCAGCTAAACCTGCTGAGCCAAGCTGTGCTAGGTGGGGCTGAGGAAGCTGCCCCTGTGGCAACCTTCTCTGGGGAGAGCAAGGCAGCAGGGAAGCTGGCAGTGCTGCCCAAACCCGTGCTTTGCAAGGAGGGTTACCTGCCCAGCCCTGATCTAAGCAGAGTTGCAACACTCCGAAACTAGTTCTAACCATGTTGTTAGTGCAGTTGTTCCTGTCATCTCTTCTGTAGCTGCTTGGGCTCTGCTAACACAGCACTACAGAACTTCAGCAGCATCGGTAAGCTTGCTTTTTCCCCCCCAACATTTGGTCAACTTTTAGTGGGGTAGCAAGGGTTCTAAAGCAAGAATGGTGCTAAAGTGACTGTATCAGTGTTGGATGCAGTGTCAGTCTTATTGTGGCTGATTTCTGCGGTAGGCAGATATACACAGTACGAGGAAGGTGATCTATTTTTGATGCTAAAAATTAATTCCAGGGAAATCTGGGTGCCCTGATTCTTTGAGGCTAAAGTTTGAATGCAGTTTGCGGCATGAAGTTCCTTCTTCCCCATCTTGGTTAGGATGTTTTGTGCCATTGCTGGTCTATTTTAGCTTTTACTTGGTTTTACAGCGTGTCTATGTGACCTGGGGATCCGTTAGCCTCAGCATCATCAGAGGGAGGAAGGGGAAAGACTCTGATGTTGAATCAACTTTAGAGATAGTGTTAAAGAAGGGCTAGCACTGTGTGGGTTCACTGGGGAGTTTCTGGCATACTAGTTGTGCACATATCTGAAGGATATCATCTGAAAGGTGACCCCAGGCAGGCTATTGCCAGCAGACTACTTAGCAAACTAGCAGTAGTGTTGTTCCCTCTCTATTGGCTTGTGGGGTGAACGTTCAGCCCAAGAAAATGGACCAAGTTTACTTTGTTTATGTTTATGTAAAATCATGGAAACCTGAGCAAAACTACAGTGTGTGTTTTAGTTCCCTTTATTAGTGCTGTCTGGGGTCTTTGAGTTCAGTTTTGCAAAGCTGTAAGCAAGTAAACGACCGTGTGTGCAATATTGTTCTTTCCTTCTCCTAAGGTGTTTTCCAGGTTGGAAGTCTTTAGGGCAGGGCTCTGATTCATTGTCTGCAGAGCACTCGGAGCATGCTGGTGTGTGAAGGTTTATCCTCTTATCTGTAGAAGTACACACAGTGCACCTTACAGAGGGAACAGGAGCCACAGTAAACTGACTTGAAGAAATACACTTAAAGTAAAACTAGATTAGGGATCGAGGAGCTTCTGAGCCTTAATGTATTCTTGTAATTGATGTTCCAGAGACGTGTGCTGTGGGTGTTGAGCTGCAGAGCAAGGGAGGACCTATGAGGAACCATGGGTTTTCAGAAATAAAGTTATCGAACCTTTTGTAGCTGTCTGAAGTGCTGCTGGTCCTTCTTTCTGGTCAAGTTTGTAACTGAAGGAGAACTTGCCAGTGCTCAGCCTCATGAAAGCAGATGTTTTCAGTGGCAGAGTACCTCATGGTGCTCAACCAACCATGGGCATCTGCCAGTAAGTTTGGGTTTTCGCTTCTCTTTGCTTTGGCGGAGGTGTTTCTAGAAATCTTCATGCTCTGCTAAGCCTCTGGAAGCACTTCAGCAGCACAGGAGTTGAGTTGGGGTGGTGAATGGTACCCGCAGTGACAGTGAATGGCTAGTACTAGTACTTCACCTCGTGTCCAGAAGTTGAACTTGGACTTGGAGAGCTCTTGCTGCTGTACAATTTGCTTCCAAATGGAGCTGAAAATCTGCACAGCAGCCTGTTAAAATTCTTGTGTCACTCTGAGATGTAGCTACCTCAAATAACCTCCCACTGTGTGATAAAACTTGCATGGGGAACAGCCTTTTGGCTTCAGATAACACGAGGGCATCTTGGTTGAGTATTCTTTGGCATAAGTTCTCTGTACTGATAGCTTGAATTGCACTTTTAGTGTGTGTTCAGATGAGGTAGTTGGGTTTGATTGCCAGCATAGGTAGGAGAGAGGTGAATTATCTGGGAGCAATGAAAAGCCTTATTTTGAATGTGGATGACTTATTTAATCTAGCTGTGAATTGTTTAAGGGGCACTCTGTTTGCAAGGTGTTCTCCTAGGCTTTGGGGACACTAGGGAAGTGTTTGAAATGAGGTTTTAGTTATTTGATTTGTACTGGGGGACAAAATATTCTTCTGTCAACAGTTGAGATTGATATCTGGTTCATGTCAATGCTTAAAGAAAGCTGGGCACTAGCTCTGCTTCTTTGCAGAACTGTTTTCTCCCCATTCAGCAGCAGGAACTGTGGTGCCTTCCATTGTATTTTTGCTGTCTCCTGCCTTGATCTATTTGCAGCAAGCAAATAGAACCTAGTTCTGAACCTAGTGTATCTTTCTAGTAGGATGCAGATCACCTGTTTGCTCTGTGTAGCTGAACAGGAGAGGTCTGATTCTCACTGAAAATAGCAGTGAGGTTTTTTCCTAAGAGATGCTCTTCAAATTTTGTTGCAAAGCTTTTAAGCCTAGAAGGTCAAAACTAAAACTGACAATAGCATGGGAGCAGAACAGAGCATCATGGGGAAGAGCTTATGATTATAAAGCAGAATCGCAGTGAGCCTGTTGATATGAGAGATAAAAGCACTTTCAGTGCTTCCACTTGTGCTTAAACCTGTAACAGTTAAAAGGTTTTGAAGTAGGCAGTTCCGTGGCATCTGTTCATTGCTGGCTGGCTGTCTCCCATCAGGCTGCCCAGAGCAATAATCTATTAATTGAAGAGGGTAAGCTCTACTGTATCTGTCCTGCTGAGGGGAAGTGCCTGCATTGTCTTGTGCAAGAAGAAGCTTTTCCTTTCAAAAAAAAAAAAGGGGGGGGGGGTGGGGGGGCATAATTGCGGTTCCTGACTCTAGGGCAAGGTGCCGCTCTGTAGCCCAGGCTGGTGCCAGGAACGCTGGAGCCAGCTCTGAGCAGGAATCGCTGCCTTGCCCTAATAAGGAGCCGTGTTGCCCTTAAATCTTGGCATATGGCGCTCAGTATCTGACCTGCTCTCAGTCTAATGACCCTTCTGTTCCAATCTTTTTTTCGCCTTGTCTTTCCCCTTCTCTTTATTCTGGCCATTGTCCTTCATCTAGTGTTAATAGTCTTCCTGGGAAAAGAGTCAAACTAGTGCAAGTGATGAGTGGTGCTTGTGTTCAGGAAAGGCTGCTTTCTTTTTGGAGCAGATGGGGAGATGGAATCTGATCATATGTGATTCGTAAACGTCCCTGTCGCTTTTCAGTGTGGTGATTCCCTTTCTGGTGCAGCAGCCTTGGGAGAAATATGACGAAGTTTACATTGGCAAAAGGCAAAAAGTGGTAATGAATGAGGCATTGTTTTGCTAACGAAGAGCACAGAATTGTGTTGTCTTACTTTTCCCAAGCATTTTGTGCTTCAAAGCAGTCTGCAATGACACTCCTGCAGTCTGGCAGGCTGCTTTGTTTTGGTTCTTGCTTCCTATGCAGTGTTCCCACATGTACTGTACGGCTCTCGGGGAAGTCTCTGCCTCTCCTCCTCCTGCCAGCGTTTTATTCCTTTATCCTAATCAAAGTTCCAGCAGCTGAATTTGCCACCAGAGTGGGCTTTAGCCTTGTTGTCAGCTGTTGTCCGTATGCCATAGGCTTTGGGAATGCCAGGTAGTTAGTACTTTCTGTAGACCACCTCATGAATCTGATTCTGCAGCCCAAAGGTCTTTATTGTTTTGATGGTCACATTGCCTGAGCAAACAACTTGGACTGAAGCTTTAATGCTGACCAGAAGCAATAGTTTTTAATACTGCTTTCCTAGGGAAAGAAAGAAACCTGTTAGGTTGACTTGACAAATGTTTTCACAGTAGTGTTGGTGTCAGCTTTGAGTACACACAGGCATGATGGCTTAAAGATGGGACAGTGGGATGACAGGGAGGAACTGCTTTTAAACCTTGGGGTAACTGCATGCAATAGGTGTCTAGAGTTGCAAAAGCAGATCAAGCAGTGTACCAGGTTGATTTATAGGATTTATCCTGATGTTGTGCCACTGTCTCTGGAAGCTAGCTACAATACTCTGGACTGGTAGTAAAAATATGTGGGGAAGTTGGTGGTGAATTGATCGCTAGCCTAGGGCATACCTGCACCTTCTCTGTCACCTAGCTGAAACCTTGCTGCTTATGTCCAGTAACATTTTTTTTTAAAACAGATCTGATTCATGCTCTGTTTCCTATGCCAGATGAGGTCCTTGGTTGTGAGTAAGTGTTGTGACTGCAGCTGGCAGGAGCCCCAAGTGATTGCCTCACTTCAGGAAATGTTAAAATAACACTTTTTTCTTAGAAAGCTAGTCAGCTCCCCTCCCACTTCTAATGCTCCTAATAGCTGCCCCCAGTTTGGCAACTGTCTTAGAGGGCTGTTTGTGTTACTGAGCGAGAGCAGAGACGCTTTGGTGGATGCAGTGCTGGAAGAGAGGTGTGCGAAGTGAGCTAGTATCTCTAGCCAAACTGGCTTAAACTTTTTAGAGGTTTCTCTGAAATTTGGAAGGAAAGCTACTAAACTGTGAGAAGAATCTTGCTGCTCCTCCCCCCTGGACTCTTTCTGAAGCTGGATATTTTTTTCTTCTTCAAGAAGAGAACCTGCCTCAACTGAAGCTGCTCACTTGAGACCAACCGTACAGCAGGTTTAGCTGCTCTCTTGACTGCAGGAGTTCAGTGGGGCCAAAAGTACCAGTAGCTGCTGGAATAGTTTTGTTCGCTGTTTTGGACTTGCAATCAGGCTTCTAAGGTACTTAACAAAGCTTTTGTGGCGTTGGAGGAGAATTACCTCCTCAAACCTTATCAATGGCTGCTAGCTGTTTTGCCAGCTGATGTGGAAGGTTTGTAGCTCTCCAGATGGAGCAGCTTTTGTTTTTATTGCCTGGCTCCTACTTGTTTGATCACTGCTGCCGGGAGATGGTTTGTGTTCAATGCTTTTTGTCTTTTAGTATTGTTTGTGCTGAGGGAGTAGACTTAGAGCTTGTTAGCAACAACAGGTAGTACTCGTATGTCATAGCAGTATATATCTTTACCCCAGGGGATTGCTTACATCCCGGAGGCTCCCCAAGAACTTTAATTTTCAACTGTCAGCTAAAAAAGGAAGGCTGGAATACAGGTGTCTTTACCTCATGTCTGTCAGATCTGGGAATACTGCAAAGGAAGCACTGGAGTGCCAGATAGGATAACACAAAGCACTAAGCTAGTGTACAGAAATAAGCTGGTTTAGAACCTTAAAACATTGCAGATACTAGGTCTGTTTGTAGTGCCTGTCCTGCTTGCCAGTCTCACCGTGATCCTTGTGCTTAGCGAGCGCACAGATGTATCACTCCTGCAACGCAGCCTGCTTCCCTTCCCCTATAATGGAATCTATACTTAATGTTTTGCATTCCGAAGGCTAGTTCCAACCTCTCTAGAGCAGCAAAGGGAGAAGTTTATTCAGTAATGCTACGTTTCCCTGCTAGGGATAGCTCAGACTCGAGTTTTGCAGAGCATTTTTC
This sequence comes from Coccyzus lansbergi, assembly GCA_033558105.1. Lineage (NCBI taxonomy): Eukaryota > Metazoa > Chordata > Aves > Cuculiformes > Coccyzidae > Coccyzus > Coccyzus lansbergi. Next base: position 237,294 of record JAUMJK010000188.1, on the reverse strand, counting down.
TGTAGAAAGCAATCCCTCACTACTAGGCAACTGTAGCTTCGAGGTCCAAAGACAATGCAATTGTAAACGGGGTCTGTCTTTGAGAAATTGACTGAAGCAGTTTGGGCTCTTTTTCTGAGTATTAAATGCTTTGTGTGTTTTGGCTCCGTTGTGGGTAGCTACAGAGGTGGCTTTGGCTGGAGAAGTAGTTCTCCGTGGTGGTTGGAAGGAGCTGAAGCAGTGAACACCAGTGGGCAGCCTGGCCCTTCGCTGGGATGCCTTGTTCAGCCTGACCCTGTGCTACGAACCAGGGCTAGGACACCAGGCAAAAGTATGCTTATACAAGACATTGTTTTCAGTCCTCCTATCAACTGAAGACAATAGCGGGGAAAATGTTAAGTCTCTGGCATTTCTGTTATGAGCCTTCTGCAATGAATAAACTCTTTTTCTTGAATTTTTCAGCCTGGTCTACGTGTAGGTGATGACGATGTAAAACTAAGGTTAACTGGAGACAACCTGAGTACAGATGTGCTTTCTTAGAGTTTAGTAATGCAGTAATAAGGAGCAGTGCTTTCTCTGTGCAGAGGTGAGCTCTGGCGGCTGAAACCATAGCTTCTTCACACAAAGAAGCAGAAATCCCAATGCCTTTCTGAAGGGGACTTTAGAAACTTAGGATATAGATCAAACAGTGTCTGTATGAAGCAGCATGCGTGGCATAAGTAGCATGTGTTACCTTTCCTTGGTGGTGGAAAGGAAGGACAAGTTGTCAAAATAAACATACAAGGCTGTAGGTGCCAATGTTTAACTCATCCTTGTTTTTCTTTCCATCTGTTAGGCAATACTGACTGGTGCACATCTTGACAAGGTCTCCTAGCAACCTTTTTCTGTATGAATGGCTGAATGACAGCAGGAGCGACCGGGTAAATAGATGAGCTTGCCTTGGGAGCCTATAAATAGGCAAGATCGAAACACACAATGGGTCAGAAAGTCACAGGTGGGATAAAGACTGTGGATATGAGGGACCCTGTATACAGACCATTGAAACAGGAGCTCCAGGGACTTGACTACAGCAAACCCACGCGCCTGGACTTGCTACTGGACATGCCTCCGGTGTCGTATGAAGTGCAGTTATTGCATTCATGGAACAATGATGATCGCTCGCTGAATGTATTTGTGAAAGAGGATGACAAACTCATATTTCACCGGCATCCGGTGGCTCAGAGTACAGATGCCATCAGAGGCAAAGTGGGATACACGCGAGGACTGCACGTGTGGCAGATCACGTGGGCGATGAAACAGCGAGGCACGCACGCTGTGGTCGGGGTGGCAACAGCAGATGCCCCTCTGCACTCAGTAGGGTACACGACTCTTGTAGGAAACAACCATGAATCTTGGGGCTGGGACCTTGGGCGCAACAGACTGTACCACGACGGCAAGAACCAACCAAGTAAAACCTATCCTGCCTTCTTAGAACCAGATGAAACCTTCATCGTGCCGGACTCCTTCCTGGTGGTTCTGGACATGGATGATGGGACGCTGAGCTTCATTGTAGATGGGCAATACATGGGTGTTGCATTTCGGGGACTCAAAGGGAAAAAGCTATACCCAGTGGTAAGCGCAGTGTGGGGACACTGTGAGATACGGATGCGCTACTTGAATGGACTTGACCGTGAGTATAAATCCCTGTATTTGTTTTAACAGCACAGATCTGTGTGCGGCTTAAGTGCAGACTGACTAGACCATCCTAGGGAGGGTTTCCATTTTTTTCTGGCAGTGGGGACTTTGTTAGCACTAGGATTGCCGGACACAGCTCTGAATCCTTATTCAAAGGTAATTCACAAATGCAGATGTACACATGTACTGTTACCAAGGCACTGCAGGGAGCAAGCAGGGTATGGGAAGGTGATGTGGTGGGAGAAGGTGATGCTAGTTATCTGTCTAGAGATAACAAAATTTTCTATATTGCTACCAAAGTATCAACAGGAATATCTTTCTGACAGTTGTGTTAATAGCAGTGGTACCTCTTTAGAGGGAATGATCTCTGAGGAACGATCACCTTCTTCAAATGGCTAATGAAGGGACTTCTAAAATCCCTTGTGGGCAAGAGTGCGGAGACCTGTCCCTATCCAAGAAAATGAGAATGTCTCATTTCCAAGTAGCTCACTTCACTTTCAGTGCAGGGTGTGATCATTTCTAGTGAGGGGCTGGATATTGTAGTCAGCCCAGCTTGCGTGCCAGGCCTTTTACTAATAGGAACATCAATCTCTCTCTAAGCTTCGTAATAAATTTGGCTGTCCAAATGTGCTAAAGTCTGTTATCTCTCATAGTCAGAAGTTCCCACTGGGCCAGACTGTGACTCAGCCCTCTGGGTAGGGTGGAGGAGAGGGGTGAAGGAAGTGGATTAAAATCTGGATTTATGTTGTTAGTGAAAAATTTGGCAGTATTAGTATGAAAGAGTAGTGTTTCCCCTGCATTCCAGAGCAGTGTCTGCCCAAAGGCCATAGCATGCTGGGCTTTCTTTTTTTTGTGCTTAAAACATGTTCTAATGCTGGGCCAGCAATGGCAGAGCCCTGGTATTGGTGACATGAGGTACGACAAAACTGATACTGGGCACCAGCAAAACCAGAGAAGCCTTGCAAAGAGAAAGGAGCAAAATCTACTAGTGCTTTGAGAAATCTACTTCAACTCAGCAGACCAAATGGGGCTCTTGGCAGAGAACTTTCTCACCAAAAGCAAGAGCCCCAGCTCATTCTGCCACAATAGCTTACAGAATGGCAGTGGATCCAGTAACTGGGTTTTTTTCTGAAGGGTTAAAGCCAAAATCTGCAGCTCCCCTCAAAGCCAGAGAGTCTGTGGAGCTGTTGGCACAGTCTGCAAGGAAACGGCCACCTCCAGTATTGGATTTGGTTGTAATGTGCTGTCAGCATAGGAGTGAATTGTGGGCAGGAGGCCAGGAATGACGGGACGCTATTTTGGCACAGACAGAAAGACGGTGTCTGGCTCTAAGCGCTTCTGAGCATTCAATAGCAACAGTGTCCAGTGACCGTGGGGCTTGTGAATGGAAGAGGTCAGGTATGTGTGTGCTTTCTCTTTTGGTCTCAAAGTCTCCTGTCAGACTGTTATCAGTGTAAACTAGATGAAGAAAGTTCTGAAGAGTGGGAAGAAGATTCCTTCCTTTTAAGGACATTCAACTGGAATGTATTTGTTACGTCAGTGTCTATAGGCTTTGAAGGTCAGGACCCCTTATCCTCTGGGATGCTGGCTAGACCATGACTCTGTCCCAGCCATCTCCTTATGGAGAAGGAGGAATTGGGACAGACGTTGAATACAGCGTATGTGCTTTAAGAACAGGCTACATCAGAAAGCTCTAAAGGAACACTGCTGGTAACAGGCTTCTCTGGCAGTATCACAGCAAGAGCCAAGATGCGCAGTCCAGCTGGAGAGACCTGTCCCTGTGTAAGAGACAGCACGGATCCTGAAGCAGGTCATAAGCAGACAAGACCGGCAGTACCTTGGGCTGAGTGCAGCTGTGTTTTCACTCGTGGCACAGAACATGTGTAATGAATAGTGGGGATTGGGAAGCAACAGTACTGCCCCAATGGATCTGTTTACTCTCCATCCAGCTGTCAGTGCAGAAGAGGTGTGCATGCAGGGGTAGGATTCATCAGGAATAAATAATGTTTGAAGCACTGGGAGAACTGCTAGAAAAAAACATTCCACTGCAGCTTCCCCTGCAGCAGGTAATAGTTTGTGATCTATAGCAAGGAAGGAGAGGGGGGAAACAGGGCATTAGTTCAGCCCTGGCTGCTAACTTGAGGAGACAGACTAATTCAAGCACGTGTTTCCTGACTTTGTTACCAAGTCTCTCCTCAGCTAACAAACTCTCCTTCTCACAGACATTTTTCCAAAAACTGGATAAAAATTAGCTTTCTCCACTTCTCATTGGAAGTGTTTTCTACATGGAGCAGCGTGACTGTTTACTTTTTCTAAACTAGAATCAGGAGTGGCCTGATGAGAGGCTACCGACAACACTCTTCTGTTTGAGCTTTTCAGTATTAGCTGTTACCTCTAAACCTGGAAAGAGGAGACTTGTATTCACCACACTGATGGAATGATTTCTGCTGAAAATAGCAGTATCATGGCAGTGCACAGCAAAACTGAGCTTTCCTTGTCCCTAATCAGTTTAAAACAGCTGCATGGCTGGTCAGATTAATTTGACTTGCAGTACTGGAAGTTAGAGCTGTTAGCATCTGTCAAGGTTCCTGAAAACTGCAGCTTCTTGACCCACCTTCTCCATTCACGTGGATGTTTTTAGGTGCCTGTGTTCAGCTCAAGATGTTTGTAAAGGCAGGTTTATAATGGTGCATGCTGAGTCCTCGGGATTGTAAAAGGATATCCAGTTAACTGCTTAATTTGGGATGTCTTTTTGTGTTGGTCTTCCCTTGTGGGAGGAGAAACCCCCTAGGCCTGAGCACTATGCTCTGTTGAGGTGAGCATTGACAGCTTGGCAACAGGAGCTGTGAGAAGCTCATCTGTATTTTTCTTCTCTGGAGCTGTTGTGTTAGCTCTGACTTTGACCTTAGTCTCCTGTATGTTGTGAATGACTCTGGCATCAAAGGGTCCCTTACACAGTTCCTGAAAAACTAGTATTCTCTCGTTGAGCTTTTAGAAGTACAGGATGCAAAAAAAGATAGCCAAAGGCTTGTATCTTTCCTGGATTTATGACACAAGGGAATCCTTTAATGGAAAATGTCACAATACAAGTAGTGACATGAAGCTTTGATATATGGCTTTGTCTTTCATGGGAAATGTATAGTACAAATGAAGGGGTTGACAGCTCTTATCCAAATATGAGACAAATGATGGTAATTTCTGGGTACCCATACCCCACAATCTTATCACACTGCTGCAGTCTGAACTTCATTGAGTCTCTTGCAAAGATTTTTTGGTTACTGCAGTAAGAGGCATGAGGTAGAAGATGTGTTCCAACTGGAATGACTAGTATTGCAGCAGGGGGATTTCCATTAGAGGATTCTAGTGGGTTTTTTTCATTGACACAGACGTATGGTTTAAATAACCTCTACGGAAACATCATGCTCTGCCTGTCTGTTTGAGCTGAAGTTGCTGATATGTGAATGGCTCAGGTCCTGCAAGCATGCCAGGCATTCGCTTTTCTTGCTCAGTCTTTATCAGGGGGATTTTTAGAACTAGCAGAATGAAACGTGGCCCTTGTGGGTTGGGATGTTAATGTCTTGGGTCTCTTTTTCCCAGCTGAACCACTGCCTTTGATGGACTTGTGTCGGCGAGCTGTGAGGCTTGCTCTGGGCAAGGAGAGACTGAATGAGATCCCTACGCTGCCACTGCCAGCCTCCCTCAAGAGTTACCTGCTCTACCAATGACCTTCACGTTCAAGGACAGAGCTGGAAGCAAGGCAAAATACCGGAGCTGAGTTGACCCACTAAGCAATGGGTTCTCCACCCTCGTGTCATCGCTGCTGTTGGAACTCCTTGGCCAAAGTATTCCTGCCGCTGCTTGAGTCTCCACATGCCCTTCTTCACAGCTGTAGTTCTGTTCTTTGGAAGTCGTTTCCCCAGCACACTTTACAAAAGGAACATTTACAGAAGCTCTGTGCTTCCCTGTGTTTCCTGAGAAAAAGCTGCACTGCATCGTTTGGGTTGTAGAGCCTAGGAGTGAATGATTTTTCTGTGCCAGCTAAAGGGAAGAGTATAATTTTGGGGAAGGGAAAACATTAGGAGTAGAAATGTTAAGACTGGGTACTAAGAATGGAAAGGCATGGGATGGCCAGCGTTATTGGGGAGAGTCTGGAATACTAAGAAGAATTAATTACTGAGTTTTTAAAAACCAAAATAAATAAAACCTGCCCCCCAAACCCCAAAATGCCAAAAATAACCCTTCCACCAGGACACTTAATTTGGAGAAGGTGGTTATGTCACTGATGTCTGTGTCTCTGCCAGGACTTTTCACTGTGCTTTAGTGTTAATTTATAGACAGCCAATCCTGCCTTCTTGTTGATCATTGTTGCTTTCTCAGTTCTCGTGCTCCATTCTCTGCTCTGCCTCTTCTTAGTGGGTTTGACTCAGCTGGTTGAGCAGTCACATCATGCCTTCACCTGCCTTCTTCTTGACTTAATCCTGCAGGGTTTAGTCTGGGATCAAGGATTCCTTGCTGATGTGAGGACAGTCGAGGGATAAGCTTCTCCTGCAATAGGGTGAGAGTGGCTGTACGAGCTGAGATCGGTTACACAGCTGTAGGTCCTGCCTTCTTGGGTCTGCGTTAGGTATAGCCTGTTGCACATTAAGGCCTTAGAGAAAGATACTCATGAGTTTCTCTAATGGCTCTGCCAGGGAATTCTCTTCTTAGATAAGCTGCTTCAAGTCATCCAAACCAGGTTTTGTTCTGTCATAGACTGTTGACATAATCTCCACTTAACTATGCAGCAGGAATAGTTCTCACTTTCTTGCCTGGGGGTGGGAAGTGGTCCCAGAGAAGGTGGCTGCAGAAGTAGCATCAGCAGATGAGAAATCCAGAAGGCAATTGCTGCGGAATGTGACTCATGAGACTTTCAGAGGCCAGTGGGGTAGTCTTCAGGTACAGCAAGAAGAAATTGAACCTCTACAGAGCTGGGGGTAGGGAGCAGGAGAGAACTGCAATAAACAGGACGACCAATTCAGGCAAAATCAGCACATCCCAAATAGGTTATCACCTCAGTAGCCAAGTAAAGAGGATGACACTCCTTAACTAGCAGGAGCTGCTCTCTTGACCTATCCACAGGTTACTATGCTGCCTTTCTGGGGTTATTTTGCACATTACTTTGTCTTGAAAAATGTTTGTGTGGTTGGTTTTTGGTTGTTTTTTTTTTTTTTTTCTTGGCTCTTGAATTATCCTTTCAGTTCTGTTTAGGTACAAATGAGTTTAGTTGTTGAAAATGTTAATATATATTTGTGGTGTATGTATAAGAACATGTTTAAAACAGCTGCTGTAGGGTACCTTTTTGAAATAAACTACTTGCATAGTATATTTTTTAAAGCACAGAATTGGTGCCAAGACTGGGTGGGGTGTGTTTTGCCCCTTTTTTAATCTAATGTTATATGATTTTTTTTTAACATAGGGATTTGTATTAGTTTCTGTTAAAGGGTGGGACACAAGAAAATTCAGTGTGTATGGAGCCCTACTTAGTTGCCTTCAACTTGAACCAGTGTCTTCCAGAACTCCAGGGAAGCAGCTGTGTTCTCCCTACTTCTGATGCCCTTTGTGCTCCCTTGTTTCCATCTCTTCTCACTTCACCAGTACGTTGCTTTGTACAGTTTTAAATTCTGACTTTCTATTTTATGACTGTAGATAATACTCAGTAACCTAATAAACTTTATTAAATATTACCTGATGTTGGGGTTTATTTGCATGAAACGGTAAGACTTCTTTATATCTACTCTCTGAATGAATGGTGAGCTTATTCCAAAGAATCCAGCCTGAACAGGTAAAGTAAGAGCTGTTCTAGCCTTGTTTCTGCCTGGAATAATATAAAGCTGGCCTGGGTGCAGGCAGAAGGCAACCTTGCAGCTATTAGGAAAGGTTGGGAGGGTGAAGCCTGAAATATTGCACAGCAGCAACTAGTGCCTAAAAATGACTACTCCGGACAGATGAGTAAAATCTGTGCGACAGCAACCTTGGCTTTTTCACTTTAATTTGGTTTACCATTGACACCATACTTATTTTTCTATAAATAGATTCAAGTATAATCAATCAGGGCTCTGGTTGTCTTGCCAGACTTGATGCCTTCTGCCCGCTTGTGAAGTTCACTACTAGATTACAGCAAACGCCTTTTCTTTTTCTTCCAGGAAAGAAGCTCATGTGACAACAAGTTCCTAACCGACTATTTTGTTGATAACTGGCTGTCATTTTTCTTAGGCAGGGAGGTGAGGGCACACTTCATCTCAGGAGGAGATGAAGCTGATGAAGCTGAGTGTTGGGAGAGTCCTTCCTCTATCATGTGCTTGATTGCTCTCAGTGTGTTCTAGGTAACTTCGTCAGGTTGTGAGCTTGATTTAACTCAAGTCCCTTGGTATTAGCTTTTAGTTCCTTGCTACCCACTGCTCTGATGCTGTCTTTTCGTATATTTCTATCTGCATTTAGATTTTGCCTCTTCAAACTGACTGGAAGTGAGATGACTTGGGTTTTTTGTCAGTTGTGACTAAAGCTTTAATTCTCCCTCCTATCTGTGCACTTTTCTGTTTTCTCTGCTGCTATGAACTTGTGTGTGAAAACCAGTTGATTTAATTGTATTACATAAGCACTGCAACACGTGAGGCTCAACTAAACTCAGAGTTAAGCTTACAAACTGCCTTACAAGGATACTGAGGGAGGAAGGCTTTAAAAATTGGGAACGGGGAGGTTGTGCTTGTCTGCAGTCAAAGCAAGAATTGTTTTGAGTTTTTGATGTCCTGATCTTGCTAACTTTTCCCATGTGCAGTAGACAACTGTTTATGTATCTTAAGACTAAATCTCCAGCATATTCAATAATCGTCACTTTTGTTGTGCTGCAGGTACTGGAGGACTTCAGTGAGACTTTCTCCTTGTATGAGCATGTGTCCAGTTGCCCTTTAGCTTTCTGTGGAAGGCTGGAGGAGTTCTGGGAGAGCAGCAGGCTGGGGAGGGGGCATAAGGTGGGGTGGGTGCAGAAGACTGAGAAATTAGTTCATGCTCAGCTCCAGACACCCAAACAGGCTTGCGTTCCAGCTGCATGGAATATTTGAAACAAATGACCTGCTCAGGGCTGGGAGTTAGTAGTGTTTATGTACAGCGCCATGGTAACAGCAGAGGAAGTCATGAGATGGGGATTGGACCTGATGGAATCAACAAATGATATCACAGATTAGCAAGTCCTAATGAATCAGTGGTGCTTTGCTTCCCCTGCTCTTGCCTGCGTTCAAGCACTGACGTGCAACAAGCAGACTTGCTCCTTTTTGAGTAGAATGAAAAATTGCAAGTCCTACTTGTATCTAAGCCTCCCTGAAAAGCAACCCTGTTACCCTGGCCAGCATCTCTCATCTTCCTGCTGTTGCTGACTAATGGTGTTGATGCACGTGAACTGTTCCTACATTTTATAGGAGGTTTCTGGCTGAAATAGTTTGCTTGCTGTTGCTTTGCTATTGATCCAGAAGTGCTATGGTGATTTTGCAGAGAATGCAGAATTCTGATGCTCTAGACAAGCAGTGGAGTAACTTTTGCTTTTTCCTGGAAGTTGAGGCTTTGTGAAAGTTATTTTAATCTTGAAATGTGTGCAAGAGGGGAAATGGTCTGTAGATGATTTTGACAATGTCAACACTGATAAACTTAGGGGCAGAGAGGACAGTTGTCAATTCTATCCTTTATCTGCAGAACTCAGAATTTATTTCTCTGAGCTCAGACATTTCTTGTTGGAGCATAAATATCAGTCTGTACCTGGCGGGTCCTTAGCCAGTACCAGCACAAGGGAGTTTTCCCTTTCCACTTTGCCTAAGATGTGCAAGTGTTAGAAGGATAAGATCTAGGATAGATCTAGGATCTTCTTTTGGCAGTCACACCTTCTCTCCTGCAGAAGGCAGGATAACTATGAGAAACATTTCCTAACGTGTTCCCCATTTTCTGTCCCATGTGCTTCCAACTAATGGTGTTGATTTTATGCCAAAGTCTAAGTTGCGTTTGACTGGAGAAGGAAATACACTGATTTATTTAGTAAAGTTTATTAATATTAAAAACCTAACCCGAAGCACAACCTTTCTTGGCATACAAAACCGCGCTGAAGGGAACAAAACTTATTCAGTGCTTGCACAAAACACACTGGAGCACTGATCCTGTCCTTGCACATGTTTTGATTTGAAACTATTGCAAGATTGTCTGCCCTTCAGACAGAAAACTATTTGAAGCAGCTGCCAGATGTTTTGTCTGACTCGTGTTTTACAATTTGCTTACTGCTTAGCGATCCCATCGGGTGTTGGAGCTGCCCTCGTTGCGCTCCATTCCTACCCCTTTCGCCCGCTTACGTGGAACCCGGATCCGAGCCTGGGGTTTTGTACTCCCAAACTCGGTATCGCACGTCTGGGACTAGCACAGACCAGCCACATTCCTCTGCTCGCGTGTAGCCACAGTGTATAAAAGCTAAGGTGATTTATAGTCACTTACAAAAGCACTTTACAGCCTGAATTTCGGCCTTGCTAAACAACCTTACACTGAACACCCACAGTTCAGGGCCTGGGCAGCCTCTTTGACTCTAACTTAGCTGAGTTATAAATCTTTTTTCTCCCTGCAAATAAGGTGGGCAATAAATCCTTAAATCCAATGAATCAGGACAAAGGCCTTTGTGTTTTTGCTGAAATATGACTCAATTGAAAGATGTACCTGCTGAACAGGGATAGCGCGAGGGTGTTCTTTGTGTTTGTTCACGTCTATCAGCATCCCAGACAGTTACACCATTTGTGTAAAAATTCTCACCTAACAGTGGTAGAATATGTCTAAAAAATTAGAAGCACGTGTTCTTGTGTCTCTATACTTCTGTACCATTATAATTCTACACAACCTCGTAGAATCATAGAATAGTTTGAGTTGGAAGGGACCTCAAAGCCCATCCAGTTCCACCTCCTGCCTCAGGCAGGGACACCTCCCACTGGATCAGGGGCTCCAAGCTCCATCCAGCCTGGCCTTGAACCCCTCTAGGGATGGGGCAGCCACAGCTTCCCTGGGCAACCTGTGCCAGGGCCTCCCCACTCTCATAGTGAAGAAATTCCTCCTTATATCCAGTCTGAATCTGCCCCTCTCCAGTTTATACCCATTGCCCCCAGTCCTATCACGCCAAGCCTTTGTAAACAGTCCCTCCCCAGGGACGTCTGTACAAACACAGCATTTTAGGGCAGAGTCAATCTGTGTTTTTTCACTTGCATTGTGTAGGAAGCAGGGGGTTTGGACCCACTCTTGGACATCTAGGATTAGTGTTCCCTCTGACGTCCTGTGTAACTGTTTGGGAGGTAACAGCTTATGGCCCAGAGAAGCTTTGCTGTACAGTGGTTTTGTGGGGAACAGGCCAAAAAAGAGATTCTACTTCTGGAAAACCTTCTAGATAGCATCTTGTTCATCCTTAGGTGTTCTGGAAGTGCCTGTCCCTGCCAGAGTCTGTCATTGTCTCTCATAACCTCTTGTTAAGCCACTAACTGTTAGGTACAAGGCCCTAACAACATTTTACTGTCTAAATCTTCATAAGCAAACATTGCTTTCCAAGTTATTATAAAGGGTAGATGGGCAGGCAACAAACACCTGCCTGAACTAGTATCTGGCCTGGACACAGGTTTGGGGGTTTTTTCCTTGTTCTTTAGGAAAAAAACACTGAAGGTTCTCCCAACTGACCTTTTTCTTCTCTAATTTTTCCCAAAGCAGGTACCTTGAGGAGTGCCGACCATTCTCATGGGCCGCGCAAGCGGCACGTTGATCCGAAAGGTAAAGTGCCACCTACTGAATCAGTAATTTCATCTCCTGCGACACGCTGGCTGTTTCCTTTGGAAGAAGACCACCTAACCTTGATAGGGTCTGTTCCTACTTAATTTGAGGTTTGAGAGAGACTTGAGGAGTAACAGCTGTTACTCCTGAATATGATCTATTTTTCAAACTGTCTAGACACCTGGGTGGGTTGCACACATTACCAGCAAAGCTAGTTAATCGTGTCAAACATTTTTTTTTTCTTTCTAGAAAGGCCCAGTTTTGGTTTGTTTAGTTTAATGAGCTATGTGGAAACACAGGGGAAGGCAGCGAATCGAGAAGACAAATTGGGAAATTTGATCAGTAAGGCTGATATTTTAACAGTTTTCTTTCTGAGCTGGTATAGGCAGCACACAAATTTCAAGGCCTCAGAAGTTATTGACTGTGGTGAACCCTTAAAACAATAAGAGGTATGATGTATCACTTGTGAGCTCTGAAATGCTGTTAAATGAAAACTGACTGAAGCTGCTGCACAACAGGAAATCACAGCAATGGAAATTAGGTTTACAGAATGCTACAAATGCAGGTTTTAATTGATTTTCGTGAAGGAAAACCTGGAAGAATGAGCACTCAGTCCTTATGATGCATCCTGCTTGGATAAATATAGATGTTTTCAATGAATGTTCTCCCAGATGCCAGCTGTCTGCTCCAAAGCAAAGTGCTGTGCGATAAGATCATCGTTATTAGAAAGGAAAGAAGGTGATTCTTTATATGAAAGCTGACATTTTTGTTTGCATTTAAAAACTAGTCAGAACAACGCAAATAAACTGTAATTTAAAAGGGAGACAGACATTTCTGGACAGAAACACACTCTGAGGAGCTACTTTCTGGAATTCAGGTACTCTTCAGGTGGGTTTGCAGATCCCAGGCAAGCAATGCCTTGGATAGTGCCTAACATTTAGAGTTGAGAGGCTTGTACTGCACGTACGCTGGGTTTGCATTTTCTTGTGTTTGTGTTTCTATTTGCTAACTGTGTTTCAAAGTTCATAATCAAGACTAACCATGATATTCACTAGAATAAACTTGTTTTTCTCTCTAAAGTTGCCAGGCACTTGCACTGATCTGAAGTGCATTCCGTAGGCACAAGGCATGCATGTTTCTCTACAAACTGCAAGTGGAAATAAAACAATATTATTGTTATACAGGTTATTGTTATACCTCCAACCTAAACAAGCATGAGAATCCTGAAACAAGCTGTGATGCACTTCCCAGAAAGATTAACTTAGAGTCTAGGAGAATTGGGCACCAGAATTAAGCCCTCTACCTGCAGATGGATGTTAAACAGTGTTTTCAGGAAGGGATGAGCACTGAAAGAGCAGATCCAACATTGGAAGAAGCTGAGGTGCAAAAAGGTTGTTGGTCAGGAAAAGCCTTTGACATGATAATCTCTTACTACAAGCATTTGGCAGAGGTTCAGAATAGTTCTGTGGAAAACAAAGAGGAGGAAAAGACTGAGCCTAGGGTCTGGTTCATTGTCCCGATATGGACCTGCCTGTTGAGCTGTTTGATAAAGGCTGGTTGGTACAAGCTGGCGTCTGAGGCTGAACCTGCAGCCTTGCTGCCTCTCCAAAATGTGAGGCTGGGTACCTGATCAACGGGGTGGTTTTCTTTGGTTGTTTTCCCAGTAGTCAGCTGCTCCAAACAGGGTTTAAAAATAGTGGGAGAGGAGCAGCGTGTTGCAGACTGCTCTCCACTTCTAAAGTCTCTCAGTTACCTTTCTTGCCAAATTCTCTTGGAGGGAGATTGTGTAATCAAACCGAGTTGCATGTGAAAACACACTTGTGTACGTCCAGGCGTGCAGGGTATTGCCAAAGTGGACAGACTGTCCTGCTTACGCCTGCCAGAAAAGTTGTGTTTTGTCCAGCGGAAAAGAAAACATCCTTTTCTCTTTGCTATTTGGAATTCATCTTTTCAGACTCTGATCTCATTAGCAGCGTCTCCATACTATGACAAGTTTGGCCACCTTGGGTCAGGACCGTGGTCCAGCAAATTGAGTCTTGCAAGGTACCCAAAACTCACCTGTTCTCCTCAGAATGTCACCTTCTTGGTAATGCAGCAGCTGCAGGGAACATGCAAGGAGAAAGAGAGTAGATCATTATTGTGCAATGCACACAGTCTCCTGTGCTAGTTGTCCTTTGCTCTATAAAAGACACTATCTGCCCCTAAACAGAGCTGAAGAGCTTAATAGCTGGATTTTAGGACACAAGCAACAGAGGTGATTTGCACAAGGCTGTATATTTTAAAGTAAGAATGTCAGCTGTAATTGGTAATTTAATTAAATACAGCATATTCTCTGCGTGTTTGGGGGCTGCTGGAATGGCTACATGAGAAAAATCCCCATTGGACACTAGCAAAGTGAAACAGAACGTCTTGGCACTTAGCTTTCTTAACTTGAGGATCACAGGGTTGCTTCCTCAGAGTCAAAATACTTTCAGACTGCTCAGAACTTCTGCCCATCAGCCTTAACCCAACTCCTACCCCTGTCAACGCTGCCCAAAGACATTGCACAGGCAGCCTGATATTGCTGGTTCTCCTGCAGCTGCTGCCTTACCAAATCTACTGTCCCTGGGTGGTTTGAGCAGTGTAGCGCTTCACTAGCCAAGTGATTATGCAGTAGGTCTAATGCTTCACTCAATATAAACTTTCTGCTTCAACAAGGAGCCAGTAGAAGGGGAAAGTCTTATATCTCAGCATAGCTTGTCTTTAAAGCTCGGCAGCTGCTGTGTAAAATCACAGGATGACTCCATCAAACTCCTTTTATCCACCGCCCTGGGTGATGGTGCGCTGCTTATTCCAGGGAAGGGAGCAGATGGAGCCCAGAAGTTTGTTTTTGTTTTGCTCTTTTCCTGCTTAGCTCCATGTCTGGAAGTCTCCAAAAGCCTGTCAACTGGCAGTGAAAAACGAGAGTGGTGTGAAGGCCAAACAGGTGGTCTGCAACTCAGCCACTGCCAGCGAGACGGGCACTGACAGAGCCTCTGTCATAGCAGAATGGCAGCAAAAAGGCTCCCGCTCCCTAATTTTTGGGGTTTTTTGCTGCAGGCAAAACCAACAGAATATTGTCCGATGTCATCGTCAACATGACATTTTGCTGCATCTTTGACATTTGGAACATGAAAATCTAGCAGCTCCCAGTTCCATGGATTTTCTTGGAAGGCTCAGAGCTGCTCCTCTGCCGTCCCCCTTTTCAACTGGGTGACCAGTTTGTTTGCTAACTTCCTTCTCGAAGGGATGGACGGGGATATGTGTAAAGCAGCCAAACGAAGGTGGGAGGAGAGGAAGCCAAAGGGAACACTATCCTGAAGCCAAACTGTTTTGGGGAGGTGGCTGGGAGGGGAAAGTTGTTTTGTTTGGATTTCTACGAAAACATCTCTACAGCCAAGACAAACAAAGATACCGCTCTAGATCTTGTTACCTTTGGTCTCTTTGGGCCCCTTGTCAGTTCCCAGATAATTTTTATTAACTGTTTAATCCAGGGCTTTTATTTCCCCAGTAAATAAATGGCATTTCAGATTCTAGAACAGCTTCAGATACTAATACCAGCTGTCTAGACAAAGAGCAGCCTGTGGCCACGATCATAAATAAAAATAGTCTTGGGGCTTTGGGTGGGTTTTTTTTCCTTCTTCTCTTGTCAAGCTAGCTTGGAGACAAAGACTGGCAGGAGAGGCTGGCTGGGTGAAGGCAAGCACAGCACAGCTCTCACCTCCTCTCCCATCTTATGGAGAGGATTGGAGCTGGCTGAGGCCATGCCAGGGGATTCCTGGGGTCTCAGATATGTAGAATCATAGAATAGTTTGGGTTGGAAGGGACCTTAAAGATCATTCAGTTCCAACCCCCTGGGATGGGCAGGGACACCTCCCCCTAGATCAGGCTGCCCAACTACGTAAATAGTTTCTAGACAAGGAACCAGGGGACGCAGCTCATGATTACACAGCACATCTCATAGGGTTCACAGAGGAGCACTGGTAATGTTTTTATGGCTCCACTGGCTTTCACCATACAGCTCTTCAGCTGGTTCCTCTTGCAGGAAGGGGAAGCTTCTTGCAGCTTCATTCTGTTCTGCGTTCATGCAGTTGCCTTCACAACCAAGCCATGAGAGCAATAGCCTGACTGCAAATACCCTTGAGAAGCAGGACAATGTCTTTAATTACCCGGAGAAGCATCCTTTCAGATTTTCACAGCAGAAAGCATTATACAGCCTGTCAGGGGCATAGACAGAACTTCTTTCCAGGGACCTGCTTAGATCTTCCCAAAAGACTTCTTAAGGAAGGAATGGTCAAGCAGAAACAATTTTAAAGGAACATTAAAGGTTTCCCTTGCTGTTTTAATGACAATTGCAATTAGCAATAGGCTTGTGCTGAATCCTGTTGATGTCAGTGGCAAAGCTTTATTTGAGGATCTCACTGTTTGCCTTGCTTTGGCCTCAGCTCGGGAATATACTAAGTTTGGAGGTTGGCATCTGCTTCAAATTGAACGCTCACACAGACAACTTCTATCGAAAACACTTGAATTAGCTTTGTCTCCTTCCCACCTGCTAAGAGTCGGTGATACCTGGTGGTGATATAGAATCATAGAATCATAGAACAACGAGGTTGGAAGAGACCCATTGGATCATCGAGTCCAACCATTCCTATCAAACACTAAACCATATCCCTCAGGACCTCATCTACGCATGCCTTAAACACCTCCAGGGAAGGTGAATCAACCACCTCCCTGAGCAGCCTATTCCAATGCCCAATGACCCTCTGTGTGAAAAACTTCCTCCTAATCTCTAGCCTAAATCTCCCCTGGTGGAGCTTGAGGCCATTCCCTCTTGTCCTGTCCCCTGGCACTTGGGAGAAATATATATCCAGGTGATACCTGCCTCATTTCCCTGGAAGGGAAGTGATTGCAGACAAAAAGAAGGAAAATCACAAAGCTTAAAAAGCTTTTGGCGGGTTGCTCTTCTCTTGACAAATATAGGGGTAGTTATGTACTAAAAAGTTAAAAAAATGGTTAAAATATTCATGTTCCCTTTTAAATATTGGAAGAACCATAACAACTGTATTGAACATGGGTATTGTTACAAAAGGAGAAAAATGATACAGTTTGATGGTTCCTGACCAAAAAGAAATTAGGAACTCTCATATTGTGGGAAATGTCAACATTTCAATATTTTTCCAATACTGTCATATTTAAGAAATCCCTAAATCCTCCTCCCAACCAGCCTTCCTGGCCAGCAGTATGAGACACAATTCCAGAACCCAGCAGAAAGAGTGTCTTTTCACAGCGTACGCACACCGCGTTTACGAAAACCTGCCCTTTGCTTTTAGTTAACTCTTCAAGAGGATCTACAAGAGGAGCTTCCTCAGCATTTCATTTCTACAGGTTCTCCCAGGGCTTGGGGGATTCCACGCTGGCCGTGAGCCAAAGCAACCGCAAATTAACCATGGCAAGAAGTTCCCTTCTCCTCTGTGGTGTTTTGCCACGACAACATTTCGGGGAGTGTAATGTTTTCTTTTCATATGCACCACTGGCCTCTGCAGGGTCCTTCCTTTGGCACTAGGATCTCAAGGGATTTTTTAAACTGGAGTTGCTGGAATTCGGGCAGGGAAAAGATTTGGACTGCCTTGAGTGGTGCCAGGGCAGGCTCCATGGGTACACATGGAGTGCAGAGACACTCAGTGACAGACATGTCAGAGAAGTGTGATTTAGCATCATTTTTCTAGGCTACAGCCTTTATTAGGATGTAAAATCCAGTAGTAGAGCCTTGTTCTGAATGGAAATAACTCATGGATAAGCCCCGAAATATATGCCAGATGTCTCAAAATGGACTTTTTTTCACTAGAGTTGCTGGAATTCGGGCAGAGAAAAGATTTGGACTTATTTTGGCACAGAGAGACCTGGAAGACGTAGGTGGGTTTTTTTCTTTCTTTCTTCTCTGTCCCTTTTAGCCTTTCTAGAAGTTGATGGCAAATAGTGGGAGAAGCCTGGAGGTCAGAAAGATGGTCACCTTTCTATGGGATGGTAAGGTTTCTAAACCTGCTTTGTATTCCTCCAGGGCAGTGTCTCGCTGGTGAGCCTACAGAGCAGACATATATAGGCCAGGAAAAAACACAGAAGTAAAGAAATATAAATGTCCTACCATGGAATGTGGCACTTCTGCCAAAAAGATAGCCTGTCTCAGTGCTGCCTGCTGCACAGTTGCCCCACAGAGTTCTCCAGTTCAGTCCAGGGCGTGCTACCTCCTCCAGGCATCACATCAGATCTACAGGTTCTCCTGATTTTTCTCTAGGAAGGTGAGGTAAGACCGACCAGGAAGCTGGTGCCATTACAGCTCATGTTTTCCCCATTTTACTAGCAGCCAGGGCAGAGGAATGGCAAAGGGAAGGGGAATGGGCAGATGGATTTTCCAGGTAACACCTGGTGAAAGAAGGATGACAGCGTCTCCCTCAGAACAATGGGTTTGTTTTGAGCTGCTTGTCAGGAACTGACCTCTTTCCCCTCTCATCCTCTGAGCATGTGAGCCTCAGGGTCCTTGTTTTCTTTCTGCTCTCCCTCCCCTAGACGACTATTTCCTCTCACTCAGCGCAGTGACGCATGCCGTGTCCATCAGGTCTCCTTGACGTCAACACCCCTAAGCCAAGTCCTTGCTGAGGTTCCTGTGGATGGATGTTAAAAGACTGTGAGGGTGGCTTCTATTTTCCCAGATCAGGTTATAGCAACTGCTCTCCTAAACCAGCTCCCTCCTCTTGCAGGCAACCAAGGCTTTTGGCTGGCAAGGTGGCTATGTGAGGATAGACACATTTAATTCCCTTTTGCCCAGTGGGTAAGACACACTTAGGAGGTTGGTTATCATCGGGGCTGCAAGGAGAGGAGGTGCAGCACTCGCTTGAGTTCCGATGAAGGAAAATGCAAGAGCAAGGCTGGTGGGGAGGATACAGCTGCATCCTCTTGAGTGTACGGGCTGTAGCGGATACGGCCCTCCCTGTCAGGGATCTGTTGGTGTTCTACTGGCTGCTCTCTCCGGAAGACATAGCCATGATACACCCACTAGGAGTAAGTGTTGCTCCCAGCCTCTGTACTCAAAACTATAATCTGAATCCACAGTCACAGCATGTCCCCTCCTCAGAGCTCCTCTGCTGAAATCGTAGCCAAAGCAATGCAGTGTGGGTTGATGGACAGAGGAAAGCCAAGGGCAGGCCTCAGGCTCTGCTCATCACACTGGCCTGGCAAGTTCTGAGATGGCTCCTAATTAGTGCATTCATTTCCCTGCCTGGCCAGGCAGCAGCTTCTCTCCACCACAGCTTTCCAGCACCACTGGCTTGTGCTGCTGTTGCCTCTGAGGGCTGGGGAGAGCTGGGGCGCCTGCCTGCAAGCCATGGCAAGGGGGTCAGGATGCCCAAAATGCCAGCAAAAAAAAACCCCTTTAAGACTCATTTTAGAGTTTTAGAAAGCAAGCATCCTTTCCCAGGCCTGGGCAACACAAGGGAGTGATCTCCATCAGTCACATGCAGTGAGACAAAAGCCAGTTACAGCATATATTTCCCACTTACATGCATATGTATCAATTTTCCCAGGAATCTTATGCATATTCTGTTACTTTCCAAGGTCTCATTTTAATGTCATTATGAAACGTTGCAACAGTCAAACCTCTTGCTAATTCAGGGCTGGCTCCAGCTCTCTGCCTGACCTTGGCTTTAAGATAGGAAGAAAACTTCAAACAGAGGTGATTACAGAAGAAGAGACCTCTGTTCAGGGCAGATCATGCTTCACAGAGGACATCATCATCTGCAAAGAACAGTGTCTATAAAAACACTGTCTAAAAGAAAACGGGCTATCAGGGAAAGAAAACATACTTTCAGAGGGATATTCCATTTAACTTCCAAAAAAGAAATTTTTTAGATGAAACTTTACTTTAGCTTAAATAAAAATATTCACATTTTTGTAATAGTAACTACTTCTTGTATCATAAAGGGGATGAGGAGGTGCAGGGGGGGCAAGTCCACGCAAGGAAGCAAGCAAATCCCCGTGGTCCTCTTCCCATCTGCAGCAAGGGAGAAATAAGAGCAAAAATAAAATGTGTGCTTTGAGCCTCGAGGCTAAATAGCTGCTGGAGCAGCTTCCCCATGGCCCCCTCAGGGATGCAGCCTGGTGGATCTGAGGGAAGCGCTTTGGCTCCACCACAGGGGATGGTGGAAGAGTCCTGCAGCCTGCATGACGTGAGGGCAGGCGAGACATGCCCATGGCCTCTGCTGCCTGTAATGCCTGGACAGGGGCCATGTGAATCATCAGCCTCCTCCCAAGCCTCCTCCCTGCTCTCACACTCCACAGCTGATGGGCTGCTGCTGCCTGGAGAAGCTGCCCATGGCGTCCCTGCTCCAGGGGCTCGGCCAGCCCTTGGGAGCCGCATGTTTGAGCAGAGGGCAGGCATGACGCAGGCTGCACCACTCGGTGCCAAACTGGGGCAGGGACACCTCCCACTGGATCAGGGGCTCAGAGCCTCATCCAACCTGGCCTTGAACACCTCCAGGGATGGGGCAGCCACCGCTGGTCTGGGCAGCCTGGGCCAGGGCCTCCCCACTCTTACCATGAAGAAACTCCTCTCTGCCCCTCTCCAGTTTATACCCATTGCTCCCAGTCCTATCACTCCAAGCCTTTGTGAACAGTCCCTCCCCAGCTTTCCTGGAGCACCCTCAGCTACTGGAAGGTCACTCTAAGGTCTCCTTGGAGCCTTCTTTTCTCCAGGCTGAACAACCCCAACTTGTATGAGAGGTGCTCCAGTCCTTGGATCATCTTACAGGCCTTATGAGGAACAGCTGAGAGAGCTGGGCATGTTCAGCCTGGAGAAGAGGAGGCTGAGGGGAGACCTCATTGCTCTCTACAGCTACCTGAAGAGAGGTTGTGGAGAGGAGGGAGCTGGGCTCTTCTCCCAAGTGACAGGGGACAGGACAAGAAGGAATGGCCTCAAGCTCCACCAGGTGAGGTTCAGGCTGGACATTAGGAAGTTTTTCCGCAGAAAGGGTCACTGGGCACTGGCAGAGGCTGCCCAAGGAGAGGGTTGAGTCACCTTCCCTGGAGGGGTTTAAGGGATGGGTGGACGAGGTCCTGAGGGACATGGTTTAGTGTTTGATAGGAATGGTTGGACTTGATGATCCAGTGGGTCTCTTCCAACCTGGTGATTCTATGATTCTATGAGCTTTGCAGCCCTGGTTAGATTGGATATTAGGAAAGGGTTCTTCACCCAGAGATCGATGGGTGACCCAGGGAAGCAGTTATGGTGCCAAGCCTTACAATATTTGGAAGCATCTGGACAAGGTCTCAGCCGCTCAGGGTGAACATTGGGGTTGTCCTGTGCAGAGACATGAGCTGAACTCAATGATCCCTGTGGGTCCCTTCCAACTCAAGTCATTCTGTGATTCTGTGAGGCCCTGGAGAGCCTTAGTGGGAGGATGAGTTGATAAAGCTGCATAGAAAATTTGCAGTATCAGGAATCATGCATTCACACCCAAAGGAAATTTATGGCAGTAAAGTTCCTTAGGTAAGTTGTAAGGGTCTTTATTACAGGGAGAGACAATGCAAGCCCAAAGCCCAGGCACCTGTGCCACAGCGTGCTTTATCCTGATTTAAAACTCAAAAAAAAGAATATGAACATATGAAAAAAAAGAAAAGAAAAAACCCATCACACCGACTGCCACTATTTTCTCATTCTCTGTGCAGAAAAACAACTCTGCAAATGCCAGCAACAGCGGAGATCTTGTGCTTCCCAGGAGTTGCCTGTTAGCAATTCTCACCATGGAGGCAGGAGAAGGGATACACCTGCCTCTGGGCACCACAAAAAGGAAGTGACCTTAGCCTTCAAATTTGCTCAGGAGCTCAGACCTGCCAGCAAAGTCTCTGCATGGAAATTCTCCTGGGAAGAGGTCAGGAAGGTAGTTTTCAAATTTTATGGTAAATGAAATCACAAAAAGGGGAGCAAAAAGGGAAAGGGGCTTTTAATTTTTTACATTTTACACTGTTTTTTAAAAAATCTTTGCTTGGTTCTAATTAGGTGATGCAAATTCTTCAGATGAACTCTGGGTCTGAAGGGGAATATAAGGTTTTATAGAGCCCGGCATGAGGTTGTATGTTTTGTACCTTGTCTCCTAGCAGCAAAAACCACATGGATATGAGAGGCTGTTTTATGATCCGCCAGGGCTGTTGTTGGACAGGCTGCAGTGAGCAGAGTTATTCCAACCATGCCGGATTGCTCTTTCCTCCCTCTTTCTTTCTCTCTCTTTTTCACCCCCTTTCTCTTCTTTACCCCTTGTCTCTTTTCTCTTTCTTTTTTGCCCTTTGTCACACAAGAGGGAGAGGGGATGGATGCTTTCATGCTTCTTGTGCCAGAACTTTCTTACTGGACTTGGCGTCAGCGTGCTTCTCCTCTCCCTTGCAAACCCATTTCTCTTGTTGGCTAGGATTTCACCAGGCATTTCTAAAGAGGCAGTAAACTATGCTGATTACCCTTTCAGTTGCTTAACCCAACAACTTTGTGCTTACGGTGCAAAGCAGCTTCCGTCAGAGGAGTTCTAAGCAGTTGAGCAAAAATTAACAGGCTCAACCTGACAATGCTCGTGCGTAGGAGAGAAGGGCTGTCATCTCTGTCTCACAACTGAGGCTTCTGAGGTGTGGGGAATCCAAAGGATTTCTCTGGGCACACACGGTTTCTCGGTTCCTCAGTGATCTGGGCTGATTTCCCTTCTTGGTGCTTTAACCTGCTCAGGTTGATTCTGTTCTTGCTTCCCTCTCTCCTTATACTCTGACTGCAGTTATTCCAGTCTACTGAGTCTTTGCAAGTTGTGGTTACAGAAAAAACATCCTTCCATCCTCTCCATGCTATCTCGCTCCTAGTCAGTCAGTCCTGGGAAGATCTATTCTTTGAACTTTCCTTTTGTTGGGAAGGAGCTTGTAACTGCTGCTTTTGCAGAGAGAAAACTTCGGATCTGTACTGGAGCATCACAACATCCCTCCGTTACATTCATGTTTTACGTTACTGTCTTTTCTCTCTTATTTTCTGCTTATTAGGTCCGTGCAGCAGAGCTGCATTGACAGGCAGTGTTACACTTAGCACCAGTTCTGGTAGAGCCATTTGGTGTATAGGCAGTATTGAATTGTTCCCCCTGGCTTTGGAAATACCACCTGCACGATCTTTTTCGGCTCACCTAAAGCTCAGTCCAAAGCAAACTGAAAGAATTGTGAGTGTTTGCATGGGCTTTAGAGGCTTTTGGGTCATAATCTAAACCACATACCAAAAGATTTCGAAGTCTTTTGAGCAACTTTTGAAGACTTTTAGACTTCTGATTTGATTTCTCAGAGGTGCTGAGCATATTGCATCCTACAAAGCTACAATATTTTATGGTTGCTCAGCATCACTGAAGCCCAAGCTAGGAATGCGTGTTCCCAGTCCTTTATGTATATGCTACATTCCATCCCAAGATCTATTGCACGTCATAAAGGGTAGAGAAAGAATTACCAGCTCCGTTTTTATAGCCGGGGAAATTGAGACACAAAAGGTCCCCCAGTGAGCCGGTGATAAAGCTAGAAAACAAATCCTTGGAAATCTGACTCCCTTTCTTCCGTGTGGCATGCTGGACCTCCCAAGCCAACAGGAGTGGAGAATCAGAATAGTGAAAAGGTAATAGGTATTCCATCCCAAGTCCGAAACCTGGTAATATCTAACCTATCGATGGGAGTAAATCAGAAGAATGATCACAGCAGGCTTGTAGTCTACCTTGTACTAGCTCCTTAAACATCTGTTACAGACCACTGTCAAAGAATGATGGAAAAATGATCTGACTCAGCGTGGCATTCTTTCTGAATCCTGGAGCAGGAAGAGAACAGAAATTAGCTTTATGCCTTCCTGCCCTTCGGAGTAGGAAACTGTACATTGTTCCTGTCTTGCTATAAGTGGAAACAGGCTGCTCATGGAAAGAAAGTCTGTTCTGAGATGAAAACATCTGTCTTAGCTCAGCCTTATCCAGGCTGGGGTTTGGACCGGTTGTTATCTGAATCTTTGACAGCTTGTTTCTATTCTGCCCAGGCCAGCACCAAGCTTTTATTCATAGTGGGGATGTTATTCACAGCGTGCACATCCAAGCAGGGGTGGGGAGGACTTGATAGATTCTGGTGATGGCTGATTGTAATGGCAGATGATGTCTCACCGTCACTAAATTCAAGACCAAATGGCAAGGTATCAATTTCTGTCTCAGTATGTGTGATCCAGAGATGCCCAGTTCAGTCCTGGACACAAGGAATATGAAGGTGAGGAGGCCTGTCTGTAAACGGAGCTTCTGCTTTAGCTCCTTAGATTGTTTTAGGCCAGGCAAAGCGTTCTAATCTGTCCTGAATGTTAGGGTGTCAACTCTGCCCTAGCAGACTGCGGCGAAAAGTGACGCTAGTATGCGTTTCCAGTGGCTCCTTGGATTCCCCTTTGCTTCCTAATGGCATGGAATTGGACAGGATTTATTTGTCACTGCCAGAGGAAATGCCTGCGATGAATATTCTTCCCTGCACAGCCAGTTTGTTCTGTGTGAGACAAGTCAGGTCACGAGTCAGCCAGAGCAGGAAGTTTGCAATAGGCACAGACCCCAAAGAATTTGCCTGCTTTGATTGTGACTGTGAGGATACACGATTCAACATGTTTGAGGTCTGTGACCTAAGGCACGATCTAGGGAGATTTTTGAATGCAATGCTGCTCTCATTCACATCGGTGTAAAGCTGTCGTTTTCTTCCTGGTGATTACCCAAGAGCACCAGGCTCCTTTTTGGCATGAATAAATTGCCACGGAAATTTGCGAAATGATGGGGAGAATCAGCAGAGTTCAAACTCCTACGTTTGCTCCTTTCTGCCAGGTTAAGATCATTGAGGGTACATACTATTCCTGCATGTAGCTGGTGGCCAAATGCCACCCAAGCTAAGCATCAGAGGCAGAAAAATCAGTTTTGCTTAAAAAGAAAAGGACAAGCATGGAAAATCCTCCTAATTATTGTGAATTGCAGCCAAAACCACTTGAAAGCAGAATAGTTCATGCTAGTTAAGCAGACTTCATAGGTTGAAAACATTGTGTTTAATTAGCAAATCAGTTCCTTAAGGTCACACAGACAAATTGGTGTAAGGTACAACACAAGAGCCACAGCAAAAAGGTATATGTCAGGTTTGCTGGAAACAAGATGAATGTGCAAGAAACTCAGCAGACGCACATTGCCTTGGGATCCCTGCGGCAGCTAATGTTCTATGTTGATGCAGAAGTGACCTTTCCAAGAGCAGAAGTGACCCTGGAACTGCTAGAGGAGCACAGGTGTTTCTTTTATAGGAGGTCACCTAGCTCTGGGTTCTCGGAGAAGTCTGTCAGACTAAATTCAGTGAACAGCTATCCACCACCTTTTTCTTGCCTCCTCCTCCTCTCTTGGTATGGTGTTCCACTGGAGATAATCCAGGGTTTATGCTACAAGTTATTCTAGAAATATGAATCTGTACTTCTAGACCAGGCTTTCTAAGGCTTCCTGTACTTGAATTCAGGTGAGTGGAGGATTGGGGTACAGAGATCTCTTGCTCCTTTAGATATGTGGTTCTTTCTGTGCCTTTAGGTGCATGTTGCTCTGCAGCAAAGTATGGTCCAGAAAAGAGAAGGACAAGCTGGATCAGGGTCTCTAAGCCCCACCCAACCTGGCCTTAAACACCTTCAGGGATGGAGCAGCCACAACTTCCCTGGGCAACCTGTTACAGGGCCTCACCGCTCCCATCGTGAAGAAATTCTTCCTTATGTCCAGCCTGAATCTGTCCCTCTTCAGTTTATACTCATTGTTCCCAGTCCTATCACCACAAGCCTTTGTGAACAGCCCCTCCCCAGCTTTCTCATAGCCCCTTCAGGGACTGGAAGACTGCTCTAAGACCTCCTCGGAGCCTTCTCTTCTGCAGGCTGATGTTGGCAATGTGATCCCAGCAGAAACCAACCCTCCCATTTTGTGATAAACCTTGGTTTCTGCAAAGCCATCTGCTGTCAGGTGTTGCTGCAGGCGATCAGCCGCAGAGCTGGGGGGAGTTTCCAGTAAACAGTCACAGTCTCACACATATGAGCTCTAGACAGACTAACCACAACCACAGGCTATGGCAACAGTGGCAGCAGTGGACAGGAAGCCAGGAACATCTGGCCTTTTGACTTCCTTTAAAGAGATTTGGGGTTAGGTAGTTCACTTTTTTTCCTCTCCCACTGTTGGTTTTCATGGCTGCTCTGTAGGAGCAGAAGGCAGACAGGATTTGAAACCGCACACCCTGAGGTGCTAGAGGAGACAGTCACTAGGGTCAGCACAACCTCTGCTGTACGTTCATGAGGCTGTCACTGAAAAATGGAAGGCTGACTCCTGATGTGACCTTGTTAGGGTCATCTTTACACAGCCTTTCTCCTTCTCCCCAGCTAAAGGAGTTCATTTCTGTGGAGTTTCCATCTTACCCTTCTTCCCAGATTGGACACATCCTCAGCTGGGGACACAAAACTAGCTCCATTTGGAAGATACTTCTTGGACAACTGGGGATTTACCAGGGCAGTGTCATGTAGCCACCTGATTCTCTTTGCATATTTTTTTTTTTCTTCCTGGCTAATAAAGCTGAAGTTTATTTACTTATTAATGTATAGTTATATCTTTATGCCTTTTATTCTGAGAACAAGAGTTTAAATTACAGGGTTCTTTAGAAAGAATGAAGTTCAGTAAACACGTTGGGAGCAGAGATCACACTGAGGCTGAAATAGGCTTAGGCCACTAGCAGTGATATTTAACGCTTCCCAGCATTCAGGAGCAAATCCCAAACCCTCCAGGATGTCTGTATCATTGCCCAATAGAGAAGTAGGGGGACTGAGGCATGGGTCAATGAATTAACCCATTGGGTGGCAATCAGAAGGCTGGTGCAGAGTTAGGCTTTGAGCCACAGTCTCTTGAGTTCTAGCCCAGGGCTCTCTTCGCAGCAACACTGCTTCTGGGTTTGGGTGTTGCCTAGTTTTTATGTCACTCTGTCTGCACAGGAAGAAGTTTACTCAAGACGTGAATAAACGTGAATAGTGCTGGGAGCTGGATTTTTTTTTTCTGTTTTCTTTTTAAAGGACAGTTCCCAAAATAAATGTTCCCTTGAGTCAGCTCAAGTTCTGGTAGGAAGAGTTTCCACAGAATAAAGACCTTTACCGTTGCAAGTGTACAAATGGGTGAGTCAAAATACAAGAAAAATAGCCCATGATCGTATAACATGCTATATTAGGAGCTCATGTAACGGAGTCTTCTGCTCTCTAACTTCTGAGAATAGCTAGTATGGATTCTTCAGGGAAAACAGAATCCTGTCCTCATCCTGCTTTTGGTTTCCAGATGAGGTCCCCATAGGCTGTGACAGAGGACTACTTGATATACACACAGCACTGCCCTTTCCTCGATGGATTCACTGATGTCTCTGGTTTATCTCTTCCCCAGACCTGGGGAGTTTGTCCTGAGCAGCTCAGTGCCGTGACTTTTCACCTCTAATTCACTCCTCTCTACTCTGACTCACTAGGCTGACCATCCCTGGAGGTGTTCAAGGCCAGGTTGGATGGGGCTTGGAGCTCCTGATCCAGTGGGAGATGTTTCTGCCCACGGCAGAGGGTTGGAACTGGATAGGCTTTAAGGTCCCTTCCAGCTCTAACTATTCTATGTTTCTACGATTCATTGAAGTGAGTGTCTGCATGTCTTTCTCCCTGCCACACTGAAGAAAAGAAAGGGAATGGGATCTGGAAAGGAAAAGAATTTGGAGAGATAAGAGTTAATACCCTGTGGTGCAGCCACCTCTAGGAGGGGAGGAGAGACGAGATAGACCAAGGGTGGGAAATGCAGTTTCCTGGTGGAAGAACTTTGGCTGACACACTTGCTGTGAGTAACACAGACTTAGTGACCCCTGTCTACTCTCTATTTATAGCTTCTCAACAATGATTTCTCTTATCACGAGGCCGTAGTCAGTGTCTACGCACTAAGCAGGGGGAGAAATCAAGTCAGAAGTGGTGTTTTTTCAACAGAAAAGTGAATTGCCAAGAACTTTCCTCTCCTTTGTGAGTGAGGCCATGGTCCAGCAGAATACAAGTATTTGGCATCAGAGAAAGGACTCTTGTGCTGCCCACGTACTGTGGAGAGCACAGGAATTGAATACAAGCTGTCATGGCTCATCACCAAAGCACATAGATCCACAACACTCCCTAATGAAGCTGTGAGCAGCACGTGAAGTGTAAAGGTAGCCAACAAGGGTCTCATTGGGACGTTGCTGTTCTTTTGTGCATTATGACCATGTGTAGCTTGAATTCACAAGAGCTGGTTGAATGCATAAATTGTCCAAAGTGTAGAAAGGTGTTCTTGTTTTACAGGGCAATTTACTGTCTGTTTATCTTGTGGCATCAGAAAACATTTGGTAGTGAAAATGAGAAAAGAACAGAGTTCGGATGTAAAATTCCTAGAAACATTTTAGAGAACAAAAGGTGATTTTGTAAAGCAGAATTACCTCGGTCATACGCACAAATTTCTTGAGAATCTTTAACAATAGCAAGTATGTTGGATCTAGTTTATTTGTATCATTTCCTTCCTTCCCAGCCCTAAGAATTCCCTAGCAGGCTTTTCACGCTGCTGAAGTTGTGCTGCATTACATTTCAGCCTTTCATACTGTAGACGTGATATTCTTCCGTGTCCCTGAGCTGTGTCTTACCTGAGTTTCTCCTCCAACTCTGAGGATGATGTGGTTGGTACAATAGCCTGGAAGGAGAGGAAGGTGCAGGCAGTAGAACTACTATATACCCATATAGGTTGTATTTTCTTGTTAGCTGTTTACACCAATATGGATTGGGATCCTGTTGTAGTGGAGAAGCTGTGTGAAAGGCCATAGAAAAAGACAGTGGAGTTGCTGGAATCCAATGGAGATTACAGTCTGAATTCGGAGGTTGTGACTAATAAAAGTATTCTAAAGAATGTCCAGGGTGAGGCATGTAATTTAACATGTTTCTAAGGATTAGCTGCTTCCTCACTTTCGTCTTCTGGAGCCATTGTTCTCTGTGCGTGTGTGATAAATCTACTGATGGTAATGGTTAATGAATGTCGTCCCTGGCCCTGCTGTCAGCACTGTAGCACCCAGAGGCGAGAAAACCGTTATGTGGTGTGAAATGCAGTGAGAATCGCAACACCCTGTGTAGCTCTGAATGTGTTAACTTTTGAGTCAGGAAAATTTTGAAGCTTGGATTGAGATTTTAATTTTCTCTTGTTGTTTTCATTTCTGTGCTTAGCTATTAAATGGTCATGTTAAGAAACTAAGGCCTTTACATTAATTAACTTCTATGCTTAATACGTTGTTTGGGCTGTGTTTGAATTTGACTAGAGCTGGCAACAATTAAGAGGCATGGAGAAGGCAGCATCGGAGTAAAGGTAAGGATGCAGGCTGTGATGCGTTGTTGAGAAGAAATAGCATCAGTTAGGACCAGGTACTAAAGAAACTGCAGAGTACTTCTCAGTTCTGCCAAACTTTAGTAGTGAAGGAGTACAGGGAACTGGGTTTTTCCCTTCAAAATTAGCACAGATTTCCATTCAAATAGGAATAGCATTTAGCCTAATCATAAGGATGAAGATGGGGAATGATGAGTTAAAGCCACAGCAAGATTTTGAAGGAAAGAACCCAGTCAAGCTTTGCCAGCCCAGAGCAGGTAAGAGATGGTTGCAAATCTCTCGGGTTTTTCAGTCCCAGGATCAGGTAATCTCACATGATCCTGTTTGCTCCCAGTCCTGCTGCTCCGGGAGGGGAAAGCGTTTTTGTTATTCAGCCAAACCGCTCTGCTTGTGTGGCAAGAGAATGACTCAAAAATGCCTTGGAAGCTGTGGTGAGGGTGATGACATCACTGGGCATGTGCGTCACTGCAGCATTCTCAGTAAGCTCATTAAAAGATAAATCATAATAACATGACAGGCAGTACAGTGATACGGATCTGCAGCGGTGAGCCTGGCGAAGTGTGAAGGCTTTGGGAAGAGCTGAAGGGAAAGTGTGCATTGGCACAACCAGATTCTGGTCTCGGTGTTCTTGGGCAAACCTTGGCCACTCCTTTAGGCTTTAGGCATGTGAGGATGGGCCTGGCAGGGGGTTGATTATTGCCCTCCAGGTAGGGATGAACCATGATGGTTTAGCTGGTGAAGGGGCTGGAGAACAAGTCTTACAAGGAGCGACTGAGAGCTGGGGGTGTTTAGCCTGGAGAAGAGGAGGCTGAGGAAATCCCAGGCCCCCTTTCCATCTGCTATTGATGGCAAAGTAGAAGCAACATAGAAGCAGGTGTCCATTACTTGTGGTTTCCAAGGAAAGCTTGGGATGACAGATGCCCAAGTCATGGAGAAAGGGAAAGACCAGAGCCAAGTCTGGCTGGAAAATTAGTGTAATAGAAACCTGGAGGGAGGCTGCTGCAGCTTTGCCATCGTGTTCTTTGTGCCACCGTTCTTTAACAGTGTGCAGCCTGGCTTTCAGAGTGCCCTCAATCACTGCCCGGGAAGAGAAGTGGGTGAGCAGCACAAAGTCTCCTCTCCAAAGAAGCCTGAAAATTTTCCCTTTTGTCTGTCATTGGCAAATCACAGATAAGCAAATCTTTTGGGGATATAGGAAAAACTTTCAAGTTGCTATTGAACATGCCTGGTGCAAGCAAAAACTCACTGTGAGCTCAGCTGAACAAAGAACAGAAGTAGTCCAGAGCCAGCAGAGAATGGAGAAAGCAGCAATTGCGCTTTGGAGGTTGCAGAGGTACAGGGACACTGGAGAGAGCAAATGGAATTCCAGAGATTTTTCACATGCAAATGGATATTTCCTTTGAGAGTCTCTAGACTAAATAATACTCCTTGTCTCTAAATGGACAATATATCCTGCTGACCTGGCAGCATCCTCTCAGTCCAGCACAAGCTAAATAATGCCCTACAGCTGCTTGAGAAGGATAGAAAAGGAGAAGGAAAAGGAGGAGGCATGAGTTAAGTTGATCTTCTTTATAATTTCTCTCCCTGACCCTCTCTCTCTCTCTCACATATAACTCTTTGGTTTTCATACCTGCAAAGCCTCAACACTTTGGCTAATGCTATGTTGGAAGTCAAAAAAGAAATGGTCTGTGGTACCAGGTGGTGGCCTCAGATAAAGGAGACTGCTTTCTCACCCTCACGTGTAAAATGCAGATGGGTTGTAGCTTGTGGGGCATTCAGAAGATGTTTGGACCACGTGCTCAGTTGTTGATTGAGAAGGGTGCAAGTGTGTTTTCAACAGAAGAGAGACTTTAGTTCCTTGCAGCTGTGGGGGCTGCAGAGAGAAAGCTGCTAGGAAGGATGCTGATGTAGTTGTTCCCCATTTTGTGCAGGGGAATGAACTGGTGACCTTTCAAGGGCTTGTTCTGGAATGAGATGTTTCAGTGCCCCCACGCTGATGCACCCCCTCACA
Organism: Coccyzus lansbergi; assembly: GCA_033558105.1. Classification (NCBI taxonomy): domain Eukaryota; kingdom Metazoa; phylum Chordata; class Aves; order Cuculiformes; family Coccyzidae; genus Coccyzus; species Coccyzus lansbergi. Next base: position 206,334 of record JAUMJK010000188.1, on the reverse strand, counting down.
GTTGTTTGTGGCTGTCAGATAAGGGGTTTGGCCCACTCAGATGGGTTCACTGCACTTCTTTCTCTAAATGCAGTTTAGGTGCTTGGGCTGATCTATATTGTAGGTCAGATGGGCTTGAGAGAGGGGAGAGGCTGTTCTGACAAATAGTAGTGCTGATTACTGGTAATGACACCTTCCCAGATCTGCAAGTGTCCCTGGACTGTGTTGTCTGTCCCTCTCCCTCCAAAGACTAGATGCTGCAGAAACCTGACATCTTCGTTTTACAGAGAGGGCAGCAGATACTTGAATGCAGAGTGAGCCCTGAGAACCTTTGCCAGTCCAAAATGGGACTCAGCTTAGGGAAATAGCACATTCTTATTCTTGGAGTGTGAGAGAATCTTTTTTTTTTTCTGTAACTTTTCCTACTGCACATAATGAAAGACGGTCTTTTGCTTTGAACCCTTGCAAAGTTGACATACAAACCTACAGCTCCAAGTGGGAGATGTTTGCTCGATGATTTAGCTGAGTGTTGTACAGCACAGAATCATTTTTTCTCATAGTTAGAGAAAAACTGAGCAAGGCTAATCTTGTGGATGAGGAGAACTGCCTTCTTACAATCCTGGTAGGGAGAAGAGATATTTTCCTAGTGAAAGCATTGGAGGATTTGAGTCTTTGACCTTTCTCTGACTTTTAGGATGAGCTAACATTTGGGCAGTGTGTTTTCTACTTGGGTAAAGATGGATTATCCAGAAGTGACAGTAACATCTCTGTGTTCAGGGCAGAGGTTTGTAGGCCACATGTTCACCCAGTGCGTGGGATTCTCAGGAGAAAGTACTGTGTGTGTGCAAGCTATTATTAAAGCCAATTATGTCTGTGAAATTTCTTTCCGGGTGGAAGGTTGAGGTGTTTCATGACATGTAAGTCACACAAAGGACACAGATGGGTATTTATTGCTACACAGTCAATCTTCCCTTTCTATTCCCCCACTATCACCCGCAGAACCGGTTCTTCAGACCCACAGGCAGTAACCTAAACCCCTTTGTCACAAGCTGAAGAAAGGAGAGGGAAGAACAGTCATGTCCAGCTCTTGATGTGACGTTCCTTTCCCTGAAGGGCTGAGGGAAGATTTGACGTGGAGACTTCCTTCACCCTGTTGTCATTGACTGATGCAGTTGCGTTGCCCGGCTCTCTCAACCAGCCTGTCTCCATGTTCTAAAAGACTTTTAGGACACTAAAAGCCACCAGACATGACTTAGCTGCACTACAATAACATACTACAGTCACTGACTGGTGAGATATATAAGCACTTAAAAAATCCCATTCAATTCCTGCATCAAGACGAGATGGAATCAAACTTTTCTTGTGAGCCTACTCTAATGAATGGTTGAATGACTGGACTCGATGATCCAGTTGGGTCTCTTCCAACCTGGTTGTTCTGCGATTCTGTAGTGGTGCAGTTCCCACAAGGAAGCCAGAGTTGGCTGAAAGCTCAGACACTCAGGCAAATAATAATACCTTGTGCTTCCATCCCATTTCAGCTCAAAGAAGCCCATAGATATTAACCCTCCACTAGATCAGTTTTACCCATAAACAATCATACTGTAACTCTTCTGTCTCATCAACTAGATCTTTAGCTGACACTGTCAGCTCAGGACAATGTCACGCAAATCTTAATTGATAGTGGACTGCATCTATGTTGAGTAAACCTGAAATAATAGCAAGGAGCAGCTGAGGTTGTATATCCGGTAATGCCCTGCTCCCTCCCAGCCCGAGCAGCCTGCAGGCTCACTATACTCATTCTTCTGCATGGAAGATGTAGAACAGATGCTTCTCTTATTGCCATGAATTAGTTCTTAGGCTTGTGAGAGAGTTGGTGCCACTCAATCCACTGATTGGTGTCAAACTGTCACCAGAATTTCATCGAGAATATTACTTGCTGAATATGGTAATTTTTTTGCTGTTGTGATTGAGATGTAGACAAATCTCCATTCAGGCAATAACCGGGCCATTCAGCTGCCCCTCGCTCTTCTCTCTTGTGGCAAGAGATAAAATCACATTTATTCTTGAAGAAAAGTCTACTGCAGCTCAAAATTGCCAGCAAAAGACAGTCAGTTGTGTGCCTTGCTGGTGCTCGGGTAGGGGATTAGTTAGTGATCTTAGCTCTTATTGTGTCCCATTCTCAAAACCCCCACTCCTACTGACAGGACAGTTTCTTCCTATCTCCGTGAAGTTGTGACCTCTACCCTTGGGGCTGTAGTGCCCTACGTTCAGCACCCTGGTATATAAATAACTTTGCGCCTCATCGTTTTTGAATGTTGTTTATACCCCACCGCCTGCCACGTCATGTGCCAGGGTTATAAATACGCTGCTGCGTCTAGACTGTATCTAAACATGGCATTGGGTACCCGAAGTCATGAGAGGAGCAGTTTCATCTCTTAGCACAAAGAAGGTGCCCCAATGTGTTTGATCAGAGGGGACTTGGCAAGAGCTCCTCTCCTCCTTCCATGCCGGAGTAGCACTGCCCCCACTTCCTGAAGGGGCGTTGGAAACTCTCTTCCTCCCCTGCTCCAAAACTACTGGGCACCCAGCCCAAAGGAAATACCTGACCTTATCCTTTCCCGATGTGCTTCAATGCACCATTGAGTGCAAGAGGCCCCAGACATCACAGACTCACCTTCAGGAGCCTAGACGGATCCAAGCTGGGGCTGGGCTTGGGCAGCAAGGCAGGCTGAGAAGGGGGCAGGGGAGCAAATTGCTGCAAGACTGAGCTGGAAGGGAAGGACAAACAAGTATTAGCTGCACAATAAAGCCTTGCTGACAGAGCTGCAGCAGGAACCTCTGCTAGTAAATCAGCCACAAGCAAAGCTGATGGATTCCCCTATGCAACCTGTGAGTTATAATCTGTATTTTGACTTGAGAGCAATGAACCACTTAGGCTAGATTGTCTAGTACTGAGGGGACTACGTGAATGCCTCCCTGCTCCTGGGTTTTGTTTGAAAGCTAAAAGCACTCTTGGCACGTTGCAGGGCTGTTACATGATGGATGAACAACAGAACAAAGGATCACATCTCACATCAGAGCACTATCTGGAAATACATTTTGTGCCAACGTTGGTCAGACCCATGCGAAATCTCACTGGACCGTTACTGTAGGAAGCAGCAGATGAAGCCTGGCTGGCTCAGGGCTATATTGCATCGTTCCTCTCTAACTCACAAAGGCCACAGCATTCTCTGAAGGAGCAGGGAACAGGGACAGGCTTTTTTTTTGACTCGATAGTGGATGTGGAACATCTTAATGAGGTTGTGGCACCTAGACTCCCAACAGTAGGATGCGAAGGACTGTCAGTCAGTCCCTGAGAAGTCACTGATGATTTATGGGATGCAGTTAAGCTTCTACAGGCCTTAGAAAGGTAAAGTGAGTGTGTACTTGCTATGGGGAGCACAGGCACTTGTCTTTCATGCTGTATCGCATCTAATTGCACTCTTACAGGGATGCAACTTAAACCAGCTCAAAGCAGATTCAGTGCCCAAGAAAGCAAAGCTGATTGAGAAAAGGACCAAAACAGGATAGGGAGGGGGGGGATGAAAAAAAGGGAAGTAAAATGGATCAGTGATGACTTAGCTGAAATGTGACTGTCCAGTAGCAAGAGGCACTGGGACAGCAGGCTTGATACTATCCACTTTATGCAGATGATATTCCTTGTGACTTCAGTGAGTTGCCTGCATTAGCAGTACCACATTGCTGAGCACCCACCAAGCCTTCATTCCAGCTCCTTAACCCCTTGCATGGACTGAAAGGCTGTGTGTGTCGCGTTGTTGTGGCTCAGGACAGAATATGCATTGCAGGATCATGTATTTGGCTGCAAGTGCTCTCAGTGTGCGTCAGAGGACACGTCCTACCTAGAGGCTTTGTCTGGGGGTTGTCTTTGCAGATACCCATGGGAGCTGGACTGCATTTGCCTCATGGGTTTGCAGATGTTTGCAGAAACTGAGGGTGTGAGGGGATGCTGTGGGTTTTGTCAAGCTCTGTGCACTGAAGGAGGTGCCTGCGCAGGAATCTGGCTGGGGATGTTTCTCCTCCTAGCTCTCCAATATTCTGGGATGTCCTGGGGAGGCTGTAGAGCTCATTTCCTCAGCGCCTGGCACTAAGTCTGCTTCCCAGCTCTCCAGCAGCCTCTGGGCTGCTGCAGGGAGGCCAGGAGGTGAGGCGTGTTTGAGCTGTTACCTGGGCAACAGCTAAACACTGACTTCAGATAATAATTATAAAATAACTTAGCGTCAGGGCGATGAGGTGGGGGAGAGAGGGGCTGCCACTGCCCGTGGTCCCAGGGAGCCCCATAAAATCCTCGGTGAAAAGCTACTCATGCAAGCCAACTTGGCTGGAGCTCAGCCTGTGCTCCGAGCCCTTGACAAACTGTACCCAGGCAGAGGCACTGGGCTGTTTTCCTTTCAGGTGGCCTCCTGCATCATAATATCCAGCCACCTGCTACTGACTGCTGCCTCTCTGTGCTGTCTGTGCTTTACAAGACTCTAGATGGCCCTGAAACACATCCAAAGGGAAAGATTTACACACGGACTGTTTTCCAAGGATCCTCAAGGCAGTACAGCCTCTTGGCACGCTCTTTACAGTCTCCGAGCAGCAATCTGGGTCCCTTGCACCCAAGAGATTTGCTAGACTTCAGTCAATAACAGGTCAAAGTTTGGGTTCATCCCTGATACTAACAGCAGAAGAAACAGAAAGTGCTAGGGCAGGCTGGAGCTCTACCAGTGTTGGTCTGGTATACAGGTACATTCCAGTAGCTGCAGACCGAGTACGACCTTGTTCTGCATGGAATTAGCCTGGGTTCTACAAGCATGGCTCAGCCTTGACTGGCATCTTGGTTTGCTGTGACCAAAATTTGGTTTCAATGGGAAACAGAAAGTTGTACCTGGATTTTTAGGTGCCTCAGAAAGGGGATGGAGGAAGAGAAGGGCAGCAGTCTGTGAAATGACAGGCTTTCCTCCTTACCTGCTGTGCCTGTACCCTGGATGAGAGGGATGGGGACTTTTTGCAGCTCTGCCCTCTCTGTCCAAGCGATAATCTGTGGTCTGTTCTTGTCCTGTCCATCTGATGAGCTTTACGTGTCAGTTGCTGCTGCGATGGCTACTGCAGTCTGCCCTGCCTGCCTGGAATTGAGCCACATTATGCAAAAGCTGAATAAAACTGAGGCAGAGACCCTGCTGTTTCCCTGGTTGCACAGCATCTAGCACACAGAGGACCCGGATCCGAGACCAGGTCTTTAGGCACAATAGCAGTGTCAAGATGAATTAAGGGGTTTTGCACAGCATGTATAGCATGACATAAACTTGTACCTAAGCACACAACCATTCTGCATCACGTATACGTTACAGGACTTAGTGTTTGTTTGCACTCCTAGATTTACTGGAAAATGCCTTCAGCAGGGTATGCTGTATACTACACGGTCATTAAAATTACCAGCAGTGCTCTGTCTCTATGGTAAAGTTGGCCCTGGTGCAGTGGGGACTCTCTTCCAGACAGATGGGGCTGCAGCATTAGGTAGTCATGGGAGGGATAGGATTATATTTGACAAGCAGCATGAGGTCACTTTTTTCAGTCCCCTTCGGGTGGGATATATCAACAGGCTGCCATTTGCCTTGAATGCAGTGACTAACTTATTTTTTTTAAAATCTGCTTATGCTGCTTCCCCTTAACTCATTCTCATCCTTTGCCTTTCCTCGTTGTTTCAACTGGAGATGATGAAGAAACGTGAACTACATCAAATGATGTTTGCTGTGGAGTCACAGGTTAGCAATGGGCACGTTTCTCAGAGTAGCTGATATACCATAAGATTCTGGCCTGGAATACTCTGCAGTCAGCCACTTGCCAGTTCCTGCAGGCATTTCTACACATCCATGAAATAGGAACAGTTCCTCTTTTCTCTGCCTTACCCCCTTAGACTGTGAACCACGTAGGTCTTGACAATGGAATTAAAACTGCAGGGTCACTACCAGGTTAGCTACATGCCAAACCACCCCCATAACCAACCCCAGCTCTCCTCCCAGAGAGGTTGGAATTGAAACCTGACAGAACCCAGGACTGACAGTGGATTTCACCACCTGGTTGGAGAAAACTGGTATCAGCTGGTGTTGGTCCCCACTCAGTGAGGGAGAGGACACAGAGAATAAACCTGCTCCAGATCTTTGCCTCTGAACAAGATGTTCTTGGCGTCTGCCTGGAGCTTGTCCTACCAGATCATGTTTAAAAAAAAAAAAAAGGTGACTACGTCTCTGTGCAAGTCAGGCAGGCGTTTTCATTGCCTCTCTGTTCAGTCGGCTCCTGGAATTACAGCAGGTCACTCTTTCTGGTGAGGACTGCTTGGGGGTGGAGGTGGGAGGAGAGGAACGAAATGAAGCTGATCCTGGAAGGTAATTGCTGTCTCTTGCTAGCAAGGAAAGCCTCTGTGCTAGCAATGCCAGGCAGCATTGCAATTCTTGGGAGCTTCGGAGCACTCTGGGCTTCTGACTCTGTGGATAGTGTGGGTCTAACAGTTTCTTGAGCTGCAGTTTCTCTCCAAATGGCAAAACTCTCATTGCTAAAAATGCTGGAATTGAAACATTAGTATTTCTGTTTATCTAGCCTTACTGAAAGTAATTAATTCCATTTATACAACACTTGGGATGTTTAGATTATTCAGAAAAGCTACTTAAATGATTCAGTGAATTCCAGGACAAGCATAAATTCTCTGTTGCTGTCTTCAGAAAACCTTAGTGAGTGCCGCATCATTCAGGGGGTGAATGTCTCTGAAGGGCTGTGATTTCTCCAAGTACAGCGGTGATACATGGAACACACTGCCCAACCCTTCTGGGCTCTCCTAGGTTTTTTGTGACCTTGTGCCATCACTGGAGTGACTGATCTCTATGTGTGGGGACCTTGCTGCTGGTTGATGTTCCAGCACCTGTGGGCTCTTACGCTGCTGACTTTGAAGTCCCAGCAGTTCTGCCCAAGCGTCTCTCCCCTGCACTGGGCAAAGACAGCTGAGGATGCTGGCAGAGAGGCAGAGACCACCGAGAGGATTGGAAGGAATTGGAACAACGCAAATGGTAGACAGATGCTGAATTCCTCCACGTTTTGATTACTCACCAGGAGAGAATGCCATGCTGTAGGTACATGGACAAGGTGTGAGTAGGGAAGGGGGGAGCCTCTCCCACCAAGAATATGTGCTTTGTCCCCTACGCTTGTCTGGTTTTCAGCTAGGCAGCAAAATGAAAAACATGTGAGGGGTGGAGCAGGAGGGCAGGGATTTATGGGTTGTTTTACAGGAGATGATATAAAACACTTATTTCAAGTTCTCTTTTGTATTAATTTCCTCTCTCCTTCTCTTGCTCTTTGCTTAACCACATGCAGCAGAGAGGCTATACCCAGGCCCTCTGCAGTTGGAGGATAAATCTACCTACAGAATGCCTGTGGTTGATGGCTAGCCTACCCCTTCTATTGCCATGCTATTTATTCTGGCTTCTGTGAAATGAAACATGGAGCCAGGTGATGTTTTTGTGCTGTGGGCTCTTCAGTGTGTGCTGGTTAACCAGCTCTTCCAACAGCTGTGCTGAAATCTGGAGCTATAAACAATGTGCAGCGTTTTCTTTATAATTAACCATCCTCCTGCAAAGGCACACAGGTTGGGAAGAGAGTGGGAGGCTGCAGAGCATTCATGAAACCATTTCTCGTTAAGTAAAACCAGCCTCACCCACAATAAAATTACAAGGGGACAAAAAGACAAAGAAACACTAGAAGAGCAATAAACCACTCATGGTTGTGATTAAAACACACAACACACACACACAATTGAGCAAAAGTAAAAGAGCTCCTTTAGAGTAGCGAGAGTGCCCATGAGAGACGTTTCAGGAGGACACATGTTCCAGGCTGCTGGCCCCAGCAGAGCAAAAGCTTCAAAGCCTTGAATACACCACACAGAACACTGCAACCTCGGACAGAGAGGGAGGGTAGAGTCCCATCTCAGAGTCTTGGTGCCAGTGAAATGATCACAGCTCATGCAGGATCCACAGCTTAAAGAATTGTCTGTGTAAACATCACTAAACAGGCTTGATGCACCCGAGGAAACGCGTTGCAGTATGACCCTTAGGTAGCCTTTTATGATTAAGAAAAAAAAAGTACTGAGCATTGCAAGATGCTTGGATCCAAATTTGGCCCCACATGAAATCCTGAGATATTTCAGGGGCTTGCAGCTTGTTCTGGGGCTTGGGGTGAGGGTGATTGGGGGCTTTCTGGAAAGATCTGGTGATCAACAGTGTCAAACTTCTAGAAAAAGAGGCAGGGCTGATAAAGCCGTAATGATAAGATGCTCAGCTTTTATGGTGTTTACTGTTATGTATTGCAAGATCCACATTGTCTCACTGCTCTTGTATCGATCGTAACATTACAGAGCACATTTAAATGAAAATCCTCGTCCACCAAATTAAAAACAAACCCAGGGGAAAACAAGTTCAAATTGTAGCCATTATTGCTCTTGTTTCTATAAAACCTAATCCTAATCTTGGACTCTTAGGCCAAGTCTCTTTAAAGCCACATTGGACAGAAAGGTTTGCTGATTCTGGAGGTCACGAAGAGCTTTATCGTTGTAGCTAAAGTCTCATTAATTTCAGGTCTCTGTGCCGCCTTCACAGCAGAGTTGAGGATGTCAGGGATAAGGTAAAGGGAGCAGTCCTGGAATAACCCAATGAACCCTGTACACTAAGGCATGCAAAATGTTTGGTTATCAACCTTGTTACTTAATTTTGAAGTGAGGACAGCAAATATCAAGAGAAAGGAAAGACTGGAAAGGATTCTGTAAAGCTAAGCTAATGATAATAAAAAAGCACATATGGAAGGTAATAAAACTGATGGGATGGGGAGCCATTTTGCTAAGCACTTTATGCTGATGTTAGCTAATAAAACAGCAGAGCATTTGGTAACTGAGCTCATCTCCTCTGTGCAGTCCACCCTTACTTAAATTAATTTTTTCCTCTTAAAAAAAAAACAACCACCAACAAACCCCTTTATTTTTAAGGGAAAGATTGAATTGAGTCATGATGTGCAAATTCAGACATTGCACATCAGATATTTCTAGGATGAAGCATGTTTCATTTCATTCTTGCAGGTATTCTGTTAGTTGAACTGCAGAGAAGCACAAACATGGGAAACAAAGATATTCAGATTACTATCAAATCGACAGATTTTTCCCACCTTGTTTCTGCTGTAATTCCAGTTGGAGGATGAGGAGAGATGATATGGTTTAAATTGGAAGCATCTCCAGTTCTTCTGCATGACAATTATATTGCTCACAAGGCCCAGAGCACATTGTGCTGGTGCTTTTCTAACCAAAAAGACAGCGAGCTTGAGGTATTCCTGTGAATGTACAGTTGAAAAGGCTGCATTGTCTGTATTTGCATTGCAGCATTTTCACACCACCCTAAGTTTCCAGCACTGAGAAGTGGACACACTGGGCATCTCCTGCCCTTGATACTTAAGGCCAGTTCTTTCGTAGCCAGGACATACCCCTTCACTCAGTGGGGAGCTCTGGCTGTGTTCTCACTGAGGTGAGGAATCTGCCTCCACCAAATTCCATAAACGGATTGAGCTACAACCTCTAGATTCAGTCTTTAGCTCCACTAAAGCTGAAGAGCATTTGATTTTGCCACTAATTCATTGCTTGCAGTTGTAGCTCCTTCCTAAAGGAAGCACCTTTAGGTTTCAGAGCTTGAGACAGAACAGTTGAATACACTGAAACCCTGAAGGCTTAATATGAGTCCAGTTCTAACAGAGGTGTTGTGTGGAAGATGCAGGGTATGGTTAGTGACTCTCTTGCTTTGTTGTGCTGGAACTGAAATGTTCCTCTCGGACTGGAGTGTTGCCCTGGGAGAGTGGGAAGCACCAAACTGGAGCCTGTACCTTTTAAGTTCCCCACCCAGCCCTCTCCCCATTCATGAGATGTTTGATCCCTGAGCTCACTCCTGAATGGGGTCCAGGTAGCTCCTTAGTGCTTCAGCTGCTCGTCCTGGAGCCCTGGATCACAGACTATCCTCTCATATGTTTCCTATTAATCCTAGTCTTGCCTGCAGAGAAGCTTGGTTCAGGGATGGAGGGAAATTGGTTCTCAGAGAAGGATGTTGTACCATTTTCTATCGCTCCCCCATTTCATTCTCCAGAAATCAGGATTTTTTTTTCTGCTTATATTTGACTTCATAGGCTATTTTTTGCACTGAACTGCAAAGGGTGGAGAAACTCTTGTCTCCTACTGTACTTCAGCAATGTTAGCTCTCAGGAAAAGGTTCATAAGGCTGTTGGTATTACTCAAAGATCCTCAGGAGTTTCCTGCATCCTTTAGAGGTATCTCAGCACTGTGCTACAGGTCATCCTTGTCCACAGAGTAAAGTCACCACAATTTTCTTATGTTCGCAGCAGAAACAGAGCTGGTCTTTCCCACACGGCTCTTATATCTCTGCACTAAAATGGGCCATACATCGGCATTCTTTTAAGTCTCCAATAATCAAGATTGATTGCACCTCTTGTTCTTCTAGAGAGAAAAATCAAAAGACTAAATTCTTGGCCTAAGTGGCATCCTCTTGCCACAAGCTCCTGAATCCAGTTCCGCATTAGTGTGAAAAAGAAAATTGTTTTCTCTTGCCAGTTTTAATTCTACCCGGCTTCTCCTTCCCTTGAATGCCCTTCTTGTTCCTGTGCCGACAGCCTGCCGCTCCTGGAGTTGGGACAGCCCTGCAGTGGTTGCATGACACAGTATTTAAAATGGTAACTGCCTCTTGGTGTCTTGGCACTGGAAGTGAAACTAAACCTATTTTAGCAATGACAAGACGTTTAGTGACAGTGGCCAAGTCTTGGAATAAACCAGGCCCTCCATCTGTAGCATTTGAGCTCTGCTGACCGGGAGGCAGTACATGTTATGACAGACAAATACTGACCTTTGTGTGAGGCAATCTGCGCCCTGGCCTCATCTCTGATTGCTCGTTTGGTGCCTGCTGTCTTTGTGCTTCAGCTTTCCACACGTAAAACAGGAGGAGTCAATAATCGCTCACTGCAGAATGAGACAGATAGAAGGAATTCAAATCAAGAGTGTATGCTTTACAGCCTTCAGGATGTTCATTAAATCACTCAAAGTACTCTCAACAAAATTTTTCTGACAGAATAGCCAGGTGAGGTGTCTCCTTGCTATGTTTGAAATGTCCTGTATGCTCCTACCCCTCTAGACCATGAGGACTTGACAATCCGGTGGGACACATGCAGTCTGGTGATTCTATGACTCTTTTAGACAGACGCTTCTCCCAAGGCTCCCCCCGGGATACGAGCAATGACCTCAGCTGTTAGAGAAGCTGTATCAGTATCTACATCACCACCAGAGAGATTTCTTTGATGGTGCTCCTGGCAGGGATGCACTTTGGAAAAGAAAGCAGAGCTTCACATACGCATCACACACCCACATAATGCAGGTTTCTGGAGTCCTTTTTGCCAGGGGCTTTGGCTGCTCTAAGATGAGACCTCTAGTGTTTTCAGGAAAAGAAACATAATTCCTCCTACTCTTCCTTGACTGTGTTGCTGGTTTTAAATTCGAATGCCAGAAAACAGCTGAGTTGCAGGCATCTATCTATTGGTTTGGACTATTTTACCGATATTTCAGCTAGCTGAGAACTTGAGACAGAACCGTTCCAGAAGTGTCAGACCCCACTCCAGCTGCACTCAGTGGAAAAAGAGTAACTGATTTCAGTGGAAGCTGGACTGGAACCTAAAACAGTGAGTGCAGTGGTACTGCAACGTCTTTCATCTCAAAGTTGCTGGGTGAAATCCAGACTACGCTGGTAATGGTTGGGAAACTGCCAGCTGCTAATGATGTGGAACAAGTTGGTGAGTCCTTGCTCCGGTTTGTAGGAAGCCACCAGACAAAACAAGTCCCAAGAATAGACAGTTCAACCCTTTCCTGGTTAGGTTCATGCTGTATTGGCAAGGGAGCAATTTAGGAACTGATGTGGCTCCTGCGGTGTCTGATCTGTGGAGGCCATAATGCTTCTGTGCACATTTATCCTCATGAAATTCCCTAGAAATACTCAACATGCTATGAAAACAGCGTCTGGAACATAGTGCTTCCCCAGATCTGGCCCACTCTCCTGGTGCTTTGATACGCTCATAGTACAACCACAAAATCTGTTTTCCTCTTTGATTTCCCTGCCTGTAGCCGCATCTCATGGATTGACTACCTACGCTCTGCCATGCTCTTGCTTTCGGCTCCTATAGGTGAAGCGCACTGTGTGATGGAAAGAGCAGGCACATCATAGTGGGGGGATGACATGATTGAGAGCAGCCCTGAGGAGAAGGACTTGGGGTGCTGATCAGTGAGAAGTTCGACATGAGCTGGCAATGTGTGCTCACAGCCCAGAAACCAACTGTGTCCTGGGCTGCATCAAAAGCAGTGTGGCCATCAGGGTGAGGGAGAGGATTCTGCCCCTCTGTTGGGAGACCTCCTATGGTTTATCGTGTCCAGTTCTGGAATCCTTCGCATAAGAAGGAGATGGAGCTGTAGAACGGGTTCAGAGGAGGCTACAAGGATGATCCGAGGGCTGGAGCACAGGCTGAGAGAGTTGGGGTTGTTCAGCCTGGAGAAGAGAAGGCTCCAAGGAGCCCTTATAGTGACCTCCCAGTACTTGAAGGGGCTACAAGAAAGCTGGGGAGGGACTGTTTACAAAGGCTTGTGGTGTTAGGACTGGGAGCAATGGGTATAAACTGGAGAGGGGTAGATTTAGACTAGATATGCGGAGGAATTTCTTCACAGTGAGAGTGGTGAGGCCCTGGCACAGGTTGCCCCTGGAAATTGTGTCTGCCCCATCCCTGGATGTGTTCATGGCCAGGTTTGATGGGGCTTGGGCAGCCTGATCCAGTGAGAGGTGTCCCTGCCCATGGCAGTGGGGCTGGATCTGAGTGAGCTTTAAGGTTCCTTCCAACCCAAACTACTCTATGATTCTACCCAAGAGCTCAAATTCAATGGATGGCTGAGGATGAACTTTCAAAAAATACCCTACTGGCCATGTGAAGCAGTGTGGGAGATTGGACAGCCCATACGTTTCCCAGATTGATTCTGGGAAATGATGATAGGGAAGGAGAGGCAGCCCACCGCACAGACCATCTGTCCAGCTGTTGAGACAAGCAGATACAAGCAAACACACCTCCTCATTCCACCTGGCTGAGCAAAATGACAGTAAAGGTGATGACAGCCAGGAAGCAAGTAATGCTTTTGTTGTCTGGCTCAAGTAAGCGAGGGGCTGAAGCGGTGCACACAGCCTTGTTTGCCAGGGCTTCAGAAAAAGTCATCAGTGCTCGAGTTTTTTAGAATTGATCTCCCCTTTGAGACATGTTCTGTGAGGAGGAACAGGAGCTACAAGACAGCAGTATGTTCAAATTGTCTATGGTGGATGATAGGCATATGCAGGAAAACCTGGAGGTGCAGAGAGAGATGATGTGCAGGATCTACTGAAGACCAAACCTTAAACGCCCAACTGCTCACTGCTCTAAGGTGGCTCTGCTTCCAACACTGCTCTTGGAGTGCTCTCTGCTGGGGAATGAGAGGTAGAGACAAGCATGATTCTAAAAGCTTTAGCCTAGAGGGCAGACAAGCCTAAGGCTAAGGAATGATGTGGAAATTTAGCTTAGGCGTCACTTCGGTGGGTGTATAAAACATCCTCTGTCCCACACGTACAGACCAGGCTGAACTGTGCTTCGGGAATGCATTTCTAGCCACTGCAAAAGGAGGTGGGATGAATGTCTGAAGCCAGTAACTGCTGTTCTGTTGGTGTGACAATGCTTCCAAGGCGAACGAGGCTTCTCATCCAGCTTAGAACACATTCAGGCTGCCCAGTAAAGTCACCCAGCTGGAGTCACGTGTAGCAGAGTCCTTAATGAGCTTGGCAAGACAATTAAATTGTGGGTTTTGCTGCTTACACTGTGTTGCTGGCCGTGGTAAATCAGGTAAACAGTAAATTTCCCCAGGACAGTGCATTGCTTAATAAAACCACACACACACACACACACAATCACATGCAGAATCACTAGGTTGGAAAAGACCCACAGGATCATCAAGTCAATGGAAAACTATAAGCTGTTGAGCTGCCTATCTAGCAAAGACACTGGTAACCTCAAATTTGGAGATGGAAGAGCACTTTTGTCACCTTGACGTGTGTTATCTTTGGGGGTTGGAGCTAGATGGTCTCTAAGGTCCCTTCCAACCCAAACTAAACTATTATATGATCTTCCAGAAGCTGACTACGGTGGCCTGGTGAAACCCCACACCTTTCTGCGCTTCTAGATGTACTGGCGCCAGAGCACTCCGTGGACGGAGCTTCACCTTCAGAAGTGGCTTTGGTATAGACAAGCCATCAGGTGAAAAGGTACCGTTTTAATCAAAATATCAATTCCAACCAGTATGGTGTTATGCTATGGTGACATCCTCCCCTTTAATTAGTGTTCTTTAGAGGCAGTGCTATCCATAAATAGCCTGTAGCAACTTTACTGATATTATATAAACTCTCAGTAGCTTGCAACATGTTCCTAAACATTCTTAGTGGGGATAATATGGGATATGTGGTCTCACGCCCTACAGCACATGAAGAACTAAGCAGAAAAGTATTCACAGGCAGGCAGTCTTGGTAATTGCCTAAGAAACCAACATTAGCTGTTGTGATGTGTTAAATTAAACATTTAAATTGCTGCGCTGGGCTGTAGATACCATCACTGAGGAGTCAGCTCTGTCAGTTCTGCTGCCCACAGTCAGACATCTCCTAAATTGCTTCCACATGAATTACAAGAGCTCAAGCACCAAACTTCAGTGGGTGCTGTATGTCTCTCTGGCAGTACCAAGGGGCATAAAGTGAGTGTAGGTGCTTCTGTAAAAGTTAAGTATTTAAAGAAGTCATGTCAGCACTGGTAAATCTCACACAGAGAGGTGCTGGGTTGTATTCTTCCCTTAGGGCTATTTTCTATCCCTGCCCATTTTTGCTTCTGTATGGGGTCATAGGATGCAGAGTGTACATTAGACCAAAGTTGTAAACAGTATGATGTTGGCTGAGTTTCATCTGTCCTACCTCAGCCTAGGAAACATAGAAGTAGAGAAAGTGGAAATCAAGCCTTACAGCTTTAACGTAGAAAATTGTAACATGACCTCCCTCCTTCATACCTAACCCTGCCATGCCAGGCAGTGAACCAACTCCAAATGGCTGTGTTTAAAAACAACACAGCTCCGGACACATCCTCCCTCAGGTCTCATGGGCAGCCCTCCTAGAAACCCTTGTCCAGAGGGTTTTCCAGGAAGCTGTTTAATGAGTGGCCACCTTCAGCCTACGCCTTCTGTACACCCCAACCTCAGTGTGGGCTGCCACCCAAGACAAGGGTCCTGCACTTCCCTCCTCCCTGGCAGCTGCTCTTGCTCCCGCCTGGCTTTTTGCCTTGCAGAAAAGCCCTGTGCCCTGTCACCAGCTGACAGCTGCAAAAGACACTTCAATGTGCACAGGGAAAGAGCAAAGGAACAGCAAGAGAGAAAAAACAAGCTGAAGGAAAGGGCACCCACCCCATGTGCACAGTCTGAAAGACCCTGTAAGCTCCAACTGCTTCAACTGATTTTTCCTCCTTCTTTGTGCCCAGAAGGCACAGCTGCTTCTCTCCTTTCTTTCCATAGAAACCTCCTATTGTTTTTCATACAGCTTGCACAACTCCAGGCTGTCAGATCCTGTCAGGATCAGCTTCCCCAACTTATTTGTGCCCCTAAAATAGCTGACCTTTCCTACTTTAACACCTCAGTTTCTTCCTCTCATGTCACAGTCACTCCATCCACTGCTGTCCAGGAAGGCAGATTTCTCCTTCCTTTCCTCTCTCCCCTGCTTGAAGCGGATTTTCTTCTGCCGCTCAGGTCAAGCTTCTTGGTTCCACACTGTAAAGGACGGCCTGGCACCTCCCCAGGTTGTGTAAACCATTTGATCTAGGATCTCTTTTCCTAAGTCTGTTGGCAGGCTAGAAATAACCTTCTGCCACTGCAGTTCTCTCCTCGAACACGCTGTGAGAAGGGCTGCTTTGGAACTCAAAACTGCTTTTGATGTATGGGGGAGGCTTTTTTGTTGGAGTATGTAGGAAAACGCCTGGCCAAGCCCTGTCAAACTATATGTGTGAGGTAGCGCCCTGGGTGTATGAATGCTAAAGGCCAGTAGCAATGCCTTTATGCATTTGTAGTTTATATATCTGTGTAAACAAGAGTATTTGGTCCAACTTTCATGGTGTTGTATTTGTGTGCTTTTATGTGAATCCTATTTGCAGTGTGCCTGTGTTCTGCTGCTGGGTTGAGCTCAAACTCCTAGCAAAGGGGTCTCTACAGCCAGTTCTGGTTGTGTTGATGCTACCAGGTGTGTTTTAGACATAGATGTGTTTTCTCAGCGTTTACACACTTTGTCATTGCAATAGGGTCAGTGGGTTTTATGGCTGGTGAGAGGCACTAAACCAAACGGGCCTCCAAAGATCACATGGCGGGTGAATCAATACCTTGAGCAAACAAAAGAGATATGTTAATAGCCACCCACATTCTGATAAATCTGCAATGTTAGCAGCTCTCTTTTGAGTCATCTCCTCTCCAGATTTTTTTATTCTTGGATTCATTTGCATGATCTGTTGGGACTACACTTTAAAGAAAACTCTTCTTTAACTCACTATTTGACAGGTACCGCATCCTTGATAGATTCACAATTATTAAAGCAAGTCATGTTGCTGCCTGGATCTCTGGTATCTATTCCTCTCTCATCACATAGAGTAACTTTATAGAATATAGATAAAGACTGGAGGTCCTCAGGATCTCAGGATATATGAGGGTCGGGTGGTCAGAGCTGTAACGTTGCCTCATATCACATTTGCAGTTCCAGCTGTATTCATTTCTTAGTTTCAGCAAGCTCTGTAGACAAGCGATCCCATCACCCTTGTCCACCAGACTGACTCTGCTTCAGTGTTTTGTTATTCTTCAGCCACTGCACAACATCACTTTGAGGAAAACATTGTTCGTGGCACTTTAGAATAGAACCATAGAATCACCAGGTTGGAAAAGACCCAGTGATTCTTTGATTCTATTAGCTGGTGAGTGGGCTGGAGAACAGGCCTTATGAGAAGTGGCTGAGAGAGTTGGGGTTGTTCAGCCTGGAAAAGGCTGAGGGGAGACCTTATTGCTCTCTGCAACTACCTGAAAGGAGGTTGTGGAGAGGAGGGAGCTGGGCTCTTCTCCCAAGTGACAGGGGACAGGACAAGAGGGAATGGCCTCAAGCTCCACCAGGGGAGGTTTAGGCTGGACATTAGGAAAAGCTTTTCCACAGGAAGGGTCACTGGGCACTGGAACAGGCTGCCCAGGGAGGGGGTTGAGTCACCTTCCCTGGAGGTGTTTAAGGGATGGGTGGATGAGGCACTGAGGTACATGGTTTAGAGATTGATAGGAATGGTGGACTCCAATATCCGGTGGGTCTTTTCCAACCTGGTGATTGTATGACTCTGATTCGGCTTCATCGCCATCACCTCAAAAAGACAGAAGAAAGGCTAGAAGGGCTGTTCTTTGGAGACTGAGGATCTCAGACAGGCACACCCAAACTACACTGACCCCAATAGAGACCTCACCCCTTCTTCCCCTCTCCCTCCCAACTCCCCTTTTCCCTCCCTCCCGGGGGCGGGGGCCGTGCGTGGTGACGTCAGGCGCGGTCACGTGTGCGCGGTGCCGGCGGCGGGCGGCATGGCGGGCGCGGCGCAGGAGAACACGCTGCTGCATCTCTTCGCCGGGGGGTGAGTGAGGGAGGAACTGGGGACCCGCACACACACCCCCTTCCCCCAGGGGGACCTGTGGCCGGGCATCGCCAGCCCGGCAGGAAGGGGCAAGGAGGGCTGGCGGGGCGACTCGAGGGCAGCGTGTGGTGCTGGGGTGTTTCCCTTTCTCTGAAATCGGCTGATGTGGCCCTGACAGCCACCTCTGGGCAATGAAACCTTGTGAGGTTCAGCAGGGCCAAGGGCAGCGTCCTGCAGCCGGGTCGCGGCAGTCCCCGCTTTCAATACAGGATGGGGACGATGTGATTGAGAGCAGCCCTGAGGAGAAGGACTTGGGGTGCAGGGGGATGAGAAGCTTGACATGAGCCGGGAACGTCTGCTCGCAGCCCAGAAACCAACCGTGTTCTGGGCTGCATCCAAAGCAGTGTGGCCAGCAGGGAGGAAGGGGATTCTGCCCCTCTGATCCTCTCTTGGGAGACCTCCTATGGTTTATCGTGTCCAGTTCTGGAATCCTTAACATAAGGAGGAGATGGAGCTGTTGGAATGGGTTCAGAGGATGATCCGAGGTCTGGAGCACCTCCTGTATAAGGACAGGCTGAGAGACTTGGGGTTGTTCAGCTTGGAGAAGAGAAGGCTCTGAGGAGCCCTTCTAGTGACCTCCCTGTACCTGAAGGGGCTACAAGAAAGCTGGGGAGGAATTGTTTGGAAAGGCTTGTAGTGATAGGATGAGGGTCAATGAGTATAAAGTGGAGAGAGGCAGATTTAGACTGGACATAAGGAGGAATTCTGTCACTGTGAGAATGGTGAGCCCCTGGAACAGGCTGCCCCCTCCTTGGAGGTGTTCAGGGCCAGGTTATGCTGCCTCATCTAGCTGGAGATGTCCCAGCTCATGGTAGGGGTGTTGGAACTGGATGATATTTAAGGTCCCTTCCAACCCAAACTAATCTGTATTTCTATGGTTCTATGAAACTTATTTCAAAATCCTGCTGGGTCAAGCAGGAGCTGAGAAATGTCACCCAAAAAGCAGCATTTTCTGCTCTCTTATGGACCCTGGCTTTGTAAAGGAAAGCGTTTGCTCAATGCTTTAATGAGCTCTGCGTGGGTAACAGGTAAGAGCGGAGGCTGTGTAGGTGCCTGATCCATTATACTGGAAAATATGTACTCCAAAAAGGGGAATGAGGATGGGGGAGGAAAGAGAGAGCAGGTCCTGGTGCTGCTGAGTAAGTGATCTGTCATGACCAGACGCTTCTTTTAACTTCTTGCAAGGAGTAGCAAACTTCTTGTTGTTTTTTTTTTTTTGTTAAAAAAAGCAACCCCAAAACCACCAACTAAAACCCTTCCTCAAAAGCCTCATTAATTGACTTATTACAGTAATTTTAACAGTAATCCGGTCCTGATCTAGTTGAAGATGTCCCTGCTGACTGCAGGGGATTGGACTGGATGACCTTCATGGTCCCTTGCAACCTAAACTGTTCTGTGATTCTGTAAGATCATTTGATGATATAAATTAAAAATAAGTTTTAAAAAGTCATTTGTTACGCAGATTTCAAGTGCCATTGTATGCAATTCTGTCCATATTGCACGTCTTCTTTTGTTAATGGCTTAAGATATCTAAGTAGTAGAATATTCTGTAGTGCTTCTCAGCTGACTGTTGTTAGGAAGCCAACATGAAATCTATTGTTTAAATCTGTTTAGACCATTGTTTCTTCTGTTGCTAAACAGGAGACTTCGGTCTCCTCTGACACGTCCCTGGAGCAGTGAGTTCCTTTAATGTAATATTAAACCAAACAAAGTAAAGTTGTTCAGCCACTGCCTTTCTTTTGTTGGTTTAGTAACCTTGTGTTGGTTTAAGGGCTCTCTTTCCCCTGCCTCCTCTGCCTCCATTAGAGTAGTTCCTGCAGCCTGCGACAGAAACTGGACCTGAATGTACACATGCAACTCATTCAGATGCCTATCCAGAACCCTGGTGTCCTCATATGACCCTTCAGGCTATAAATAACTAGATTAAGACACCGATGAGTTCAAAATTCCTAGAACTGTGTGATCAGTGTCTTCCTTACTTGTTTAACGTACCCTCTACCTTCTCCAAGGATCCTGGAAAACAAAGTGTTTTGTGCAGCAGGCGTAGGAAGTCACCAGCTCCAGGATGGCTTTGAGAGAGCATGGAGGGAAAGTATGGGAGCATGGCAGGGAGTATCCCCTTCACCACTCTGGTAAGAGATGATTGATGCGTTTCTAAAGCAACAATGAAAATACAGCACAGAAGAAAGAACTGGACTTTTAGGGTATACAGATTTTGAAGCTTCCTTGCTGGACCCGATTCTTGTTTTGTGTATTTTGTTATTTAAAGAGACACAGAAGAGTGTTAACCATCAGTTATCTTGCCGTGATGATACAGAAAGGAAAATAAGACAGAAAATTTAGTCTTCTCATGCACCAGCCAGCACTAAGGTTTGGTCCACTCCATACCCAGTCATCATCCAGAGAGTTGATTTCAGAGTAATTCTCTGTTTAAGGCCCTGTCCTTTTGTATCCCCAGCTCTGCTGTGATATTATCTTGCTACATCTCTTATATTGCCAGAGGAATTTTAAAAAGAACTGTTACTGCATTGGTACTTGAGTAGTAGTCTCTGAGGTTCTTCAGATACCTTCATCTTTCTTTCACAAGCGCTTTTATAATAAATAGGTTGTTTTGGGACACACAGCTGTTTGCAGAACCAGGACCTCAGATAAAATTATCCCTCCAGCAGAAGAAATTGTTGGAATTTCAGATTGCTTTATAAGTTGTGTAAGATGATAAGCTTTGTTCAGTTATAAAGTATTTTTTGCAGATAAAGCAAGAGCATCTCCCTCGCTTGAAATAACTTTTATAGAGACATTATTGGTATTACAGTAGCTTCCTGTGATGGTGAGGATGGGGTGCAGATTGTTTTAAAAGTCAGAATAGAAGAGTTTAATACTTGAGAGGCCAGGAGCGATGAAGTGCGTTTGAGTATTAGAAAGCACTCTGTGGCTGCTGAAAGAGAGAGGCAGCTTTCCTATCAGCTGATTTACTATAGGCAGCCAGGCTGGTCAGTTCCTTCTAAGGCTTGTGCTACTCACAGCAAACCAAGAGGCCTGAGGGTTTTGGTGGGAAGATGACTTGGAGGGCAGGGGAGATTTTAGAAAGGAGAAGGATGCTTAAGCTGCTCAACAGCTGTTTACAAGCCCGCTTTCCTGCTTCCCAGCTGAAGTCAGTGCAGTTGCTGCTTGTTTTCGTTTGGGAAAAACTCTGAGGGAGGCTGCAGCAGAGGTTACTCTGTGTTGTCTTCCAAGCTGGAGTAATACTGTTTACATAGGTTTCCTAAGGAGTGGCATTTACAGGCTATGGTGCCCTTCCTGGAACTGGTGAAGAACAAAAACTGGGAACAAACTTATCTTCATTTCATATGACCTTAAAGGTCTTTTCCAACCCAAACAATTCTGTGATACACGTTCATTAATAGTTCAGCTCAGACTGTGGGGTCTGTTTGAATAAAACTGTGCTTGTGACATTATTTGTTTGTGACTCCTTTGCTCCTGTGGCTACAGAGTTCAGTCTTGCAGCTGTGTTCAGGGAAAATCTGCAGGCTTTGAATCAGAAGGGTCCAGTCAGTAGTACCAAATGATGTCTCAAGGTGTGTTTTGGTGTTTAAAGCTGTATGCAGTGCTATCCATGAAGCGTGAATTGGCAAGTACTTCTCAACCTGGTGCTTCAAGTGGCCTGTTAAGGATAGTTCCCAGATTCTTTGCAGTAACACTTCTCTTGCAAGTGTTTCACTTGACTCCTGTCTGCCAAAAAAAAAATCACTGTTAAATGTTGAGTGTAGCTGCTGTTCTTTGGGGAGGAAGAGATAATTTCAAATGCTCACAGAGCACAATGTGTCTGGCTGGGTTTTAAGTTATGATTCCTCTAACCAAGCAACTTATCATCTTTGCATGTGATCTTGGGAAAGTCAGTGGTTCCCTACTGAAAGATCGTTAAAGGTTTCAATGTTTTTTACATTGTTTTTGCTTAGCAGAACTTCCTTTAACATTCAGCATTGTGTTGTGCATATTAAGAAGATTCCTTGGTGATTAAATCTAGGACAGATGAAGTAAGCCCTACTCTTAATTAAGATTCCTGGCATCTTTATCAATTGCACTGGTGAGTTTATTTCAAGTGCAAGCCATTGGTGTGTCAGGGGTGGACTGTGTAAAGATAAAGCTGGCAGCAAGAGGAAAATTGGAATTGGATTTTGAGATTTGCATCCTTGGCATGTTTTTTAAGCAGTGTTTTCTTTTTAGGGAAGAGAATAATTTTTCAGTGGCTCTTAAAGTATAGTGTGTTCTGTATCTCAATAAACACAAAACTGGGAGCCCCCTGTTAGGTGCTTGCCATGAGACCTGTTGAAGATACTCTGCAGTACTGGTTTGTTTCTGGAGCAGTTTCTATCTTTTGACTAAAGACAGATTTAGACATCGAGGATTTTTCAAGAGGCCAGTGAAGTAAAGGCTGATGAACGTCCCTGGAGCTTTAGTTCTGCACTGGTTTATCACCTCCCATCCCCAGCTCAAACCAGTACGAAGACTTGGAGATTTTGCCTTGCTTGTGGCACAAGATTTTCCCAAATGAAATCTATCTGGCTGTGTATCCGTAGTCTGAGTCTTTCAGGGTTTGTGTCTGTTTATTTAGCTGAGGAAAACTGGTTGTTTTTCCTTTCTTCCCAGCTGTAGGCACTTGGAACACCCTAGGAATACAAAGTGCTTCTTTTATGCACAGCGTGTTATTTTTCAGCTGTTTTTCCAGGGAATAGAGTAACACCAGGATATGATGCGTAGAATTCCCATGCGGAGGAAAATCAGCTTGTCTGAAAAAGCCGCCCAATACATCAAAGTCCTTACTTGAACTATATGCTGTGTATTTATATTTGGGACACCATGTATGCAGCCTGTTGACATTTCTGTGAATTGCTCTGTTAGATAGTGCTTTTTTCTTAAATGTCACACAGACAACATAAACTCTGAGCTGTCCAAAGTGATGATATGGATATTAACTCATTATGTTGAATATCAGAGGATTGCATATGCATTGCCAGAAGTACTTAAATATTAAAGGATGAATAAATTAACTGGATTACTGGAAGGATGAAAGGCAAGGAGCAAGCTAGGAAGACAAGAAGACAGCTGATGCAGGAGGGAATATGCCAGAGAGACGAAAACATTTTAAGGCAAGATGTCACTGTAGACTGAGCAGCTGGTAGTTCACAAATAGCAAGTGGAGTTTGCATTCTGAATTTATGAATTGTTACTGTGAAAGAATTCTTTCAATGTTCCTAAATGTGATATGAATGAGAACTGAATATGGAGTGTGGAGTAGTGGAGCATTGATAGATAAATGAATTGAGGATCAAGGCGATCAAGTTCTCTTCATTCAGTTCCCACGGACTTATAGTTTCTCTTGTGTGGTGATTAGTCAGGTGTTAATTTTACATGCTTGTGTTTGTATTGGATGTATGCAGTAGGAGAGATGACACTGGGGGGCTGCAAGAGGGATCCTTAAAACAATTCCTGTTCCGAGTTGTAAGTGAGAACTGTGGGAACAAGAAAGATTTTGCCAGAGAAGCCACTCCTGACCTCTCTTTTTACCCCTGAGATCTAATTTCAGAGAAATGTGAGCAATGTGAGATGCATGTGACAAAACAGAGCAGGATGAACTGATGTCCTCCAGAATGGTACTGTGAAAACAAGGCTTGCATCCAAGCCCTGGTTCAGTACACAAAATAATCAGAGGCCTGATAAGGTCTCTGTGAACACTGTCAGGTTTCAGCCAAGTGACACCATTTCAGCTACTATGTGTAGCAACTTTGTGACTTTGTGACTTCATTCAACAGTTCAAAAGGGATGAAAGCAAAGCTTACTATTATACTGTCTGTGTTTGGATGTCCCATGGATTGTCCCATGTTTAGGTTTTTCCTCTTTCAGCAGGGAGCAGAAGAAGCAAGTATTTAAAGGAGAGACTTGTGGAAGCGTTTTGTTAAATCATATTGCTGGTGTCTGTGAAAGCAGTTTCTTCTGTTGGATGTGTACCTGGAAAGCTTAGTGTTTGGGATCATGTAGGTGGACAGAACATGGCAAAACATGAAAACTATAGTGAAGAAGCTGTGTGATCTTAGGGGTCACTGATTAAAATGAAAGTTAGGCCTTATACACCTTATTGTTTTTAAAATAGCCTTATTTAGTGTAGTTTTGATATTTGCTGCTCTGTACGTGACTGTTTTGATCATAAATACTGAAATGGTGGAGAATTACATTGCTGTGCTTTTAGTTTAGAGTGTCCTAATCCCCAGTGGCTTGTTCTCATCTGCCAGCTTCCTGCTTCCCATCAGAAAAATCCATCCAAGTGTGTGTCTGTTTTAGGACAACAACCTCTGAAACATCTAAAGTTTTTACAGGCAGAATTCCAAGTCCTGGCAGAACACGGGACCAGCGGATGGTCAATCAAGGTTTTTCTGTTACTGTTGGGCATCATCTTTATGTTTATCAATGTCATCACTACACCTGATCATTATAACAGTTTCTTAACCTTCTCTCCCCTCTCCCAGGGCTTGGAAACACTCTGCCTTGCCTAATGCCCAAACTGTCCTGCTTCCTAATAATTTGTCCACAACATGGAGCAACTGGAGACAAGTCTTCAGATTTTGTTGATATGCCATGTTCTGATTTGACATATCTGTGCAGCTGTGTTTTACTGACTGTTTTCTGTTTGAATTATATTTTACAGATGTGGAGGAACAGTTGGTGCTATCTTTACATGTCCCTTAGAGGTCATAAAGACCAGGCTTCAGTCTTCAAAGCTAGCCTTCCGGGCTGTCTACTACCCACAAGTCCAGCTGGGGACCATCAGTGGTGAAGGAATGGTCAGGCCAACATCTGTATCACCTGGGCTCTTCAGCGTTCTCAAGTGAGTACTGCTCCTCCTGTCCTTCCGTGTTGCTTGACACCAGTGATCTGAGTTTCAGCTCCTCTCTGCAAACACAGACTGAATATTTTGCCTTAGATTTGTGTTGCAAGGATTCATATCAATTGGGCTTCTGCCTTCACAAGTAGAAAGATAAATGATTCTTTTAAGAATATGTATTTAAAACTCCTGTGTATTCCTTTGAACTTTCACAAAAATTAGTTTCCACCATTTAGAAACTTTTCGTGATGAATTTATTTGAAGAAGTGTTGGCAGGTGTTATTTTTAAATCATCTCATGCTTAGGCTTTTCGGTAGTTATGACTGTCTGGGGATCAATACACAGGGCATCCAGTAAATTCTTGATATGCCTTAACTTATGGGAACTACCACAGAAAATACTTTCAAAGAAAGGGCTTTTTCTCTTTTTCCACACTAAGAAGTTTGTCCCTTATTGGGAACAGTCTAGTTTACTGTCTCCTTTGAGCATTGGAACAGGTAATGCTTACTAGCTGGGACTAGTTCTTTGCAAATGATTGAGGGACTGGATAACCCATATACGCTGCCTCTTCCTTTTTCCTAGAGCCATTCCCAGTGTGCTTTCGAGTAGCTAGTGGAGATATTTGTTGCTATTGCTGCCTGTGCTACCTACCTGTTTGATGGAGGGAAGTTTTAATTCTTTTCTTGAAATGCTCTTGCTTTAGAGGGTCAGATAAAAGTGAGAGCCCATAACCTTTCCTTTACCTTAATGGACCAGCTCTGTAACAGGGTTTCTGACTCTGCACTTAGTGATGCCTGTCAGCCCCTGATCTGTCTTTGAAACTGACCCTGCTTTGAGAGTCATTTTGAACCAGATGACCTCCAGAATTCTGTGTTCCCATGTTGTTTTAAGTTATGCTTGTCTGCACTGTTGTGTGGGAGATCTAGAACTGAAACTTATGGGAGTGGGGGAAGGGCACTTTTCGGAAAGGCAGTCTTGCTGAAGTATAACATGTAATTACAGTCTTGTAGGCTTTTATCTTTTCCTCAGCTATATCTGACTTAATGACCTATATCTGACTTAATGACCTCTTCTCTGTTTGCTATTAGATATTGTCTTTGCCAATTATTATTATCCATCAGTCCTTATCTGCACGTGTGTTACCTATGATCTCTGTTAAAAGCCGCCTGTGTGGTTCAGGCTGCAGCAGTTGATGCTCTAGCGGTTCCCTTTCCAGATGTGTGTTCATGAAGAAGAGAAAACGTGGAATGATCTAGCTTACAACTGCTGGATAGTGTTACCAGCAACTCTGAAGTCCAAATCTACTGCATTTCTTTATCAAAGCACCATAAACTTATGGTTTGAACCTCACGCGAATGGATTGAGTTTGTTTGGATCAGTGGGCACCCCAGGGTGATGCAGAGAGGTCCTGTTTAGATCAGGTAGCAGAAATGCCAAAGAAAATAATGAATAGGGAAGCACGTTGAATGATTTTATGTAAGGCCAGCATGCTTGGCAGATTGCCTGGGGAGAAGCTGCGCACTTATATAACAGCACAGTGCTAATTCAAATTCTCTGCAGAGCTCTCTGGCTAGAGTCATTCCAGGACTTGAGTTTCTGTATTGTAAACAGTGCTGCTTTCCCCTGCCAAACTTTTCTTTGTCTACTCAGAGGTGAGTTTAGAGCAATTCGTGACTGAGAATGTAAGGCACTGCCAATTGCCTTTGATTCTCACCTCCTTTCCCTTGCTATCTTTTCAACTTGCAGGATTGGACTTCAGGCAGCTCTGACTAAAGGAAGTGAAAACTTTAAGGCCCATCTTTTTCTGAGGTTCTCTTTTTTTAGGGGGAGAGAAGAAATGGTTTAAAATTGGGTGCATTTTTTAATACATTTATTAAGCTCATTAAATTTTGTGACTATGACCTCAGTTTCATTTCATGTCAGGGATTGCTCAACTGCCTGTATCACCAAGTTTTCAACCTGCTTGCTTCAGATGGTTGAGAATTGAGAGCAAAATATTTATGCTGGCATTCCTTTGCAGGCAGCATCTCTGAAGAAAGGATAATGCTATTAAGAAGTGAAGTGCAGTCTCTTGCATTTACTCTTCCATCTTTTTCTGAATCCTAGTCATGAGTGAATTGCCAAACTGGATATGACCTGAGCCGTCTGGTTTGGGAAGATGGTATGGCTAAAAAACAGCTGTTAGAACCCTACATAGAAAATTGTTCAGTAAGAGTTAAAGGTGATGAGTATGAAAGCACCTTAAGAGCTGTAAATAGCAAGAAAGTAGGTACTCTGGAGGGCAGGTTAAGCCTGCTGCTGAATAAAAAGCTCTCCATAAGGACAGGCTGTTTTTGTCTAATCCATTTAAGATTCTGATGAGTCACCTCAGCTGGAATCTGCAGTCGTGACTGTTAAGTGACAAAGAACAAGTAGTCAGTGGATCTGTCTCCTTGGAGACACTCAGCCCTGAAGTTTACAGAGAAAGTTCAACTCTGATGCAGAAGTAGAGTTTCAGAAGCTCCTATATCTTCTGTCTAATAACCTTGGGTTTGGAATCTGTGGGGACCATTCCCAAAAGGGCTAATGACCTAGAAAGCAACTTCTGAAAAACTGGCACTTCCAACAGGTACACGTGAACTGACCATGTAGTCCTGGTGTTATGTGGATTGTCCTGCATGGTTTTCACATGGTGAGTTCAGCTAAGAGGGCTGCTGCCTACCACGTGGTGCACTGAAACCCAGTGATTACTGGAGTACCTGACTTGTGTTGGCCAATAAGTGACTTTTCACTAATGTTTGGCTGTTGTTTCAGTCCTTTACAAATATATCTGCTGTTCGTAGGGCCAGGAATTTGTAAGGAAGGTCTTTTTTAATGAGGTGCATCAGTGTGGTATTGTACAGAACCTAGCAGCTTGTGGGCAAGCTGTCCAAACAGTTTTATCTTCTTGAGAGAAGCCCTAGCCCAGTGCACCCTCTTAAGTGTTGAGGAAAGACAGATGAAAATGCCTTTGGAAACCAGGGCTGTAGCGATTGCAGAACTCTAGGAAAGCAGCATTTGGTGATCATCCTGCTTTGACCTGATCATGAAGTCCAGTCCTGACAGTGGTTCACAGCAGTACCTCTGTAGCTGAAGTAGACTTCAGAAAGATGATGTGAACTCTTTCAAATGACCTGTAAACCAGATATCCCTAAACTACCTGGGAAGACATAGCTTGTAATGCAGTTGACACATTCAGGTTTCTCTCTGGGGGAAAAAACACAGCTAGGTAATTGTTAAAGGGAAAAGGATTTCTTTTTTTTCATGTCTCTATGAAGGAAGCAAACTCCTGAATTGCTTAGATACAGAGAACGCCAAAGATATTTGTTCATCAGAGTCAATTATCATTGGATTCTCCGTGAAACTTCAATTCCAGACAGCTTTCAAAGAATGGAAGTTAAAACATAACCTTGTGCCATATGACACGCATTTGCCTGTAGTGCATTGAAGTTTTCTGGTGTAGTGGATTTTTTTCAGTAGCGTGGAACTCTGCTCTTTTTCAAGAGCATATTGAAATTATTACATAGCTTAAAATCTAACAGCTTCACAATTAATATTTATTGGCTTTGTACAGTTCTTTTACTGACTGATGCAACAGGAAGCATGACTTTTAACCTAAAGACTATTTTTTTTCCCTCATTTGTTTTTATTTTAAGGTCAATTCTAGAAAAAGAAGGACCAAGGTCACTGTTCCGAGGGCTGGGTCCAAACTTGGTTGGAGTTGCACCATCAAGGTAAATAGTTAAACTATTGCTAAAAGACACATTCATGGTACCAACCCAAATGTCATAGTGCCTTCGTGATTCAAATGAATAGGTCACGAAGTTTTCCCATGTACAAACTGAGATTTGTGCCCATGTACTGCACAGTATCCATACCATACTTCTATCAATCTGCTTTACACTTGTGTAATGCTGAAAGATGTAGGTACTTAGTTCAGACAGCTTCTTACTCATTGTATTGACTGTTGCAGATTCTCTAGGCTTCCTGTGTTCCTATGCATTATGTAGGAATGTGAGCTCTGTAAAACCCTTTCATTTCAGTCCAGACTTAAATGTTTAAAGCATGAAGCGCTGCTTATGTGCTCAACAAATTTATGGAAAGCATAAAGTTACAGGTGAGAAAGTGACATTCCCATGCTTACAAAGTGTGTTTAGTGTCAGACCTGATGTAGTTATCTAAGATAACTTGCTTTGTCTGCAAGATCGTGTCGCCTCCCATCTCAAACTTGGTGTGAAGGTAAAATATTTCCATCCTGGGATTGTCAATTCAGGTAGTGGAACTGTAGTGTAAGGAGGACAGAAAGAAACCTGCTGTGTTATTGTAGATGGAAATAGTCATGTGGAAGTTTTTTGGGAAAGAAACTCTTGGGTTTTGGGGGGAGGGAATAGTAACATGTCTAATTTGATGTCTAATTGATGAATACATGTTTTTCTTCTCTCTCTCTGTCTCTCCCTGCAACTCCTCCACAGAGCTGTCTACTTTGCCTGTTACTCCAAAGCCAAAGAGCAGTTTAATGGCATTTTTGTGCCCAACAGCAACACTGTGCACATCTGTTCTGCAGGTTCCGCAGGTACGTACCTGTAATTCATTTTCCATATGGTGCGCAGCAATACCCCAGCATTCAACCCATCTCCAGTAGCAAGCAGCACATAGATTGGTATCTGCAGCTCAGAGATAAACACCTTAATTCTTTAAAGTATTTATTCCAAGCTGTTGTTTGTACAAAACTACTTCTATCTCTCTCAATAGTTAGGAAACCAATAAAATTAATCTTAAGTTGGACTTCCAGTGTGTCCATACAGGACCTAAGCTAATAGATCAGTCTTGACTGACAGCTCTAGATAGTTGTAGTATATGAATAGATACAAAGGGGCCAGGCTGTGAGGCATAGTGAAAATGTTGGAGGTTGTATATGCCAAAAAAAACCATTAGAACTGTAGCAAAGTATAGGAAGATGTTGTTTTGAAGATATATATCCAGCTATAGTCTCCATAAAAGGGTGAGATCAGGGAGGTGAGCGAGTTCATGAAACAACAGTGTCTAACAGGCACTCCTAATGAGCCAGAGTTCAGAGACTATTTAAAAATAAAATCAATGAGGCTGGAAACATCCTGTTCTCTCAGAAACAGAGACAAGAGTACTTAGCAAGCTTGCTTTGGCAACTGTGAAGGAACAAACTCTGAAAAGCTACAGGCATTACTAAAAAAGTGAATTCTGTTCTTCTGTACCTTCCAGCTTAAACAGTTAAGGTTGGTGTCATCCAGAGTGTTTATAATAAAGGTATTGCATTTTTTTTGTTATGTAATTTAGTTATAGGAAACCGTGAGTATGTTTTCAAAGCATCAATAAGTATTTCAGGAGGTATAAAAGAGGAATGGAGGGCTTTGCAGAAGAATCTGATACAGGAATGCATCTAGGTATGGTTTGCGTGTATTGGTCAGCTGGCAGTGGCCTGCTGTGCAACTTGTATGAGCCTGCAGCTCTTAATTTCTGAGCCTGGCATGCTGGTAGGGCTGAAAACCCGCTTGCTTTGGCTTTGGGTGAGATCTGTGCCAACGTATCCCGTCGACAGTGCAGTGACATTCTTCTGCCTTAGCACTTCCCGTAGGTCTAATAGCGCCCTCGTGGATGAGCTAGAGTAGTGGTATTTCTCTCATGCCTGTCAACAGGATTGTCACTTCTATGACTTGCATTCATTCATTATTAAGGGAGATCATCAATTGCTGAAGCAGGTGAAACTGATATAGACGTATGTTTGGTTGTCTTTTTAATTAAGATTTTTAATATGAAGACTTGAAACTCTGTACCAAATCTTACAGCTACAGAACACTGAATAGTGGCATGGCCTGATGTCATTGTCTCTGAAGGACAGTGACCCTTTGAGTCTTACAGGTAGTGTTTAAAAATCAACTTTTGGAGGAAGCCAAAGAAAGACTTCACACTATGATCCCAGGAGTTTCCCTCCTCCTGGCTTACCTTCTCTACAGAGGAACTGTTTCTGTGTTCAACACTTTCAAATATTTCTAGGTTGTCATTTACTAATTTGGCATGAACTTTTTTTTCCAACTGTAATGCTGTGGTAATGCCTCTGAATGTAAGAAAAAAATATTAGTTGACACCAGCAAACTTTTAATATTATTTTAGCCAAAATGTTTTAGGATGTTATAGTTTTCCTACCAGGGTGGGGCAATATTTTATTCTTGTAGGTAAAATACTGCAGAAGAGATTCACTAGTTCAAGCATCAGTCACCAGAGTGATCATTAAAATAATCTGTCCCAAACTAACCCTGTAATTCTGTGTGGATTCTGTTCCTGAGATGGCTCGATGGCACCACCTAGGGCCTTGGGGAAAACAGGAGACTAATACTTGTATATGTTCCCCACAGGTTTCCTTTTATCTATGATTCTAAAACCCAGTCAGTGAGATATCTGGTAGGATAGCAGTCTTGAGGAACAAGAAGTATGTATTAAGATAGGTGCAAAAAGGAAGAATGCTAAAAGAAATTCCAAGGCTTGGTTCTCTGGCAAGAAAGGGATTGTAAGCTGTGCAGCTGCACGTCCTTTGGAAGCTCTGTATAGAGTTGGTAACTAGAACTGTCTCACTGCACAGTGTATTAAGTTCACGTTTGCCATGGCAGTACTCCAGCCTAGATTGAGCTATAGTTTTGGGTTTATTTTCTCTCTTTCAGCCTTTATCACAAATTCCTTGATGAATCCTATATGGATGGTGAAAACTAGAATGCAACTGGAACGGAAGTAAGTTACTGATTGAGGGAGATTGGATTCTACTGAAGCGCTAAGGAAGCCTCTAGGACATTGAGCTTTCACATTTTCACTCATAGCTTTTTGTACTAGTAGCTGTACTTAATAGATCTTGCCCACTTTTTTCCTTGACTCTCAATTCCATCTTTCAAGTCACCATGCATCTGCCTGGTCATACTAGAGCTTAGGTTGTCCTGCTTCAGTTTGATGCATAGCTATTATTGAGGAGGATATGGAAGTTGCCTTGAGTGCTGAGTTAGGTTCACTGTCTGGTTTCACTGTAAATCTTAATTAAATTTGGACACAGCATTAATTTTCCCTCCAATTCCTGCTTACAGAGTCTTCTGTACTTTAGGGGTTGATGTTGAGAATAAAGATATCAAGGACTGAAATGCTTTGATCCAGCAATAATAGAGGCTATGGAAAGGTCAGAATTGCTCATGGGAGTCTGAGCATGAGTTTGCAGACTGTGTCCCATTTGGCACCATCACTTGTACTGATCCTCGATCACACAGATATGTGTGTTACTGCAACAAACCAGGGGTACTGGTGCACAGCCAGGTAGCTGTAAACAGAAAAGGGTGATGCTGTTAAATTGCCATGAAACCACATTGATTTACTTCCACGAAACATTCTAGAGGCAATAAGAATCTGTGGCAGTGGTTTAATGTCATTGTGCTTCCTTCAACATTTTATTACTGTTAAACATTCCTCCTGAAGACAGACAGGGATTTGACAGTAATATCTTTTACTTGAGTGATGCACGGTCACTGGTGACTATCGAAGCCATGAGGGGCTCTGCTAACAATGTGATTGCTTAGAATGGAAATTCTTTCCTGCAAGGACACGTTAGGTCAGATAAAGAGAGATCCTTTAAGGCACCACAACTTATAAATAAATGATAAGACCTAATTCTAGCACTTCACAGGGTGGCACCTTTGAACTGATTGCTGCCTCTTAAAATGAAGGATCATTTCTCATGTGGTACATCTGTCTCTTAGCCTGCTGAGGGTGGCCTTAAACGGAATTACTAGTTTAACACAAAGCAATGTCTCTTCAATGCATCACTGTGCGCTATGACAGACTGGAGAGAACTCGAGCTGAAAAAATTACAATGAGTATGTCTTGGTGAATTAGAGCAGCCAAGTGTGCACTTCTAGCATCATAGTCCTGCTCTATGCAGCTTTCCTGCAAGATTTTTGGAGGAAAACTTAGCATAGAACCACTTATGTTGTTATAAAAGCTATTGAAAGCCATCGTGGTTGTTATTAATATTAATTCCTTTTCTGAGCTCATTATATGTTCTGTTCTGCTTCTTTTTTAGAGTCAGGGGTTCAAAACCAATGAATGCTTTGCAGTGCGCTAGATACGTTTACCAGACAGAAGGTATCCGCGGCTTTTACAGGGGCTTGACTGCCTCCTATGCTGGGATTTCTGAGACCATTATCTGCTTTGCTATTTATGAAAGTTTAAAAAAACACTTAAAAGAAGTCCAGCTGCCCCCTTCTCCTCCTAACGGGACCGAAAGAAACTCAACAAACTTCTTTGGACTGATGTTTGCTGCTGCTGTTTCCAAGGGCTGTGCCTCTTGTATTGCTTATCCACATGGTATGTTAACTTTTCCATTTAAGACTGCAGTAGAACAGCTGTTGCCTGTAATTCAAGATGAACGACGGGGTTAGGGCTGTAAAATTCTCTTTGGCTGGCCAAGTGCATGTTATGGTGGTGTGTGCGTATGCATTGACATTGTCACTACTGGTCCCATCGTTCTTACTTAGCTGTGTTGTTGGTGATTGGCACTTCCTAGTTTAAAAACAACTCAGTGCAAAAAAAACCCTGAATGCCTAGTGCTTCTGTTCTTACTAGTAGCTTTGCCTAGCTGAGCACCCACAGCCTTTGGGATTCTGTGATCAAGCAGTGGCAAACACTTTCGGGTCTGAGCAGTGGGGTTTGGTTTTTTTTGCATAGAAGTGAATGTTATGTTATATAGAAAGCACAATATTGGTTATGTCAGCATTAGTGAAGCGTTTAGTTCTGTAGTAGCTTGAACGAGGAAATTATCCATCTATTTCACATGAAAAAGAACTAGTCTTTAATTTTTCTTTTTGCCTGAAGGGTAATGTGTAGGGGATTCCATAGCAGGAAGTAGTGACAGGTAATTGGTACAGGAAGGTTTTCATGTCTCTGGGTTTTGCACACTTTCCTGGTAATAAGATGTTTCTCAATAGAAAGGTTTGAGTTTTGTTAACTTGGGGCTCTGTTTTACTTTTCTGCAGAGGTCATACGGACGCGACTGCGAGAAGAAGGCACTAAATACAAGGCTTTCATTCAGACAGCGCGCCTGGTAGCACGTGAAGAGGGCTACCTTGCCTTCTATAGAGGACTCTTTGCCCAGCTCATCCGGCAGATACCCAACACAGCCATTGTGTTGTCCACCTATGAGCTAATCGTGTATCTGTTAGAAGATCATGCAAAGTAGCAGAGACAAGACTGCTGTTACAGACTGTAGACCAATTTCTTCGTTGAACAGGTTGTCCTTTAAGAGACTGGTGCAGGTGGCAGTGCTGGCGGAGAAACTACAAGTCTGTGACCACCTGCTGGATATTTCCTTCTGGATTCACCTTTTCTGAAAGGTCTCAAGTCATTAATGTTAATAGTTAATTATAACTTTTTTTTAACTTAATGGCAATTAAACTGATACTAAATTAAATTACACTTATTTAATTTAAGTATATTTTTGTCACATTTCCTTAAGCACAGCCATATGTGGTCAAGGAATGTACCTCATACTATCAAGTGATCTCTTGGACTGATGTTCATTAAAACTGTATTAAAAGAGAAGAACTGGTTTGCAAAGTTGAAACTTTGTCTTCTTACTGCTGGAGTCACATCACTTTTTAGCACTGTAATAGCTTCATGCCCAAGTATCTTCGAGAGTTCTGGTTTATTCTGGGTGCATCATTCATTAGTGTGTGCTCATCCTGGAGTGTTTGACGAGGACAATCTTGCAGTACATTTAACTCTTTAGAAGATATAAAATACGCACACCAGATTGTCTTGGAAAAGCCACTTCCATAGGCAGTTTTGCTGTAATATGATTGTGGGAGGCTTCTTAGTACATATTTAATCACAGTACTGTGTGCACCTATGCATTTGTGAAACATGTTCATGTTGGTGTGTATAAGCAAATCTGCCATGACTTGGCTTTAAGACCTTGCTTTTGTGAAGGACCGAGAGCGCGAGTCTGATTGTGGCCTGGCTGCCCTGCAGAAGTTCCTTGAGATGCAGTAACTTGGTCACATACCCTGACCTCAGTCCATTTCCACTTTTTGTGGGCTTTTTATGTATTATGGTTTCTTTCAGTGCCAGGGGTCTGAACAGTGGGAGAAAGGATAAGTTAGGTCCCAAATGCTATAGATGATAAATCAAGTTCTGGATTGTGCTTTACAGCATAATACTAAGGAATATGTCCCTCTTGATCTGATGTCCTTGTGGAGCAGTGCTTCTGATGGAAATGAGATACTATCTTATCTCACAGACACAGCACTGTTAATACCAAAAAAAAAATCCCACAACCTATGCAAATAGTTTCTTTATGTCATTACTTGATATCTTACTGAAGGAAATAAGGATTTGCCAGCTTAGTGCAGCCAGTTGAACCATTCTTATGTTTCATATAGATACAATATCTGCATTCCTCTTCAAAGGTACAATAGCAAAGGGGTATTCTTCAACAGTAGTCACGACATAGTTCTTGACTTTCAGTTGTAAATCACGTTCTGCATACTTCAGATCGAATAAATACTAGAATACCCTTTTAATTTTAGTAGTCTCTTCACCACTTGTATATCCAAAGTATTGTATATGAATAATTACTGAAAGTGAAATATAAAATATTTTGGAACTCAGAGGGGTAGATTTGTGTTTTGCTTTGGCCATTTTGTGCTCTCTGATTCATTAGTGTCATTTGCTTTGACAGCTGAGACAAGCACTGCAGCATTTGAGCCCAGCCTCAGTCTTCCCTGCTGTTCAACTGAACAATGAGCTTCTCATGATTTGAGCAGGTGTAGCGTTCTTGAGCATAAACAAGTGTTTATGGACGTCTTTGACTTCAAGGACCACATACAGCGGAGGTTTGGACTTGGAAAGATCATGCAAAGCTTTAAGGAACAGCCTAGTAGTGAGTAGGGCTGGTGTTCGTAAGATAAAGTTTTCAGGCTAGTGTTGTGTTGCAGCAATATAATGGGTTGGTAACCGGATTCGAACCTTCCCGCTTGTCCTCGTTAGAACCTGGCTGATGGCTGCTACTTGAGGTCATATTTGACATCATTGTGATGGAAGAGCATAGTGCAAAGAGGGTAAAATGTGTGTATACCTCATTATGAGGCAAAAATAGCTGATTTCTTTTATGTCTTACTGAAAAGAACGTATCGCATTACCCCTAAACTAAAATAAGAAACAGTTGAGTAACTAAAAACCGGCAGGCTCTTTTTATGGAGGCTACAAACAGCAAAAGCTTTTATCTCTTTATAGGAGTCTAAACTGTCATACCGTGCAGTGCTGTTTCTATTTTTGAGAACTAGGACACTTGTGCTGCTACTTTGAAACAGTTTCTGAGATTTGCTTTCTTAAATTAGTATTTGTCTGTACATACAGTAGACTAGCGCACTGTTAGTCAAATGTGTAGACTGCTGATAGCTTTTGAAAATGAGGGGAGGGAGCTCAAACCCTCTTGAGGATTTTTGGACTTGGTAAGAGAAGAAAGCAAGAGGAAGCGAACAAATTTTTGTTTTGCCTAAATCTAATGGAAAATCAGGGCTTCTGCTAGATATTTTGCTTTTGTTCTTTAAGCTTTGCTACCTACCCTGACAGTATTAGTTTTATTTTGATAGAGAGTTGATAAGCTCTATTAGGAGCTCATGGAATTTCTGAATTAGTATAACTTACTCCTTTTTCCTTCCTCTCTCTGCTAGAATTCTAGAAGTTCGCTATCCCTTGATTTGTTAGCCCTGCAAAGAATGAGCAATTGCAGGCAATGCTCTGTGAACAAACCCATTGATGTCACTGGGTATGGAAGAAGCCTTTCCAGAGGGAAGAATTTGCTGCCTCCCTTTAGGTGTCCATGGTTGCCTTGATATCCCGCAAAATTATCTGCATTTACTGATGGTTGTGATACATGCTTGTAATGTGATTGTGTCCCCTCACCGTGATTTAGAGTTGTTTTGCACAAGATCCTCATCAGTTCCTTTAAGGAGGAAACTCTTGGTAAACAATGCATCTATGGTCGAACTGATACTACAGATGTAGTTGATAGGAAGGGAGGGACTTCTGTAGAAAAAATAGACAAGCTCCCAAGTACAGAATTTGCAGAAGTGCTTAGTGTGCCAAACAACTGGGTGGTTCTTCCTCCTCTCCCTATAATTCAGCCTCACAAATCCCTAAATAATTGAGCTAAACAATGGAAGAGAGATGAAAAAATTATGTCCCCCTTGCATTTATCAAGAGGAAATTATTCCATAGACTTGATTTCCGTGGTTAAATCTGTGGAGATAGAAATGGAACAGTTAAGACCCCAACCACTTAAATCACAGCTTACTTGTAGTACAAATATCTATGAAGAGCTTTTCCATTTATGGCTTTTTAAAAACATAACATTGACACAACTTGGTTCTGATTTTTAAGCTGTTCTGTTTATTGTGCTAAGTGGTTGGTTTGGGGTTTTTTTTTTTTTTGTTTGTTTTAACAGGGGAAAACAGCTGCACAATTTGAGGCAGGGTCAGTCTCATATTTTGGACAAGTCTTTCCTCTTTCCTTCATGTAACCACAGGGCATGGCTGTCAGTTCACCAATTGCTTCCAGTTCTGTAAGAAAGTAAATGCCAGCCGTGTGTGCTGAGAGGGGCAGAGCATAAATGGGCATTGGTTTGCTTCCTAGGGGAGAGCTTCTGAGCAAGTCTGACCTGAGGGCTTTCTGCAAAACTATGGTGTTTATCAGTCTATCCAGAAAAAAGGCAAGTCTAGAGCAGCAGCCTTCATCCCCAGGCCCACAGGTAACTAGCTGCCCACACCACCCTGTACTTCAGTTCCTGCTCCACTTGCCATGCTGTGCCCTAGCTGAAGCAAGGTGTGATGTGCAGCACATGGTTTGCCAGGTGAAGCTGGTCAGGGATCACAAAAGGGCACAGCAGTGTCTAGCTTCTCATCAATCAGTACCCCAGATCCTTCTCTGCAGGGTGGCTCTCAATTGTGTTGTTCCCCATCCTGTACTGAAACTGGATTGCTCGAACCCAGGTGTGTGGGACCTTAGCCTTGTTGAGCCTTATGAGGTTTACATAGCCCCACTTCTACTCATTCAGGTCCCTTTGGATGACACTGATACCGAAAATTCCGGCAAATAAACTCTCTAAGACTTGGTCTTGAGTTTTAGAAAGCAAGCATCCCTTATCGGGCCTGGATAACATGAGGGAGTGATCTCCATCAATTGTGTGCAGCAATACAAAACCTAGTTACAGAATATATTTCCCACTTACACGCATATGTATAAATCTTCCCAGAAATCTTATGCATATTCTATTACTTTCCAAGGTCTAATTTTAATGTTGTTACAACCTCACAACAGCCAAAAATCTTTCTAACTTGGAGCCTTGGAGCCAGTTCTTTCTGACCTCGCATTTGAGATAAAGACTACAAACAGAGGTGATTATAGAAGAAGACACATCTGTTCAGTACAGGCCAGACTTAACACAAGATGTTGTGGTCTCCAAAGAATGGACAGTGTCTAGGGAAACACCCTTTGAAAGAAAACATGCTATCACAGGGTTATTCTGTCTAACCTTCAGAGAATACAATTACTTAGATGAAACTTTACTTCAGCTTAAATCAAAATTGTAGAATCAAAGAATGGTTCAGATTGGAAAGGACTTCAAAGGTCGTCTGGTTCTAATCCCTCTGCCATGGGCAGGGACATCTCCCACTGGATCGGGCTGCCCAAGGCCCCATCCAACCTGGCCTTGAACACCTCCAGGGATGGGGCAGCCACATCTTACCTGGGCCAGGGCCTCCCCACCCACATTGTGAATCATTTCTTCCTAATGTCTAATCTAAATTTTCCCCCCTCCGATTTAAAATCATTCCCCCTCATCCTATCACTGCAAGCACTTGTAAAAAGTCCCTCCCCAGTTTTCCTGGAGCCCCCTTCAAATACTGGAAGCTGCTCTTGGGTCTCCTTGGAGCCTTCTCTTCTCTGGGCTGAACAACCCCACCTCTCTCAGCCTGTCCTTGTATGGGAGGTGCTCCAGCTCTCAGATCATCTTTGTAGCCCACTTTGTATTCCACTATTTGTAATAGCTACTACTTCTTGTATCAATATTCCCATCTGGGGCAACAGCTACACTATTCAGCTTGATCTCATCTGCAAACTTGCTGGCATCTAAATTTAGAGGAAAGAAGGGAAAGAAATGTGTTGGTCATGGCCTGGAAAATTTGGGAGAGGAAGGTAAAGAAGAATGTTGGCCCCAACATGGAGCCCAGTGCCATATGGAAACACGTTGATGCTGTGCTTGCATCAAAATTTAGGGGAAAAAAGGTAAAGAAGGTTGGTCCCAGCATGGAAAATTTAGGGGGGCGGGGAAGGTTAAGAAGCATCTTAGCCTTGGCACAGAAAATTTAAGGGAGGAAATATTAAGGAGCGTGCTGGTCCTGGCATGGATAATGTAGGGGGAAAAGGGTAAAGAAGCGTGTTGGTCCTGGCATGGAAAATATAGGGGGGGAAAGGGTAGAGATGTGTGTTGGTCCCAGCGTAGAAAATTTAGGGGGGAAACGGTCAAGAAGTGTGTTGGTCCTGGCATATAAAATTTAGGGGGGGAAATGGTCAATAAGCGGTTTACTCATAGCATGGAAAATTTAGAGGGGAAATGGTCAAGAATGGAGTTGTTCTGGCCATGGAAGATTTAGGGGCAAAAGGGTAAAGAGATGTATTGTCCTGGCATATAAAATTTAGGGCAAAAAGTGTCAAGAGACGTTGGTCCTGGTAGGAAAATGTAGGGGGGAAAGGGTCAATAAGTGCGTGGGTCCTGGCATATAAAATTTAGGGCAAAAAGGGTCAAGGAGAGTGTTGGTCCTGGCATCAAAATTCAGGGGGAAAAGGGTCTAGAAGTGTGTTTGTCCTGGCTTGTAAAATTTAGGGGGGGAAATGGTCAATAAGCGGTTTACTCCTAGCATGGAAAATTTAGAGGAGAAATGGTCAAGAATTTTTAGAGGGGAAATGGTCAAGAATTGTTCTGGCCATGGAAAATTTAGGGGCAAAAGGGTAAAGAGATGTATTGTCCTGGCATATAAAATTTAGGGCAAAAAGGGTCAAGAGATGTTGGTCGTGATATGAAAAGTAGGGGGAAAAGGGTCAAGAAGTGTGTTGGTCCTGGCATCAAAATTAAGGGGGAAAAGGGTCTAGAAGTGTGTTTGTCCTGGTTTGTAAAATTTAGGGGGGAAAATAATCAATAAGCAGTTTACCCCTAGCACGGAAAATTTAGAGAAATGTTCAAGAATTGTGTTGTTCTGGCCATGGAAAATTTAGGGGCAAAAGGGTAAAGAGATGTATTGTCCTGGCATATAAAATTTAGGGCAAAAAGGGACAAAGAAGCATGTTGTCCCCAGCACAGAAAATTTAAGGGGAAAAGGGTCAAGAAGCATGTTGGTCCTGGTATGAAAATGTAAGGGGGGGGGGGGGGAAGGAAAGAATCGCGTTGTTCCTGTGGTGGCAGCCGGTGCCGCCTGCAGCCTTGTCTTGGCTGGTGCTGCTTGGGGGTCTAAATTAAGGGGAAGAAGGGCAAAGCGGCGTGTGGGGGGAGGCCGGGAGCCTGGCGGCGGCCGCCCCCGCGCTGAGTCAGCCGCACGACTCCGGCCTTTCACGCGGCGCCGTGACTCAGGCCGCCTCCCCCGCGGCGGGGCGGGGAGCGGGGGGAGCCCCGCACGCCTACAAAGCCGAGCCGGGCCCCGCCGGCCCCGGGGAAAGGCATGGAGGGAGCGGCGGGGCTGGGAGCCA
Source organism: Coccyzus lansbergi (assembly GCA_033558105.1). Taxonomy (NCBI): domain Eukaryota; kingdom Metazoa; phylum Chordata; class Aves; order Cuculiformes; family Coccyzidae; genus Coccyzus; species Coccyzus lansbergi. The sequence continues at coordinate 165,746 of JAUMJK010000188.1, read as the reverse complement.
CCGTCTGCGCCGCCGCGGGGCTGCTGCTCTACCGCCTGGCCAGGAGGTACCGGGCCGGGGAGAGGGGTGGGGGACATGGCGTCCGTCCGCTCTTTGTCTGCAGCCTGGGCTGGGGGAGGCGGCTGCCCTGCTGCCGGGGGTGCTGCGGGGGTCCTGCCTTTTTCTTTTGCTTGTGCTTTTCCTTGTGCTTTTCCTCTTTTGTTCGCACCCCCCTCCCCCCTGGTTTCTCCCCGCCATTTTCCCCTCGGTCCCTCCCCGGCCTCCTCCTTTGCCTCCTTTTTCCCCTTGCCCCCTTCTCCCCTTGTCCTTTTCCGATTTTCCCCTTGGGTTCCCTCCTTTTCTCTCTTCTTCTGATTTGTCCTCTCTTTTTTTTCTTGGTTCACTCCTTTTTTTCTTCTCTTTCTCCTTGACTTTCTCCCCTCTTTCTCTTCAGTTCGTCCCCCCTTTTCCCTCTTTATCGGTTTGTCTTCCCCCTCTTCCCTCTCTCTCCTCCATTCACCTCCCTCTTCCCTCAGTTCCCTCCTTCACTTCCCTTCTTTCTCCTCGATTCATCCCCCCCCTTTCCGTCTTCCCTTCAGTCGTCTCCCTTCCTGCCCCCTTTTCCATCTTGATTCACCCCCCTTCTCCCTTTTTCCTCTTGGTTCCTCCCTGCCTTTTTCTTATTTCCTTTTGGTTTCCCTTCTTTTTTCTTCTTTTCCTTCTGTTCCCCCCTTCCCCTTTTCCCTCTTCCCCTTATTTGCTCCCTCTTTCCCCTTGATGTCCCCCCTCCATTTCCCTCTTTCCTCTTGGTCATTCCCCCCTCTTTCCCTTTGGGTTCCCTCCCTCCCTTTTTCCCGTTCCCTTTGGGTTCCCTCCCTCCCTTTTTCCCTTCTTCCCCTTTGGGTTCACTTCCCCCTTTCCCCCTCTTTCCTCATGGTCATCCCCTCTTTTTCCCTCTTTCCCTTTATTTCTCCCCCCATTTGCTCTCTTTCCCCTTGCTTCCGCCTTTGCTTTCCCTCCTTTGTCTCTGGCATGCTTGAGACAGAGAAAAGGAACATTTGCCTTCTTGTCTTGGTTGGTTGGGAAGAGAAAGCATGGTTGCAGGGGAGCAGCAGGAGAGTGACACCAGAACTGTCAGTGCACTGCCAAAACTTGGGAAGATTACGTGGAAGTCCGAGTTATTAATTAGGGACCGGAATTCTTTGGTCATTTGCTTCACCATTGCATCGTTTCTGACCTTAGAACAGATTTAAACAAGGTTTGAAAACTGTCAGGTGGGAAGTTGGGATATTCTGTTTATGAAATCTGTAGAGCTTATTTGACAGGCTTTAATTTAGCATGGATTGAAATGAGTGTGGGGATGTGTGGAGTCAGAGACATTTTAGACATTAGCAGGTTGCTCATCTCTTGAGTGCTTCTGTTGGAGATAAAGGCACTCCCAAGGGCTCATTGTGTTCAGGTTCATGTCAAGTTCATGCTTTGGAATAGAGATGTGCTTTTACATCCACAATAAAGTACTTAAGGTCTGCTCTTAACAATTTTCTGTTTATATAACCATATAAATAGTGGTATATCAGCCCATACACAAGACTCGGCATTTCTAGGGCACATTTAGGACAGCTAAGAAATACTAGTGGCCTAAAGCAATCCCCAGTGAAGCAGGCAGCATTTCTTTGACCCAGTTGAGGCTAGCATGTATTTTGAGGGAAGAGATTTGGATTTGTTTTGCTGGAGTTCATCAAAAGGTCTCTAGAGTGGAAAACTTTTCTTCTCAAGGCCTTGAAAAGGGCTGGTGAACTGTAAATATTTTCAGATCAACTGGATAATTCTAGGCTACAGATTTGTATTTTTCAATACTATTCTGATATCCAGTTTCCTAATTTGCCCGAGTTAAATGAATCAAGGACAGCTTTACAAGGGAGCGATCCTAACACAGACATGATACTGCCTTTGCTTTTGGTGTTAATGTTGCAATACATCCTCACTGCACTCCACGTTCACTGAGCAAGCTCTTACATACCTGGTAAGACACCTTTGCCACATGTTCTAGAAAGGGGAATAAAATATTCCAGAACAACCTTTTGGAAAGTAGCTCTGGAATAGCTGTCGATATGAGGAGTTACGCTACTGTAATTGTGCTAGCATCTAAGACTGTGCTCTCCGTGTTGGAGAGAGAAAAGAATTGACGTCTAGATATGCATAGGAACTCCTTAAACCTTATTATGTTGGGCCAGGTAGGAAAACTCTGGTTTGTGATCTTTCTTAGAGATCCCAACTTGTCCGCTTTCTTGTTACATACTGTTGGAGTTCTGGCTGCTGAATTCAGACCAGCAGCTGTAGCCACATTTCATTCATCTTCTGTGCCCTCCTGATTGTAGCTACTGAAGTGTTGTCAGTGCTGACATGGAGTATCCTGTGAGGATCTCTCTCTTGGGATTTTTCGGGTTCAGGGATGGCAGAGGTTGCTCCTTCTACAGGTAAAGCTGAGACAAGCCATTGCTCACTCTAAAAGAGGTTCGTAGGAGCTCAGGAAGTGCTGTGCAGCGAGTTTAAGTTGAGAAGCCTGCCACAGGTACTGAGTGGCAACAGGAGGCACCTTTTCTAGAGGATCTTGTTCTCATGGTCAGTGTTGTCCAGACTGCCTCCCTGTGCAGATCCACTGGGTGCCTTTTTCCTTGTGAAGACGACATGAAGTCTGGTTCTTGGGAAAGGATAGGCTGCTTTATAACCTATGACACCGTGTGAGAAGTTAGCTCCTGTGGCTGAGTCTTCAGCCCTGTCTGCAGCTGCTCATTCAGAGCAAATGTGTTTATTATGTAGCTGGCCCGCTGGTATCTAAACAGCTGTGGTGTGTTTTTCTCACACTGGAGAAGGGGGTTTAGCACTGGGTCTGGGTGGGCAGACCCATTTATTGACAGGTAATGGATGTAGGCATGACTTGGAATTACAGCCTCTCCCTGAGCTACCGTATGGGATCTTTCCTGAGTACAGTGCTGTGCTCTACGAGTCCCTGTTAACTCAGGCACAGTAGCCAACCACAGGTTTACTCTGTACTTCGGAGCTTTGGCAGCTTGGTTATGTCAAATCAGATGTTCTCGTCAAAACTGATCTGTGGAAAACAGTCCCTAGAGTGTTTCTTCATTCATATTTGTTCACATAGCTATTGGTATAATTGCTTTGTAATGCAGTTGTGCCAGAATGAAGAATGTTGCTTTAAATGTTTGTAATGGAGAGTTGGTTTTTGTTTTAAACGAGGCTAACCCAGCGAAGAACTGCACATCCACCTGTAGCCTCTTTTAAGAATGAGGAAACCAAACACCTTCATCTTCTGACCTAGTAGTAAAGGAGAAGGGGAATAGATGTAAATAAAAAGATCTAGAAATCCAGTTTATTATCAGTTGACTGACCTGAATGGCACTTAGCAGGGAGACATGTACTGGCAATGCATTGAAAGTAAGGACTTCACAGTGAACTTAAATTTATGTATAAATGGGGAATGGTGGAGAGTATTGGGAGTTGAAAGGACCCCAATTGAAAGTCCTGCCCAGTTACTAGAAAGTTAGCACCCTACCTACACGTCCTTGAATCCAATGACTTTTTTTATCTTTTCTTGGTTTTGCATCCAGCAGGCTGGAAACTTCTGAGGTTTTGCGCACATTTCTATGGCAACAGATTATAGGATCACAACAGGAAAGGATTATTGTTTCTTATCCTAAATAGTCCAGGTTTAGCAATTTCTTTTGCATACCTTGTGGGAATGAGGGGCTGCTGTTTAACACTTGGTAGCATTTCCTCAGCCCTAGGAGGGAGAGATGGAATCCTTGTTGGAGAAAGATAGAAGGTTCTCAAGTGTATGAAGGATTTGGTCTCTGATATTAGCAAGTTCTCAGGTAGGTTTGGGCATTGGTTCTTTTTTTTGCTTTATAGCTTTATTTTTTTTTTTTGGCCTGTGCTTTCCACTTCTGTGTTACCCTTGAAATTAGTGCTTCTACCTACTTTGTCGTGGTACATAGAGTGAAGAGTAGCATGTCTTTATTTCCATGAGTGGCAGAGGATGGAGCTCAGGTTGTACCTGCTGTCCAAGTGAAGCTGCTCCATGCAGTGGGATTTGTATTCTGGTTGTCAACATGCTAAAACCTGTGCGTTACAGTTTTTATAGCTTTTACACCTGTGATAGAAACACTATCAGGTGTTTCTGTCCATCCTTCACGTGTTCTGGATTGTGGTTTGCTTGGCTCTTAAGCAACTCACTGATAGCTTGGACTAGCGACCCAGATTTGTCTGCTTTAAACTCTTATTTTTTGCCTGTCAATTTTGGCGGTGGTATTTTTAACTTGGATCGCTTACTGTTTTGAGCCCCCTTGGCAGTGAGGAGAGTCGAGCAATGAACACTCATTTTAAGAGGGCTGTGGGCGTATGCGTCTATTTTGAGATGAGAATCTGTCACCCTAGTAGCTCCAGCCATTTTCTTCCAGCATCTGGCAGGGAATCCTCTGTGCACTCTAGCTTTTTAGGCTTCTTTCTGGTGCTTCATTTCAGGCTTATCCTTGTCATTAGTACTTAAACAAGAGCATCATACTGTTGAACATACTGAATGGCAGGATGGGTTGTTACTCCAGCCTCTCTTGCATTTCCCTGTCTGAAAGCCATTTCTGCCTTCTACATCAGCTGAATTTGATGTTGATGCTTGGCGTGTTTCCTTTCTAACAGGGCAAAGCCAACGCACGTGACGGTGAACTGCTGGTTCTGCAACCAGGACACAGTTGTGCCCTATGGGAATCGCAACTGCTGGGATTGCCCCAACTGTGAGCAGTACAATGGATTCCAAGAGGTACTGTGGCAGATTCTTCCAGGGGTGGCTGCGAAGGTGCATGCCCTGTGGAATAGTGCTTGGTGGAAAGCCCTGTTTCTTACTTAAGATGATGCAGGGCCAGTGCAGGCAACTATCCAGTGGTTTGTGCTGAGCACCTGTGAATTCCACAGTTGATTGCTTGATCAAATTTAAGGAAGAGTCCACATGTAATGTGATCTGCTGACGTAGAATGGTAAAAACAAAATTTCCCCTTGCTTTAATGGGCAAAAAGGGCCTTGACAATTTCATCAATATCTGTTAACAATTTTTTTTAATATATGAAGCAATTTTTCTCTGGCTTTAAAAATTTGAAAGAGCTGAATACTTCATTTAGGGTATTAAATAACAAAGCCTGTCTTAAGCCAGAATCCACCATCACCAACTTGTATTCCATATGTGAATGCAGAGCTCCTGACAGAGCTTAGTGAATCTTTCTATCAACCAGAGGGTAGCTTTGATTTTATGATCTCATGTTTGCTTCCCCTCACACCTTCCCTTCTTGTTTTTTTGTCAGAATGGAGACTACAACAAACCCATCCCTGCTCAGTATATGGAACACCTCAACCATGTCGTGTCAGGTGCTACAACTTTCTGTGATCCTACCAAACCTCAACAGTGGGTAAGCAGCCAAATTCTGCTTTGCAAGAAATGCAACAACCATCAAACCACGAAGATCAAACAGCTGGCTTCATTCTCGCCAAGGGAGGAGGTAAGTGTTCAGTTAGGGGCTGGCATCACAGGAGAATGTTTGTCCAAGGCACTTCTGCGTGTGTATCTGCAATTCCTGCTCTCATTAATTTGCTCTGTAGTAGTTTGTCTGACTTCACAGATGCTGTCATGCTGCAACCTGGTAAGCAGGAGAGAGAGGAATTTCTCAGTGTGCTATGAAATTGTGCTCCAGTAGTTCTTGCAAGAATTATGAGGCACTGCAATGCAGAGAAGGTTACTGATTAATGTTGCAAATTTTCCTAATCCTACTTAAAAGCCAGAATGTAATTATCTGCTCTAGTTTGACACCGGAAGCTGAAGCTTGAGGCCAAGACCAAACATTCACAGTACTAAGAACAGCTTACAACCCTAGTAGTTACAGGATCTGGCAGGCACAACAGCTCAGTAGTCACTTTAAAGCCTTAATAGATTTTGTTTCTCCTGAGGTCTTGGCTGTGCTGCTTTGCTCTTCCTTGTGGAGTGGGAGAGGAATCCTGGTTAGGCATTCATGCCTGGGAGGGCAAAGAGATTTTACAATTACAGCAGGATTTCCTGCTGAGCAACTTCTTGGCCTTGCCATTACTTAATATGCACAGAGGCTAGGATGTGGGGTTTCTCCACAGTTTTATGGCTCCACAAAGTTTTACTCAGAATTTAGTGCTGCACTCCTTAGCTTTCAGCCATGGTCAGGCCTTGGGATTTTAAGTCTGAGCTACAGTGTGAGGAGTTCGTCCTCTGGGTTACCTAATCCATCTGCTTTGTGTAATTGTAATGAGTTTAATCAGGATCAGTCCTAAGGAACAGGTAATTTGGCTGATTCCTTTTTCTGAGTGTTATTTCAAGTCCCTATTTCTTGCCAGACCTATCCTCTTGCTCAAGTGACAACAGCCTTTGGACCCTTTTTAGGCATTCAGTGAACTTCAGGGTCTGTACCAGCTAAGAAACATGGGACCGTGTTATCTAGCACGGTTAGGTATGTGTGTCAATGACTGCAGTGGCCTCTCGCAGCATTGCTGACCTGCCCACTAAGGGGTGAGCCTGCTGCTACTAGGCTGTCCTGTGTCATTCCTTCCTGATTCCAGCAGATGGAGCCTAGGAAGCTCCAGCAACCCCTCAGGTAGCTACGATGCAGCTCTCTACCTCCATTTCCTAAAGAAGCTGCGTGCTTTCAACTGTATGCTTATAGTACAAGGATCTTAATAAAGACCAGGAGTGGAGGTGGAAGAGTTCTAGAAACCTCTGTGATAAGTGATGTGTCCACTGTAGTGATGCTGAAAAATTCACCTTTGGACTTACTGTCTGGTTTTACAAGTGTTAATAATGATTTATGGAGCTCATCTCGCCAGGGCTTTCAAACAGTGGAAGCCTCAGAGTCCGGGGCTGAGTTTTGGAAGGAACTTGTCTCTTTCTCCAGCACAGTGGTGCAAAGGGATAATAGGTGTCTCTGTCCCCTCATGTGAGGAGGGGAAGAGCAGTTCTAGGTTTTTGTCTCATCTTTTGTGTTGAGTTCATAAGGTCTCAATAAAGACAGCAAAAAAGGGCCACAGAAATTCACTCTCCTGATCTTGGGCCACAGCAGCCTTCTCCAAGGGCTGTTTTGTTTCTTCTGGTATTTGGAGGGTGGGTCAACTGTATGTGAAGTTAGTTGTATGGCTGGCTTCCAGCTTAGTCACCATTCCAACCTAGTTCCAGGGAGCTGTTATCTGGAGACTCTAAGCATGCCTTGTTTGTGTGTCAGTATCAAGCATGATGACTGTTGAGGGACCTGCATTTCTTACCTAGTATTTTTTTTCCTCCTCTCTGACCAGGGCAAATATGATGAGGAGATTGAGGTGTATAAGCACCATCTGGAGCAGACCTACAAGCTGTGCCGTCCATGCCAGGCTGCTGTGGAGTATTACATAAAACATCAGAATCGGCAACTCCGGGCACAGCTGCTCAGCCACCATTTCAAGCGCCGTGAGACAGACAAGAACTATGCTCAGGTACGTGAGGGGACAGATGAGGGAACTCAGGAGCAGGTGCAGAGAGCTAGCTACCTCTGCCCCTGGATTTGCTGCTGTGAAAGGAAGGTAGTGACCTTGGGGCTCTCAAGCTCTGTGAGCTTGAGTGCATGGCAGTAGACAAGCACAAGATAGTTGCCACAGATTCTCCTGATGCTAGTCTGAGGTTTCCTCTTGCCGGCATCGTTCAGTTCAATTGCTAGAAGGTAAGTCTAATGGAATAACAAGAACCATGGACTGGCAGAAGAGATAGGGAAGCCAATTTATGAGAACAGCGCAGGAAGTGCAGTATGGAGGGAGGGAGCTAAGAACCTTGCGAAGTGATTTATGATCACTTCTTTACCTCACTGTGCTGCCCAACTTTGGCTTCTGCTCATAACTCTGCTGTAGCTCTTTGCTGGTTTACAGCATCCCCTGTGGTGTCAGCCCAGAGACTCAAAAGACTTACAGGACAAAACGGTCAAGTAGACTGTACAGTCTGGAAATGTTTCATAAAGCACCATTTCAAAACCTTACTACAGTTGATTCAGCTTCTGACGAGGCGTTTCTCCCTTTCTCTGCAGAGTTTATACTCGTCCTCCTCTTCAGCTTCAATAACCACACCAGCTCAGGTCATCTTTCTGCGGTTCTTGGCCTTCCTCAGCTGTGCATTCCTGGTTCTGTTGGCCTTGTATGGATCAGGAAATCCCTTCTCACTCAGCACAGCAGTCCCTGCTCCTGTCTCCTCCTCTGGTCCAGTGTGCATTCAGAACAGGACTGGCACAACCTTGTGTGCAGGCTTGGAAAATGCCACTTCCGTGACAGTCACAGGCTGGCGGGAGCTGCTCCGCCTGCTCCCAGAGCAGATGGTGGAGAACCTGAGTGCCGCATGGGTGTATGGGAAGAATCACCAGATGGCAGTCGCTGTCCTTGGGCTGTTCACCTGCCTGCTGGCCATGTTCTTAGCTGGGCGGATCAGGTGAGTGTGCTCTTTTTCTTCTGTTTCACTTAAAGGAAAACTGCATAATGTTGAAGGTGGTTTGTCCTCTCTTGAGTTTGAGAGCTAGGGGATAAACATTTGCCACAATGGCAAATGTAGTAGGTGGCACAGTTCTTGTTATTCTATGGACTGCCAGCTGGCTTGCTGGAGACAGCAGAGCTTGCTTTGGATCTGTGCCTTGGTGCATTCAGTTTAAGCTTGAATTTCTATGAATGAAAAGCTCCCTGTGCAGGTCTGTAGTCTGACTGAGAATGGAACTAATTGATTCAGGCACTTACACAGGAGCGGGAAGGGCTGCAAATGTTATAACTGTAGTAAGAGAGAGAAAAAAACCTAGCTTGGTCTGTGTACCCTCCTCACCTTTTCCCCATTTTCCTCTCTCCTTCCTCAGGACCAAGGGGCTTCATTGGTGTTTAAATTCTTACTGTGTGTCTTGTTTGGTTTCTTTCTGGCATTGCAGGCTCCGGAGGATTGATGCATTTGCTTCAGTCTTGTGGTTCATAGTGATGAGTCTGCATTTAGCTGAGAGATATCTGAAGACAGAAACACCGAACTGGCTAGACACAGCCAAATTTGGCACCACATCCTTGTGCTGTTTGGTCGGCTTCACTGCAGCAGTGGCCACGCGGAAATCAACAGGCCATCGGAGACACCGGCCCCGAAGGTCAGAGCCAGAGCAGTGACGCTGGGGGAAGGAGGAAAAAAAAGCCTTGTGAACTCTTTGTGACTGGTGCTTCTCTCTCCTCTTTTTATTTTTCCTTCCTCTTTTTATTTTTAATTTAGATAAACAGTGAAGATCTTTCTTCTTTTTATTTTTTTCCCATTTTTTTCCCATCCTTGCTTCCCTCTGTGCTAGCTGCTTGGAGCATTTCCACTGCTGGTGCTAGCCAAGGAAGCTGCTCCTGCTGCCTCCATTCTCCCTTTCTCCTGAATCCGACGTCAGCAGCACAAATATTCAGCTTCCCCAAAGCCAAATCTTGCAGCAGCTGCTCCACAAACTGCTTCATAAATGCAGCCTCCTCCCCATTCTACCTCTCCAGCCAAAGAGATTCTGGCTTCTCCTGTCCTTCTGATTCTTCTCACTGCCTCTCCATCCTTAGGTGGTCACAGAGGAATCTGCCTTGAATCCTCCGTGGGGCCCAGACCACCTTCAGTTTTCTAATGGTGCTGGTCATTTTAATTTTTGAGCTGATGGGAACTTGCCTTTGGATTCTGAGTCCTCGTATCGTGTGCTGTAGTAACACCATATGGTGTACCATATGCAAGGAGAGGACCACTCGTAGTCCATAACCTAGTTCTTCTGGCCTTCCACTGTGTAGCATCCCTTAACTGCATGCTCTCTCTCCCTCTGCCATTCTCCTATGACTCCCGTTTAAACAGAGAGGCATCCTTAAGTGCTTTTGACTGGAACTTCAATAATTTATTTAAAAGGTGCTTGAAAATTTATGTAGCTCAGGGTGCTTTTATTGAATATCTGAAAATATTGAGCTGTTTCAGGCTAAATTTTCAAATCTACCAGTGGTGTTGCTTTCAGTGCTGGTTTTCTTTAGGTTTTTTACCCACTCGCTACCACTGTCCCCTGAGGAGCATCTGTGAAAACAGCTCAACTAAATAAAAGCACAACTGTTCCTCCACTCCTGTAGCCTTAGAAAGAGATGAAATACAGGACTGACAACAACACACTATGATATATGATCAGCTTTCGTTGTATATCACCACTTATTCAGTCAGCATTCTCCTTAATGTTGATAATAAAGATTAGGAGGATGAGCTATAGAAAGAGATGAGAGCCTCTACTGTGGGACTATATGGCAATAGGGTGGTTTGTTCCTGTTAACTTGGAGGTTTGGGGTTTTTTTTTGAAGTCTGGCATTGGTGCTAATGCTGCTGAAGGGGATCTGGAATTCATGACCTTGAGTTGAGCACCTGGCAGTCCCCTGGTGGGAGCTGGGAGACTGGATGTTAACTGTGTGGGAGGAAGGAGCTTTCAGCTGCTTGGGTTTTTGTAGGATTAATTTGTTGGGGCCTCTTAGATAAGTAGTCTGATTATGCTGCACTGTTTTTGCAAGGCACTCTGCTGAGTTTTTCATTCAAATTTGAATATTTCAAGAGGAAATAGCATTGTTCCAGAAGATCTGCTATGGTCTTCAGTTTAGCGCAGTGGAATTTGCCCTGCTAATAGTCTGATAGAAGTTAATTGGCTGTCTAGATCTCATGTATGAGCTCTAAAGTAATCAGAATGGAGCTCTCGCTATGAAGGATCTGCATCTCCTGCTGAAAGTCATAGGTTACTGGATGCTGCTCAAATCATAGAAGCTTTTTAAGTGGAAACAAAAGGTATTTCATAGTTTTTCATAGTTTCTGTTCTTGAAACCAATATTCACTTTGAAAGCAGAAAGGTAAAGAATCGCTTCCAGCAAGTTGAGCGTGTTGTGGGACAGTACAGCTCCTGGTGGAAAGACCATGTGCCTGTGACTTAACAGCTGGCATGGGAAGGGGACCAACAAACCTGCTTCCCATGTGTGCTCTCCTTTGGAATTCTCTTCCAGTGCCTTCAGATAACTGCAATATCCACCTCCCAGCAAATGGAGGTGGATCCCAGCAAATTTCTCCCTTCTGGTGCTTTTGAGTGGTGCTGCTCTGAGGGCTTCTTACTTACTTGGCCTGTAAAAGGAATCCAGCATCTTCAAAGTCACGTTCCACTCTTCTGTATTCCCATCATTGATCAATCCAGACCCAAAGTGTTTGTCTTGCAGCTGACAGTCCCAAGTAGTTTCTTGTTTCAGTCTCAGACTTTCAAAATGCTAAATAATAATAAATCAGCACTTTTTTTTTTACCTTTTTATTTTAACATGCCCCATCTTTGAGCCCAGTGAGGTCTGGCGCCTTTTATGACATTTCTGCTCTTAAGTGTAACAGTGTTTTCCTGTGCCTGATCTTTTTTTATTCTCTTTTTATTCTCTTTTTTTCCTGCGCATTGCTGTGACAGGATGGGGAGGATGCGCACTAGGTACCAGAACAGGCAGTTAAGTTAATAGAACTGTGGGAAGGAGTGGGGTTTACACTGTGAAGCCTGAACAATACTGTTAAGTAGCAGTTTAGCTCTGTTTGCACAGCAAGTGCAAATCTATACTGAAGGAGTTTAAGATCTTTTTGTCTGGAAGGTGTGTTAACTGAGTTAACGTGCAAGAAATTCATTTATCTTCACCTTATGCAGAGTAATACAAATGAAGTATGTTCACAAGTTGTATTCATTTCATGTGTCATAACTTCAGTCAGTTTTGTGGCCAAGCTGTACAGATGAAGTCCTGGTCTCTATGGTGCTTTGTCCACAACTTATAATTGAAGAACTTTTGTACTCGTAATTGGTAAAAATTCAAAGGTGAAAACAAAATAGCTGACAAAAGACATGCTGATATGGGGGTTGATTTTATTGCCTAGGGAGCCTTTGCCTTTGCTCAGGTGTCAGCTTATTTTCCTACTTCTTGGTGCCTCAGCTTATCTATGTTGCTGTTTCTAAAAACAAAAGAACCTCAACCTCAAAAACAAACTCGCAGCGATTGTATTTTTGATCTTCTAGAGACTCTGATCCTGAAGGTCTCCTCTCTTTCTGCTTTTCTCATGTGCTTTGTCTGGTACATTTTTGCTGACGGTAGAGAGTGATTGGTCTTTTGGAGGAGAGGGAAGAAAGGAGGAGAAAGGTGGGTTGGGTTTTTTTTCCAGAGATGCTCTGATTCATAAACCTTCGGCATCTGATCTGTAGCAACTGAGTTGTCCTAGACAATGAGGCCTGAAGAAGATCAGTTCTAAGTTAGCAGTATTTTACTGTTGATTGTTTCTGGAAAAAAAAAAAGGTGGTTAGACCAACCCTGCCTTTACTGATGCTGTTCCTTTAATAACCAAATTTGATGCCAGATGGACTATTGTGAACATTATGCCATGCTGACCTTCTGTAAGAAAGGTGTTTTGCCAACTTTGCATTTTCTACAAGAGGTTCATTTAGGAAACAGCTCAACATTTAGATACATATCTGACTGCCTGACTGGTTCCCCCACGGCAAGTCCAGCAGAAAGAAACATGTGCTTCCAGCTCGGGTACTTTGGTGCAAGTCTTGCATCTGAGCACAGAGCGACCACCCTGAGGAAACTGAGGTGCTATTTTGTATGACACTATATATCCCCTTCTGCTAAAAGGGAATAACAGCTAACAAAGGGCTGGTAGCTCACTACCACAGCTGACACAAAGCATCCAGAACCACTTGATCGGTGCTTTGAGGTGCTTGTTTTCACTTAGCTGGGCTGTAGGCCACAGAGGAAAATGTAGTAACCTGTGGTCAGCCTGAGGATTCTCCCAGCCATTCAAGCCAGAGCATGCAAACATCTTATCTCTAAAGCATTAGAGGATTTTAGCCCAAAAGCCTCCAAATTCAGGTGCTGCTTTTTTTCCCTTGCCACGTGCTAGTGTCTGGACCAGAGGATAATACCCCAGAGTAGCACTGAGGTGATGAGGGATCATTATTGGGTTTGTGTGTCATTTGAAATCAGGTCTGTTCCAGCCCAAAACGATGGGCTCTGGTCTGCTCTCACTGTGGCTGTGGCTGATCTGCCAACTCAAAAGCATCTTGTACCCTGCTGTAGGTTCATCAAGTGCCTTTCCCTGGACAAGACTTAACAACACTATGTTGCTCTGCTTCAGTGGAGCTGACACAGCTGCAGCTTGGGACAGTGGTGCCTATAAGTCTGCCAGGCCAATGCTTTAGTCCTTTGATTGTCACCAGTGAGTGTGACTGGGAATAAGAGGATACTTGAGCTGCCCTCTGAAATTTTTGAACAACTCTTCAGACTACAAAGGGGTTGAGGGTGAACCCGGAGTTAGCAACCAAGTAAGCACCTCTGCTGCTGCTGCTACTTCTGGTCTTCCTGAAGCCCTCACTGATATTGGTGCATGCAAACTGACATTTTTGTGGCCCTTTACAGTTCTGAATGTGCTATATTTATATTCCACACTTTCTATTAACTCCTCCTTTCCTACATCCATGCTTTGCATGCCCCGGTGATCTGAGTTTGGGTGTGTTAAAGGGTGAGGACAAGGTGGGAATATAAAAATGGTGTAGTGGTGTTTTATTTTGACTTTATTAATATTTTTCAAGTACACTGAAATCGTGTGAAGCTAATAATCATGCCTGAATACTAGAGAAAGTATGTATTGATGTACTGTGGACAAATTATTTATACTCTTATAGAAATCAATATTATTAATAGCCTGATGATTGCTCCAGACCGCCTGCACTCATGAAAGCAGGGAGCTATGTATATGGCTTTGCTTAGGTTTTTAAAGAGATGCTTTTGACATTGTGTGCTGTCACATATATCCTACCAGTGTTCCAGGTGTGCTGTCACCTGCAAATATGCTTGGGGCCACTGTGAGCCGTAGCAGATGCTCTCATATGAAAGGGGCTGTACTCTGTCCTGAAGAGTACTTCAAGTCATCCCCAGTAAAGCCTCATTTGGGACCAAAGTTTCGAGTGCCTGGACAGGGAAGGGGTCTGCTAAACATTTTGTTACACTGACAAGTCTGGATTGTGGTGGACATGGGATGCACCTGTACACCCACCCACACGCTTCTGGGCCACCAGCTAGGAGGGAAGGTAAAACTGATGCATGACATTTGTCTGCCCTAGAAGGTGTCTGTGCAGGATCTTTTCAGCTACAATTCACCCTTCTTTTTTTCATCCCAGTCATGGCAACAATGTAGGAGAAGAGTTCTTTGTCTTGGCAGCTACAGTTGATAAACTAAGTCATATATCAAAATCTTAATGTGTCTGAGACCTTTTTTAGCATTATTCTCTCCTCTCCCCGTACCTCCATTTTATTCAGTGTCCTTTTCTCCTGATTCTGTCAGCTTGACTGGAGGCAGAGGTTGTGGCACTGACTGATGTGGCGCAGCACACCAGGAAAGTGGCTGCATCTCAGCTCAACCAAAACTTGATTGTCTGGCAGTCAGCGGTAAAGTAAGAGTGAGCTGCTGCCTGGACTAAATGATGCAGTTGCATGTGCATAACTCTTAACTCAATTATGATGGGACCTTAAGTCTAGAGGAAATATTTTGCCCCAGGGCTGATACACAGTGCCCTGGCTGTCTGCAGGCAGATGAATCTGGGGAATGTACAGTGAACTGCCAGGTTGTACTTTCTTACTTCACGTGCTGAATTCTCTGATAGTAGGAGTGAGTCCCTCTACAGCCCTGACCCAGGCTCACCCATGTCTCTCTCCGTTCCCGCGGCGATGCGGCATGGCCGGTTAAAATGTGAATTATAAAGGCAAACAAGCTATGGTGTTGTCTTTGGATAAGAGGGAGGTATTGGGACAGAGGAGAGGAGGCTCTGCTGGCAGGAGGTGTTTCTTCAGGACAGCGTATGGTCCCAATCCATGTAATACTCTTATTTATTTTTAAAGTATGTAGCAGAATTGTGCCCAGCTGTCTCGTAACGCTGTGATCATTGTAAACACTAATTAAGATACCCAGGTTTTGATGTTCACAATACCAAGTTCTGAAATAAACGGCTTCCGGGCCCTGTTTCCACAAATTGTCTGACTCCAGAGCCTTTTTTTTTTTTCCCCTTTTTCAGTTACTCTTCCACTGTTACCAGACTCGCTTGTGCACATTTGGCTTGGTACAGTGCAGTAGTGTGAGTGCAGAGACATGGCTGCGCTGCTCCATTCCAGGGCTGTGCTGTGGCTGCTCCTTGCCTTTCTGTCCTCTTGATCTCCTCACTTTTTTTCATCTGCTTCTGAAAGTTGTTTTTGTTCTGCTGACCATCCTCAGGCACGAAGCGCATTCCCATGACTGCACCCCTGCTTTTTAGCAGCATCCAGCCCTCTTGACTTCTCAGTGGTGAACACTAAAAAGAAGAGTGCATAGAAAAGGAACAGGATGTTGCATGTTGCAGGAATTTACTTTCTTCAGAGTGGATCAATGTTTAAGCCATTCTTTGGTCAGCACTCAGTCCCAAAGCTGTGCTTAAAATTCTTCAACTCTTCTTTGCTTAGCAGAAAAAAACTATTTCTGGATGGTGCAAGACAAACGATTCATCAGATGCCCAGAGGATCTGATTGCACCAACCTTGTGAGGATAAGAAGTGGGGCTGTTGAGCAGCAGAGCCCATGGAAGCGTAATCCAAAGAAGTTAACAGTCCCAAGAATGAGATTGTGGTTGTCAGTGATAAGTTATTGTAGCATCTTCCAGCCCATTATGGGAAAACTACCAAAAGCCACTCAGCCAGATAAGCTGTTTTCCGCGCAGCAAGAAGCTGTGTGAAGTTAATTCCTTGATCCCAAAGATACAAACAGTGCAAAGTTAGGAAAAAGAGCAATGTTGTTCAAAGGTGATGCTCAGCTTTGGCCCTTCACAGACATGGCACAGTGAGTGGTAGGTATCGCTCTCTCTGATATGATTCCTATCATAGTCCTGAGCTGCACTTTTAATTTCCTTTCCCATTCCTTTTCTCTTACCAAGCTGAGATGAACATGCACATCTGCTATTTGCATCTGTATGTGTGGTGGGGCCCATGTGTCTTATGTATGTGCACTAAAGGACTCCACACATTTATGAAGCATGACACCATTCCCAGGTCCTCTGGAACCTGAAGAGTTTGAGCAGTTTCTGCTGTGAGACTGAGGAGTTCCTTACCACTGTTAACAGCATGTCCTGCTTGCAAGCACCAGGAAGCTGGTTGGCCTAGATGTTGTTCAACCTGGTTAAGCTGGTCGGGATTGTTGATGTCTGCCTCGTACTAGCAGATAAGTAGTTTTATAAGATATTTTGAATTGTAATCTTAATCTTAGACTGCTTCCTCTGGACATGCTAGCGCTGCTTAATATTGCTGCATCACCCCTTTAATCACCAAGAGAGAATGGCACATGCATAAATCACCTCACAGCACAAGATTGAGATTCGTATATTCCTGCACGCTCTGATTCACTGCTGGCTTTCCTCTGACAGAAGAAAAAACATGCTGCTGCTCTCATCTGTCTCTGTTTTCATCAGGAGTGAGGTTGAACTTGCAATTGTTGCAGCTTGGTTGTGTGCTGCAAAGTCTTGTATCCCCATTTTAAAATATATATGTTTCACTGTCACTTATTTGGCAAATGAATTAACTTTCTAACTAAACAAGAATCTTACAGGAGATCCTTGAGACTTTCTTTGTATGCTATAGTTTCTTTCATGTATTTTAATCCATGGTTAAAAGTAAGACAAAATTCCTGTACTTCCAACATTGCAGCCTTCTTAGGCTGCTCTATTTTTATGCTATGAGGTCAGAAGTGAGACTCCAAAGCTGTCTAATTTCTGATGCAGTGTAGTCAGCTAAACTACACCCATAGACTAAGACCAGTATGTGATTGAAAGAAGGTAAAAACAGGAGTAGGTTTTTTACAGATTATTCAACTGAGATTAATTTTTAAACCACTGCAAAGGTAGGTGATGAAGTGGGGTTACTGGTAATCAATTATATAGTATATTTGCGTATAGTAATTGAGTGCAAAATACTGTGGCAGTACTGGCTGCAAAAACTGTTTAAAATACAATTATATGTTTTTAGTGCTTAAAAATCAAGCTAGCTGGTACACGTACCCTTAGTATCTTTGTTATCTCTCATTCTGTGTTCTCCAGCTGGTGCTGTTCTACAGCTCCCCTCTTTCACTGGGAAAGAACTCACTGAAAACAACTCAGAAATACAATTGTTGCCAATTCATTTTTTTTTCCAGGCACTAAAGAAGTTGTTTTTTACACACTGGAAGCAAGACACTTCCCAGAGAGTATGCTACAGTAGCAAAGTTCCCTCTGAATGGCTATGCTAGTACATATTTGTCCCTAATTATGATATGCAGAGAAAGGAAAATCTAATGGTTTAGGCTTCAATTTAGGATTGGAAAGTCCAGGGTTGTGTCCCTATTCTATCATATGATTTTTATGTGACCCTCAACAAGTCACTTGGCTTCCTTTTGCTTCTTTCCCATCTGTAAAATGAAGGTAGTGAGTCTTTGTTACCTCACAGAAGTATAAAAAAGGCGTATGTATTAGAGAGCTCTTGTGACTAGATCTTCACCTAGGTACCCATAAAAATACTTTGCTCTATACTGGCATCAGAGTTATGGTACTGATTCTAGTTTCTAGAGACAAGAAGACTAGTAGAAAACTGCTTGTCATAACATTTCTAAGCATGTTGCTTGCATGTGCGCATAACAAACATAAGGTGTGCTCTTTTGTTGGTCCTGTGTGTGTCTGGGCTTCCTAAAGCATTCTGGTGGCCTTCAGGTAATTCTCTCATCCAGTGAGAGAACCAAGATGCTATCTATGCCTGTTTGCACCAGAGTTCCTCAACTGCTCCACCATTTTTTCTACCCTGCACTGGGGGACAGGTTGATGCAGGGTAGTTTAAGTAAGACTGAGCAGTACTCCAGTTTCAAAGGTGTAGGAACATTCTCATAAACTCTTAAGAATTCTGCATCTCTTGCTCCTGCACTGAAAAATTAGTAAAAACCTGGTAACAAAGCAAATGTTCATACAAAAAGTAAAGCTGAGAGAAGGGAGTTCCTAGAATATATTTGTTGCTGAACACCTATTATGTGTCTCGTTTGCAGGTTCCTTTCTGGGGATTCAACTATTCTCTTTCCCAATGGCACTGGGACTAGCTTCTCTTCCTCTTCTGCGTCTCACTTTGTCCCAACACCACCTAGTATTCTCCTGGCAAACCAGCAGCTCTTCAGATCCCCACGCAGAACTTCTTCTTCCTCTCTTCCTGGTCGTCTCAACAGGGCCCTCTCACTGGGTACCATCCCCTCCTTGGCCAGAGCAGGTAAGTGTGCATGGAATTTGTGGCTCCATGTTTGCGTTTACTACCTGTCCCTTTCCAAGACTGATGATAAGGTGATGCAGTTCCATTTCAGAAGGACAGACCTCCAGTAGCTGAGCCAGCTGGGTTTAAATTTGTTCGGTTTTGCTTTTTAGATTCTGGCTACTTGTTCAGTGGCAGTCGACCGGCCTCACTGTCATCCCAGTCCAGGGAGTCACCTACATCAGGTAATACACTATGCCTGCAACTGTCTTTGCAGTATTTGCAGGGACTGGGTTGAAACACGTTTGAAGTTTAATTCTCTCCTCTCTGCTCACATCCCATATAAAATGCCAGTTTTGATGTTAGAAATGCTCCATAGGGAGTGGGATTGCAATAAAATAAGGCACTGTATGGGCTGGAGCCAACCCTTCTGTCTCACTTTCCCAGCCCAAGCTAATTTGTCTATCCTGTCTGCTCTGCCCCGTTGCTCCCCTGTCCTCCAGTGACCTGTCTGTTGCCCTTCTGACCCCAAATGAATCCTTTGGAATGGATCCTTTGGTTGTTTGTGGTGCTTCAGGGTTTGCTGCTGGACATGCAATTGCAGCCTTGTGCAAACCTCCTTGGATCCTGATATACTTTCCCAACAGCCTTTATGGAATAGGCCAGAACAATTAATTTACCTGCAAAACAGCATTTGTAATGTGGGTTTTCCTGAATGGAGACAACGTGGCTGCTGATAAACCCATCTAGTCTAAGACCTCCTTGAATGTGCTAAAATGTGTACATGAGATGCATTGAACATTTGCAACTCCTGTTCCGTTTTCTTGTAGAGTAGTTAAAGAAAATTGTACCTGTTGTAATTTGGATTATAATCTCATTTTTTTTGGAATGTTCCTTTCCGTTTCAGAGCACTTCTCCTTGCTGTCAGGCAGCTGTGCTCCATCCCGCATTCCCTCTCCAGCACCATCGGTGGCTGGCTCTGTGACTTCCAGCTCAAGTTCCCTGCGGTACCGCCGGCCGCTCATCAGCCCTGCCCGCCTGAACCTGAAAGGACAGAAGCTGCTGCTTTTCCCGTCTCAGAATGATGCTCTGCTCACCCCAACCAGCTCAGAGGAGCACACCCACTCAGACAGCAACATCATTGCCTCTGAGTTGTCCCCCTTTCCAAAGAACCATCTCAGCGAGCCGGGAATGCATGGTACGCTAGCAGCCTCCTGCACTCCTGGAAATATAGTGGTAGGAAGGAGTTGGCTTGTGGGCAAAGCCATGCGTGATCTCAGCCACACAGGAGATGGGAAATCTTCAGGAGAAACCCAGATGGTGATGACTGTTAGGCTGCCAAAGGTCCTTTAAGAATCCAGTAGCCTGGAGACCCTCTTGTCTGCCAAAATGAATGTTATTTTCTCCCTTAGTGGTGCCCGAGGGATGCTATTTTCACTGCCTTCACCCTTATGTGGTTGACTCCTTTAACCACGAATGTGTGATGCTGATATGGACAGTGTATGATACAAACATGCAGGCAACTTCCACTGCCCAGAAGCAATATTTACTTTTTGTTTCCATCTCCTGTCCTTAATCTTTTTGCAATTTTACCAGGCAACCATTCATTACTGATGTATAGCTTTATTTTGGTAACATCTGCTTTCGGCTTCCACTCGTGCCTTCTGATTTTTAATAACTTCTTTTCCTTGCAGATATGAGATCTGCTGTGGAAGGAGGGAGTATTTACAGTGATAATTCCATCAAAAAGGAGGATCACTCATCACACTCATCTACCTGTGTGGTTGACACGACTACCAAAGGGGAAGATTTGGTAGGCTGGAGAGGTAGGTGCAAGTCACGCAAGTTCTTCATGTACGTGTGAGCATTTCTGAGGGTAACTGAGATTTTTCCTTTGCTGTAGTAGTGATCTGATCTTGAGATAAATAAGTAGTAGCAAATTGGATCATCTTGCCTGCTATTCCAAGACCTTAATAAGGCTATTCCTGTTCTTTGATCTGAAGGATACAGAGTGTGAAACTGAAACAGAAGGAAAGAAGTGGGGATACAGGTGTTGAGAAAAGTGGTAGATGAAAATAAAACCAAAGAGAGCAGAGGAATCATTCCTGACAGGAGAAGTACTTTAGCAATTTATGTTTATGGTGAGAACACTGGGCAAAGAGAGACAAAGAGCACAACATATGTTCACTGTTATTTATCTAATCAATTCTTTAATATCTCTTTCTACTATTCCCCCCTCCTTTTTTTTTTTCCTTTGTGTTGTCCTCTTCTACTAAGGTCATTTTGGTACCTATGCTCTTCGGGGTCTACTAGCAGTGAGTCTGACTCTCAATGCGATCTTCACATCAGCCTATGTCTACCAGAGCCTACGTTAATTTGTGCCAACCCTCCTTTCTTTCTGGCTCCGCCTGCTTCTGAGGGGACAAGAGGACTTCAACTACGGCTTTATGTCTAATGGCTGTGCCACTGGTGCATGCTGTTTTTTATAAAACTACTGTATGCTCAACTGTCATGACAAGGAACCCAGGTAGCTGCTGCCATCACTTCCAGGTAGAACATATCACAGGATTGTCCCTGGAGGTGACAGACAGAATTCCCAGAAAGCTCGAGTTCAAAGCAAGAGGCCAGTCAAATGGCCCATGTGTTTTGTTGCAAAGGAACTGACCTGAGACATGAGCCTGAAGATGTGTAAGCTGTGTTTTTAGGAACCTATCCCCAGTTCTTCTTTCGGACATAATAACCTGATGTTGACGGTGCTGGTAAAATGAGGAGAATTAGAACAAATAAGCTGGAGAAGAGGGATGGCTTAGTTGCTGGTGCTCAGCTTTGGCTACTACAACAGCATTCCCAGTGGTTCCTCTTCTCTCTTCCCTTTGGCTCTCTCCTCTAAATTATCAGTGAATTTTCTTCAGTTGCCTTAAGCTTGCCGAAGCGTTTGGGTGACCTTGGCTGCTCTGTCATATTCTTGCATCTTACATGTCCATGTGCTTCCACCTGGGTTGTGCCCTGAGGCTGCTTTCACCAGTTGCCATTCTGGTCATGCTGATTGTCAGAAACTGCTGTCTGTGCAGCAGTTGTAGGCATGCACAGATCCCAGACAGACATCTTCTCGTGGCTCGCACTAGGAAGAGGAAGCCTGCACTGTGCTTTATCTAGGAGGCACTACTTCTGTTACCATTATATCTGTAATATGAAAGCATCCCTATGTGATTTGCACTGTAGTTAAAGGGCTTCAGCTCACAACTCTGACTGCTAGTGTTCTCATTGAAGCAGCATCATAGCTTGTTCTTGCTGTAAATCGCACAAATCTATTAGAAGACACACAAGGAACTGTCTTGATTGTATGCATTTATCCAGAAACCTGATGTCTCAATCTGATACTGGGATTTGCTAAGTAACCATTTTAGGTGTTTCTTACTTAGTTAAATGCCAAGGTGCTTTTGGTGAGAAATGTCAAACCTGCTTCATCCTTCTGGATAGATTCTTATTTTCTAACCCAAAGGAAGAGACCATAGAATGGTCTGGGTTGAAAGGCACCTTAAAGCCTATGCCGTTCCAACCCCTCTGCATAGACAGGAGCACCTTCCACCAGATCAGGTTGCTGAAAGCCACAGCCAACCTGGCCTTGAACACTTTCAGAGACGGGGGGTATCCATGACTTCTCTGGGCAACTTGTTCTCATGCCTGGACGCTTCTGATTTTGTGTGAGTCGTCATCGTTGCTTAGAATTCAGGGGCCTTTTACAGTCTTGTGCTGAATACTCAAAATCATTTTGTATATTTTAGGGGATGGGGGGAGGGAATATTGATCTTTATGTTTTGATTCTTAAATCCCAAGTACAAAGAGAAGATTTACCAGTGTGTCAAGGATACTCGGTGAAAAGAGAGCTGGCTGACATATAGCTATGTATTTCCTGAAGCAGGACTGACTTATTTAAGTTTTTCTATTGTCTCTTCCTTTGGGCTCCTTTGCCCCAAACTTTTCTCTTTCTGCTCCCGCACCCCCCTGTCCTGTGTTTCCATCTTGAATTACCATGTTATGCTTATTGGGTCTTTTCCTCCCTTCTAGTTCTGCTTCTATTCCCTGTATTGTACTCTTGTATATGCATAGAAACAAAGCATTGAGCTGCTGGTAGTTTCCTGCTCTGAACCTGAAACTCACACTTCAGAGTGGTGATCACCATTCCCTTTCACTTCATTTTCCTTTCTTGCATGTTTTAATTGAGTTCTTACCTCAGCCTCCCTTAATGCATCAGGTGAGTGGTAGCCAATCAGCATGCTATATGATGGATTAAATGGGGCTTTACCAATAGTGATTCAAGCACTGAAAATATTAAGTCTCTCTTTGTCTCTTCTGTTTCTTCCTGCATTGTTTTAGCAGCCCAGTTCCAGCCGCTACTGTCTGTCCTCCCTTGTCAGCGAGGACTGCTCTGCATCTTACAGGCAGGGGACAGACCTCTGCCCGCACGTGCTGATCTGAGACTTGTGGAATTGTCATTCCTGGCTTGGCATCCCTCCCTCAGCCCCCTTAAGGGTGTTGGTAAAGAGCTGCAGAGCCAGCATTTCAAATACAAAGGCTCAGATCAGGACAGACCCACAGTGGGAAGATGTGCCCTAGATTGGTGATTAATTCTTTTGTAACTTGCATGCATTGTGACTTGTAGCTAAATGTGACCCATAAACTTGCTGTTAAGCAATTTGTGTCCCATTTGTAGCCTTCTGCAGGCTCACTTGAGCATGTGTATAGGCAGGATGCTAGCAAACCAACTTACAAGCTTCTGTCTAGACCTCTGCTGTTTGAGTTGGATGATGTCCTGGTGCAGGGTGTGACATCCCATTCATGGATCTTTGTCCTGACTTCTAGCATACCCAGGGGCCTCCTATGCAGAGACAAGCCTGCCAGAGAATACTGTGGGTTTGCTTGTCTTTATTATGCCTACAGATGTGCACTGTGACTTCATGTATACAAACTTCCTGCTTCCACCTCCCCATCTGCACCGAGTTTCACCGTCGCACTCCCCTGGAGCCCAAGTTGGTCTCTGTCTCTACCAGATTGCAATACAAATTTTCTCCTCCTCCCCAGCAACCAAGAAACTGCAGCCTCTCAACACACCTCTTCTTGCCCATATTCCAGAACAGGAACACTTTAACCTGTCACTGCACTTCTGAATCTGCTCGCTGAAAATGTTCTTGGAAGGGTGTTTGGTGACCTTGTCCAAAGCAATATAAAGACTTTGGATTTTATCGCTGAAGAGGGAAGACAACCAACATTTCATTCTGGTGCTAGAACACTCTCCAGTGGTGCTTTCACGGTTGTGAAGCCTTCACTTGAAAAGTACACACGAGTCTACGTGTGTATGTGTGTGTATGTGCGTGTGCATGCATATCTATAAAAACATTGGGAGGGTTTCTTCATTTCAACAGATCTGAGCCTGCGTTTGTCTCTATATTGTTGGCCTTAACCTAGCTCTGAGATACTGTGTCTATCTTGCAGCTGTTTTCTATATGCAGCTGGTTTGGAGGAAACAAAAGATTATTCGGTCCCTCTGTAAAAATCTTTCTGAGTGATGATGATGTTGATCTTCATCTAGTGTTGTTCAGGGGTGAGATTTTATTTTTCTATTATCTTTCCTACTGTAAAAACTGTTGGAGTATATGGAATGGAAAAGATCTTTACAAAATGGTCTGATACAAATATGAGCATCGCTTATACCAACAATTAATGATCAGCTGAGCTCCATTTCCAGACCTTTTCCATTACATACCTTCCTTTGAAAACACTCACTTTTTTCTTTTTGATGTGGGCTTATTGGGCATGTTCTGAGACCTGCAGAGACTTTCAGTGATTTCGCTTTTTTTGAATTCTAAGAATTTGGATACTGGAGTCTGGTTGCAGTTCTGCAGTCTGGGTAGTTTGGTAGATGTGGCAAATACTGTGTGCATATCTATGTGATGGGATAAAGAGAACTGATAAAATGAGTTGCTGGTTTCTGAAGTTTGTCATATCTTTTTACATAAAATCATAGAATGCTTGGGGTTGGAAAGGACCTTAAAGATCCTTCAGTTCCAACTCTCCTTCCTTCCACTAGACCAGGCTGCTCAAAGCCTCATCCAGTCAGGCCGTGAACATCTCCAGGGATGGGGCACCCACGTTTGCATATAAGATGTAAATCTTAGACATGAAATTGTGATAATGTGGGGAAAAAACCCTCATTGCTGGCCTAGGTAGGCCAGATTGACTGAACTTTAGGCTATCTGCTCAGGCAACAAATTTGGCCTGTACATATTTTATTCCCACTCCCTCTTCTTGGGCAGTGGGAACATCTGTAAAACGCTGCTGAACTGTCTGGGTTCCTTAAAACAGGGCAGCTGGCATCAAGGGCTTGGGTTGCCTGTGGATGCTGCTATATTTTTTTCTTCCAAGCACCATTCCTGAAAATAACTACGGTCTTAACCTCTCTCACAGATGTTTGTTAGAAAGCTAGAAAGGGCCAATTTGTCCAATATTTTTTTTATTTTTAAATATCCAGAAATTATCATCACTGTGTCCCGTGGTAGGAGTAAAGGACAAAGTACCTTTGGATGGAGAGGGTGAGGAGGACAATTTGGAGTCCTAAACCTGATTTCCTGTGAAGAAAATACTGTATGTCCTGTGTGTATACTTGTTTGGGCAGCTCTAACACTGTACAGTTTAGTTAAATGCGCTCCAAGGGAGGAGAAGCTGTTCCTCAGATGTTTTTAGTTCATGCTTTGTGTTTAAAGAGGAATATTTTTCTTTAAAAAATAAAAACTGGTAAGTTTTCACCTTGGTCTGATCCTGTTTCTTGGGAAAGGGTGGCAGTATTTGTGCTTCTGTGTGTGTGTCTGGTCAAATTAACTTTGAAGTCCTCAAATTTTAAAGTTAGCAAGAAGCAAGAGAAAGCACAAAGCTGTGTGAGCATCCCTGAAGCAAGGAGAACTCATGATTTGGAGATAGAAGCAGAAATCCATTGTTATGCTTTAAAGGCACCTGCTGCTACTCTCTGATGTTCAGAGCTTCTCCCCAAATGCATCCCAAGATACACAAAGTCACTGAGCAGCTGAGTGGTCCAGTTACATGCACACCTTATGGTTTGTGTTCATTGGCACTCAGGGATTTTTTTTTTCCTCTGTAGCTTGGGAGCTGACACTCTTTCCAAGATTTTGCTTTTGTGACTTATTTTCTAGTCTCCAGTTGACATTTTTATTTTGTAATGTAAAGTAAGAGCCTGGTGGCACAAGCTTTTAGACACAGGCTTTCTAAACTTCCATTTCAAGGGCTGTAGTTTTTCTCCATTTATATATTTTTATGACTCATGTTTTACTTTGTTTAGATGTGTCCTGCGAGTTTGTTTTAAGACCTGGCAGTACATTTTGCATTGTCTTTAAGTACCTGGAGGAGTTTGGTTATATTGCTAGGCAGGAGAGGATGCACTTTGTATGATTCTACTGTATTTGACTGTGTTACTGCAGCTATTGCACGGTTCACTCCAGAACTCAGCTGGGTCATAAAATCAAAGAATGATTTGGGTTCTGGAAGGGACCATAAAGCCCATCCAGTTCCAACCCCCCTGCCAGGGGCAGGGACACCTCCCACTGCATCAGGGGCTCCAAGCCCCATCCAACCTGGCCTTGAACCCCTCCAGGGATTGGGCAGCCACAGCTTCCCTGGACAACTTGTTCCAGTGTCTCACCACTCTCAGGGTGAAGAAATTCTCCCTAATGTCTAGTCTAACTCTGCCCCTCTCCAGCTTATGCCCATTCCCCCTTGTCCTATCACCACAGGCTTTTATGAATAGTCTCTCTCCAGCTTTCTTGTGGGCTCCTTTCAGGTAATGGGAAGTTGCTATCAGATCTCCTCTGTGCCTTCTCTTCAGGCTCAAGAAGCTCAACTTATAGGGAAGATGCTCCAGCCCTCAGATCATCTCTGTAACCTCCCCTGGACCCCATTCCAACAGCTCCATCTCCTCGTTGCGCTGAGGATTCCAGTTCATCCCCATTGCCCTCAATCCCATCACCACAAGCCTTTGCCAACAGCCCCTTCCCAGCTTTCCTGTAGCCCCTTCAGCTACTGGAAGCTGCTCTAAGGTCTCCTCCTATACAGGCCCTATGAGGAGCATCTGAGAGAGTTGGGGTTGTTTAGCCTGGAGAAGAGGAGGCTGAGAGGAGACCTCATTACTCTCTACAAGTACCTGAAGGGAGGTTGGAGAGAGGAGGGAGCTGGGCTCTTCTCCCAAGTGACAGGGGACAGGACAAGAGGGAATGGCCTCAAGCTCCACCAGGGGAGATTTAGGCTAGAGATTAGGAGGAAGTTTTTCACAGAAAGGGTCATTGGGCATTGGAATAGGCTGCCCAGGGAGGTGGTTGAGTCACCTTCCCTGGAGGTGTTTAAGGGACGGGTGGATGAGGTCTTGAGGAACTTGGTTTAGTGTTTGATAGGAATGGTTGGACTAGAAGATCCGATGAGTCCCTTCCAACCTGGTAGTTCTATGATTCTATGATTCCTCGGAGCCTCCTCGAGGCTGAACACTTCCCCTCTCCCTCAACTCTCTGCCCTCTCGTCCCACATCCCCCACCTGCTCTCGGTGTTTGGGTTTTGCGACCTGGCAGCGCCGTCCTGACCCCCCTGCGACCCCGGGCAACCCCCGGGGTGGGGCGGGGGGCTGTGCGGGGTGGGCTGTGCGGGGCTTTAGAAGGTGAAGCTTTATCAGGAGAGGCTTTAGAAGGAGAAGCTGTGGAAGGGGCAGCAGCGCAGCCATGGGGGACGCGGAGCGCGGCGAGGCTGGGGCTGCTCCTGGGCAGGAGGAGCGGCCGGAGAAGCCTCCTTATTCCTACGTGGCTCTGATCGCCATGGCCATTCAATCCAGCCCCGAGCAGCGCCTTCCCCTGCGGGACATCTACGCCTACATCGCGGGGCGCTTCCCTTACTACCGCGGCTGCCCCAAGGGCTGGCAGAACAGCGTCCGCCACAACCTCAGCCTCAACGCTTGTTTCCGCCGCTTGCCCCGCCGCTCCGACCCCTCCGACCCCTTCCCCCGCCGCGGAGGGGACTGGGCCATGGATCCTGCCTTCCAAGACATGTTCCCGGGAGGGGATTACAGCCGGAGACGTCGTTCTCGCCGCGTTTCTCCATCCCCTCCATCCCTTCCTCCTCCTCCTCCTCCTCCTCCTCCCGCAGCGCCCTGGTCCCTCCCCGCAGCGCCGCTCGCCCTCCCGCTGCCCCGAGGATGCTGCTGCTCCGAGATGACCCCAGCCTGGGCACCCACCGCCTTCCTGGGGACGCCAGCCTGGGCTTTTCCCCCTCCCGAGCTGGAGCTGGCGAGTATGGGGGGTTTCGGGGCCAAGATGCCCCCCGTCGCCTTCAAATAAGGGGTGCGGAGTTGCTGGGCTGGAGGGGGGTCTGGTGAAAATAGTGGGATTATAGGAGGAAAAAGTGGGTTTTATAGCCTGACAAAAGCATACATGTCCTTAAGTAAAGATTGCATCTCCTGCTACTCTCTGATGCTCAGAGCTTCTCCCCAAATGCATCCCAAGATACACAAAGTCACTGAGCATCTGAGTGGTCCAGTTACATGCACACCTTATGGTTTGTGTTCATTGGCACTTAGGGATTTTTTTTTTTTTCCTCTGTAGCTTGGGAGCTGAGACTCTTTCCAAGATTTTGCTTTTGTGACTTATTTTCTAGTCTCCAGTTGACATTTTTATTTTGTAATGTAAAGTAAGAGCCTGGTGGCACAAGCTTATAGACACAGGCTTTCTAAACTTGCATTTCAATGGCTGTAGTTTTTCTCCATTGCTCCTAATGTTCCCCTTGAAAATGAGAAGCGTATAAAGTGAATTTTATAGGCTGACAAAGCAGCACAGGTGGGTTTCTGAGAGGCTACTTGCCTCATAAGACAACAGCACTGGATTTCAGGGGTTCAGAGGGAGGGATTTGTTGCTTATAAGACATTCAGCAGTGTTGGCTTTCAGGGGTTCAGAGGGAGGAATTTGTGTTTTATAAGATACCCATCAGCGCTGGCTTTCAGGGGTTCAGAGGGATGAGTTTGTCATTTAGAAGACGTTCAGCAATGTTGGATTTCAGGGGTTCAGAGGGAGGAATTTGTGTTTTATAAGATACCCATCAGTGCTGAATTTCAAGCATTCAGAGGGAGGAATTTGTTGCTTGTAAGATCTTCTGTAGTGTTGGCTTTGAGGGGTTTGAAGGGAGGAATTTGTGTTTTAGAAGATACCCATCAGCGCTGGCTTTCAGGGGTTCAGAGGGGTGAGTTTATCACTTATAAGACATTCAGCAATGTTGGATTTCAGGGGTTCGGAGGGAGGAATTTGTCACTTATAAGTTACTCATTAGTGCTGGCTTTCTTTAGTACAAAAGGATGAATTTGTTGCTTATAAGATTCAACAGCGTTGGCTTTCAGAGAACCAGAGAGAGGAATTTGTTACTAAATTCTGCTTTGTGTCTTTGGTAGCAGCTACAGCCCTCAGCTGAGACCCAGCAGAACAAAAACATAGTTTGTATTTACAACCCTTTACAGCAACTGGCAATTAAGCAAGTGCTTGGGTAGTGTTGGCTTTGAGGGGTTCAGAGGGAGGAATTTGTTGCTTATAAGACGTTCAATAGTGTTGGCTTTGAGGGGTTCAGAGGGAGGAATTTGTTGCTAATTTCTGCTTAGCTTGTGCTCGGTAGCAGTTACAGATCCTGCTGAATGACTTCAAACTGCTCAGCTGCTGGAAATGCCCGAGAGAAGATGGGAAGTTTCTGTTTGTGCAGCTGGTTCAAGTCTCTCTTCCATGGAAATAGCTGCAAGGGACTAAGATGTGCCACCTCGTTTCCAAGACTGTGAACTGTCCTTCTGCACTGCTTTATTTCTTTGGATTTGGGGGTGAGAGGGGATGATTTTGTATTTTGAACCTTCAAGCAAGGCTCAAAAGGGGGCTGCAGAACTCCAGCAAGATCATCGGGACCATCCTGTGTCTTCTCACACCTGAGAGTACATGAAGAGCTGTGTGGATGCTCATGGGAACCTTGGTTCGTGCAGGGAAATTGTTTCTTTCAAGTGTCCTTAAACTAGTTTTGGAGCTTTTCTTTCATGATTTATGAAAAGCAGTAAGATTTTTCTTTCATTTTGATGGAAAAAACCAAAGCAACAAACCGCAGACCCCAAAGCTCTTCAGCATAATGCTGGGAATCTTGTGGATTTGTGTTAAAAGTGAATTTATTTGGGACTTTTCATACAGGAAAGTGTTATTTTACATAATTGCTTTTTATATGTGTTTACATATGTTCATTGTTAAAATGTTTCTTATAAATGTAATTACTATGTAAGGGTTTTTTCCCCTTTTAATTTCAGAGGGAGTGGTTTCTATGCTTTTCCCTCAGATCAAGGGTTGACTCAAAATATGGTTCTAGTAAGAACTGTGTTGTAATTCTGAGGGAGAGAAGAGTTCAGATACTGTTAAGTGAAGAGCAGCACTTGTTGTATGTTATATTTTATGACTTGTTTAATAAATAGTAGTTCCTAAGACTTGTGGCTTCATAAAGTACTTAAACTACTTCGATGCTTTCTTGGTGATCCTTGAAACAAGGTGG
Organism: Coccyzus lansbergi; assembly: GCA_033558105.1. Lineage (NCBI taxonomy): Eukaryota > Metazoa > Chordata > Aves > Cuculiformes > Coccyzidae > Coccyzus > Coccyzus lansbergi. Next base: position 135,783 of record JAUMJK010000188.1, on the reverse strand, counting down.
GTCTTAAATCTGGTTTTATAGTTGTTATTTTATACTTACAAAGTGGAATGCAAGCACGTAAGAATTGCTGAGGTTTGAACCCAGTGGTAAGTCAGTATGAAACAAATTCTTTTAGGGTTTTTGCTTTAAATAATACACGATCCTTGTTGTGTGCTTATGCCTGAACTTTTTGCTCCTGTGTGGACTCATTATGCCTTCAGGCATAAACTAATTGCTTATCTATAAACTAATTGTGCTTTCAAAGTACAACGTAGCCCATCTTGGTGAGATAGTTTTGGATCCTGGTAATGTCTTCTTTCTGCTTTGCTGCATAGATAACTAGTGAAGAAGTTTAAAAAGTGAAATTTATAGGCTGACACAAACAGCCCTGGGGATTTTCTGAGAGTCTGTGTGCCCGTAGCTCATAGGATATTCAGTAGCAATGGCTTTCAGGGGTTCAGAGGGAGGAATTTGTTGCTAATTTCTATTTAGTGTGTGTTTGGTAGCAACTACAGCCCTAGGCAGGCACCTTGCCCCACTCATGTCATCCCGCAAGTAGCACAGAATCTGAATCATAGAATAGTTTGGGTTGGAAGGGACCTTAAAGATCATCTAGTTTCAACCTCTCTGCAATGGGCTTTTCATATCATGCCGCAACATGGACTTTATTGGTTTTTTGTGGCTTTTTTAGCGTTGTTGTTGTTTCCTGTTTTAACTTTCGGGTGACTCTGTGGCTCCACTGTCTGAAGTATCCATCCTCACACAAGAGATGATGAGCACAGTCTGAGTTATTAGCTGTTTTTAGTCCTCGTTTTTAAAACTTAAGTAGTGAATTTGGGTTCTCAATACATGATACTTTCAGGATTTTTTAATATCAAGCATTTAAAAGTGTTTCAGATTGGACTTACGTAGTTGCACTTAGGTTTAGGAACTGCTAATTTATTATTAAAGCTCTGTCTTTGGTAATTTAGTAGCTGGAAGTTCTTTGGTGAGTCTGAAATCCTTCAAAGGCTGCATTATCCTTTATCTTTGTGGGGAATTCTTTGAGTAAATAAACGATCTTCCCAGTTAACTTTGGCTTTTAAAGAAGTTAGGGGAGGGAGAGGCTCGTATTATTTGGATTGGAGTATTTTTGTTTTGTTGGATTCTTTTTGTTTGTTAAGTCTTAAGGATTTTCTGAAGCAATTCTCATTTTTAACTTTTCTATATGTATTTAATTATAAACATAGCTTCTGTGTAATAGTTGTCACAGCTACAGCAGACAGGCCCCTGGCAATTCTATCCAGAAGATGTTTACTCTCTAGCAAAGGAAATTGTGGTCAGCACATAAGCCTCAGTTTTATTTAGCATCTGTCGTAGAGATACTAGAAATGACGTTTCAAGCTATGTGTAACTACAAATATGTAGCAAAAGCTCTGTTTATGCATTAGGTACCAGGGAAACAGGAAATCCACATGGATGTGGCCAGATCCCAAAAGATGATACCATATATTAAGAACTGGACTTCCAAATCCTAAGATGAATTTTCTTTCCTGATCTTTGAGGGTTGAATCTTGTAGAAAAGGCAGATTTCTTGGGATTAAGTGGCAAAGGTCTGAATGGACAGTGTCAGTGCTACAGTGAAGAAAAAGTCCAGTGCCTGGTGTCCATTTCCCCAGTACTTGTGTGAATGTATGTGGCTACATATAAGTCCTGCAAGTGGTGCTAATTAAACAAACCTTTCATCAGGGCAGAGCTACTGTGAGCTTCTTTCACAGAATCACAGAATCACAGAACAACCAGGTTGGAAGGGACCCATCGGATCTTCTAGTCCAACCATTCCTATCTAACACTAAACCAAGTCCCTCAATACCTCATCCACTCGTCCCTTAAACACCTCCAGGGAAGGTGACTCAACCACCTCCCTGGGCAGCCTATTCCAATGCCCAATCACCCTCTGTGTGAAAAACCTCCTCCTAATCTCCAGCCTAAACCTCCCCTGGCAGAGCTTGAGGCCATTCCCTCTCGTCCTGTCCCCTGTCACTTGGGAGAAGAGGCCAGCTCCCTCCTCTCCACAACCACCTTTCAGGTACTTGTAGAGAGTAATGAGGTCTCCTCTCAGCCTCCTCTTCTCCAGGCTAAACAACCCCAACTCTCTCAGCCGCTCCTCATAGGGTCTGTTCTCCAGCCCCTTCACCAGCCTCATCGCTCTTCTCTGGACTTGCTCCAGAGCCTCAACATCCTTCTTGTGGTGAGGGGCCCAGAACTGGACACAATATTCAAGGAGCGGCCTCACCAGAGCTGAATACAGAGGGAGAATCACCTCCCTGGACCTGCTGGTCACACCGTTTCTGATACAAACAGTAGCTACGCTGTGGAATCCTAAGGCAAGAAAAAACTAATTTTAGTGGTGTGCTAGTGTCTTTGTGCAATGGATAAAATGTGCTATGTGATGCATTAAATTCTGAATCTCTTGTAGGAGACTGTGAAACTATGTATCAGGCAAAACATAAGAAAGTAGTCTCAAGTTTCCACTTAAATCCTGTTTTAAGGTTAACATCATTAATAACTGGGCACAGGCATTCTGTGCATTGTGAAATACTAACAATGTTGTCAGATTATAGAAGGTAATTATAGATGCAGGAATTTTACATTCAGCTCTTGATTTTCCTCTCTCTCAATACAGATCTATCGAGACTTTGAGGACACATGGAAGCATAAAGCGCTTTGTCATCTTTCTCAGGTGGTTTAATGTGTTATGATGGTCCTGGATTACTTTTAGCAGCCTGTTTAAATTGGTGAGAGTGATGTATTTCCCAGCACTCCATGGGTTCCACAGCTTTTTCCCTGTGTGGTTGCCACTAGGCGGTGTGTTCGTGCCACCAAACGAGTGAGGCTGAAATGGAATTGCAACGAAAAACCTCTGCATCTCCTTCCCTTCTGGGAAATGAAACAACAAATATGCATTGGAGCATTGTCAAAGGGAGATTCTAAAAACCTGCAAACGGAGATGGGAATATGAGTTCAGCTGCCCTTTTCACCTGCAGTGGCTTCTTCTGCTCGTTCCCTCCCAGCATCATCCCTCGTTATACTGGGCTTGATTAATTTTTCTTAAGATGATGGAGCCTCTGGGCAGAACCCATGAGATTTATTGATTTATGAGTGGGATTTATTGTATTTCTTGTAAGAATAGTGGGGATGCACAAGGCTGAGCTCTTTATAATCCATATATTTGGATTGCAGAGCACATGGTCATTGCCTTGTTCTTTCCTCTCTCGTTTTCCTTATTGCATTTGCTTTGTCCTTTTCCTTTTTTTTTTTTTTTTTCGAACAGGTTTGGATAATGAACTGCAGTTCCAATAGCAAGTAGATCTCTTACACAGATATCTTGATGTGAATGCCACAGAAGAGTTAATTGTTCCTTCTTGCTGGCTGCTTTCTCCAGAGGCTCCTTCACTTGTCAGCAGAGATGGTCTGTTCCAAAGAATGATTCTGAATTGCTGCTTGTAGGAGCATCTCTCGTAGGTTGTTTAAAGAGACAAAGTAAAGCCCCAAAGAGCCGAGGAGGGCTAGCTGGCTGCTCTGCCAACAAAGGGAGGTGCTGGGAATCCCCTTGATTTCATTCAGGCCTCTCACCCCCTTGCCTAGAACAGAAAACTGCAGTGCTGGCTGCGCTCAAACCAGGAGGGTGGTTCATGACTTGCTTGGCTTTTTTAACAGCTCAGAAGTATTGGAGCCTTTCCTGCGGTCTGCATCCTTCTAGCAGCAGAGGATCTTATCGGTAAACCTCTTTCTCTAGGGTTCATGACTGCATTTAGAAAACTTGGCCTCTGCCTATTTTTCTTCAAGTTATATCATAGGATAGTTTGGGTTGGAAGGGACCTTAAAGATCATCTAGTTCCAAGCCCCCTGCCATGGGTAGGGACACCCCCCACTGGATCAGGCTGCCCTGATCCTTGGATCAACATTCCTATAGGTTCTGTAAATAAACCGCAGCACATCCTATCTCTTTGCAAGCAATACAGAGGCTGTGAACATGACTGAGGAAATCCTGCATTCCCCTTTCCCACCAGTAGATATCAGACTGGTTAATCCTTTTCCATTGTGTTGCCTCATATCTGTCTTCACACCTTCCCTTTCTGGTTTTATGAACTAAAACAAAAATGGGTTTATGTGTTATTAGCAGTAGAAAAGAAGGACAATTCTTCTGTCAACAGTGCTGTATTAGTAGTAAAGGTGTAAAAGACTTTTGACTGACAAAATCCAAGCTAAGTACAGTGAAGGAAAATCTGTGCTGATATATTAATATGTTAAGGCCTATAACTGACTCTGAGCTGTCACTATGGGATGTGCTAGGACATCTTATTGCACCTTACTGTGAACTGTTACCCTCTATGGCTCAGGTTGTGTGTGCTTACCCCACCTTCATTCACTTTAAATCTAATATTAATTAAAAAACCTTAAAGAAAAGCTGGGGAGGGGCTTTTTTTTTTTTTTTTTTTTTTTTTTTTTTTGTCAGGGAGTGCAGGGATAGGATGAGGTGGAATGGTTTGAAGCTGAAAGAGGGAAGATTAAGATGAGATGTGAGGAAGAAATGTTGTCCAGTGAGGGTGAGGAGGCCCTGGAACAGGTTTCCCTGAGCAGTGGTGGCTGCCTCATCCCTGCAGGGGTTCAAGGATGGAGCTTGGAGCAACCTGACCAAGTAGGAGGTGTCCCTGCCCGTGGCTGGACTTCAAGATCCCTTCTAACACAAACCATTCTATGATTCTCCACCACACAGGAGTGGACTAGGCCTCACGTTGATAGGAAAGCATAACAGGTGCTGCAGAAACTTCAGGCACCTGTGGGCTTAATCTAACTTTATTAGTACCAGCTGCAGTACCAGCCCTCACCCTGCCCTTAGGACCAGCAGAGTCTAGTGAGACGTGTTTCCCTTTGCGCTGCTGGATTTCCCCGCTCTCAGTGGCTCTCTGGCCATGTAGCTCCGTAACCCGTTTCCCGTCAAGAGCAACTACAGCGTTTCTCACCGAGAACTTGGCCTGTGGTAAAGGGGTGGGAAGGGAAGAGGGGGTGGGGAGCATGTTGGGGGAGCTGATGCTGCTGCAGTTTCATGCCTCAATCTGTATTCTCTCTCTCCTCTGTGTGGCTTCCTGTTTTTTCACACCACTGTGCTTTGAGACAACAAGCTACAAGCACCAAGGAGGGCAGGGGGTGGTGGTTGGTAGGCTGGAAGAAGCCTCCAGTGGCACTTGCAGAAGGTCTGAGTGCAGTCTCTGGAAAAGGCATTATGTGCTCGAACATTTTTCTGGGTGGCAGCCTATCATTCTCTACCATAGAAGTAAACATGATGTTGTGACATGCCTGTGCTCCTCAGAAATGCATCACTCAGTGCCGTGTGATTGCAGCAGAACTGTCCATTAATCTTCCTCCTCGGCAGTTCTTTTCCTCAGCTTGTCTTGAATGGACAAAAGTAGAATCTGTCCTGTACTTAGGCATCTTGTGATAATTAATCAGACGTAGTCAGTGTCAGAATAATGCTGAAAGATGCTGATTACAGCGCTGATTCCTGCAGAATTTGGGATTTTTGGCTTTAAAAACTCTCATGTAATCCAGGCTTGTTTAGAGTATGAAACAAGGAAGCATCTAGGTTGTGGAGCAACAGCTGGGAGTCGCCCTCACTTTCTGTGATCGTGGGGAGCTGGGAGCTTGTACAAAGGCTGGACAAGAGTGAGTTGCTCAGAGGAGATTCCCAAGCTGTGAGACAGAGAGTGATTGCTGATGGTTTGCTAAAAAGAAAAGAAAAAAAGTGAAATTTCTTGAGAGCCCAGTTCTGTTTTTTCAGATGCTTGACAGCATTCACAAAAAAACAAAGAAGTTGCATTAGGAATTCTGCTATCAACATAATTCTTGTGTTAACTGCTATGTTTTCTCCCTTCTGTTTTGAGAAATGGTCTGTTTGGTCACCTGTAAAAAGGCAAAAGGTGAAGAAAGCCATTTCCACGGTATCGGGATGAAAGAGTGGCACTGTGAGGTGTCCTGCTCAAGTCAAAGCTATAGCAAAGTCCTCTCCTAAACAGGCTTTGTTAACAATAGTGTTTGAAAACGTTTTTTCCAGTCTCTTACAGGCATAGCATGATTGTGGCTCTACTCATTCTGGTTAAATCTGAGTTATTTAGTTACCAGGCTGAGGGGGCTACTGTACCAGATAGGACCAGTATTGTGTTCCCTTTAGTATCTGATCTGTGTTCTTGTTCAATACTGTCCTTTACAGAGGCACAAGGAGTCCTGTGCTTTTGTCAGCATGATTGTTGCAGAATGGGAGGTTTATTTTTAATCTGAAATCACTGTGATGCTGCCTTGCCTGCCAGTGAGTGTAAGATAAATCCTCTACAAGCAAAAATTTTTGAGGGGTAGGGCTACGTGGCTATAGGTAACTTGGGCTCAAGGCAAGAGATGCTGCTTTATCGACACTGGAGTTTTGATTTGCTGAGTGACTTCAAAAGCTGCCCCTCTGGATAACAGTTGCAGAGTCCAGAGAAAGGGAAATAGAGGATTAAGTTGCAAAGTCTTGTTCTGGCAGTGGTTCCTCTCCGCAGGAAGCAATGGGCAGCCAACCGAGCACAGCTGCCTGCGGGGTTCCTTGCCTGCCAGACGGGGCTGTAGGAAGGGGATGAAAAATGGGGAAGATTGCATCAATTATTGAGCCTTGTAAGAATAATTAGCAAGACAGCAGCAGGCAAATGGGCAGGGAGGAGGAGAAAAACAGCTGCCTGAGCACGGAAAGACAGGGCTTCACTGGAGATGGAAAAGGAAGGGTGATCGGGTAAGGAGCCCCGGTAATCAGCGGCTGAGGAGAGATATGAAAAATTAATGGATGAGCTTTGCATGCACATTAGAGCAGAACAAGGAGGAAGGGGACAACTCTTCATTCAAGTTGCCCCCTCTCGGCACCCACCAAAGGCTCCTGCAGATGAAGTGCCATTTTTGTGGCTTTTCAACAGATATCATCAGTGGGACCAGATGATAACCAGTGATATAAAGAGAAGCAAGAACAGCTCGTGCGAATGTTTGTCGAGAAGTATTGTCTGGCTTTTCAGTGTATGAATTTGTACCAAGGATGTAAATGAACTGACCAGAATGCTGGTCAGTCCAGGTTCCCAAACTGCAGGAATAGGCTTCCACTAGGACCCAATTTTATCCTTTTAACACATCTCTCCAGAGCTACCAGCAAGCGTACGAGTGATTTTTGCACTGTAATGCTGTGGTCTCTGATTTGTGGGCAGAGCTGTCTGCTGTGATACAAGGATGTAGTTAATAAGCTTTAACAGAGAGTCTCTACTGTGCTGAATGTAGCTTTGTCGCTGGTGATTCCATGATGATGTCTGTTCATGTCTTCCAGGTTAATTCTTAGGGTCATTATCCTCCTGGATTTGTTTTCCACGTCAAGTCTTCCAGGCATCTCTGTCTAGGATGTAGCAGATGCTCTCTCCTCTTGGAGAGCTGCATCTGGCTGTTGCCTCACCTGACTTCATGCAATCTCTCACGGAGATATTTTCCTCTATTACCTAAACAGATTTTCTTTTGTTGCTGTTGTAAATCTGTGATGTGTGCAGACAGCATAAAAGCTACAACTGTCTTGCGTGTTAAAAGCAACAACCAGTCATTTGGCATTTCCCAGTCCTCCCATAGAGCATTGTTATTCACTGAAGGCCAGGAGCTAAAAATGAGGGGAAGGCACTAGAGGGAGAAGGCCCATCGCAACCAGATGATTTCTGGGCGCTTGCAAACTGTAGAACTACTGCTGCCTCCTTTCCTTCAGGAAAAGTCAACTACACAGATGTAGTAGAGGGTGATTCAGTCATCTGTGATAAGATCTAGCAGATATACTTCAAGTGAAGTAAACAAACAAGTATGAGCATAGATGTAATGGTTGTCTTTATTAGAGCTCAGTTGCCTCTCTATAATGGAAAGTTTCAGGGAAACTTTGGGGGAATTTGCACATGTGCAATCAGAGCTGCTGACTCCTCATTCAGAACAGAGAAAAAGCATTGTCTTCAGAATCAGTTAGGCTGGTTGTTTGGTTTTTTTTTTAATGGCCTCTTCCTCTATTTTTTGCCACATAAGAGAAGCAGTGTGACTGGTTTAAATTTTCTCCTATAAGACCAATCCCAAGGGAGTAAGCAGAGAGCACTGCTGGACAACTCAGTCTTCTCCTGCTGCTGCCAGCATGGAGGAAAACTGCCTTCCCCAGACCCAGATGACGGGAGGACTCTTTACTGTGCTCATTCAGTCCTTTCTAATTAACATGTGGGCCACCAAACATGCTGGTGGTGTCCATTACCAGAGATAAGGGAAGACAAACGCTCAGTAATGACAGGAGCCGTGGGGGACAAGAGCTCAGCTGCTCTTGTAAATGAGATCAGATGTGTCTACTTGTGCATCTCTCTTGGCAAAATGCATTTCAAATCTCTGTGGGCTTTCGCTAGTTCTGATTCAGTAGTGAAAAAAGGGTCAGGGCTGTGAGGTGTTGGGTGTTTTGGGGTTTTTGTTGTTTGGTAATCTGAGGGAGTTACTCCAGTATTAGTTTGCTACGTGGATGTTTATGTGATTATAGGGAAAAGATGGTCTGGTGTCTCAGGAACAGCAAGTAGTGCTGTACCCCTCCTGCTGCATGTGTCCTCCGAACACCGGGAACACACAAACTGGGAATAAACAGCAGCAATCAATAAAGCACTGAAGGAAAAGAAGAACAGTAAATAAATAATGTGCATAGAGGAATAGTCAGGGCATGACCTGTTAGCACAGAATGTTCTGTAAGTGGGTGCTGGGCTCTGGCTGGGATGGGATAACTTTAAAAGCCCGTGAGGTATAATCAGGAGCTTGTGTTTTGAGAGGGCATTTGTCTGCCTCGGGGTGTGAGCCTGTAACAAGTGTGACAGGCTGGGAAATGGCACAGAAAGAGAAATGCTTCTGTGAAAGGAGAAGTCTGAGGAGGAGGAAGGATATATTTTTAGTGTCAAAGGGCTTGTGAATTTCTTTTGCTCTTGCCCTGGAAGGAATCATGTGCAGCAGCTAGGTGTATTTTTGTTGGGGCCTCTTGCGGTGGGGAGGAAATGTCTTTAGAGGTCCCTTTGCTTTGCAAACTTTTTCTTTAGAGACTTGAATGAGCATTTTTACTCCCCGGTGTGTTCCAGAAGAACCTGATGGACACTTGCAAAGCATGGGATGGATAGTGCAGTCCCCATAATATCTTTAGACAGTGGTTAAGCCAGCACTTGCTAAGCAGAACATCTACCTCAAGACCTGGCACCTCTGACTTCTCAGAGCAAAACAAATGAAGTTTCCTGCTGTTCCATCATCAGAGAACAGCTCTTTGGCTGAGAAAATTGCAGTTTGAAATGGGATAGTGAAGAGAGACTCTTTGCTGACACTAATGTAATTGGAATAGTTCCCTTTTCTGGTGCCTTATTTCTTGTTCCTAATTCTTTCAAAACTTTTCTTTCTTGAAGCATGGTTTTATGGTCAGGTGACTGGAAATAAGCTACATCCCCTGTTGCGGTACTCTAGCAAATGGTCTATGTCTTCAAGTGATTTCCTTGTTTCTTGGTACCTCCAATGAGAACTCCAGATAATTTCTTTCTCAGAGTCGCACAAGTGCAGCTTGACAATGTGCTTTGGCCATATTACCGTAACAGCATATACCTGTGAAGCTGGTGCTTATGGAAACAGGCTTGCATGGATTTTACTCTTCTTTTCCATTAAATTTCCAAGCCTAATTCTGAAAGCATCACCTTGTGGAAGTTGTGCATGAACTCAGTGGCAGAGTGTCTCCTTTTTGATAGTGGTATGCCCTTGGTTTCTTCCTGTAGCCATTCAAGCATCATCCCTTTTGCTGCTTGGGAGCTGTGATATAACTCTGTGTGTCTGTTACTGTCCTCTCTTTACCCCTGTTATTACATCCATGAGACTTAGCTCTGTGTCTTTCTACCCATGGCCTTTAGAAGAGGAGCAAATTGGAAATGTGGCTCCTGACTCTAGCTAATTTACACCAGTAACTCCAAACACTAAATAGAAAGTGGGTAGGAGGAAGGAAGTGAGAGGCTGAGGTTTTTCGTGTTGCAGGTAACAAGGAAATAAAATAGGAAATTCAGCTCAAAGTTGTCATCTTGCTGAGCCCCCACCAGCATTTCAGACTGGGGAGCTTTATGGCTTCTTTTGTTTGGTGATTTATTCCTCTTTGTGCCAGGGTAAAGCTGGAGCTGATCTTTATGATGGTGCAGAACAGGCTTACGGCAGAGACAATTTAGTAAAGGAATTTCCAGGCAGTATGGAATCCTAGAATGATTTGAGTTGTAAGGGACCTTAAAGCCCATCCAGTCTCACCCCTGCCATGAGCAGGGACACCTCCCACTGCATCAGGGGCTCCAAGCCCCATCCAACCTGGCCTTGAACCCCTCCAGGGATGGGGCAGCCACCACTGCTCTGGACAACCTGTTCCAGGGGCTTCCCACCCTCATTTCTTCCTAATATCTCATCTAAGTCTCCCTTCTTTCAACTTAAAGCCATTACCCCTCACCTATATTCGATTTTGTTTACCAATACAGACAGAGTTATTATTTCTTTAGGAGCACATGACTTATTTACTGTACCATGTTCAGCTAAAGCGCCAGTTAAAGGAGTGGGACTTCCCACTCCCCCAGTTCTCAAATATTCAAGTATTTTCCTTGAAATAAACACTGATGAATGAGCAGCGTGGTCTTCCTGGAAACTTGAAGGAAGATGATTTAAATTGATTAAATAAATAAATCCCTTTCGTTTTTATGGCTGTTGAGCGAAGGAGAGCTCCCAGGAGTCCAGCACTTTGGCTTTGAAAGGCAGCCATAGGCACAAGGACCTAGACAACATATGCTCAGAAAAAAGTAGTCTGTCTTGTACGTGCAAAACCCAGTCTCTAAATCATAATGATATACAATTTTCACAGAAGAATGTGCCTTTTTCTTCTCAAGTCCCAGAGAAAAGAAGCACACACTGCAGTTATTGATGATAAGAATTCCAGATGACCCCAAAGGATGTGGTACAAGATACGTGTGTGGGAGTGAGTTGGGTTTTTTGTCAATAGCTTAGATACTGTGCTTATCTTAAACACCTCTCTTGTGTGTCTTGCTTTGCTGTTTTGCATGTAGTTCGTTTCTTATTTTGTATGTGCATGTAATGTTCCCTCTCTGTGCTCGTAGGCAGCACCTCTTGTTTATTTGAGAAAGAGAGAGGATGTGGGGATACTGCCAGTCCTGAGCGTCCTAATAGGAAGAAGGCTTATTCCTAGGGTTATCACAGAAGGGAGTGTATCCACACTCTGCTGATTTGCAGAATACAAAGGCTTGGGGAGGCATCCATTCCTGCCCTAGGATACCAGCCTAGCACTGAGCAGCTCGTTCCAACCAAACCATGTGCCAGGAAATACATCCCAAGGGCTGAAATTATCCTGTGACTTATCCTGATCTCTGCACCAGGGTAGGTGGTTTTGATTTGGGGCTAGTGGAGAGCTTTCCTGAAGGCTTTTCCCTACCAGAGTCCCTTATCTCTCTGGTTTGGGTGACTGATATAAAAGACTTTGTTAGCTTGTGGTATGCCGTTTCCCCCTTTTAGTGGGGATAGCAGAAAACTCAGCAATAAAGACAAGGGAAAAAACCAATCCCTTCAGTGATCCAATACCAGATGTTGCTTTTTCAGTTGTCCTGGAAGGGAAACTGAGGCAGTGAGTTGGTGGTGTGACCAATGTCATGAAAAGGAGCACGGTGAGACCTGAAAAAAACCCCTTGAGGCTGCAAATTTTGCAGCTTGAGTATGTCATAGAATCATAGAATCACCAGGTTGGAAGAGACCCACCGGATCATCGAGTCCAACTATTCCTATCCTGTGCATGAAGACAACACAGCATTTTTTCTCTCTACATTGTAACCTCCACCATTATTTATAAGGAACAGTGGAACTTCGTTTAAAGGAAACAACTCAAAGCCAAACCAAGCAACCACTGTCCCTCCCCACGATGGCAATGTTTTGCCTCCAGGGAACTTCATTGCCTTCATGTCCTGCTGAGGTGAGGGAGACTCAGCCTCACTCAAATCCTGGCTGCTGCTTCATTTTAAATGATGATTCAGTAATAACAAACAATGAAGGATTCTTTTATTTCGAGAGACTCGCTCGTAATGTACAGTGTAAGTGTTTAATGTAGTTAAAGTTTGTCATTACAGTTTCCCAGTCCTGGTTCTGTTCAGGCTGGCTGGAATGTTTGCTTCTGTGAAATACATCTTCTCTTCTTTGTAAGTATTTTTAAAGACTTAATGAAAACAAACATTATCTATTTCTGGACCAAAATTTGAGGGCAAAAATTTTGCACTTTCCTGCTACCGAAAAGAATTTGTTTTTCCTTCAACACAGTTCCCAGGGTAAAAATTGTAGCTCTACCTCTCACTATGTAAATGATTCTTCATCAATATGTCTCAGGTGGAAATTCCCCTGTTCACAGATGGAAATTTTACTCTACCGACAGTAAAAACAATAATTTTCTTTCAGCAAAAACCATTTATCGCTTTAGGAAACAAAAAAGAAAAAAAATTCCCTTCGCATTCCTTTTCTTCTTTTGTTATTGATGACTCATGCAATGACCTTTGCTACTTATTTCTGACTCTTAAGTGATTTTTCAGGTGGCTTCTAAAAAATTCTTAAAGCATTTGTCATTGGCATCTGCTTTGTTTTGTAACGTGATGCATATATTGTGCTTTTTATGCAGAAAGCCTATTTGTCTAGGTTCTGAACGCTGCTTAGTTTGGAATACACACTTTAAACATCAAATAAATCTAAACAAACAAAACTCACCCAAATATAACAAACTCATGAGTCTGTGCAAAGTATTTAGTTCAGGCAAACACCTGCATCTCTGTGCTCAGTGTGCAGAGAGCCGCCCACACACCAGTTTGCAAGATCCGGTCTTACTGGAAACAATTAATAAAGACCCCCCAAAATTCCCAAACTGGATGGAGGACATTTTTTTTTGCTCTCTAACTTTATCTTTGTGGTCTAGTTTTATATTTTTTGAGAGCCCGGCACTCATGTGAATTTAAACTGTACTTCTGAGTGTGGGAAGACTGGGTGCTGCTGTTCTGGTGGTAAAGAAAAGGATCCAGAATCCCCCAACAGTAATTTCTAGCTTGGTTTAGTTAAACAGGCAGTTGCAACTCAGAATGCAAATCTGTGGTTTTATAAATCGCCCACTTTCTGAAAAAAAAAAAAAAAAAAAGTACTCCCAAGAAATAGTATGGCAAAAAAATTAAAGGAAAGTTGTTTGTTCTTCCTGAAGAAGTGGTAGTGAGAAAAGGGATGTAACTTCTCTCTGTTCTTGCTTGACATTCTTTGTATTGACAAACCCAGAAGTCAGTTTTTTTGAGGCATTCTTAAGGGTGGAGAACGCCGTGTGTATGTGTGCAGTTATATTCTGAAGTGATAAAGAAGTGAGTGGTATCTTGGGTTGAGACATTGATGCTTTGAGCTTGTGTGGCACCACCAGGGACCTCGAATGACTTGTATAAACAGCAAAGCTTCACGAAACAGAAAAGCTTCATTACGAGAGGGATGAGGCCATGGAACATGTTGCCCAGAGAAGCTGTGGCTGCCCCATCCCTGGAGGTGTTCCAGGCCAGGTAGGATGGGGCTTGGAGCCCTGATCCAGTGGGAGGTGTCCCTGCCCATCCCAGGGGGTCGGATCTGGATGATCTTTAAGGTCCCTTCCAGCCCAAACATGATTTTATGATTCTATCAAAATGCCCCATGAAACACAGAACTAATTATCTGCATTCTACATTCAGAGAAACAGGTGAAACATCTTATTAAAGCTATGGCAAGTGTGAGGAGGAGAATCATAGAATCATAGAGTAACCAGGTTGGAAGAGACCCACTGGATCATCGAGTCCAACTGTTCCTATCAATCACTAAACCATGTCTCTCAGCACCTTGTCCACCCGTCCCCTAAACACTTCCAGGGAAGGTGAATCAACCACCTCCCTGAGCAGCCTGTTCCAATGCCCAGTGACCCTTTCTGTGACATTTATCTTCCTAATGTCCAACCTGAATCTCCCCAGCGGAGCTTGAGGCCTTTCCCTCTCGTCCTGAGGAAATATGAGCACCTTACTCCAAGTCGTGTCCTTGAAAGCACCACATCTTGGGTTTTCAGAGCAGTGTGTGTGATTTTGGTGGGGATTTTTGTTGTTCTTGGTTTGGTTTTGCGTTTTTCCCCAAACCATAGTTTTACATTTTGGCAGTCAGTAACTCAAACTGTACCCCTGACATAGCCCTAGCCTCGTGTATCTTGCAGCATCTCCTCCTATCTAGCATTTGACTAATATCTTCCTTCCACTTGACTCTCTGGGATGTTCTCCTGCTTGCAATACCAGAAATTTAGAGAACTTGCTTTTCCCTTAACACAACACTTTGGCATAGGAGAGATTCTAACATTGAAATTCTGATGAAGAAACAACCAAGGACGTACCAGACTGGTTCATTTCAATAACCTCCTAAGAAGAACTGCCTCCAGGGATTTTTCTCCTTTAGAAGTCCTGTGGTGTTGCTGCTGATCAAGATAGGCGTCTCAGCTTCCTGCTGCAGCTAATTCAGGTCAGTTCTTGTTGCTTATTTTTCCTCTGCGAGCATTTATGGGGAAATCATGGAGGAATGCACTGTCCTTAAGTCTGGAGTGTCCTTCATTTAAATTCATAGTCACACAAATAAAACAGTATTTTTGTCTGAGCAAGGGCACCAAAGTACATCATTCTGGCCTTCAGCAAGAGAGTTGAATGCCTTTGTCATCATTCTCCCTGGTCTTTGTCGTTCAGGGGTCCCAGGCTTGGCACTATTTCAGAAACTCTTTTAACAAACAGGTCCTTGAATCTCACCCCTAATATTTCACCATCAGTTTGTATAGAGTTCATGGAAAGATTTTTCCTTAGCGAATTATTCATTTGAACGTGTATCTAGCAAATGAAGAGAAAAACATGCTGAGGGTTTGTCGTGGCTTTCTTCTCTGAAATATCTCTTGTGACGTTATCAACAAGCAAACTGCGGCCTTGTTCTTGAAAGAAAAACAATTCATGTTATAACCATGGTGCATTCAGCTGTCCCAAAGTCTAAGCTATGAAGTGACTGCCACCTTTTTCTTCAGAGAAATCTCCTCCTAGGAAGGTTGCTTGAACATAGATTGAAGAATAGGAGGAAAACAGGGTCTGTTTCAGGGCTGGTTAAGGATGAGACAGTTTAGCAGCAAACTGGGCAGTGAAGAACTGGACGCTGCTCCTTGTCCCTCTGTCAGCAGTCCCCCCAGGTTGATGAAACCCATACTGGGTAAAACTGGTGAATGTGCTTGTGATCCTTGGGGTTTTATTCGCCTGAATATCTGGGACTGGAACCCCGGGGAAAGTGGAACCTGAGACATGCCATAGTGACCTCTTGAGAGTTGGTAGTTTTTGTCTACTTTTTAAGAGGGTGTTGTGGTGAATTTCTCCTCTCAGTTTCATTCAGCACAGCCTTTTGCTAGTTTCTGTTTTCTCTAGAGACCCA
Organism: Coccyzus lansbergi; assembly: GCA_033558105.1. Lineage (NCBI taxonomy): Eukaryota > Metazoa > Chordata > Aves > Cuculiformes > Coccyzidae > Coccyzus > Coccyzus lansbergi. Next base: position 120,219 of record JAUMJK010000188.1, on the reverse strand, counting down.
TGTCAAGGGCTACTGCCCCACAACCCTTGCACTGCTGCCTGCAGCAAATCCCTGTTTCCTGACCATGCTTCTCTGCCCAGGAAAGTTGTCTTTGTGCCCTCGCAGCCTCCCTCCTCCTTTCAACCCTTCCTCAGTCTTGGCAGGAGCCAGTGTTATCCTAGGAACTATGGGATCACCTTCCTTGCAGCTCTTTCTTGGGTGGTCATTGTCTGCCGTCTTTTTATGTTCCCACGAGTCATTGGTCCAAATGTGTTTTCTGTCCTTTGTCTGGTCACCTCCCAACCTACTGGAACTATTGTGGAACTAACTGGTTTCTGTAGTCACCATTTCCTTGTTTTCCTTATTATTCTTATTTCCTCTTCTCCTAACTGAATATATAGATATTCTACAAGTAAACTTACATTATCTTAATGAAACAAGTGTTCTAGTGAGGACACCAGAGATCTTGTTGGGGTTGTTCAGCCTGGAGAAGAGAAGGCTCTGAGAAGACCTTAGAATGACCTTCCAGTACCTGAAAGGGGCTACTAGAAAACTGGGGAGGGACTGTTCACAAAGGCTTGTGGTGATAGGACTGGGGGCAATGGGTATAAACTGGAGAGGGACAGGTTTAGACTGGATCTGAGGACTAATTTCTTCACAATGAGAGTGGTGAGACACTGGAACAGGCTGCCCAGGGAAGCTGTAGCTGCCCCATCCCTGGAGGTGTTCAAGGCCAGGTTGGATGGGGCTTGGAGCCCTGGGTTTGGAACTGGATGATCTTTAAGGTCCCTTCCAACGCAAACTATTTTGTGATCCTAATATCCTAACTTCCCTTCAGCGCGCACATTGCTTGCTTGCAGGAGAGACTTATAAAGAAATCCTAACAAAGAATGCAAAGCCCATGGCAGAGTAGCGTTAGGCTATAGCATAGAGGCCTTTAGTGTAAGATGCCAAAAGAAAGTACGATCTTTAAATCTTGAAGTACTGTTTGGTTTGCTGGTAGGCATTTCTCAGTGAAGGCTGTATCCTGTGGCTGCACTCGTACAGATGAACTCTGCCGCTTACCTCTTGCTGGTGTAGATCAGTGTTGTACACTTCATGCAGAAATGATCCTATTTCAGATCTTCTTGCCAAAAAAAACCTCTTTTGACTTTTAAATAAGAGCAAGTTACCAGCCGTATTTGCAGACCGACTGCATAGCTGAAGCAAAAACGTGGTTTCCCGCCTGTTTGGTGGTGTTAACCACATGGAGCAAATAGTTTCAACTCTCCTAAAACTGCTCTTGCTTCCTGTTTGCTTTGTGGTGCAATTAAATGTGGCAAGTCTGGTGGGTTTTTTATTTATATGTTTGTTTAACCCATACTCTGTTAAGTGAAGGATAAGAGAGGTTACTTCTAACCTTGTCTGTAGGGGTGATGAAAATAAATCTTAGAAGTCGTGGCTGTCCCATCCCTGGAGGTCTTCAAGGCCAGGTTGGATGGGGCTTTGAGCAACCTGATCCAGTGGAATGTGTCCTTGTCCTTAACTGGTTAAGGTCCCTTCCAACCCAAACTGTTTGATGATTTTGTTTACTAAAATAGTCCCCATCTGTGTGGCTCAGGACCCAAGAGGGTGGGCACGGTGTTTTTCACAGTGTTTTTCCCTCCAGGTGCTGCATTTGCAGTTGAAAGTGGTTTTGCCAGACAGTCATGTAAATACCAAGGCACTGCGGTTACCTTATTTGCTTGTCGTCATTCTCTTTCTCCTCCCGCTCCCTTTTCCTCCAAAAGCTGGCGAGTTGTCTCATCTAGGCTATGAACAGTGGTTGAATTTCTCATGCAGCAAACTGGTGCAGAGAAGGAGCTGGGAAGGGAGATGGTTAGGAACTGTACAGCCAGTGTTTCCAACCCTCTCCATTTTGTAAAGGGATGCAAAGAGGGTAAGTGATGAGCACTACAGGTCTATCTGTAGCAGTGAGGAAAGAAAATCACCTGAAAAAAAGACTTAAAGATAAAGAACTATGAAAGGCTAATAATTAAGACTAAGGGCTCAAAAAAGTCGTTGTTGAAGAAAAGGAGGCATAAAAAGAAAGTATTCGTGTGCGTAGTCGTCATAACTGAGATTCAGCCAGAAGATGAAAAGAAAACTGCCCGTTAGATTTGGCTTTGGTAAATACTGACAGTAGCCCTTAACCTGAGCCAAGAACTGCGGTCTCCTCGCTTTCCTTGGAGCTCCAGGCACTCCTTATCCTGTAAAGAACTGTCCCCTGAGCCAGCAGCTGTGTGATGCAGAATGTCTGCAAACTCAGCATCCCTCTCCTCCTCTCAATTTGCCTTTTGGCTGCCTAGTTCTATGCTAACCCAGGGAAGTCTGCAGTGCCTGCCCTTTATAATGCAGTTCGAGAGACTATCCCTTCTTGTTTTCAATGTACATATGGCAAATACTAATTTATGTATGGCAAATACTAATTTTTTTTATGAAAGTCAGTTTGTGTTACCCAACAACTGTGTTGACATCGAGCTTAGATACCACGTTTTCTGTTTTGCCTGATGCTTAGCTTGGAGTTAAGCTGTAATTGCCACATGCTACCTTGTTTGTTAGTACCATGGGATCCTAACTGGGGACAGAGCTGCCGTGTCCCCATGGCACAGATCAGACCTGGTAATTATACGACAAGTGATCATTCCTCTGCGCTCTCCTAATGAGTCCTACATAAAACTTGGACCACAGTGTCATGAATACCAGGCTGAGGTCTGCATCCTTTGCCAAACAAGGTGAGGTTGACCCCTGGTCAGCAAAAAACATGAAACTGTGTTTCTGCAAACTCACCAGAATAAATGACATGGAGCTCAGGCCCACAGTGTGACGGGAGAAATTAAGAGCTGAGAATACCAAATAAACCTTTCAGCATTTTATTGGTATAATTATACCAGTTTGGCACAGCGTGGAGATGGTTTTTTGAACCAGTGTGCCCAACACCTGCCTGCTGGTGGATGCATGTGAAATAATGCCTTGTGGGTGCCAATAGCCCTTCTCAGCTGTGTTTTCTTCAAAACCATTAATGCTGTTTTGTTCCCATTAAATCACTAGGTTGGAAAAGATCCTTGAGATCAAGTCCAACCACACCTGTCCACTACTAAACCATATCCCCAAGCACTTCATTTACCTGACTTTCAAATACTTCCAGAGATGGGGACTCAACCACCTCCCTGGCCAGCCTGATAATCCTTTTGGTGAAGTAATTTTTCCTGGTGTCTAATAGGAACCTTCTCTGGTGCAACTTGAAGCCATAAAACAACTAATTGACCCTTCCCTTCTGATCTTCCTGGAGGCCTTGGATCTTTAGCCTAGCAGATTGCAATTCTTTTTCTGACTTTCAGTTCTTTTTTCTTTCCCTACAGTTTCCGTTGTCTGATTTCTCACAGGTCATGTGAGCAAATTGTCCTATAAGTCTTCAGGACTTTCCTATATGTGGAACTTGGAGATGATGAATAGAAAAGCTGTTGAAAAGGAAAAAAAAAATAGCAGAAGAGAAACCCAAATTCCTGTAAACAGTCTGTTAAAAATATCCTAAACATATGTCAGGGTCTGTGATTTAAAATAGATAGTTTCTGAGTTTGAAAGGGTCACATTAAGACATGATAGTAGATTCAAATGGAGTTGAAGAATGAATGTTTCAACAGTCACACTTTGTACTGATGGTAAGATATCTGTGTTGCCAACTAGTAATGCTTAGGGGGGAAAAATGAGTCAGATTGCAAGAATAATGAGCATTTCTTGGATCATAACATGGAAAAAAAGAGAATTTATACCTTAATCACATGCCTCCAGTAGCAGAAGCTTCAGGAAAAGTGACGATTCTAGGAGTTGTAAAATTGCAGGACTAGTCAGGACACTAACACTAACCGTGTCCTGTACCAAGACAGTTTGTTTCCATGTGTGGGAATGAAATAATTAAAAAGTACAAATCCAGGACCATAGCCTCTTATTATTCCTGCCCCAAAGTGCTGTGGGCACTTCTCAAATGCAAGAGGAGATGTGTGAAAAGAAAGATATTTTCTTCAAATGAGCAAATGGTCTTTGGGTTTCTAATTGCTGCTGAAAATTTAATGAGACAGAGGAGAGTGATTGTCTTTGAACATTGGAAATAGTTCTTATCCCCATCTGCTGCTGCTTTGGAACCACTAATTTTCCATGACAAATCAGGGAGACGCTCTGTGCAAAAGGGCAGTAGCAGCCACACGGGGGTCTGAGAAGCGACCAGTCCTTGTGGCATCTTGGGGTTCTGGTGGGATAGGTCCTTGCGCGAGGATTTGGTGCCAGAATGAGTTTTCCCTTCAGCCAACAGACCTGTACAACAGGATGGGGGATTAAAAAAGTGGGTGGATAGCCTCGTGTCGTTGGTATCCAACATATAAAGGTGTGCTTGGTTCCCCCCTCACTTCCCATAATTATGGGCACTATTGAATCACTAGGTGTGCTACAACCTCTTGTTCCCCTGCTCCTCCTGTACCTGCTGTGCAGGCATTTCTTCTCAGCCCTTAAATCACTTGACTCTCCTTTGGAAATTAGGGTCCTCCTCATCCTTAGCACACAAAGTTTCCATGTGATGGAAGAACAATTGTGTACTGGGGTTGTGAAAGGAGCCCTTTCCAGAGAAGGAGTGAATCCCAAACCATTTTCATTCTCCTCTGTGAGAGTTTTGGGCCATATTTGTAGATTTAGGGACTAATTAATATTCAGTCCTACACTAGGTCCTTCAACTCTAGCAGTAATAGAGCTATCATCTGTGTTACCAGCAGGGTCCCTGCTGCGTGTACATTGTCAGCTGCGTCAGGCGTGAAACGCTTTGGATGTTTTCTGTCCTTGGCTGCCAGGACCGATGTCTCCTGGTGGTGTCACATTGCCTGTTGTGCATGCACTGGGCTGCACAAACCGGTGGTGCACAGATCCAGCTGGAGTGACCTGTGTGAACAAAGGTGACATGCTGTGCAGTGCTGGGTTACTGGCGCATAACATGATGTCCCTGCTGCAGAGTTACTGGTGTGTGACACGTAGCTGCAGCCGTGCAGTCCCTGGTCTCTGTGCAGAATGGATGGAGCAGTATTAGTGATGTGCCATGCAGGGACATAGGTGCACAGCTCGTCTCAGGCCGTACCCGCTGCAGGGATTCGCGTGCTGGTTCCTTGCACACTGTGCCTGCTGCAGGGATGTCATCCAGAGGGACATGGACAGGCTGGAGAAGTGGGGCTGTGAGAACCTCTGAAGGTTCAACAAGGCCCAGTGCAAGGTCCTACACGTGGGTCGGGGCAATCCCCAGTTTCAATATAAGAAGGGAGGTGATGTGATGGGAGCAGCCCTGAAGAGAAGGACTTGGGGTGATGGGGGATGAGAAGCTTGACATGAGACAGCAATGTGTGCTCACAGCCCAGAAAACAACCATGTCCTGGGCCACATCAAAATCAGTGTGGCCAGCTCTTGTGAGACCTCCTCTGGAGTGTTGTATCCAGTTCTGGAATCCCCAACATAAGAAGGAGATGGAGTTGTTGGAGCAGGCCCAGAGGAGGCCACAAGGATGATCCAAGGGCTGGAGCACCTCCTGTATGAGGACAGGCTGAGAGAGTTGGGGTTGTTCAGCCTGGAGAAGAGAAGGCTCTGAGGAGACCTTCTAGTGACCTTCTAGTACCTGAAGGGGCTACAAGAAAGCTGGGGAGGGACTGTTCGCAAAGGCTTGTGGTGACAGGACTGGGAGCAATGGGTATAAACTGGAGGGGGCAGATTTAGACCAGACATAAGGAGGAATTTCTTCACTATGAGAGTGGGGAGGCCCTGGGAGAGGTTGCCCAGGGAAGCTGTGGCTGCCCCATCCCTGGGGGTGTTCAGGGCCAGGTTGGATGGGGCTTGGAGCCCCTGATCCAGTGGGAGGTGTCCCTGCCCATGACAGGGGTGGAACTGGATTGGCTTTATGGTCCCTTCCACCCCAAACTATTTTATTATTCTATAACTCAGGTGCCTGGTTCCTTGCACACTGTGCCTGCTGCAGAGACCCATGGCCTTGACTTTCCTCTCGCTGTGTCAGTGCGGGGGCTCTGGGTGCCAGTTTCTTGTCTGGTGTGAAGACTCTGGGTTCTGTTCCCCTCCCAATGCAGGGTCTCTGTGTGTCCCATTGTGGGGTCCGTCTGTCCTGGTGTGTGTCTCTGTGTCCCTGCTGCGGGGTCCGTCTGTCCCTTTGAGGGGTCTGTCTGTCCCGCTGTGGTCCCTGGGTGCTGTACTTTTTGCAGGATCTATCTGCCCCTTTGCGGGGCCTGTTTGTCCCGCGGCGGGTCTGTGGGTCTGTCCGGCTGCAGTACCGCTAGTTGCCGGGGGCGGCGCTGCGGGTCCGGGCGGTGTCGGAGCTGAGCGGCGGCAGCGGCAGCGGCAGGAGCGGCGGCGGCAGCGCAGGTGAGCGGGAAGCAGGGAGAACCGGGAGGGGGGACCGGGGCAGGGCCCGGAGGACCCTCGGTGTCGGGGGGGAGGAGCGGGGAGCAGCCGCCGGCCCCTCGCACCGGCTCCGGGGGGCTCAGCCCGTCCCCCATCTCTCTGTCTTTGCCGTTCGTGGCGAAGCCGGCCGCTCCTCCCTCGCCTTTCCTTGTCATCCATAAGGAAAAGCGACTCTGCTTCAGGGATTTCAGGGGTTTTCAGGCTGGGCAGCCTGCGAGTTGGATGTGGATTGTCACGGTTCTGGGGGGGTCACCCCTCGGAGCTGTATCCCACCCCCAAGAACAGCTGTGCTGGCACCAGTGCTCCCAGTTTGCAGGCGGGAGGCTGCCAGCGCTCTTTTGCCTTAAGGGCTGGATGGCATCGCAGTTTAGCTCCAACTGGGACCCTCACGGGGGTCTCATCATGCTTGGATTTCTTCCCAGTCACAGAATCATCGAATAACCAGGTTGGAAAAGACCCACTGGATTATTGAGTCCAACCGTTCCTATCAGACACTAACCCATGTCCCTCAGCGCCTCATCCACGTGTGCCTTAAACCCCTCCAGGGAAGGTGACTCAACCCCCTCCCTGGGCAGCCTCTGCCAGTGCCAAGTGACCCTTTCTGTGAAAATTTTTTTCCTTATGTTCAGCCTAAACCGCCCCTGGTGGAGCTTGAGGCCATTCCCTCTCGTCCTGTCCCCTGTCCTTTGGGACAGTCTTTACCTGGAAGGTCTGGCGCTTGGCACCTTGTCTCCGCAGTTTGGAGTCACCCAGAGATCTGTGTGTGCTTAGCAACATCTGTCTGTCCGCAGCCGCTCCGACACTGGGGCTGCGCTGCCAAGGTTGGTTGCAGACAGCGCTGTGTGTTTCTGCTGTGGGTTAGCGCTGGATTGTGTGTTTTGGCAGGGCAGGAGGAAGCCTTTCGGAGCTCTCTTGATGCCAAAGCTCAGCGTGCTGCGTGTGCTCCAGATGCAAAGAAAACTGAATGTAGTGGTGGAGGCTCATTAGGAATGTGTAGCTTATTTTTCATTTTCATCAGCAAAATGCACTTGGGTTTCTGGTATCATCCACTCATGGGAGCAGCTAAAAAAAGGCTAATTTCAGCAACATCTTCAGCCAGAAGCTTTCATTTATCACAACTTCCTCCAGCTCCCAGACTGTGCCTGTGTTAGCATTAATAGCAAGAGTGTTATGATCCCAAACCACTTTGCCAGCATTTAGGAATTGCAACACCCTTAGAGGGATGTACTTGTGCCTACGAGAGAGCTGAAACACGGAGGAGTTAGCTGTTTGAAGTCATGCATCAAACAATTGGGAATGGAACTTTGCAAGCTGTCAGTTTTCAAGCGTTTGCTTAACCACTAAATTTACTTTTTCCTACTAGATGCTTCCTCAGACAACACTGAAAGTGTAGTTGATTGGTTGCGAACTTGCCTAAAAGGCTGCTTGAAAGTTTCCACCAGAGCAAGGCTCTCAAGTCCTCCCACCAGACGCTTTTCTTACTCGCTGATGTTCCTCTGCCTCTCTCTAGCAATACTGTTTAACGTCCAGAATGAGGTATGGCTTTACATTTCAATTTCTCTTAAGTCACTTTCCCTGTGCTGTTTCCCTCCCTCTGGCTATTACTTGTGGTTGGATCTAAGGTCCTGCTGAGGTTGAATGATGGATTATCACTCTGGTGCTCTCCTTCTAGCTGCTCTGGAGCTGGGAGCCCCATGGAAGTGCAGCCTGCTTTTATCACCACGTGTACATTCTGCTTTCCTGTCTCTATCCTTGCCGACACCCCCTTTCATCATCCGCCCTGCACCCAAACAAGGTTATCTCCAGTTCAGATTACATTAGTAGAGTTCTGCTTCCCATTACTTTTCTCTGTGAGCCTTTTTTATGGGGATGTGCATGTATAAGGCAGGCGTTGAGCAACGCAAATGCTCAAAGTAAAGTCACAAATGCTCCTTTATTTCAAGAAGGGAAGGACACAAGTCAAGGGTTGCTTTGGATACAGTGGCTGTTCAAAGCGTGATCCTTGCAGTCTCTAAATAGCAAGAACACTTCCTCGGAAGGTGGAAAAATACATTCTTCTCTGACAGCAGAGATGATGCCGATTTTGGTATGTAAGTCCTGGTTTGTATCAGCCCTTCTGGTAGGGAAGGGGATGTTCTCTAGTGTTTTAAAGGCCTGAAGAATTAGGTGTGTGTATTTTCATGCCTTGCTTAGTTATCCTGGGCAAATTCCGTTGTACATCTACTCAGTCTTTTTGTCTGTGTAAGCAAAGCAGGGAGTTAAAAATGATTAATCAGAGGCTTATAAATCTCTCATAAAAGCCATTATTGAACCAGTGTAATTATGTGTCTGCTACATAGAGCTGGATGAACAATAAACTGCTTTTGAAAGAATGACTCTGAGGCAGGGAATTGTGTGGCAGGATAGAAGAGATCAATGTACAATACAGAAGCTGATAATATGCAAAACCCTTTCTTTTTATGTTTGGTGGTAGGTAGAAGTCTCATTATGGTAAATATAGGAGATTAGAATATTCTAAACTGGGCTATGAGGAAATGAACCCTAAGGATATGAAAGCAGAGGATACAAAAGCATCGACGTAGGGGTTTGTTCTGTACTTGAATGCTTCTCTGTGCCTTTGCAAGGGGTCCTAATTCTTTTATACCTAGTTCACGGCCCCAATCTTGCACTTGAAGGAGGAACCAGAGACAATTGGAGCTCTGGTGCAACTTGAGTCTGTACTGAAGGTGCAACACTGTCAGGGAAACTGAAAGAGAGCAGTGATGGCCTAACAGCACAGTTGGGACACAGATCCATGATTTATGGGAAGCTGTGAAGGAAACACGTTTGTTGATACGAGAGCGAGATCCATCCTATTAATGCAATCTCTAAAATGAATGAAGTTAGCAGGTATGCAAGAAGCAAAGCCATTCTGGTATAAAAAGCTGCTGCTGGCTGAATGTCGAGGCTTAGAGTCGCTCTTGAGGACGTTCTGAGGCCTGGAGCCTGAACCAGGATTTCTTTTTTACCTTATGGCACAAACAAAGCAGATGCAGCATGTATTTTTCTGTGTGATGAAGCTAAGGGGCTGGAGTACCCAGCTAGCCCTGCAAGGTGGGGATGCCCAACAAAACTATCCCCCCCGAGCCCCATCACAATTTGACATACTTGCCTGCTATGGGACTTTTCCCCGTCTCTCTGTAGAATCACAGAATCATAAAATGGTTTGGATTCAAGAAACCTTAAAGATCATCCAGTTCCAACCCTTCTGCCATGAGCAGGGACATCTTTCACAGGGTTATTGTGCTCAAAGCCCCATCCAGCCTGGCCTTGAACACCTCCAGGGATGGGACATCCATGACTTCTCTGGGCAACCAGTGCCAGCACCTCACCAAGTTTTTCTTGGAGGGGCAGTCGTGAGTTAATTTCACAGTCTGTCAGTGCTCAAATGACTTGCTTGCAGTGTGCGTTTGGACCTATTTTACCCCATGACCCCCACCAAAAAAGCAAGTCCAAGCTTAAAACACCCTCAGAACACTCACTTAAATAGATCTGTGCTTATGTAAGCTTCAGGTAGCTTGAAACCTGCTGAGGTTATTGACTGTGTGGTAAAGACATGCCAAGCACATGTGTACATAAAAATTCACGTGGTCTCAGCCAGCCAGGTTGATGCCTGCAATAAAGGCAACTTCCTGCTGTCTCCCACGCGACACACATCACCTGTGAGCTCTGCACCACTCACTTCTTATAAACTTGAAAGGTATTTTTGTAGTCCCGGGGTTTAGTAATTTTGTAATGTGTTCGTGGGCGGTAGAGCTTCCGTGTCTGTCTAAGGCTGCAGCCTCACGGAGGGTTGTGGAAAGCTGCTCCTTGTGTGATCTTGCTAGCTTGCTGCTTTTTTTCTTGTCTTTCTTTTTTCCTCTAAATAGCAGTTGCATGTTGTAAACACCAGAGGTGTGGTTGATGATAAACTGCATAAGAGGAAATTTCTGTTAGCGTGTTTTCTGTTTACTGCTGCTGGCTTGTTAAATACCAACTGGGTAATTTCAAATGTGTCTGTTAAACTCTGCATAAATTTGCTTTACGTGCAACTGTGTATTCCTCAGGGTGTGTGAACTCAAAACATATGCTGCCTCCTATTACTGATATTGTGCCTAGATTTATGATATGGCATCCAGTAACATGTTCTGTCATAGAATCATAGAATAGTTTGAGTTTGAAGGGACCTTAGAGCCCAACCAGTTCCACGCCCCCATGGGCAGGGACACCTCCCACTGGATCAGGGGCTCCAAGCCCCATCCAACCTGGCCTTGAACCCCTCCAGGGATGGAAACTCCACCACTTCCCTTGGCAGCCTGTTCCAATACTTCACCACTCTTTAAGTAAAGAATTTTTTCCTGATATCCAATATAAACCTCCCCTGACATAACTTGAAGCCATTTCTTCTCGTCCTATCACTTGTTACTTGGGACTAACCTTACCTTAAGGAGGGCAAAGCAGGCTGTACCTTTCCTGCAGGGTGACTTGAGGCAACATGGGGAGAGGAAGTTGAGGTCTTGCTTTTATCTGAAGCCTGGAATTTTATCTCATGGTTATTTTCTTCTACCTCTTCTTCTGCCAAGTGATGAAGAGGTCTGAGCTTTGTAAGATGGCTTCATTGCCCATATGACTTTAGAAAAAGGGTTTTTAGTACTAGTAAATGCATCTCTTTGCTGGTCTACTCGGAAATTACTCTACATCTCAAAATTACTGAAGGATTATGGAGCAGTTGTCCACTACTAGAAGTTCTTGCTGCTTGTTGGGCTGGTCTGAACCAGAGATGAAGGTCAATGTGGAATAGGTCCATGTGCATTTCATTCCTGACAAAGTCTATCTTGCACCAATTTTTACTTTCCCCTTACAAAAATATTCCGCAGAGCAGACCTATGTGTGAAAAGGGGAGTGCACTTGGATTTGCTGGAAATTGTGGGGAACGGCTTTGTGTTGGACCCATGGAAACCTATTACTGGGTGCATTCTCGATGCTTTGTGACCCGTGTTGTGTGGCAGCAGGCATTTCTCTTCCTTTTACATGCTCTGAGAAGTCCATAACAACACTGTGCCCTGCAGTTTGAGAGCTTGTTTATCTGCCGACCGAAAGAAGCAGCTGTGATGGCCTCACACAGATGGTGGTCACAGCCCAAGCTGCACATCAGCTATTTGTCCCACTATTGGGTTGTTGCTGCTCACTCTGCACTTCTTAGCAAGATCCGAGATTCCCACCAAGTGTGTTTGATTGTTTTGGGAGGAGAGCTTCTGTTACTGTCTCCATTTGATAGGAAGAGTGGCTCTTTCTTTAGGGCAGCTTGGGCCCTGCCCATCTCAGGAAACGATAGAATAACGTTTTGAGCAAACTGCATCTTGTTTTTGTGTGCTCAGCTGTGCCAACAGTGCTGCCAACAACGTGCTGCCCCTGCACCTCCTGCCTGCCTTGTACCATTCCCTGGAGTCAATACAATCACATAGCTTGTAGAAAGCCTTTACAGCCCGTGATCTCTGGTGTCCTGCCCAAGAGGAACCTACCATGGGGCAATTTTTAGGTCAGGCTTGTGTACAAGCAGGCCCAGAGGAAAATTGTTGCCTGGTATGAACGAGGAGGTATTTAGAATCATAGAATAGTTTGGGTTGGAAGGGACCTTAAAGATCATCCAGTTCCAACCCTCAGCTGTGGGCAGGGACACCTCCCACTAGATCAGGCTGCTCAAGGCCCATCCAACCTGGCCTTGAACACCTCCAGGGATGTTTTGAGGCTCTGTGGTTTCCTTAATGATCTGTGCATACCTCCAGTTCAGGGGTACATGGAGTTCGCAGAGCAATAAGCTTGGCCCACTCTTTAGCTTGAGTGTACATGTTGTTATGAGCGATTTGGCCACCCAAAGAGATCAGCTGTCTGGCCAGTCTGGAGATATCTCTCTCTTGGATGGAATGTGTGTATGCACCAGATGTAGACCAAGAGCCTTGTGGCTTTTTCTGGCTCTCTGTTCTGCTTCTGAGCCCCTGGGGTGCCAAGCACCATGTGCATCCTGTCCTGCTAAGCTGTCTGGTGTTCTTGGAATCAGAAGTGAGCAGTGTACTTGTCTTTCTCTTGAAAGGAGTATTTGAGGATTGTGGGAGATGTGTCTGGTGGGGGAGGAAGGAGTATTACAGTAAGATATTCGTGAGGGAATGTGAAAGTATTCTAACAAGACGATATTTTGGGGTATATTGCAGTAGGAAGAGTGAGAATTGGCGGTGTCTTATGGTAGAAAGCGGGTGGCTACAGCCCAATGTTTGCCACAGGACAATTTGATAGCCCATGTACCTGCTAGAGGTTGATTCTGTGGGTTTGCATCCCACTAAAACACAGACTTCTATATCACCCTTGCTTGCTCTGACTTTGAAAGATGCAAGTTGTGCAGTAAACTGGTCAGTGGTTGGTAGTTCACTGCTTTTGTTGCCATTGGGAAAGGCTGAGGTAGCAGCTATTTTGGAAGCTTGCTGGTTTTATTGTTAATGAGCAGAAGACAAGGCAAGCTTGTTTTGCTTTATTCAAACTTGTAAACCTTGCCTCCTCCCCTTTTTACTTCCCTCCCTCTGAAGGCACATGGGTAGCTTTGTGGTCTCTGTATCCGGTCTCTGTGTGATACAGCATGTGCGCTGAGGAAGCAGGACAGATAAAACATAGCTCATAGTTCTGGGAATCCTTACCTCACTGCAGATGGGCAAGCGTTGTGCTCCCAGGCACTGGCAGATAAGATGCTGGGCTTCTTGTCATGCTGAAGCACAGGGCTGGCTCCCGAGAAGCTGCCAGCAGGACTTCATGATTTGGGAGACCCAAATCTTCAGCAGCGCATCGCTCTGTTTCTTTCTAAGTCTGTGCACTGTCTGACAACTGTCAAACCATATTTTACGTTGTGGATGAGGCAATTCTGGACTGGTTTTATGAGGATTAGCGACACTGTTAGAATTGCTCAGGGCACCTATTGGGCTGCGCTTAAAACCAGTGAGGAGGCTGAAGCTTTGGTTTCCATAGCAGCTACGAACCATGGCTATGTGAGAACCCTCTGGACTGTACTACTGGCACGTTGCTCTGCTGACCTGGGGGGAAAACTGTCTGGTAAGTGAGAGGGATTTTATGTGAGCAGCTTTCTCTGCTGAGGTGGTTGAAGGGAGTTACGGTCTCTAAGGGAGTTACCTGTCTCTAACTAGGAGCTAATGCCAACAGCTCCGAGCTCTTCCTGCGTGCGAGGACATCACCCTGTCATCTGTGGAGGAAACTGGGGTTTTATACTTCTGCGATGTTCTGTTTGTGGACACATGGATGGAGTGTGAGGGCTTCTCTGACTTTGGCGTTACATGTTCTTTAATTAAAAAACCTGTATGACATTTTGCTGCATGCCTTTTGTTTCATCTGTTTACATGTGCATTTACCCTCTGTTTGAAAACAACAGTTTGTACCTGGTAGCAGTCAGATTATTTTTCTCTTATTTGCATTCTTTAGATGTACTGAGAATAACTTGTAGAACCCTGCCAGGTGAAAGGAGGCAGATTGCCTCAACAAACTTATTTTGATTGCCTCAGCCCCAGATTTCATTTTTTCTGTACTTGTAGAGGGGTAATATATATTATTGTTTCCATTATTTGTTATGTTTATAAAGTACATGCATACTCAGAACCAACAACACCTCTTTCTCCCTCTTGCAGACTGGAACTGAGCTCTGGAAAAACCAAGTGGAGCCTGGAGCATGTGGCCTGAGGATTGCCTTACAAAGCCAGGGGTAGGGACTCACTGTTTCTCTTGGCTGCTGAGTTGTAGATGAGCTATCCATAGACGTGCCTTCATTCTCAAGTGAAGAAAATTCTTTAATATCTTTGTCAAATACAGATGTAGGCATTAATCCCAGTCTAGAAGAGGGCGCATTGAAATAGAAGCAAATTCTATAGCAGTGGCTTAGAAGGCACTGGGCTGGAAATTTGACTGAGGTGCACGTTTTCCTAAGCTATGAGAATGTACTGACCTTCCTTTCTTTATGTCCTCTTTGCACGTTAAATTTCTGCATAGCCCAACACAGCCCCAAGGAGATATTATGTAGTCAACAGCCACAGCCCTTTTTTTCCTCTTTTCTTCTAGGTGGTAGCTAAGAAGTGAGCAGGATGCCCCCAGGCATTTACTGCCCTGTGGAATTCTGGTCCAAGGGGGAAAACCAAAACATCCAGGTGGACTTTCTGCTGCCCACAGGCATATACTTAAACCTCTCTGTGTCCTGCAATGCTAGCTTGGGCACCATCAAGCAGGTAACTTGGGATGAGAGTGATGGAATGGGATACACTCAGTCATGTGGAATTGCCATCCACTGGGAGCAGAGTGGAACTGGACAATGTTGAGAAGACTTCACAAGGATTCTTGGCTTTTGTCACAGATCTTATGCTACTGGGGATGAGTTACTTATCCCAGATTTGCTGCCAGTGGGAGTAATACTTCTATTTTACAAGGCTAGCAGTCAGCAGGTGCTTACTGTGAGGTGTTTAGGTGGAGATTATTTAAATACTCAGGCTGAGAGATTTACTTTGCTTGAAACAAACAACAAGAACTAAGAACTGAAAGTCAGTTAAAGGTACTTGCCAAGAAATCTATCCAGGGTGAGTCAGAGACACCAAACTTGGCTGAAAAGCAGGCTGTGATTGCAGGTGCAGGAGTGCTGTGAGAAGGTTTGATTGTGTGTTCCCTTTGCTGACCAGAGTATCGGGAGAGTGAGGTTGTGGGGTGACGGTGAGAGGATGACAAGGTTCTGGCAGTAACGTTTCACCTTGCTGTTGATCTGTCCCAGGTGGTGTGGAAGCATGCCCAGAATGAGCCGCTGTTCCATATGCTCAGTGATCCCGAGGCTTACGTCTTCACGTGCATCAACCAGACAGCAGAACAGCAGGAGCTGGAGGATGAGCAACGGCGGCTTTGTGACATCCAGCCCTTTCTACCGGTACTGCGGCTCGTGGCTCGAGAAGGAGACAGAGTCAAGAAACTTATTAACTCCCAGATCAGCCTGCTCATTGGGAAAGGTCAGTTCCCCCATCACTGCTTTCGCCAGGACTGTGGCAGGGGTGTTGACTGTAAGTGAAACGTGGTTTTGTCCCAGACTGCCTGCCTACGTGTGGAATAATGATGGAGCCTTGTTTATGCAGGCAGCTAAATTAGCATGTTTTGTCTCTGGCGGATCTGGTAAGGGAACAGTGTGTGTGCAGACCCAGGAAGGACGATCTTTCCTGCTGACAGTGAACTGTAGTTGTTGAGTCAGTGCAATTGTACGTAGTAAATCATAGAATATTTTGGGTTGGAAGAGACTTCAAAGATCGTCTGGTTCCACCCCCACTGCCATGGGTAGACACCTCCCACTGGATTGGGTCACTCAAAGCCCCATCCAACCTGGCTTTGAACACCTCCAGGGATGGGGCAGCCATGACTTCTCTGGGCAACCTGGGCCAAAGCCTTCCCACCCTCACCGTGAATCTTTTCCTTCTGATATCTAATCTAAATCTCCCCTCTTTCAGCTTAAAAAGTTCCTCCCACCCCATCCTATCCCTGCACTTGCCATAAAGAGCCCCTCCCCAGCTTTCCTGTAGCTCCCCTTTCAGTACTGGGAGGTAATAAGTGGTTGCTGGTAGCCTGACTGACTCTTTTCCTTTTGACCAAATATTAAACACTGTTTCCCAGACGCTTGCTTATCAAAGGCTCATTTTCCCCACTGGGTGCAGATGCTTATTTTACTTTTCTCTCTTCCTCTCCATTTAGGTTTGCATGAGTTCGACTCTGTGCAAGATCCAGAGGTGAATGATTTCCGCACCAAAATGTGCCAGTTCTGTGAGGAGAGGGCAGCAAAGCGGCAGCAGCTCAGCTGGGCAGCTTGGATGGAATACAGCTTTCCCTTGCAGCTGGAGCCCATGGCCAAAGGCTTTGGGACTGGCCCTCTACATAACCCCAGCAAGAACATTTTCGTCAACGTTAAGTTCCAGTCTGGCGGGGTAAAGCATGAACTTTTTTGTGATGTTTAATTGCTTTGTGCTTTCCCCCTGGGAACCTTTGGGCATCTGGAGACAGAATAACATGAGTCTGGAAAGTGTTTCCATGTATTCAGTGTTCATTCTTCAGATTCCTTTGCCTGTGAAGATGGTTGGGAGGGAGATTCTGCACCTTCAACCAAAAGGGAGCTGTTCCCCATCCTGTACCCCATGGGCTGAGGGTAGCAGCTAGCTCATAGCTAAGGTTGCTGCATGCACATGCGGTGGTGGAAAGGTTTTTGGTTTTGGGTAGGATTGAAGCACAGAATCCAATACATGGCATTTCTTTTGAAGCTCAAGAGTCTGCTCAGCTCATGCTCAGCATGTACTGCTTGCAGGTGTTGGTCTGTGTTGCCCATAGGTCCCTGTTCTCACCTGCAACCCCTGGTTAACGTGATTTGTGCATGTTGTGCCTGGGCATGAAGCAGGAGCCACCCAAATAGGAGAAGGGACTTCCAGAGCAGTGTCTTTGATCAAGGTGACCCTAGCCCACACTCTGCCTTGCTGGTAGAATGACAGTGGGAAGATTTTTAATAACTAGCAAACAGACAAAATGGTGATTCTGCTTAAAATAGACTTCACGTTGTGGATTTCCAGCCTTGCACTTGTGCTGCTGAAGCTTGCTCCTGCCCTGTTTGGCAAATGCCCCTACTTTCTTGCTAATGTGTGCATAGGGATTTCTGTCTTCCTGTCCCTCTCTTTGTTTTCAGCAACAGGAATGTTGCTACCTATCTCCTCTACACTGGACATTTTGAAATCTCAGCTCGACAGAGTACTGGACCATCCCATTTAAACTCTCCATCACCTATAAAGGTTGGACCAGGTGATCCTTGAGGTCCCTTCCAACCTGGCATTGATTCTGTGATTCTATCCACTGAGCTACTGCTGCTCCTTATGCTCACTGAAGCCCTTCGCTGATATTTGACAGTGTCTACTGTGTTGGGATTGCAGGAGAGCTTCACTTTCCAGATCTCCCCAAAGGAGTTCCCCATCACGTTAATGAGCTATGCCATCAAGAAGCAGGCGACTGTCTTCCGCCATGAGACAGTGGAGAACCCGGAGGACTACACCCTGCAGGTGAATGGGAAATGTGAATATCTCTATGGGAACTACCCCCTCTACCAGTTCCAGGTGAGCCTTGTGTCTGCTTTATGAATGGGTCTGCTCCCATATAGCCTCCTCTTGCTGGGATGGGGTGTGTTATTCTCCACCAAGGAGGCAATACTGTTTACAGGAATGCAACACATCAGTGTCAGGACCCAGGTGCTACTTGGGGCAAGGGATGCTTCTAGCAACCTAACAGATCTACATATTTTGGGGGCTGGTGATCTAAGCCTATCCCTGGATACCAAGTGCTATGTAAATGCAGTTATAGACTGTGGTTCTGGACACATCTAATTGCTTGCACAGTAGCCTCAGAGTTCTCTTCCTGAAAGGTGGGCAAATAATCCTGTATCCTGCATTCCCTTGGCAGGACAGGCTGCTGTTTGGATCACTGAATCCTTCTCAGTGTTTTCCCTTAACACAGCTACTTGAGTCAGCTGATGAAATGCCAGCTATAAAAGGCATTTTGTATTCTCAGTTCTGGCAACACAAGTCCAATGAGTTGCAGGTTTATAAAAGAGGAAGAGAAAAATTTAAACTGAAATTTGATTGCTACTGTGTCCTTTCCTTACTCCTTCCACCTATTTCTGCTTCAGCCAGTTCTGAAGGCTGCCCGGGGAGGTGGTTGATTCACCTTCCCTGGAGGTGTTTAAGGCACAGGTGGACGAGGTGCTGAGGGACATGGTTTAGTGTTTGATAGGTTTGGTTGGGGTTTGGTTTGGTTTCTTTACTTCAGTTTATGTGGAATGAACTTTACGGTTGGACTCGATGATCCGGTGGGTCTCTTCCAAGCTGGTTGTTCTATGATACAAATGGTTGGACTCGATGATCTGGTGGGTCTCTTCCAACCTGGTTATTCTATGATTCTATGATTTGCTTGACTGTTCTTGCCTGCCTGTTCTTTCACCTAAACTGGCTCAACCCTCTCTTCGCAGTACATTCGCAGCTGCCTGCTCCAGGGCCTGACGCCCCACCTGACCATGGTCCATTGCTCCACTATCATTGCTATGAGAGATGAGCAAACCAACTGTATCGCCAGCCCTCCAAAGATGAGTGCCAGGCCTCCCCCGCTCCCCAAGAAAAGGGTAAGAGGGGACAGTGACCCTCAGATCATCTATTGATCTTGTCTGGGAATAGCAGCTGGTTCTCTCTGCCTCTCTCAGGGCCAGTTCCTAGCTAGGGTCAAGAACTGGGAACTTGCATCTCCCTTCAAAACTTCTCTGGTTGTCACAGACTTTTAGCCTGGAGAAGAGGAGGCTGAGGGGAGACCTCATTGCTCTCTACAGCTACCTGAAAGGAGGTTGTGGAGAGGAGGGTGCTGTGCTCTTCTCCCAAGTCACAGGGGACAGGACGAGAGGGAATGGCGTCAAACTCCACCAGGGGAGGTTCAGGCTGAACATTAGGAAAAAATTTTTCGCAGAAAGGGTCCTTGGGCACTGGCAGAGGCTGCCCAGGGAGGAGGAGGTTGAGTCGCTTTCCCTGGAGGGGTTTAAGGGATGAGTGGACTTACGGCTATCAGGGCCATGGTTTAGTGTTTGATGGGAGTGGTTGGACTCAGTGATGCGGTGGGTCTCTTCCAACCTGGTGATTCTATGGTTCTGTGATCCTATGATTCTGCCCACCTGCAGTGCAATGCTCTTTTCTTGTTGGAGAAAAAAGCCAGTGATGAGAGATGAGGTCTAGCACTGGCTTGAGAAGACTCTTTTCTGTCTATTTCTGATTGGAACTCTTTTCTCTTTCTAGCCAAACTACGGTTCCCTCTGGTCCTTAGAGCAGCCTTTCTACGTTGAGTTGGTGCAAGGCAGCAAGGTCAATGCTGATGAGAGGATGAAGGTAGGTACTGACTCAGTCTGGGGTTTTGGTTTTGTGTTTTGGCTTTCACAGTTGCATCTGCCTTCTTTGTGTGGTGAGGAAAGCAGGGGCTGACAGCTTGATCTCACGTGATCCCCTGTTATGCTTCATTCAGGCTTTGGGCAGTTTCTAAACTGCAGCACAACAGGAAGGGGAGGGGAACCTACTAGCCAGCAGCCCAGCAATGCTTTCTTAGATACACTTCCCTGCAAGAGTTTCTGAGTAGCAAATAGAGCTGCTGCCCTGTGGTGATAGCGCTTGGCAGTGGTGTGGAGGGGTTGGGAAGTCTGCAAAAAGCAGAGGAGGGGAAATTCAGCTCTGAGAAAAGAGAATAATGGGAGGGTGCGGTGACTGGTGAAGTTAAGACAGAAAACACTATGCAGCAAAGCCTTGGGATTTGCAAGGTGTTTGCCATGAAGGGCAGAACAGGTGAGTCAGGAGAAGGAGAATGCCTGCCCTGTGGGAAAGGAAGGAAACAGGACAAGAATGTATGGGTGTTTTGCAGCACAGGACTTTATAAAGAAACAG
The DNA here is from genome assembly GCA_033558105.1 of Coccyzus lansbergi. Lineage (NCBI taxonomy): Eukaryota > Metazoa > Chordata > Aves > Cuculiformes > Coccyzidae > Coccyzus > Coccyzus lansbergi. Next base: position 100,249 of record JAUMJK010000188.1, on the reverse strand, counting down.
GCAATGAAATAGTTATTTCTGCTGCCCAGTGCCCCATCATTTCCAGGGAGCTTGTCCTGGGGAGAGTGCTGTGATTCAGACCAGGCAGCAGCACTGTAATAAGAGATAAAGGTGGGGATGAGCTGGCGATCTGGCAGACTGCAGTGCGGATCAGCAGGTCCTCTTCTTGGCATAAGCACTTGTGCAGCTCTTGGTTCCTGCCCTGCTTTTTCAGCGTGACAGGTTCCTGAGCTTTTGCAGCCTCTTGGTAGCAATGTTTGATGAGTATTTATACTGCCTGGTCTTACAGGGTGAAAACTGTACTGCTCTTACCAGTGAATTACTCAAGCATTTTGCAATGATTAAGCAGCTCTTGCAAGTCTGCGCAAAGTAAAAGATAACAATGCCCTTACTGAAGTTGAGTAAATAGGAAGATTAAGGAACTTGATGTCCAGATGAATCGGGAAAGAGATAGGAGTAGGGCCTCTGGTTCAGAGGAGTGGATGTCTTGTCCTATTCGGATGAGTGGATGAGGTTTTGAGGGCCATGGTTTAGTAGTTGATAGGAATGGTTGTACTCAATGATTTAATGAGTCTTTTCCAACCTGGTGATTCTATGATTCCTCTTCTAATTATTTATCTTCAGCAAACAAGTCGAGTCCTATGTAGATTCATGGTGTTCTTTCATTTCTCCTTCCCTCAGCTGGTGGTGCAAGCAGGACTCTTTCATGGCAATGAGATGCTGTGCAAGACGGTTTCAAGCTCTGAAGTGAATGTGTGCTCAGAGCCAGTGTGGAAGCAGAGGCTGGATTTTGATATTAGCATCTGTGATCTGCCCCGTATGGCACGGCTCTGCTTTGCCCTCTATGCCGTTGTCGAGAAAGCAAAGAAGGCACGTTCTACCAAGAAGAAGTCCAAGAAAGCTGTAAGTAAAGCCAGTGTGGAACTGAGCCAGGCTTGCCAGTGCTGGAGGGCACAGGACACCGCTCCAAAGCAAATGCCCTTTGCTTTCAGAAGGAGGCTTTATTAATAAAAGAGCTTACAGAATGATGGCCAGTAATTTATTCAACAAGAACAGGAAACTGAGGAGTGGCTGCCTGTGGGAAAGGTTGTTTAAATGTAATTTCTTCTCCAGAAAGACCATTAAGAAATATACCCGGTGTCTGAATGCACATAAAGAGGAATCATTCGTGTTAGTGTCTCTGTTTTGCTGATCCGCAGCTTCCTTGTTTCGTAGTTGAGGTTAAACCACCTTCTGTGTTGCATTTTCTTTCGAGTAAGGTCTTTCATACAAATCCCCTGTGGAGCAATTAACGGTTAAGAAGGAAGAAGATGATGAGAAGTATAAATGTTGGTTACAGCAAAGCTTTAAGTGAAGTAAAACAAAAGTGCAGAATCTTGAAGGTTACTGTTCAGATGCTGCAAAAACTGAGGATGAGTAGTATTAAATCGCTCCAGAAGCTTCTAAATCAGGGATATTGTGCTATTTCTCACTTTTCTTACCTCTGTTCCAAAACTTCTAGCCTATTAATAATTCAGTAACTAAACATAGATCCAAGTGCAGCCTGTAATTGAATTGCTGGTTTCCTGATGCTGTAACTTAAACAAGATGCCTCTAGCTCTTTGCATGTAAAGTTTTCTTAATGAGCAACGAATACATTTGTTCCTCTGCAAATTATGGTTTCTGCAGCACATTGCTATTGTGCTTTGAAGAGACCATTAGTCATACAATCTTTACTAGAGTGCAGAGAAATGAGAGGCTGGTAAATGTGATTAGATTTTAGTCTCCTTTTCATTGCTGAGAGGTTCACCGAGGTATGTTGATATCAATAGAGTTCTCGGGGTTACAGCGCATGAATATCTGGGGAGCAACAGGGAACTCATGAGTCCTGCTTGTGTGCACTGGTTCCTGGTTTGAGAACTTCAAACTGGGAACAGTTTGAGGCCAGGACTACGATCAACCTTTTTATTGTTGGTTTTTTTGGTTTTTTTTACTTAAGAATAGCAGAACTCAAACTCCTGCTGGATGCTTGTGTTGAACAGAATATCTGATTCATGCACAGGCTGCATTTTTGTGGTCACGCTGGGACAGTTTTCAGTTTTGAGCAGTCAGAAGGGAACCTTGCTATTTTGACGGACAAAACAAAACCAGGCTGGTTAGCTGAGTTAAGAGTCTCTCCTTCATAGAAAGGGTCTTTTCACAGAAAGGGTCATTGGGCATTGGAATAGGCTGCCCAGGGAGGTGGTTGATTCCCCTTCCCTGGAGGTGTTTAAGGGACGGGTGGATGAGGTGCTGAGGGACTTGGTTTAGTGTTAGATAGGAATGGTTGGACTAGAAGATCCGATGGGTCCCTTCCAACCTGGTTGTTCTATGATAGCTACTGGGGGAAGGTGGCTGTGTTCTGAGGAGCTGTTAATATAAAATCACAAAACTTGCTGGAGCTGAGCTCTGCAGAAATGGATTTTTCCACATGGCCGGCTGCAGCTCTGATTAAGGTGTCCAGGTCTGATTGAAAATGATTGGTTAGAGGAGGTTACAGTCAGAGCGCACTCTGATTTTTGGTTTTGATTAATAATCTTTTTCATTGCTTTGCTTACTGTACTCGGAGGTTAATTACATGCATGTTGTTTGTCTGTTCATACTGTCCAGAGCAGATAGGTGGGACTAAGTCATTTACTACCACAAAACCAGGCATGCTTGCAGACTGACTGGGCTGAGTCAGAAGGTTTAATGTCACCCAGAGGGCTGGCTTTCAGTCTTTCTGTAAGTCATGCAGGAGATATTTCTGTCCTTACTATGCTGAATCGTTGCTTTGCTGGCCCTTATCCACCAAACATCTTGCCTTGTGTTTTGGCAGGCTCTGCGCTGCGGTTTAATGTCATTTACTCTGTTAGAAAAGGTTACTGCTGGTGGTGTTTGCTTTAGCTTTTCCCCTCTGGTCTAGAGGCTGATGTCTCAAATGGGATTTTACTGGAGACACTTAGCCCAATCGCATCAGCTCAGACATTTGTAAAAGGCCACTTGGAAGTGATTAATTTTGTTTCATTAGAGGAAAATGCTGGCTTTGCTACCTCCACCAAGTCCTTTGTTGTGCCGTCGGGGTAAGCCTGATGCCTTCTCTAGAAGGTCTCAGTGGAACAAGGAGACGTCTCGCTGTGGTTCCCTTCAACTATTACACTGTTTGCGGGTGCATCTCACTAGAATCTTACCCCACAGCCTCTTTGCAGTTTGGTTTCTCTGCTGGTGTCTGCCTAAGCCTTGGTGTTTTCTGAGCAGCCGAGTGAAATGATGGCATCGCTGAAACTGTTCTATGAAGTCAACTGTTCCATTTGGGGAACCCGACTGCAGGAAATCTTAGGTCACTCGTGGAATGTGTCTGTCTGCTCTGGCGACAGGGAAACTCAGAGCAGGGAGATGGCTTCTCTTTCTTGGCTATGTCCCAGTCACTTTACTTGCTGGAGTCTCCCACCTCCAAAGTGAGACTGACTCGTGTGACTGGGTTGGACTTACAGATGTGTTTCATTTTGGGGGGTGTGGTTGGGGTTGCTGGTGTAAAGTTTTATTTCTATAGCTGGTGTTTGTTGTTGTACAAAGGAGCCAAGACTTTTCTTCCCCTTATCAGTTCTATCTAGAGTTCTTTGCCTCATTTTCTGAAGTAATGCTAACTCAGTGTTCCCTCTTTCTAAATTTCTAAATTAAGGTTATTCTCCTTCCCCTCAAACTGAACTATATGAAGTGTGTATGTCAGAGCTCTCCCAAATATCATGTGAAGGCTTTGCTTTGCAAGGGGATATCTCATTTTCTTGTTAGCTCTTCTCTTCCCTTCATCCAGCTTTTGCAGTTAGAGCACCCAGGTGATCTTCTTCCTTTGCTTTGCAGGACTGCCCCATCGCCTGGGTGAACGTCATGCTCTTTGACTATAAGGACCAGCTGAAAACAGGGGAGTGCTGCTTGCACATGTGGTCGTCCTTTCCAGGTGTGTCTGGAGACAGAGCTGCTCCATCATTTTGCATCTTCAGTCTGTACCACAAAGACAGCAGCCACCTTGCACTCTGCATTGCTGTCCAAGCGTAGAATAGTTTGGGTTGGAAGGGACCTTAAAGATCGTGATTCTATGATTCTATATATGCTTTCTTTGTGAGAAGTCAAGAAAATGAAGTGAGTCACTCAGGGCCAGGCAATGTCCTGTGACAGAGCTGGAAGCAGCCTGTGCTCTGCTCTCTGGAGCAAAGTTTCAGTAGATTCGGATTCACGGGTTTATGCGTTTTGTTTTTCAGATGAGAAAGGGGAACTTCTGAACCCCATGGGCACAGTGCAGTGCAACCCCAACACAGACAGTGCAGCAGCCTTGGTCATCTGCTTCCCCAGTGTTGCGTCACACCCCGTGTACTACCCGTCGTTTGAGCAGGTAGGGGGCACAGATCCTTTTTGGGGAGGCACAGAAATCCCTCAGCTTTGCTGCTGCAGGAATATCCAGTGTCCTTTCCCTCGGTCGGCTGTTGGCAGGGCCTGGATAGAGACAAACTGTTAATATAATAGATACTGTTAATTGAAAATTTGACTTTTGACTAATGGACTGTTACTTTTCCAAGCTGTGAATTCCTGATATGAAATTGCTCTCATAGATGAGTTTGTTTAAAAAAAATGGGTTTAACTGAGCCACCTTTAAAGTGCACGAAGCTTTAGGCTCTGTAGTAAGGAAGGGGAATAAATGCGGAAATGAGTGAAAGTAGGCAGCTCCCTCCCTTTCAGCCCAGAGTGATAACGTGCCCTGTGGTGTGGGGATTTTCCATCTGTCACTGCAACTGGCCAGACACTTAAAGTAGAAGAAGAAATGTGCCCGTTACAGGAAAGAAAAGGGATCTGCTCTGCGAGGGACATACACGTATGCTTCCCCATGAAGCGTGTTTTGGCTCAGAAGCTTTAACGGATCGTGCCAGTGCTTAGGAGGCTTGGGCAGCACTGTCTGTTTGGCAAACACACACCCACTCTGGGAATCTGGAGTGGCTCCTGTTAGCCTGGAGCTCAGTGACCCAGAACCCTTTTCACAAAGTATATGGCTGTGCAGAGGGGCCCTTCCGGGGGAAAGGACTCATCCCTTCATTCCTGTCACCAGGGAAGGGACTCGATGGGCAGTTTGGTTACAGCTCTGAGCAGATGGGTTCTGCTGAGTACGTTACCTACACTTGGGCTGTGGGAGGTGTGATTCCCTTCACCAGAGGGGCAAGTGACTGACCTCTAAATGCCTGAAGTGATGGCAAGCTGAAGTACAGGAGAAATGAGAAACTTCTCTCAGATTCTTTATTTGTGTCCCAGCTGCTGGAGGTGGGGAGGAATGGAGAGCAACCCCGTGCTGCACTGGAAGACCCTGAGGAGGTGAGTCTTCTGGCGTGGGTTTTTCAGCTACTTGCAGGCTCTGTGCAGCCTGATTTCGCAGATCGAGTTATATGTTTCCACCCTACTCTAACCAGCCTTTTTTCACCAAACTGGGTCGTGCCCTAGTCCTGTAAGGTCACTCTGAGCTGAGCAGTTCTTCTGGGTTGACCCTAAGCCTTTATTCTCTTTCCTGTGATTCCCATGAGCAGAAGCTGCAACTGAAGGAGATCCTGGAGCGGAGGAGCTACACTGAACTGTATGAGCATGAGAAAGACCTGGTGTGGAAGATGAGATACGATATCCGGGACCAGTACCCACAAGCTTTGGCAAAGCTGCTTATCATCACCAAGTGGAACAAGCATGAAGATGTTGCCCAGGTGAGGACACTGTCCTGCTCATCCCTCCCTAATTCAAGAACAGGATCTTTTAAAAGTCCCTTTCTAGTCTACATTATTATGCTGCAGAAAAGTGCCTTTCCTGCTTTTCCCACAGAGCTTATTCCTCTATTAGTGGTACAGCACATCCATGACCTGCCGTGGACTTGGATGGCTCCTCCTGTCAGCCTTGCTAGACAGTGTAGACTGATTTTGGCCTAATGTCTTCAAACTTGTTCTGAGATAAACCATGACTAAGATAGCGGGTTTACCCCCTACAAAGGAACTGCTTTTCCAATAATAGAATTTTAGATTTATATCCATTGTCATAAACATTTTGTTCCTTTTATTTTGCCTCTTGGGGTTTTTTTTCCCCTTACAGATGATTTCCCTTCTTCAGACCTGGCCAGAGTTGCCTGTCCTGAATGCCTTGGAGCTGCTGGATTTTAGCTTTCCTGACCGTTATGTTGGTTCCTTTGCTATCAACTCATTAAAGAAGCTGACGTAAGTGTTATCTGCAAGAGAGATGCAGAGCCCCTTTCTATTTATGTTTAGGGCTGCCTAGGCGGCTGTGAACAAGCCTGACAGCCTTGTCTTTACAAGTACTTTTGTTGCAGTAAAGATAAGGTTGTATTTTCTTTTTCCTTTCTGTCCACAGCGACCATGAATTGCTCCAATACCTACTACAGCTCGTCCAGGTCCTTAAGTACGAATCCTACTTAGACTGTGAATTAACCAAGTTCCTGCTGGACAGGGCGTTATCCAACCGCAAGATCGGCCACTTCCTCTTCTGGCATCTGAGGTAAAGAGCAAATATTTTAGCCTTTTTCTCAGTAATCAAGTGAAACCAGCATTTACTGGTTTCCTCATTGCTCTGTGAAGTGAGACAGAAAGTATGTCTGTATGTATCAATGCCAGGATTGTTATTTAAAGCCTATTGGTATTGGTGGAATTCCCTTGCTGTGATTACCAAAACTGCTGCTCTTTCCTTGGGACACTGAATACAGATTATTCCAGGAGGACACCAAATAGCTTTGTGTTTGGGGTTTTTTTTTTTGATTTGTTGTGGTGGTGTTTGGATTAGGTTCTGGTTTTATAATTTAAAGATGTAGGTTCTACTGTTTACAAAGTCTTGTAGTGATAGGACTAGGGACAAGGAGCATAAACTGGAGAGGGGCAGATTTAGACTAGACATAAGGAGGAATTTCTTAACGATGAGAGTGGGGAGGCCCAAGCCCAGGTTGCCCATGGAAACTGTGGCTGCTCCATCCCTGGAGGGGTTCAAAGCTAGGTTGGATGGAGCTTGGAGCCCCTGATGCAGTGGGAGGTGTCCCTGCCCAGGGCAGGGGTTGGAACTGGATTGGCTTTAAGATCCCTCCCAACCCAAACTATTTTATGATTCTGGTTCAAATGATTTTTTCTGTGTCACCACCTGGGGTGGGTTCATTTTTGCCCCTCCCCAGTACACAGAAAGAATCTGAACAGCAGCTAATGTTCTGCACCCTCCTCTTCCCTTTCCTTAAGAATTAGTCACTCGCTGCAGTGACTCAGACTTGCTTTAACCTCCCTTCTTCTTTAGGTCAGAGATGCATGTTCCTGCAGTTGCCTTGAGGTTTGGCCTGATCCTGGAAGCTTACTGCAGGGGCAGCACCCACCACATGAAAGTTTTGATGAAACAGGTAAAAATGGCTTTTAGCCACAAGATTCCCTTTCCTCTTGCTTAGAGCTGCTCCTCAGCTGTTTGCTTTCCTGACTTAAGGCTATCAGTAATACAAAAAGAAGCCTTCTAACTGCTGTGTTGGTTTTGGCATATGAGTCTATATCCGAGTAAGAGCCTGGAGTTCCCCATCACATGTGCTTTAGCTCATCCTTTACTCACCCACATGTGTCCCAAACTACACAATGTGTCTAGAATGGTTTGAAATGTTCAGAGAGCTGCTGTTATTGGGTGAGGTGAATGAGTTCCATTTAGTAAGAGCTGAGCACTCTTTCCTTCAGTTGCTGCGTGGAGGTAATCCAGCCACTGCCCCACTCTCTAAAAATTCTTTATGATCTATAGGAATTTCCTGTTTGTTAACCCTGTTCGATCTCTCCCTCTTTTCAGGGAGAAGCACTCAACAAGATGAAGTCTCTGAATGACTTTGTTAAATCGAGTTCTCAGAAGACCACCAAGCCTCAAACCAAGGAGATGATGCATGTATGCATGAAGCAGGAAACTTACCGTGAAGCTCTTTCACGCCTCCAGTCCCCCCTGAACCCCAACGTTATCCTCACTGAAGTTTGGTAAGGAAGGGCTCTTTATCTGTGCTCTGTTCAGCAGCACAGCTGGAATTCTGGTTACCCCAGAGTCCTCCGTTCTCGTGGAAGTCACCAGTCCACCAGCGTTCGTGGATGCTGTTGAATTTGCAGCTTAGATGTCTGCACTTTAGTAAATGGAAGCTCTGATGGTAATGTTTTTGTTTCCTCTAGTGTGGATCAATGCACCTTTATGGACTCCAAAATGAAACCATTATGGATTGTGTTTAATAACGAAGAGACAGGCAGAGGTGGAGTGGGCATTATCTTTAAAAATGGAGATGGTGAGTCTTTAAAAGCCACATTTCATAGGTATATTAGTCTCAAATATTAATTGTGACGAGTGGGTCTAAATATGGACCACTAAGACATTGTGTAAATGAGAACCTCCAAGGTGGTTTGAGTTTTTTGACAGTAATCTGGAGATACATATAATGAACTCTCTTTCACTTGGTAATATTTCTCTTTGATAATATTTAAGCACAGTAGTAGCTGGATACTCTTGCACAGTAAAAAGAAACATGAGGTGAGGTTGGAAAGAGCAAGAGCAGCCCGAGCTGGGGAGGGTTGGAGTGGCTGCTGCTCGCTGTTGGGATGGGAAGGGCTTTGGCAAAGTGAGGTGACATGTGCCTCCATCAGTGCTAATGTCTGAGTTGCAAAGCCAGCTCGCTGGATACCGTACTAGTAAATCGCTCTGTGCTGATGTTCTTTATTACCTGAATCTAGCGAGTGACAAACAGGGCAAAGGCCGCTCTAGCAGCCTGTTCGGGGCGGGCAGAGCCGAACAGGAGGTAATTGTGACCCTTTTTCCCTTTGTAATGCTGCATAGATCTTCGTCAGGACATGCTGACTCTGCAGATGATCCAGCTGATGGACATCCTGTGGAAGCAGGAGGGCCTGGACTTGAGGTGAGTGACGTGCCACAAGTCCACAAGCTTATTTAGTCTCCGATACATCTGCCTACTCCTCTGTGAGTGGTTAGCCAGGTGTGTGGTGCTGAGGAGTAGAAATTCAGAGTAGATACAGAGTAGGGAGAATGGGTGAGGGGAAAACCTAAAAGTCAACAGAACCCAATCCTGGGCAAGATTTCAGTGGAAGGGTTTCTTTCATCTCTGCAGGATGACCCCTTATGGCTGCCTCTCCACAGGAGACAAGACGGGGCTGATAGAAGTCGTCATGCACTCCGACACCATTGCCAACATCCAGCTGAACAAGAGCAACATGGCAGCCACCGCAGCCTTCAATAAGGACGCGCTGCTCAACTGGCTAAAGTCCAAGAACCCAGGGTAAGTAGGACCTCGTACTCACGGCTGCTTCTGCTTCCTTTTCTCTAGACGTTTCTTCTGCTTTACTCAGGATTTTCCCTTCAGTTACGCCTATTTCCAAGTTTTCACCCACAGCCTCTGGCTGCTTGGTTGCCTGGCACACCAGAAGGCATCATGTTGAGTTGTATGAGTCTTGAGCAGAAAGGGAGGCATCCAAGTTATTTTTTTGCAAGGATAATTGATCTTTGATAGCTTAAAGTAGTGTCCACAGGCTGGATCTAAACCTTGATCTTCCCATTGGTCGTAGAATAATAGAATAGATCCAGACAGTTGTTATTGGCAGCTTTTGTGAAGCTTGGGTGGGAGCTCTGCACAAATTTAGATGTGATGCCCTTACCTCTCCTGCAGGTTTGTGGAGGGGAAGCTATAAAAAGGGTGAAGTGCTGGTGTTCAAAGTAAAATTCTCTTTTGATCTTTTTCTTACCCTCTTCAGCGATGCATTAGAACAAGCTATAGAGGAGTTCACTCTCTCCTGTGCTGGGTACTGTGTGGCGACATACGTGCTGGGGATTGGGGACCGGCACAGCGATAACATCATGATCCGGGAAACTGGACAGGTACGGGGGTGAAGTGCTGCAAGAGGGGTGTGAATGCTCCTTAGCAAGGACAGCCCAGTGCAATCCCACTGCTAAGGAATGTTTCTCGCCTTCCTTGACCGAGTATTCTTACTAGCTTCTATCATTAAGAGGGTAAATAGGGTTTTATAATTTGAACTATAATTCTGTGAGCATCACTGCCATCAACTGCTGCTGTCAATGCCCACTTCAAAATGACAGTGGATCAATCCTTAACTCTAAGACCTAAACCTGACTGCAGACGCAAACTCGAGCACTGACTGATCCGTCTTCAGCAGAGTCACAACTAGCTTGTAGTTGCTAGGTAAGATCCTCAGTGACTTACCCGAGGTAATATATTTATAGCCTTCCTGCTAGAAAAAAAAAATCTTGTGTTGTGTTGTTTTTTTTAAAATGAAAGCAAGTGATTAGGATGGTTTTAATTTCACGTCGATAGCAGTACTGATTGCTTTAACTCCGAGTTCTACAAGAATAGCTACCAGAGTTAATATCTTCTTATACACTGGAAGACAAAGGGGAAAAACTAGGAAAAAGAGAATCTCTTTGTTAACAGGACATATTCTAAGCTGATCACTAATATTTTTGTAAAGGGGAGAATTTAAACTGTCTTTTTTTTACTTGTGAATTCTATAAAGCCTAAATCAACCCCGTACTAGGTAAGTCTCCTGCAGGTCCAGCAAAGTCAGCTAGTTAATTGCTATTTCCAAGTAAGAAACTATCTGCTGATGGTTTGAGACTCACCTCCCTGCCTGCAACCCTCCCGTGCAGCAGGGGCCACGCGGTTATTTGCCCACTTGAGGGAGCTGATGCCCTGTGAGATACAGCCTTGGCCTTTATCTGTCTGGGCTTTGCACCAGCTTTACAGACTAGTCATATAATTTCTCTTTCTTATTTTCAGCTGTTCCACATTGATTTTGGTCACTTTTTGGGGAACTTCAAGACTAAATTTGGTATTAACAGAGAACGAGTTCCTTTCATCTTAACCTATGACTTTGTGCATGTCATCCAGCAAGGAAAAACTAACAACAATGAGAAGTTTGAAAGGTAAGCGTTGGCACTTAAACTTGACTTCAAGCTCTAGATTTGCAGTTTATTTCCACCAATGATTTGTAGCCTATTGCTGTCCATGTGCACGGGAGCAGGACAGAGCTTCATCATCAGTGCAGAGAGCAGGGTTCAGACTAATACGTAGCCTTGCTTTATAAAATGGTAGAGCAGAGCTCACAATCTTCATTCCTTTGCCTCATCTTCCTTTCTGAGCAGGTTCAGGGGTTACTGTGAAAAGGCCTATATGATCCTGAGGCGCCACGGTCTTCTCTTCCTGCACTTGTTTGCACTGATGAAAGCTGCTGGGCTGCCAGAACTCACCTGCTCTAAAGACATTCAGTATCTAAAGGTAAGAGAAGCAGAGCTTGGATATTATTAAAATGCAGTAGCTGATCTTGTGGCTCGGTGAAAAGGAATTCAGAGCTCTGGGAATCAGGAGTAGACACTCAGCATTCATGTGCAGGACGTCAGAAACACCAGGTAATGGTGCTTAGGAAATAATGTCAGATTTTCAGAGCAAAGGCAATGGGGACCTTGTAGAACCAGCTTGCAAGGAAAGGAGAGAGAGCTCTTTGTTTATTTATAATTCCCTATTCCCAGCAATTAGAACAACCCAGCCCTGGCCAAATGAAGAGAGTACTTTGTCCAAAACCACCGAAATACCTTCTGTTTCCATACTCCCAACATAAGCGTAGGATGGATGTATTTATCAGAACGAAAAGACGACCTGCAACTACACTAGCTATTAAAAACAATTAATAGCTACTCATTTCCTACTCAGTGCTCCTTTTAATGGAGTAATTTCTTAGCGAGCAAACATCTTTCTTAGTAGTTGAGCAGTTAATTGTTCGGTTGTGGTTTCAGTGAGGTTATGCCGATTTCTGCCTCCTTCCTTCAGGACTCCTTGGCTCTTGGGAAAACAGATGAGGAGGCACTGAAGCACTTCAGACTAAAGTTTAATGAAGCCCTGCGAGAGAGCTGGAAAACCAAAGTGAACTGGCTGGCACACAACGTATCCAAAGATAACAGACAGTAGAGTAACAGCAGCCTGTGTGGTTGCTCCAAGAGAATGTCATACCTGCACTGAGGCCGGTGAGTGCCGATGGGGGCTTAGAGACTGAGGAATGGAAGATCCCCCACCTGCATTCCCAGAGATCACGCGTTGCTGCATGACCAAAAAAAAAGGTTGGACTGCCAGTGGCCGCATACTCGTGTCTGCTGTAGGTCTCTGGGGGACAAGGGAGACACGAGGCAATAAAATAGTGGCAGACAGTGAAAGGTAGGTAGATGGACTGTACCCTCGAGAGCTTCTTGAGCTTCAAATCCATCTAGTGGCAGAGTTCAGGCAGTTGTACCTGCCTTTCAGTGTGTTAATGTGTCTATTTCTATTTTCTTGTAAATCTAGCTGAACACTGAGAACCTGCAATCCCTGTAGCTCTTGTAGTACAGCCCAGCCAGGTCTCCACCCTTGCAGCTCAGAGGCATTAACTTCACCGTGTGATCCTACCCCGTGTTTCAGTTGTGCTAAGGTAGGTCAGCATAAATCACCACTGAAGCTGACCTGGACAAATTGTTTGACTCTGTGTTGTGACAGGGTAGAAATAGTCACGCTGTCATCTTACTGTCTGTCTGCTAGAGAGGCCAAAGTGTTCTGAAACTGAACTGGAACCTGTCCTCAGGGACATGGTTTAGTGTTTGATGGGAATGGTTGGACTCGATCCGATGGGTCTCTTCCAACCTGGTGATTCTATGATTCTATTCTATGATTCCGTCCACAAGGCGGCTTGGATAGGCCAGCGCATTTAGGCGTTTTTGTTTTCTTCAGTCAGACTTTAGTTGAACCTCAAGCAATTCCTGGGTTTCTATGTTTATTCCATTTTTAAGCCTGAAATCAGTAAGACTACATCTTCAAACTGGCACACAGAGTCGGGTGCTGCATTTACCTCCTCCTGGGGACCTTAGAGGGGGGTTGGCACCTGTAATTTGAGCAGGCAAGGCACCTGCCTACAGCTACGTAATCAGGGGCTACAGCCCTGCAACTCCCGGGGCAGCCAGGCCTTTCTGTGCCCAGGCCCTCGGGCTGGTCTCCCTCCTTGCACAAGGACAGAGAGTGGCAGACCAGCGAGTTTAACACTGAAACACAGTTACAGAAATGGCATCTCATCATAACTCCCTCTTCCTTTCTGCACTCTCCTTTCAACTGTGGTGTGCGACTCCTGGGCTGTGAGTAGAGCTGGTGTGCAGAGCTGTGTCTGTGTGCGGGTTCAGCGACAGAGCAAGTCGCAGTCACCTGTGCTGGTACCTAGATCGGGAAGAACCGTCTACTCCAGCCTCTTCCCCCTGCTGCCTCTGCCTCCCTTCCCAAGCAGGATCTGCCCTCTCTCCCACAAGGTGCTGTAATCCATTATGTATTTCCCCTCATGGTTTGTATTTTTGTCTCCAGTTAGCGTCCCCCTGGGGAGCCATCCTGGGGACAGGGAACAGGAGGCGCTTGCCCCTTGGCCCCTCTGTGTGCCCAGCAAGGTGCAGCCAGCAGGCTGGGGGGTGGGAAGGGAGGTAAGTGGAGCAGCATGGTCAGGACCTGCTTCCTTTAGCAGTTCCTGGGGTACTTGCCTTCCATTTCTCCACGTTCTCCACATCATATTCCTATGGAGGTGCTACCATTCCTGATTTTTACAGAATAGGTCTTGGTTTTAGGCTGCCCCTAAAGCTGACTCCTATATTTGATTTGTAACCAGGCAAGTGATTTCCTTTTACTCACAGAACTTTTTAACATTTTACTTATGTAGGTAAAAAAAATAAAAAAGAAATGCATTTCAGATCCTGTTTCTTAGGTGACAGAGACACAGGTACTGTGAAAGGATGGACTACTTTCTCATGTAAATTCAGCATTTGCCTGGTTTAGAATTCCCACAAAACCAGCAAGTTTAGGACAGAGACTGACCTGGCCTGTTTATTCTTAAATAACTCTTCTCTGTCCTGGGATGAATTTGCTTTGATAGGACTTTTGCATCCAGCACATGTCATCCCTGACCTCCAGCTCTTTCAGTACATTAAAACCAGGTGCCACTTTATTTTACCAGCCTCTATAGGGCAGCATTTCATTTAGTCTCCTCCATGATAATTTTTTTTTTTTTAAAAGAGGACAAGTTCAACTATATTTGTTCTTCATCAGCTGCATTGCTGAGTTAACACTGTCTTAAAAGGTAACTTATAGCCTAAGTAGAAATTAATAGCAGTAGGTAATACAGGTTTGGTCAGTGAATGGAATGTGAGAGACCTTTAATAACTCCCTCCCCAGTTACCTTTCCACAAAGATTATTACCAGCAGATTATGATTTACTCTTAGGTTGTTGCTAATTTAAATTCTGATTTAAATTATTTAAAGAATGTTATGCTATGAAGCCTACACACTAGTCTGTGATAGAGGAGACAACTCATTTCAACTTTATAAAACCACAGGAGATGCCAGTTTCTTTCAAAGGACTCTCAGTGTGTGACTGAGAAGTGGCCAGAACATTTGCAGATGGATCAAAGGGCATGTACCCTTCCAAACCATCCAAATTTCTTAGCACATTGCTCTGAGCTTTAGAATGGTTACAGGTAGTGTCTGCAGCAAGTGGTGGTTCTTGCTGCTGCTTTCTCTGTTACACCCTCCTTAAGCTAGAACAGAAAGTGAGCTTCATGCCTTCCTCCAACTTCGCATTTGACCATAACACTAGGAAAACACCAGTGGATAAATGCACACAAACTAACCTGCAGGAAACAAAACACTCTAGAACCGCTGCTGCTTCTAGAGATGAGACTAAAAGAAACCTCCTGTAGTCTGAGTGCATTGTCCTCGGTGAAAGATGAGCTCTCTGCAGTATCCTGGAAGGTGCTCCCTGGGCTGGAGTATTACTCACGGTTTTCTTGAACTGAACCAAAGTCAGAGGCCTCAGGTTTCAACCTAAATCTCAAAACAGTGACTCCAAATTTGCAGTTGGATGTACAGTAGTAGGAAACTGAACTGTCCAACAAATTAATTACTATCTGATGGTTTATTCTCATGTTCTTAGCTCTGCTAAGTATTATAATTTTCCTTTCCTGTGTCAGATTCTATAGCCTCGTGCTTCACAGGCTAGGAGGCTGCTGGGTGTCATGATCTAAATTAGGAACGGGAAGATGTTTCTCTCTCTTACATCCAAGTAAAAATGCCTCCATTATGGGAAGGACTGGGACAAATGCAGAAATTACCCTGTGGCCTCTCTGTGCTCTACACCATCTCACAGCTCTGGTCATTACCTATTTTTTTTTCCACTTCTACAAAAAAACAGGTCACAGGATGCTTCTTCCCAATTAATGTGCAGGATTAATGCACACATTGAATGTCTGGTAAGCACCTTGCTTGTACATCAAAAACCTGTGGTACCCACCCTCTTGGATGATGCTTTTACAAGGTTCCGCTGTTGTCCTCTAACAATTCGATGCCATCTTGTGTAATTCTTCCAATTTAAAAGTCAGATTTGTGGAGACCAAGCATTTTTCTTCCAGGCTTACTGGAGTACACAAAATTTGCCGCTATCATGGAATAAATAAGGTTGGTAGGGATCCTCCTGAAATACTAAGTGGGAAATGCAAACAGGAACCCATAAGGCCAACATTCAGGCTCTAACAGTTGTTTTGATACTGCAGGATGTAGAGCTCTTTGCATGCTCCTCAGACAGTGAGAACACAGTAGTGCCTGCACCTCAATCACTGCTCCCTCAGTCAGAAACAGACATTCATCACTCATCTAGGGTTGGCATTCCCATTCACTGTTTGCTTGCAGAGTTTCCCGTGGCCACACAACTTTATCTCGTCTCTAAAACGGAGCAAATATTGCTATTTCCTTCCTTATTAAACTAAATTACAGAGCAAAAAAAATACACAAAAATATCTGGCCACATGCAAGCCAAGATGCGCTGAAGTCACGACGTCAGTAGTCTGTATATTTTTTATGCAAGGGAAAAGACGTACTCAGTTCTGCAAAGGTAAAAGCAATTCTCTTACACTGCCACAAACTGGTAACCCAGGCTTTTGCCTGCACCCTGCAGGAAGGCATCTCACCCACTGTTCCCTGAGCTGCTGAGGTGCTTGGTGCACAGGCTCACACTTCACACCAGCGGCCGAGGTGTCCAGAAAACTCAAGCCCTAATCTAAGTTTTACAGAAGCAGCAGTGGCTCGTGTCATCTGTCCCTCCGTTTCAGAAGTGCAATAAAACAAAGCTGTAGCGGTGTAAAATAGCAAGAGCTGAACAATTTCAGTGTTTCTCAAGCCAGCCCAGCTTTGCAGAGAGGTTACTTAGCCTAGAATGACTTACCTACAAGGAGCGAGAATAGCAGTGACTCATCGAGGGGACCTTCCTTGTGCACCACTAGAACATCTTGAATGAACCTCTGAGGGCTCCATCGGGTCAGCAAAGAGCCTTTGACTCCACATCTACAAAGCAGCAGCTCACCTGATAGTTTTCAGCAAGCTGATTTGCATTGAATATGGAAACTTAAATACTTTCAAAACCAGTACATTTCACTATAAATAAATACCTTTCGATTTTATAAATATGCTCAAAATGACCCCCCCTTTCTATTTCTATTTATTTAGAGATGTTTCTGTGATTATTTTTTTTAACTCTGTACAAACTGATTGTGCTTATTCTGTTGCCTTTGGGAAAAAAAGAAGTATTTTTTTAAGCCAAAACCGTGGTTCTGTAAGAAGAGAATGTTTACATGTTTAACTCTTCAGTTGCTTTAGGTACATGTTTTGTAAATTAAAAAATAAAAGAAATTATGGATAAATTGTACGCCCAAGCTGCCAAAGTCTTTCTGTGCTTGAGAGAGCAGCGAAAATAAAACTCTTTGACTGCCACCAGCGAAGGCAAATAACAACACACAGTTAATACAACTTGATTCAACTTTGGTCCATTCGGTAAGAAATGAATGCAAACAACCTTTAGAACCAGAAATTTATTGTAGCTTATAGACTTTCCAAACTGACCTGTTACCAATATACACATCTGAAAAGTTATACCCACAGCAGCTACCAACTGCATCGGCACATTTACAACCTTTCAGTATTACCATTAAATCACGATCAGTTTTGGTCTAAAATACAGCAGCTACAGCAACAGTATATGGAAGGATAAGTCTTCTACACATTAACACAGGACAACTGTCAGACATAAGTTAAAAGTTTCCCAGTTTACTTAAAACTAGCAGTTATATTACCACATAAGTAGTCAAAACCATTTCCCCATTTTAGAAATCTAAAATTTTACATAAAAAAACAACCCCGAAAGACGGTAAGCTAGAGTTGTGTGGGTTCTCTTCCCTGCTTCCAGGCCCATCTACTATTGGAAAAGGCACTCCGCAGTCAAGCGTTACCCCAGATAAAACCCACCGTTAGATCCCATTACACATGTCACTAGGTGAGAATAGGTCTGCTCTAAAAATCAAAACTATAGAAACATTTGGATCGATCCTTATCTTTTCTCTCTTTCGATCAGGACCCTTTGTGCCCCACCCTTTGGCTTGCTCGTCGTTCCTGTCACGCTTACCCAGTGCAAGGTTTCCCTGCTGCGTAGGGTCAGCCACTAACTCACCTGCTAGGAGCTGTGTGGGCTGTGCACCTAGAACAAAGGCAGACTACATGAAAGATCAAAAACCGGAGCTTTGCTTACCATGCCGAGGAGTGAATGGAGTCCTAGTCTCCTGTTACAAGCAAAACAAGTTACTCTTTTTAATCCACCTCCAAACGTATAAAAAAAAAAATCAAGCAGATATTCATTACTCGACGCTCTGCGTAAGACCAAATAAAGTTAAATAAACAAGCCCTGCCTTACAAAAAACCTAGCACTCTCCACCACGGGGTCAGAACTTAACTTTTCGTACCTTTCAGCCATTTCTTTAGAAAAGTTCTTTGCGATTCCAAGTTGGAACTTTGGTCAGAAGCAACCAATATCACCTGGACTTGGAATAACATTAACAATGTTCCCAAGGTGCTCTGGTTGGATAATTGATGCTATAGTTTTTTTCACCAGCAGGAAAACACAATTACTAAGTGTAAACAAAGGCTTAATACACCAACAGTCCGAGTTACTGTACAAGGGCTACAGGGAATGAGCAGGAGTGTGTTTAATAGAAATGACATCAGCTATGCCCCAACCCCTCCCACTACCAAATCAGAAAAACCCAGCAGCCAAAAAAACCCCAAATACTCTGTAGATGGGTAGCCAAGGTGCACAGGTACACGGGTCTCAGGTTTTCCAGCTTCAGTTACCAATGTAACAGCCAATTAAATGAACGATCCACCCTGTCAGCACCATGAACAGACTATCACTGTGCTACAGGCAGCCTCCCTCCCTCTCATTCAGAGGAGCTGTGGTCAAACCCCACAGCAGCAGCACACTAATTTGCCCACCATCCAAGTAGTGTTTTGCTCCCAATAACTTAAAAGCCCTTATGCCAAGATTTAATTAGAGAAAAAAAAAATAAAAGAAAAAACCCACAAACTGTATTGCACAGGGCAGCTCAACCTCTGCAGAGGTTCCTAAAGCCTTTACAACTCTGCACAAGCTTCTCTGTTCCCTCTGCAAAAATAAAGGAGATTAAAGAAAAGGAAAGGAAAATTAAAGAAAAAAAAACAGAGCAGGGCATGAGAGAACATGGCAGTCAAGGCCAACGACACCGTATTAGTCAAACATCTACACTAGAGAGCTGTGCCCGTGCTCCTGCTACAGTAGTATGAGACTTGTAGTGTTTCATGCTTCATGATTTTTTGACTTTAGCATGTTTTAAACCCCAATCCCTGTTTTCACTACCACAAATGACATAATTACATAATTCCAATATATTTACAAAATATTAAAAAGTCTGTTAATCGCCTACATATTAACCTCATTCTGCCACTTTACACATGCACTACTTTGGGGAAAAAAATTAAAACAAATCAACAGGCTGAAATGGGCAGCTTTACCCTTTGTCAACAAGCACTCTTTGCATCTTTTAAAAAGAGAAAAAGGAACAAAGCCAAGTTTGTTTCACTGAGCAAAAAAAAAAAAAGACAGTTCAGAAATTCATGTGCAATGGCTACAGATCTGTAGAGTCACTTAGCTGAGATGACATGAAGAAAAAAGTGCAAGGTGGTTCCTCACATAGCGTAAAAAATAAAAATCCAGTCACTGAGGCATGGCTGAAGGAAAACGAGGCGCTAACTACAACTCTAGAAACAGCATCAGGAACTAGCTGACATGATACAAACACTGGGATGCGTGTGGGTTGGATCTACTGGCCAGAATGTAATTTTTTACCCCCCATGAATCCTCGGTAACAATGGAGTGTATGACAGTGGAGTCTTCTAGAGCAGAAACAAAGACAAAGGGAACAGCTAGAATCAATAACTGAGGGTAGAGTCATCCCATTCCAGCTGTTGCTGTCTATTCACATTCTGTTGGTCCTCCTCCTGCTCACCCTCTTCCTCCTCGCTGCTTTCAGACTCTGCGCTAGTGATGTCATCTTCTTCCCCATCTTCACTTTCTTCTTCCTCTTCCTCCTCTTCTTCCTCACTGCTGTGTTGATCCTCATAAGTCTGTTACAACAAAAATTAACTGTTAACATCACACAGGGCAAAATTCATGTTACTCTTTCGAATTCAGGCACAAGGCACTAAACAGAGAAAGAGCTATTATAGATCACAGAATCATAGAGTGGTTTGGGTTGTAAGGGACCTCGAAGCCCATCCATGTACAATCACAGCCATTACAGTTGGAAAGGGCATTTTTTTCTTAAGTGCCAAGACACCAACTTTACCTCCATGGGGTTCACAGTGATGGTCAAAGCAGAGTCATCCCAGTCCATCTCATTTTCCTTTCCAGTGTCCTGGTCACGCATTGTTCTCTGATGTGCAGCTCTGATTCGGAACACGCCCAGAATAATCATAAAAACAAGGAAACTAACACAAACGACAATCACAACAGTGGCTGTGCTTGGAACAACTGCAAGGAGAAAAGAAAAGGAGTTTCTTAGGATGATACTGATGGCTCTTACAAAAGCCTAACAGTCAGTCGTCTTTTCTCATCACCTGCAAGAGGAAAACGGCATTACACAAATATTCCATGTAGCTACATAGAGGCAGTTTGTCTACGGGCACTTAAAAAGTCTCTTGAAGAGTAAGAACTACAACTTTGATCCTTAATTACATCAATCTGAAGGACTGACAACACATGGAAAGCAGATTCCACCACACAGAGATTCCTCTCTAAAGTCTTCATTTTGCTTCCTCTCACATCCTACACCCACACTAAATTAATATAATTAAAACAGAAATAACAGCTATCACAACTCATAAAGGGAATAATGCTGCAGTTCTTCCCTCATGCCATTCAGAAGAAATACTGTTCCAGTTCCTCCTCATATTCCTTTATCTAGGTCTCACTTCAGTCCCCTCAGGACTAGCAGGTCTCCCATTTTCCAGTGTAAACCAACAGAAAGATCTCCTGCTTGCAGGAGTGTATTTATTAGATCTCTAAGAATTCACTCTTCCATGTTTGAGTAACACCAGAACAGATCAAGTAGCTGCTCAGATTATTTGTCCAACACTGCGGTTTAAACTCTGGGAAAGAGTCTCTCTGCAGCAAGAAGCCTCCGGGACAATTTAACACCACAAAAAACACCAGTTGAACTTCAATGGTGGAGAATTCTTACCTGAAAACGGATGAGGGTTAGCCAAGTTGTGACCAGAGAGATCAACAAATGAATGGTGCACGGGGTGAACAAATTGTGGTTGTGCTGCTATGTGATTTGCATGTTCGACTGGGTTAGCTGTGTGGATAACGTTCACCTAGGAACAACAACAACAACAAATTAAACTAAAGAAATGCAACCATTTACTTCTGAAGAGATAAAGGCAAAAAAAGAGAACTGTATTTCCCAGAGCAGACATTCAATTCTCCTTCAAAGCAGCACTGGCTTGTCTCAGGGGACAATCATCCCAACCAGTAGCTCCTCATATGTTACATTTCCTCCTCAAAACCCCCTGCAGTTTCAGGGCTCTCCAATCTGTTTCAGTTGTCTGGCAAAGCTGTGTACAGACACCAGTATTTCAGAATAAAACAGATAAAGCCAGCTGAACATCAAATCTGCTAGTCAGCCATTTTAATCCTGAAATAACAGTTTATACAAAGACACGTAGCACATTATTAACATTTTCTTCATTCCCATCTTTTCTGCCGTATATTTTCAGCTAAGAGCAAAGATCCACAGTCAGAAGGTTAAGAAGAAAGTGTTCTTTGAAGTTTAACCCACACTTGGCATAGCTGGCTTTTAGGTACAACTGCAAGCTCATCATTTGCACAGCATATTTCACGTTTCCTTGCCAAACAAGCAGAGCTAAATATAGCTGCTCCCCTGCAGTGGAACACTGACTGATACAGGGTACCTGACCAGCTGCACAACAGGAAGAGAGCACATTTACCACAGAACAAGGAAAGCATTTGCAGTTCAACAGTTTGGTAAGATCCCGACTCAAGCTCACAGAATTTCCTCAGGAAACAAACCCACATTACTTACTCAAAAAAATTCTATCCTCCAACCCAACACAAGTGGCTCCCCAGCCCGCAATAACCACCCAAACAGTGGCAAACACATTTAACTTCACTGCCATCCCTTTGGTGAGCTTTAAAATACAGAACTCAAGATGCAGACAAACATAACAGTTCTTCTCCATATAAATAACTTTACCTCCACTTTAAACTCATTGCTGACGTAGCGTCCGTTAAGCTCAGAACAGACTAATTTGAACTTTCTGTCAAAGAGAGAAACGGTGTGCCAGTTCCTGTAACGTATCAAGTGCAAAACTTCCTCATAACTAGCCATAGTATCAACCCCTGTGGACAGAAACAAACGGGTCAAACCATAACTTTGCAGAAGACCATTGCAGCACCATATACTCAACAACTGTAACCCCTTTTTAGGCTGACAGATTTTCAGTTGGCAGAAAACAGGTAATGCCATAAAGACAGACACACAAGACAAACGTGGCTCCTCTGAAATTCTGTGGATTGATTTTGTGACAAAATCCTAGAGCCAGTTAGACTTTAAATGGATTCTGGAGCCTTACTTTTGAGCAAGGAACATATTCTGAATATAAAAGAGAAAGGAACGATGCATGCTCCTAGGCACTGGATTATCTGTGCAAGGAACAAGCCTTTACTGGGGCAAAGTGAACTTCATTTCCACAGTCCATAGGAAACCTGCAATTTGGGACTTAGGAATAGAAATGAGGTTCTAGAATGACTTATTTTCTACAACCAGAGCTTTCCACGGAACAACTGTAACACCTCTGAACTCAGAATTCCAGTCAGAAACTAAGTATTTGGAGTAAGGTGCTGCACAGTGTCTCTCCAGCACACAATGTTCCCATTATCCATGTTCCTACAAGACAGCCAGAAGTGGTGGCCCCTACCTGTGATTATCATGCCCAGGTTAGAACTACTCATCTCGATGCCTTTCTGCTGTAATCGTGTCATGTCAATCTCCAGGCTTTCCTGTTCCTGATTTAGTTCTTCTCCTAGCACTGTCACCTCACACGTATCCAAGTTATGCATGATCTCTTCAGATACCAAAGACTCTTGTACTGAGAAGCAGAGAAAAAGCAATGAGTTAAGCAGAAACACAGGTGAAGCATATAAGAGTCCAGGAGCTATAAAACATCACACACAAACTCGACTCTTCTTCCAGAACAAGTATTAAAATCTGGGCCTGACACAGAGAGAGCAAGTATTCATGAAACAATGATTACAAATAAATCGCAGAATACTAACAAGGATATTTACACAAGGATAACGGCCTCAAACTTTTGTTAGCCAGGACAGAGTATCTGAATCTTCTCACAAGAGAGACATATACCTTCTTTTCCCCCCTAGATTTTGTAGTAAGAGAAATCCATGCCTCTTTGCAAAAGGAAGATCCTCCAACATGATCACTGAATGGGGTGAGGGTAGGCAACAGTCTTAAGCAGAACAAGATATTACCTGTAGGATCTTCACCTCCATCTCCCTCTGGCTCTACCTCCCGTGTAATGGTGCTTATTATGCGAAGCTCAGGGAAGAGGGCAACACCCTCAGAACTCTCAAACTCTGAAGCAGAGCGAGCAAAATGGTTGATGCCACTAAGGCTGATTTTCGGTTCCTCTGGCTGCAAGACCATTACATATCCCTCCACAGAAGGAATGGAGACGCAGGCCTCTTCATTGAAACATCTAGGAGATACAGAAGCAGTTTGGCACAGTCAAGGAGGCTACTGGAGAGGAAGGAACAATTATGCAGAGTAATTGCTTTATAAATTTTTAAAAAGCTCTCTCTCGGACCCAAGAGTCTTGGATAAATTCATCAACTCTGTCGGAAAGTAAGAATTCCCTATCAGGGGAGCAATCTTACAATTAATCTTACTTACAGTTAACATTTGGCCCCATTTTCTATGCTGTAACTGTCAGTCACAGATAACACCTTTAATGAAGGCTGTGATACTGGAGACATACTCACAGCAAATCCCTCACAGCACACCCCTGCAGCAAGCTCCTCCCTATCTTACACACTCCTCACCACATTCTAAGGAAGAAAATAGAGTGCTAATGTATAAAATAGAATCACAGAATCGCCAGGTTGGATGAAACCAACCAGATCATCGAGTCCAACCATTCCTATCAATCACTAAACCATGTCCCTCAGCACCTCGTCCACCCGTCCCTTAAACCCCTCCAGGGAAGGTGACTCAACCCCTCCCCTGGGCAGCCTGTTCCAGTGCCCAATGACCCTTTCTGTGAAAAATCTTTTCCTAATATCCAGCCTAAATCTCCCCTAGTGGAGCTTGAGACCATTCCCTCTTGTCCTGCCTCCTGTCACTTGGGAGAAGAGACCAGCTCCCGCCTCTCAGGTAGCTGGAGAGAGCAATGAGGTCTCCCCTCAGTCTCCTCTTCTCCAGGCTAAACAACCCCAGTTCTCTCAGCCATTCCTCACAAGGCCTGTTGTATTTGCTGTATTCAAACGTGGGAAAAGACTCCTTTCTTTATTGCAACTGAGACACATAAACATCACTCCAGGCTTCAATATCACTTTACAGAGATGCATTATTTCAGCGCTAGGACATACTTGACATCAGTGGTGATTTTAAGCCTCCGAATCCCCGGTGTTGGGAACTGGCGGGAATTCAGATAGGAAACATGCTGCATGGCCTTATCAACCCTGTCAATATCATCCCCTTCTAAGGTCAGTGTTGACTGACTTGGGTTCATGTGGATCTGAAACAGCACAAAAAAAAAAAAAAAGAAGAGATTACTCAAAACAGCAACGTGATCAGGTTACATCCAAAGCACAAGTTCAGCACTGCTTAGCCTGGTAAATACTAGGACAATTACTGGCCTTGTACTACACGGTTTAACTCTCCTATCCACTTCCTTCTTACAGGAATGTTCCTTATTAAGAAAAAAGATCTACGCACTTATAGTTCTCATATGAAGATCCAAATAATGTGGAAGACAGGTAACATAAAGAAGAAATTTAGCTCAGTTCACACAACCTTGCTATTAAAAAAGGCCTGCAAGCTAGTCTCTATTTCACTAAGCTGCTTCTTAAGAACCCCTGTCTTTTATTGGACAATATGGTGGAGCTGGTAAACCAGGAGAGACTTATAAATATGGAATTTCTCTTCAAAAATTAAAAGGAATACACTAACTTCCATTTTTAAAAGCCCACAAAGACCACATCTATACAAGAGCAAGAAAGATTCCCTAGATTTCATGTAATTTTAATGCAAAACATCACAACAGATTAGCCTGTTTTATTTGGGACACCTTGACTAACTCTGCCAGCAAAATCTGTAACTATTCTTAGCGAAGATGTGCTCCCCCTCATTCACACGCGACTTTTACCTTCACGCCTTTGCCGACGCCATCAGCCATCTGCAAATCCAGTCCCTCCTTGCATGTATACAGGCAATCTATCACTTTCTTGTTTTCCAGTTTGCCAGAACGAATCATCAAACCTGCCAGATTGCCTCGGAAAAACTGAGCCATGCGGAGTTCACCACCTTCATAAAGGGAGGAAGCAAAAATCTTTTTATGTTGTGATTCTTGGAATAATTTGTTTTCTTTTGTAAAGTAACAAATATGCCACCTGGTCCCACAAAGCATTACAGACATGCAGGTTAGTTTTTATCCATTCTGGGTGTTAACCTTGTGATTATGTTCAAGCACAAAGAAAGAATTAAACAGTTCACCATGCACATGGCCTTCAAAACAGCTGTGGCCATCTTGAACTGAGAAACCATGGCTAATATTTCAGTTGCAGACATCTGAAAACAAACTGCCCACACAGCAAAGTCGTGTTCTTCAGAAATGAAAGACAGAACCAATGAGATGGACTATGAAACCTGAATCTTCATGTTGGGGCAACACCTTCTATTAGTTGGTTCTCTATAAAATGAGCGATGCCCATCAGGATGGAAGACAACAGCATCATTCCTCCAGATGTTAGTCACCTACAGCTAAACCAATCATAACAGATTTTCCTTACACTCAAAGGATAGAAAGAACCTTCACAAAGTGATTTGGCTCATTCTGAAAGAGCTGGCTAAGAGTTAATGTCTCCCCTTTAAAGGTGCCACTTTCAAGTGAGCAGTGCAGACCCAGGCAGCTCATCTTTAGATATATGAGTTAAGTCAAAGTAATCGCAACCCAGTAAGTCCCTTACTGCTTAGATTTTTTTAAGACATCACGATGATCGCCCTGTCCACATCTTGCTAAATAAAGGAGGCCACAGAACACCACCTGGAAATGTGTATTTCAAGGTCATCACTTACTAAGCTACCAGATTTTCAGAAACCTGTCTAAGCTTTTTTAAAGATATGGAGTGATAAAAGATGCCTGGCATAACTGGATAAAATTTTGAGGAGCGAATCGTCCTGTTACAAATTCCACTTCGGATTTGCATGGCTCCAGCTTCTTCT
The DNA here is from genome assembly GCA_033558105.1 of Coccyzus lansbergi. Taxonomy (NCBI): domain Eukaryota; kingdom Metazoa; phylum Chordata; class Aves; order Cuculiformes; family Coccyzidae; genus Coccyzus; species Coccyzus lansbergi. The sequence continues at coordinate 74,260 of JAUMJK010000188.1, read as the reverse complement.
CTCTAGACTCTGCTCTCTCCCTGCCAAATTAAAATGCAACATGCAGCTAGAAACCTCTTATATGGAGACCATTCCAGGAATTCATAAATTTTACAGAAAGAATACGTATCTTAATGTACAAATCTAAAAGTGTATTCAAGTGTTTCAACTCAAGACACAAAATCCACCAAACTATGACTAAAAATTTCTAAGAAAATCAAACCCTGTAGTCAACCTGGAATATCTGGGAGCCAAAGCTTTTATGCCCATTCACTGCAATTGGAACTTTACATCAATTTCTGATCCAGTGAGTATCCACTGCAAATTACAGGTTTGTTTTGAGTTATGAGGGCAACCTGGTCTAAACATGAAATTGGTCTTGCTTTGAGGGGGAAGCAGAACTTCCTAACTCCCAGAGATCCTTCTCAACCTACTGAATAATTCTAATTTACAGCCCCCGCCATGCACACACATTTATGTAGGATGAGCTGCATTGATATTTTAACAAAACTGTATGAGAGAAATCATAGCTGATACTTTACATCAGCATCTTAATTAACACTACTTCACTGCAATCACAACAGCTGCAGATTTGCACATGGATGTGCAACCAAAAAATAAAAGGGAAAAAAAAAAATCAACTGATGAAGCTCTGGAAATAGAAGCACAATGAAGAAACAAGCCTAGGAAAGGATTATGTGAAGGTCAATGGCCTGAACGCAATGCCTGCATTTCATGCTGCGTGTGAGATGAAGCAATGTCTTGGCATAAAAATGAAATAAAACAGTAGGGAAAAAACTCCAGCAACCTGCAGAGGTCTCGGGCACAGTTTCACTGTCATTTTCATTTCCTGTATATTCTGTAGAAAAGCAAGACAAAGAATAGGACAACAGGGAAAGGACCAAGCAGTTACAATTTGGCAAACTCTCTTATCACAGAAAATACAGAGCAGCAATCCCCCAAAACGCCTGCTTATGCTTGACTCAGCTTCTCAACGATTATGAGCTCCCTGAAACACCAGTATCTGCAATGCAGGGAAGAAGCACTACTATATTGTCACAAGAACATAACATACGTTATAAGATAACCTGAAGAGCCTCATACACAAGTCAGTAAACCAGTCACACTGGAAAGCTTTAACCACAGATACCCAATCTCACATAAACCACTATTAGTGATGAGATGCAAGTCTATCAACTGTCTTAATTTATTTCCTCCTCTCCCAACCACTACTTTTAATCTTTTCAAAAAATGTTAAAACAACTTTTTCCAAAGTATAACATCTCTCTCCTCAGAGGTGAGTTCTATATATAACTTGGAGTAGTCTAATTTTTAAAATCTTGCTAACACCCAGAGGACGGCCTTAAGCACTAAATTCACTCCCCTGGCTTATTTTTCCGACCCATAGTTCTAATCCCCTAAAAATCAGGCCTTTTAGTGGAATTTTTTTCTCATGTTCTTGTATTCCAGACTTCTAATGCTCCTTTTTCAGTCTGCTGTCATCAAAAAGGAAATTCATGCCAAAAGAAACTGAGGAATCATAAGGATGTCAATATAAAAGCACAGGATTTTTTTAATCTAAATGAACATGCGTTTGTTAGGATGCAGAACATTCGTGGAAGCCATCATACAATCCATACACTTAGCTGGAATAAGAGTTTCCAAGCTCTAGTTTCTTGAAAACCAGCCACTATAGCTTCCCTTTGAGCTAGAAGAGAGAACTGGGAAGTGACAAACAGAATGAGATGAATTAAGGAGAGAACTGACTCAAAGGAAGGGACAGCAGAAGGAATTCGGCACTGAAATCATGTTAATACTTGAAACATAGTGAGCTTGTCACAAAACAGTAAATTTGATGGAGAGGATGTTTTGATAATTTCATCTTCATTCACAATTCAAAGCATTAAAACTTAAAAAGAAAAGAGAGAGTGTAAGACAGAAAGTTTAATTTTATGAAAGTATCTCAAAGCTTTCCAGCTGTCACTCATTCACAAGGTAGTTCTGTGCATTACTGCAGACTGCAACTACAGTCTGTACCCTGAACTACAATAAGACATGAATCATTTAACACTGTTTTCTCTCTGACCAAAAAGATCAGCTTTCTACCAGCTACGGTGTAATTTAATCAGCAAGCCAACATTTCAGTTCCGGACTGTAAAGCAAGCCTATTGTTAGAGATCTCTGGCAATCAGCCTCCACGCTCAGGTACACTCTATTCTTTTTTCTCAAGCTTTGAAGAGAAGGTTTCACAAGCACATGATCCAGCATTTTACAGCTTGCAGAATACCGTGGCTTAAGCCATAGTCTGCATACAATGAAGTAGACACTTTCTTTGTTCATTTTTATAAGCAGAAATGGTAAGATATCCAAGACACAGCATCGCTGTGTTGCTTAGCTGAATTGTCTGCTGGTCATGCTTCCATTTATGAGAACACTTTTTCCTACAAAACACTTTTCAACCTACTTGAAATGAAGTGTTCTGCTTAGTAATCTGAATTGTATGATGCACTCTTACAACTGTTATTAATAATGAGCTGTTTACATTCCCATGGTAGCTACAAAAATCACTTTGATGGAATGCTGCTCGGTGAGTATTTCACACGCACCTGTGGCCAAAGAGCAAAAACACATTAATGGAAAAAATTACTAAAAGGAAATATGGGACACTAGCTAGGAGCAAAAACCACCTGTGAAAGACAAAACAAGTTCTCTTTCATGTGCTAAAAAGACCTGCTATGTACTTCTAGCCTAACCACAAAGATTTCATTGAAAAAAAGAATAATTAAAAGTATTAACAATAGTAAATAGTTACCTTGCCAACATGCTCCAACTACCAGCTGTGTTTCTATCTTTGAAGGATGAAGCGGGTAATCCTCAGTCACTGGGAAAGGATCATATGAAACACCATCTACATAAAGAGTTACTGCAGGAAATTCAACATTGAGGACATAATGATGCCAGTCTTTGTCGCACACCTGAGAAAATAAAGTTTAAAAATTCTACTTTATTATTTTTTTCAGCACAACTCAATTTATAAATAAATGTATCTATAAAGAACCTTTATAAATTTACAGATATACTGGATTATTTTATCTCTGAGATTCAGAGTGCTGGCAAGGAGTTTAGTCTCTAATGGTTTTCACTGCATTCTAGCATCCTACGAACTGTCCTTCCAAACTTACTTGATTTAATTTCCAGTGAAACTCAGCAGGTTTGTATGTTTTCCCCTCTGAAGGATCTTGGCGGAAGAGGAAAACAAGCCGGCAGTTGTGTACATAGAGCGTGTAGTGGTGCCGGTTCATATCTGCACGAGAGTTTTAGCATCGTTATTTTCTGTAAGCCTTAAAACCACCACAAAATTCACCTGTTCTGTAGTTTTGTACATAAATCTCCAAGTAACTGATATAAAGAAACAAACATAGAAGTAAATTGGGCATGTTAAGAGGAATGAGAAACATTTGTAATAGTAGGTAAGGCAAACATTCTTAACAACCCCTGAGTAATACACTACACAATAAACAAACGCGTCTGTCTCCAACTTCAATCTAAATCAAGGCACAGGACTGAAGACGCAGAGATAAACCTGTCAGCACAAGCAAAAAAGCTCTATTTGCAAACAGAAGGGCTCTTGTTACAAATGAGTAGTTTCTACTACATCTTATTACAGCTCCAAACATGGCAGGTGTCCATGTTTTCCTAAGAGAACTACATAATTGTAGCTCTAGAGGATTTAACACGTAAAATAAATACAAAGGTGAGATGCTACAGAAACAGTAAGAATAAGAAAAAGAAACATTTTAGCTATATCATTCATTCCACATCATGGATGAGTCAAGAAAGGAAGGAATGAAAAAAAACCCACACTAAAATCACGTCAATCTTTCAGGCTGACAGTATTAAATCTGACTGTATTGTGTGTATTGTTCCAGTGCAGAGTATTCTAAATTGCCTTCGTCCAACAAATCTAGTTCCAGTCTTTCAATATCAAAATGAATGCAAACGCTATTTATACTACCAGAAACTATGTCATAAAAATGGCAGAGTTAGGTCAAACCAAGGAACAAAAATGGAAAACTTGTTTGAAGGTCTGCTTCTCATGGACTTTAAAACTGCTTTTTTCTCCAGTTCAGTTATTTCCATAAATCCAAAGTTTGGGGTTTTGAATAACAGGAATGAGTGAACGTAGGGAAAAAAGAATATTTGTACCTGGTTCTGAATGACTGTCACTTCTCTCCTTTTCAAAGAAATGTTTTCAGGAAACTACAAATACTGCTAAACCTTTCTTATTTTCACATAATATTTCATTAAGGGTGAGGGCTGCTGCATTTGCTCTATATTCAGCAGTTTCCTTTGAAAAACCTAGCAGCATTTTAAATAAAGTATAGAATACACTGAACAAATCCACTGCTCCAGCTAACAAAGCCAAGAATTCTTTTACCCCCATTAGACAGCAGTTATGGAAACAGGGTTATCAGATTTCCTTTTTATTAACAGCATCTTCAAAAAGTTGGTGTCTGCAGCGTTAACAAAGACTGAAATTATGCTCAGGGTGAAAGAAAACCAACAGCTTCAGCACTAGAGAAGGAGGAAATACCTCCTCCTCGAAAAAAAAAGATATAGCAGAAAATGCTGTCGTGAAACTTCATTTATGTATTGATGATTTTAGGCAGCATGAAGAATAAGGCTTTGGAGATGCAGAACTGAGACTATAAATTGAAACAGAATTAGAAAACCAAGTCTGCTTCATTTGACACTAGATAATTTAAGGTCATGCATCTACAGGCAAGCACAAAGAAGAGGGACGTTTATAGCCTACTTCATTTCACTTCCAAGAAAAACCTAACCTAGAGAAAAAAATGAAGGCGTATAAAACCAAACAAACCAACTTTAACAATCTTACTGCTTATATCTGAAGTACTGACAAACCTGTTTTGTCTGAATTGCACAGAATTGTCTCTTTCTCTTTGGTTCCAGGCCCATGCCTCATCCATACTGAAATCATGAAAGGCTCCTTTAGATTGATTGTGACAACACCATCTGGAATCTTCACAGCTTGTGTGCCATTAAATTCAAAGACCTGGTCACTGTCATGACCATTATCAGTAGGAAGTCCTATCGTCCAGTTAGCAGCACTACTTGGAGGTGGAAGCAGCTCAGCTGTGCCAGAAGATGCACCTATAATAAAAATATTCCAATAGAAGTCATACATACTAAGATCACCATGAGTTTCAAATCAAACTGTTTTTCTGAGCACGAATTTTTCAGCACCATTAGGATTATAAACTACCATCACACATCAAGTGACATTTTGCTATTATGGCACCAGTAATAGATGTCCCATATCAGAATGATTTACATAAGTTATACTTCTGGGTAGACAGCTATGAAACCTTATTTTGCTTCTATCTCAGGAACCATCATGTTGATACCACTTATCCCTCAGGCCCATAAACACTTTCCCCTGGCACTATGCTAGTTGCAAGACTAATATCCATCTAAGTGAAGACAGCTGCAGAAGCATACCCTCCCAGATCGCTGTCTGATAATACAGTCAAGGAGCAACAACACCCAGCAGGTACCTGGCTCGCTGTTTTTTCCCCACTTCAAGGCTAAATCATTAATGTCACAGTGACCTAATAAGGGAATAACTTAGGAATTGCCTGGGTCTCTAGGGTTACTTTGCATTCACATTTTCAACTAAGTCCAACTCAAGTTGAAGATATAAATAGTCAGTGATAATGTGTCCTGTAATCTCAACTCTTCCATATTGGCACAAAGGATTCATAAACTTTTCATAAGACCTTTAGCTGCAGCATATGCAGATGCTAATGTGCCCTTTATTCCTAGGGCAAGCACAGTATAAAATCAACGGATGGAAGCAAACTTTTTTCCAAACCACACTTTCTTGGTTTTCAAATCCGCTTTTTCACCATGTACGTGTTACGCTGCATCCCTCATCCATCATGCCTCAGAAAAAGAGAGAGGTTTTAATGGCTATACCCTTCCACATTATCTAACATCCTTTCAGCTCTTAACTTGATCTCATGTGAGGGAAATTACTTATCTATGCCAGCTACTGGAGAGGAAGAAGGGGACTCTTTACTGCATCTGAGAATTATTTTAGAAGTCACCTTCAGCCAATGTCATGCTCTTTTTTGCCCTCTAAGCAAAAACTTGGAGGAAACTATATGCAAATGAAGCCCATATAAACTCATTCATTTATGGTCTAACATAACATTCAAAGAAATACTAGTAAGAAAGACAGACCACTTTATTCTAGCAAAAGCATCCTTACCACAGAGCCTATGAAGGGACTTCTCAGAGTAGGTGTCTCTATCGCAGCCTTTACCAATATGGTCGGTTTCTAGCTCAACTGTTGCTTGAATCGAGGTTATTGGCTCATCACATGTCTCCAAACGCATACCGGGGAAGAGAGCTAAAGAACCAGTACCAGGCTCATATTCTATTCTTTTGCTCCAACCTGTAATTTTAACCAAAGAAACGATATTAAAAATCTCTCACGTTTAACTGAAGGTACTAGCAAATGCAAAAAGCAGAATGGAAGGAGATTAAACTAACCTTGCCAGCCAGGCTTGCATGTAGGCTTAATGCTAATTTTAACCAAGACATCCTCGGCAGCTCTCTTCTTCCCACAGTCATACGCTGTTACTGTCAGTTTATACTGGTGTTCTTTACCATAGTTTAACTTTTCTGTGTTTTTTATATAACCTGACACAAAAAAAGCAATAATCAGACGTCAATATCTACTCATTTCTCAGGGTCACTGCCAGATGAAATGCATCCAGGCACCATCTATGTACTTCATACAGGTACCAAAACTTCAATAAATACACCTGCAAGTAAATGAGCCCTTCACCACCTGAGTTTTCAATGCCAGACAGCAGACCCAGATCAATAAAAATGACATAAATCCAGAGATGAGCACACACACAGAACAGCAGGTACATACTTATTGGGCTCTTGATAGCGTATTACATCACTCAAATGAAACTGTTCCTAGGTGGTAACTGCTACACAAACTGGCAGGTGCCAAGATTCTCTAACGTTTTTAATTTTAAACTTGCACCCCCATGAATACTATCCTCTGGCAACGTGGCTCCCCCAGAAACTCAAACTAAAGCCCACTAAAACTGTCCTACTCAGCTTCATCAGCTTGCTAGAATCCCTAGTAGTAGTCTATAGATTCTGAAGGGTCTGCAGATCACCAGCGAAAAGGAAATTACTTAAATCACTACAGTTCAAAACCAGTAACCACAATAACGTAATCTCCAGAGACACAAATGAGTATCTCAAATACTGAAAGTATGCACGTGGAATCCCATTTTTTAAAGCTAATTTTCAAAAGCTATTCTAATACAGAACACAAAATTACAGGGGTGGAAAAAAAAAGCCTAGTAAGAGCTGGATTAAAACAAAATAAAGGAAATATGGTACCTGTATTATGAAAAGCATTTTATAAGAAACAACACGCAACAGACCATCTGCTTCATACATCAGTAGACAGCACATAGCATTGGCATTGAAAGGCATCTCACTTGTCATTAGCAATTAAAACTGCTAAGGTGAACACGTCCACTTAGCTATGTTCTAGGAAAGGGTTAAAGCATGGTTGCTGTAGCTGTGTGCTGACCAGTCTGAAGTGCTATTCTTAGCAAATGATAGTGATTCCCACTCCATTTTGCATGGTCTCCTTACCATCTTTGTCAATAGCAAAAGGTACATCCGGAGTTACAATTTCGTAACTGCAAATCTGGCTGAACTGGGGTGAACAGTCTGCATCCACCGCTTCCACTTTCAGGATGCTGTCATACCTCTTCCCTTCAATAACTGTTGCCTTGTACGACTTCTCTTTGAACACAGGCGCGTACTCATTAACATCGTTCACCTGAATATGTACTGTTGCTCTGGAAATAAAACAGAATGGTCAGTTCCTGTGTACTGCAGAACTCCCATTCGTGCAAGGAATCTGATGAAACAGTTCCCTCTGTTACAGACAAAACAATCCTTTAGAATTTACACTCCCTGGAAGAAGCGACCAATGACTAATAAGACCAGCAATCTCAACTACCCTGACTAGGAAAGCAGCGGATACTTTTCCACTGTATTGCTACGTAAATCACTGTAGGTTTCTATTATCATTGTTTATTTGCACATAAAGTTCAAATCCTTGTATTGCAGCGATCAAATCACTGCCATTTTGCAGAACTACGACAAAATACAGCTGTGACAAAGTAGGCTTTTCTTCTGTTAAAACAGCACAATCCTTCTAGTTCCGTCCTGCTGTCAGAGTATTTGATATAAACACCCAATTTTTATTTTATGTGAAAGACAGTTAAGACTGATCTTAGACTAAGAACTCAGTCGAGTGCATGTGATTAGCCTTCTTCGGGTAATAAAATACCGAGCTGTGGAAGTCAACGAAAAGTGGTTTATTTCTTGGATCTATCAGGCAATTTAAATGGAAGAATTACAGAAGTAGAGGATACACTTTAACACATCATATAGCTAAGCCAGATAATCCTAAACAGATTGGATCTTGAACTCCGTCCTTTCATGCTTGTCACTGATTGCTGGTTCACGCAAAACAGGAAAATAATGAATGCATTTTCTGTCGATGACCAAGGAGAAAAGGTGAATAAGGAAAGGTATGTGGAATGTAAACTAATAAAGAAATAGATCACTACAGTCCTCCCATAGCAGCAGCAGATTTCTAATGCTTGTGCTAAAACAAAAAAAGATTTTTATTTTATCCTATGTGCTAAGTAAATGGCACAAAAAATGGCTTCCTGTACCAAACACACTTTATATTCCTGACCTTAAAAGCTAAGCCCTAACAATAGGGTTAAAAACCAGAAAAAAACTCCATAACACAGGCAGCCATGGGGTGGGGGAAATTCAACAGCAGTTCATAGGTGCAGATCTTGGAAATCCATCATTGTGCTGTGGGAAAAGAGTTGCAGAGCACACCACTATCCACACTGGGTAAGTATACGGATAACTGCAACTTTTACTGGATCTATCAGGAGAAAGTTTCCATCTCAATTAGCTGAAACAGGTAGAAAAAAAATCATAGAAAAAGGTTCTTAGTGTGCAGAAGGAATTGTACGCTATTGAAGTGAACAGAAAGCCCAGCCAGCCCAACAAAACACTTCGGTAACTTTCTCTTTGAAATCATTCTTCAAAAGTCAGGTTGAATATCTGATGGAGTTTAAGGGCACAGCTATTTTTCCATATGTGTGATTCTTAAGGAGATCATTTCTGTGGCCTATTTGAAGCACACGGTCATACAGTATCAAGGCTGTACTTGTTATCAAGATGACTGCTGCTAGTCTATTCTTTGTCTTATTTATGCTCTTCTTGGCCTCAGACAAATCTTCCACATGCTCTGCACATGTTTACATCGGGGTGTTAAAGAGTTATTCTTAAATAGATTTGCTAGAGAGCACTTTTCTTTGTGGTTTTTACTTTAGATAAAGATTAGCTAAAGATTGCTTTGTTCCTACTCTTTAATATAGGCAGAGATGAACCTTATGCTAACCATCTTGCTTTTCTTGGCGAGGCTGTCTGGAAACAACAGCAATGTGTATTCTTTTCCATTTTGTCAAGTTTAATAGGGTTGAACGAGTTTTTCTGTTTCAGAAACTGAATTCTGAAACAACATCGCGGCTTGGTGCCGCATTCAACCTCTTTATATCGGCTCAAGCCAGATTTTAACCATATCAACAGTTCTCCTGCTTCTAAACCCACACTATTTTGTAACGTCAAATCAGAAACATCAAGGGATAAAGCAGTATCATCTTTAACACAGCTAGAGAGATATCAAAACAGTTCGTTTCCATTTTGTTGCTATTTATATTATAGGAAAGCCTTCCAGTCTTAACACTTGGTTTACATTTACTCTAAAGACGCAGATCCTAAATCACAACAAGCAGGAGACCACTTGAAACCAAACTTGCCCTCAGCCCACCAGACATTTACTCACTTGTGGGATTTTTTGGCATTCGCTCCATCCGGTCCCTTTCCGCAGTCATAGGCCTGGATGGTGAACGTGTAGTCCTTCTGCAGCTCACAGTCAAGCTTTTCTTTAGAGCGTATTATTCCCTCACCAGTGGATTTATCCACTACCACTGCTTCAAAGGGAACATTTTGCCCATGAATTTTAAATCCACAAATCTCACCTACAGATGCAAAGTAAGAGAGGTTAGAACTGGTCAAAATTATTAGGCAATTTTAAAATAAATGACCAAAGAGTTTGCAGCCAGGGGGTTGTGAGGGTCTGTGGACAAAGCAAGAGCGCTGTGCTTTAAAATGGGTGATTTCTGGGAACTTTAGTAAAAAGAAGCATACGTCTGCCTTCCAAGCAACTTGTTTACTTTGCATCCATTCATGCAGGAATACAAAAGAGAAAGAGAAACGTAGACAGGCATTTCACAGGAGTACTTGAGATAGTTCTAGGGTTAAAGTAGATCTCGTGAGAGCATACAGCCAAGGTCACTGGTAATATCTTCTATGCCAAGCTACTGGGAATAGCTGGGCAGCTGGTTTATTTTGACCAGAGCAAAAGGTTAAAATGCACAGTTACGAGTCAAGGGATGAAAAAAGCTTCAGGTACAGCTTCAGCACCATAATTACAGAAATTCTGTCAACAGATCAAAGAACAAAGTCTTCCTGTGCAATGTACCTGGCTAAAATTAGGGAATCAAAATAAACTACTGAATGAGCAAGGTAGAAATACCAACTTCTCAGGCATCCATTTCAACACCTACCTACTAACACGGACCAAATAGGTTAGCCAAGGAGGTTCTTGCATGGAATGATTTAGCAGGCTTTCCTTTCTATTCAAACTCTTAATCCTAACAGACTTGCAAGAGAAGTCCCTCATACACCATTTTAGAAGTACACCTACATCTAGGATCACACTACAAGACCTCTCACCGGCACAGCATTATGCAGCGTGAGCCCAACCCACCCTGCTGTGCTTGCAAAAGCCACTCCATAACAGTTTGATCCCCTACACTGTGTTTTAACCTGTATAACTCATTATCTATATCAGGTGATTTTCTTACACCAACATAAACCACTATTTTGCTGTTACAGTTGCAGTGGTATCAGTGTATCAAGAATGCACTCCTGCAAACATGTCTGGAAGTATTAAAAAAAAAAAAAGTATTTCACTCAGATTTTAAACTACTGAAGTACGTACTGAAGGGCAGGTGTTATAATGCTTTGGCAGTTAAACTTTACAAAGCATATGAAAAAAACCTTATGATGTCTCACAGAACTAAGTTATCAGTGAAACATCAGAAAACGCTAATTTCCCCAAAAGCAACTTCTTCAGTGTTCATACAAGGTACATTAATCACAAATGGTTCAAATGGATGTCTGATTTACAGATATTTCTAACCAAGGGGTTGGTTACAGAACAGTTTTTATCAATATATTTTAAAAGAGAAAAAAACTGGGAGAATAAATGGGAAAAAAGAGCATGACAGGATCTTCTGTTTAAGTGCTGATTCCCCATTTCATAACCAAAGTTAGTAGGTTAATATTCATATAAGGGATAGAAATAACCCTTTATCACCTTCTTTGGTGACTGTCACCTCAAAACTCTCTAAAGGGAGAAAAGATAAACCCAAGTCAGTAACAGGAAAGGTTGAAGGGAGCAAATAAGGAAAAGGCAAAGATGCACACATTACACAGAAAAGCTTTGGAGGAACTGCATTTTAAAAATTCCAGTGGTGATTTGATGCAACTGTTACAATTTTAGAGTTTCAGTTATGTTAAATATGATTTAATATTTTAACTCCAGGTTGGCATTTAATTATTTAATATAACTACCAAAAGGTGCTTCCACCCCTTTTTTCCTCTCTGTAATACCAACTGCTAAACAAAAGATATTTTCAAAATTCCATGTTGATGAAGAACTAAACGATAAAGTAGAATTTATGAGAATCTGTTTATACTACTCTATTTGAAGAAGACATGCTAAATAACTTAAACACATTTTGTCTATTATACTGAAACCACCATGTTTATACAACTAAAAAACTTCATACACCCCTTTTGAGTTCCAAGAAAAAAAACAAACAGAAATGTTGTGTTTCCATGTATATTTTTATCTGCCTAGGTTTTTTAACACCTACCATTGGCAAAATTTAAATTCTACATCAAACACAACTTGACAGTGTTGCCACAACTCATGACTGATACAAAACATGTTAAATTGTGATCCTAATGAACGTAAAAGCTTTAATGTAAGAAGGAGAGGGGAGCTATTTTACTAGCGGCATCTTCCATGCTTACCAGGAGATCTTGGCTGTAACTGCATTTTACAATGAGATTAGATTACTCTGGTAGGCACCAGAATGCTGTCACAGTTTTAATGAAAACACAATTAACCCTCTCCCCTCACTCCCCTGGAAATAAGAATCTGTTAAGCCCCCGAACCATCACCTTTTACATATCACCCAGCCTAACAATTACTTATCCCTGATTATCATCACCTTGACCTGAATTCCAGTACAACAAAGCAGACCTGTACCCTTAAAACCACTTCTGGCAGATCTCCTGTCAATTCTCACACATTTCAAACAACTCTTAGTCACACAGTTATTCCAGTCTCCATTCTAGAGTGGCCTTAAAAAGAGATGAGGCATTATAGTTAGAGAAATATTCTTCTTGAAAGCAAATTTACAGTCTAATATTGAAGCAGAAATATAATTAAGGGAAATTACCATGATTTCTAGTCCTTCATTTTAAAAGGAGTCAGTTTCTGAAATAGCTCTCACTAGGCTCTCCCTGCCATTCACTTCAGGTAAGCCCTAGATTTATTACGAGCTCTTTATTTTAATGCACCCAGTATGCTGCCTCTTCTGGCACCCACATAATTAATTTCAGTCTATTCTTACACAGGATATAAATGTAATCCTAGATTTTAATGTGTTTTGGCAACAGGATCATTCAAGAAAAAATTACACTTCTTAAACTGGTGGCTGACACCAGTGTTTAGCCAGAAGTGACATTCCAACCACAACCTTTTGAATATCCTATTCTTACTCCGGTACTCCCTCCTCTGCCTTCTTCCAGTAGCTCTAACCTGGAGAATTAAGCACTGTGTGAGAAGACAATTAAAGGAAAAGAAACACATGGAAGGGATGATTAAAGCAGAAAGAGGGAGAAGGGTATCAACACAGCCATCACTTATTTGGGAGAGGCTGCCTAGAGTCTGGTCAGTCCTTTATCAGCTGAAGTGACCTGTGACTCTGGCCCCAACCCCAATTTGGCTGCTAGGAATTTCAAGCATTATATTTTTAGCTCCTGAGCATAAGAAAGGTAAATATTCATGTGTCTCCAGATGCTTTTTAAGGAGCAAAGCTTTAGTTTGAGGCGTACAATAGCTCAGTTCCTGCCAGATGTTTCTCAGAACAATAACTGACCTGATACAATCATAGATTTCACTTCACGCACTAGTAAGATTAACAAAAAGCCCTTTTGTTACTACATCAACAAGGCTCTAATGACTAAAAAAGTTAAAATGCATAAGAACTATAGTGTTAGCGATGACGCAAGTACTCTAAATAAGCAAATGCAGAGCTCCCAACCTAACAGGTTTTTTAAGTTCTCTTCTTCCAAGTGTCTCTGCCATGAAAAGCAAAAAGGAGTAACCCTCTGAAGTACAAAATATTTCAAAAACTAAAGCCTCACCCTCATTTCTCAAAAATTAGACTGTAATAGACCTATTTCAAGACAACTAAGACAATTTTCAGATTAATATTCCCATGCAGAGATGGTTTTCATTTTCATCTCAGTTACCAAATGCATGTATTTACATAGCATAAGAAAGGCTCTTCTGCTCTTACAGAATTCTTGGCATGATTTTTTTAGTGCCATTAAGTCAGCCTACATCACGCTTCCCAAGGTTTTGTGCTACGTCACACATGCTTAATGCATTTTCTCATTTCATTCTGAAGTTGAGATAGATTACTGAAATGAATTTCTACCTCTCCCATCTTAGAACTGAGTAACATTCAATCTGTAAATTATTTTATATTTGATATATTGGAAACTGTTCAGCTAAATAAACTATAACTAGGATAACACTTAACAGTGTTTCACTCAGTTGTAATTACAGTTGAAGAAACACTTCATAGTGTTTGTGAAAGAAAACACAAAGCAAACCTGTATCTTAAAGGCATTCTGTACTTCTCCTTTCTGGTGCAGCACAATGAAATGACAGTGAGAATCTGGCAGAATTTTAAGGTTTTGTTGATTTTTACTGGTTTATCTCCTTCTGCATGCTACAATAATGTCAGATACTTAAATAATCATAAAAAAAGGTTCATAAGATAGTTAAACTGAGCATATGGTATTTGATTAGACACTCTACCAACTTTAGAGTCGGCTATCCCTCTCTCTACATTTTCATTCCACAGAAGGAGAGGACATTTATTCTCCTAGCTCTACCCCAGCAGCAGCCCATGCCAGCATCGTGGAAAGGGTCCCATTTCAATACGTTTAGAACATCTCCTAAACAAGTGTTCCTTAAGTATCGTACAAACTTATCAAAAAGCAAACCAATTCTAAATTGCACAGCTAGAGATAACTCCATCTCAGTTTGTATTTGTATGCATGACAGGCACAAATGTTACTTCACGTATGCCTTAAATCTGATGCAAAAATGGCTGAAATACAATTGCAACAACATTTTCTCTTAGGTTTGTGAGCCATCGGGGCTATCAAATCACTCACTGGATGTGACACAATCAAAATCTTTAGTTGTTTGATTCTACAGCGTCACTCATCTTCCCCACACGTCAATCCCTTTCTGAGCATCGCCCAGCTGAGCGCTGCAGATACAGCCCTGCTGCAGACAGGGCGTCAGCACCGCTCCCTGCCTGGAGCAACCGCTAGAAACACGGCATCAGCACTCACCCACAAACATAAGAACCCCACACACCCCTGGGGAGAGGCTGACAGAAGGACTGGTAGCTTTTTGGGCTGGGTTTCTTGTCTGTTTCTTTTGGGGTTTTTTGGTTTGGGGTTTTTTTTAAGTATAAATACAGATACTGCAAGATGCTTTTCAAAGCTCTGTGCATATTCATGCTCTAAGCCAAAAAAATTCCTAACCCCCACAAAAACAATTCTTGCATTCTAGATTAGCAAGGGGAAAATAAAGTATTGTGGCTGAGAGTGGTTTTCTCTACGGGTGGGGCGGGGGAAGAGTGTTTAAAACCCCATTACAGGCACACCAAAAAAAGGAAATATTTTCTTCCACATTCTTCTTTTGCTAGCAAGACCCTGACTTACACTCTCACAGCAGAACACATTGAGCGACGGGAAGGCATTCAGATACAATATTGTTAGTCTCAAATGCAATAAAAATTCAATTCCTTTTTGCATAGTAAAGGAGAAATCTATACCAAGAGCTTCAGACATTAAGCTGACTTTAGACACGAATTACTGAGTGTACAACAGAAAACACAGCTGCCCTTCATTTTTTTCAGCAAAACCATTTAAGATCAAATTCCAACACGACTCCATTTGCAATGCAGAAAAATTTCACTGAGGAACAAGAATGGTTATTGTCTTCTCAAGCAGACCTGTAACAAAAGAACTGATTCCATTGGGTCGGGCAGTATGAGGAGGTAACCTGGCATGACTATATCCAAAGTTTTCAAGAGTGTGTTATTTCAGGTGTATAACCATACAAATTACCCTAGAAGTAAATGTCCATAAAACACTATTTAGTTTTGCACACCTGAATTTTAGGATCTTATCGACAACACAGAGTGAGCAAAGCAACAAAATATGTTATACAAAGCATTTAAATGAACTAGTTTCAATATGTTTCGACATGCTCAAAACTGAAATAAAGCAAATGACTCTATTTAAAATACTTTACACCTGCAGACAGTTCAGAAGCTTCATAGCTCAGCCAGGAGGCATAGTTAATTAAAAAATCCAACCTTTTGAAGTATGAATAAATTTGATTTTAAGTAGGAATTACCAGTTAGGGCTGAAACAGTCATTTAATCCTGAAAACCTTGGCTTTGCTGTGAAAACATGTCACAGATCTAATGTGTTTCTCACACTTAAACACCCACATAGATGCTGCTGGACAACAACAACGCTATTCTCTGTCCTAGGACACAACTGCAGCACCACCAACTAGACCCGATAGCGCTGATTCAACACGTCCCCCACACTTGGTCTCTCAAAGACAGACTCAAGTAGTGTTCCATTCAATGGTAGACAAATAATTTATAGATTCCCAGAGCACAGTCATTCAAAAATGACGCAATCCAAATCCAACAGAGTCCTAGCAAGGAAAATTTCTTCACATCATCAGCATGATACACTCAGAACTTAGGGTAACCAGGTTAAATCCACTGAATTGTGCTTAAGAACTGTTCATTTTTGAAAGCCAAAATACATAATGTTTATACAAACATTTAATAAAACCAACTTCAAGTTGGTGAAAACATTCATTAAATAAAAGCAGGTTCATACAATTTAGGTCAACAACTGACAATTTGAAGTGATGCTTTGATATTGTGTTTTCTTCTTCAAATTTGATGATACATTTGAAGATACTCCACCAGTACTTTCTTAAAGCTTCATGATATCCATCAAGAAAACTTCACTATCCACTAAGAGGCACAAAACTGCCATTTTTAATATCTGTTCGATGCCATCAAACTACCAGCACCTACATTTAAAGCACTGAAGAACTGTGAGAGATGACTCTTATTCTCCTAATCACCAAGTACACAGGTCAGCCTTCCTATTACCTCTTTTCACCTAACGGATTTTGTGTTTCTCAACGCAAGCATCTTGAATTGCAAATGGGTATTTTTGTTGATTGATAGGAGCTTTATTTCCAGTCAAGATCCCTTACAAGCCTCTCCTACGTGTATCCATGTTCTAGAGAAATTCTCAATCCAAATACTGCATAGAAGAAACACAATCTTAAGTCTCCTTATTACTGTTTTCAGTCTACTAGAACACAAACCAAAACCCCACCATGAAAATAATAAACCCTCCTCAGAATGATAAGAAAATAATCATTTCAGAACCCCAACTGAATACTGAGAAATGCGGAATGCTGAGGACTGCGGAACTGGTAAGACACTATGGAAAAAGGAAAAAAAATTAAGCCATCTGGAAAAATAACATGAAATGGAAAGAAGCATAGCATATATGCAATACAAAGTACACTCTGCTCTGGATGTCTGGATACAGGTGTGTATTTACGGTTGTAAATTTGACATAAAATTGGTCCACGCACAAACATTTCCTAGATTTAAAAGTTTCAAAATATCATGCTACTGTTAGGCAAAAAACACGCTAAGTAACACCCAGCAGTTGTTGTAAAGAAATGAGGTATATTCTTTACCTGCAAAACGCAGAGGTGCATCTTTGTCCAGGGCTATTAAAGGGGGGTCCAAAAGCACTGTGTTGTCATTTTCCGTGACAATTCCATGATAGGTGGTTTCAATCCATGGCTTATGCTTGTTAACTGAAAGGAAAACAAAGTACAACATCAAAACATTTGAAACTGACAACTTCTTTTAAAAAAGCTTTAAGCATTTCAATATTTCCCTCTCATTTTCCTAAATCCAAGCCAACATTTTACTAAATTAAAAAAAATTGAGACAAAATCCAGGCTAAGTACGTTTGGAAGAGTTCTGTGTCCCTGTAGGCTCTGCAGAAGTAACTCAAAGAATCTAAATTAGTCTCTTAACTGCACTGGGATTTAAGATGCCCTGAAGTGCAATTCAAAAGCCTTCTAAGAGAGGTGGGGAGCCATGGCCATCAGTGCCAAGCATGGCACTTGAAGTATCTATAATCAGCACAAGAGACTAGCAGGTCTGTTTCTTTTACTTCTCTCTAATGTGGAAAACCTGGGATCCAGCTGGTGAATACTCTTCAGAACGTGAAGGCTTTTTCTAGTTTCAGCATTTTTGTCTTGTCCGAGGGGGAGTATTATCATTAAAAGAATGGGTGGAAAAATATCAAACTTAACTAATTTCCGCACTTGCCAAGAAGCCAATCAGGGAGTGACACCTATTTCTGTCCTGGTCAAAGAGCTCTACCTGGAACCTTTCATATCAGTTTTACCAGTCTTTTATGTGACATCACAGGAAAAGGAGGACTCCGCATGTTCTGCTGAAGGTGCGGAACAATGCAAAATGTAAGAAAGGGAGGGAGAGAGAGAGAGAGAGGCAATCAAAAAGGGCAGGCTACCAGCTATGCTCTCCCACACTCTGGCTGCAGAGAAGCAACGCAAGCGTTCCAGGCCCTTCTGGGTTCACTTTGGGCACTTTAACTCAACATAAGCCATAACGCAGCTTTCAAACTCTACTGGAAGAAGGGCCCAAAATCTCAGGCCTTTTCTCTCATCTAAGAGAACGCCTAGAAATCTGGGAAAGATACTGACTACTCTGTATATATCGCTTGTTCATTCAGTACTTGTTTTAAGAGCATTTTTCAACTCTGCACAGAAGAATCTGTATATATCAATCACCTGACCACGTTCAAGATGACCGATGGTCTTCCTCTGCTGCAAAAAAAATGCAGTATCTTTCCCTGTCAGCTTTCAAAAGCAGTTTTTTGTAGTGCATCACAAAAGATGCAAGACAAAATCATATGTTATCTACTAGCTTATCATCTACTACATGACAATCTCATGTGAAAGAGCCTTGATTATTAAATATTTATCATTATGTTATGCCTTCCAAAGATAAACACAGCTTGTAGTCTACAGAACCAGTATATGTGGCATAAAGACTAATTCTGCTTGACAGCTGAATATATCGTTTCTCTTGGTCTAGCTCTCTTCATGCTGAGGCTCTACAGGCATCAGTTTTGCTTAAATTGTTTTGGGCAACGTATACCTGCTACTTCAAAAAAACTCCTTTTAGACTACCACATACTCCTGCTTCCTAAATTAGTATCGTTATCATAGATCTAATCTTCACCTAGAGGGCCTGAATATTGGTTTTTACTATATGAAGCCAAGACATCTTCAGCAAATGATGTACAGTCAAAACATATGAAATGCTCTGCTGGAGGTTATAACAAACGTACTGAACAGTATTCAGTGATGTCTTCATGAGATCAGGTGCATACAACTTCTGAAATAAATCCCTGTGCTAGTACAATCACAGCAAATTATATACTGCAGCTAGAGCTCTATCACACAGTTCACCTGCTAGTTCACCTTTATCCAGAATTATATAAGCGTAGACTGTCAAAGGAGGCAGAGATCCAAGGCTAACCTAGACTTCTGAATCCTGCCTCTCCAATGACCCAAAATGGATTAATGATGTCTGCCATGTGCTTACCCAAGGGAATTTAAAAAACGGTGGTAAAAGGACATTTAAACAAATGGTTAAACCTAGAGGTGGAGAACTCACACAGGAAACCATAACACTCTCCCAGTATGCTTTCATCTGCCATCTTCTACTGGTTAGTAGCCACAAACTGCTAGACAGGATATAGCGTCTTCATACACAATAATGCAGCAAGGGAGAACTCGCAACAAACGACTTTGATGCAAACAGTAATTAGTGCCGCGTTGTTCTACTCAGTATGGCGACACGATCTTTATTGCCTCAATACACTCACATGGGCACATTTTCAATATTCAGCATACCAGATAGCCAGCTAAATGTCAACCACATCGCTGTGTTTACCCACAGAGTACACTGCTGCAGCACCCTCCAAGGAACTTGGCGGTTTAAACCAAACCTCCTCACACTCAAAGGGACCGACACATCATTCCTCCTGCAGAGGGAAGGTGCCAATAACTGCTAAGTGCGAGTCTCCAACTGAAACACATCTCTCAATTCAAGCCTGGTCTGAAGTGTTTTGCTAGCACAGCCCTGGCTCTTGGAAGCACAAAGAGGACATGGTTGTATATTCTTCTGTCAGCACACCTGGGGCAGTTACACCTGAACTGAACACATCGGAGCCCTCTCATCCGTTCATTCAGTCCAAAACACAAGAACATATCTCTGCCAGAAAAAAAGACCTCAATCTCTATTTGAAAGCTTCTGAACATACATCACAATTTTTTTTAAAGCATTGAGAAACCTTCTCCTAATTTAGCAACCGACAGTAAATCCCACTGCGGCAGGGCAGGGAGCTCCATGAAAGCCTGAAGTACTGTAAGCACATATGAACAGAATTAGGAGTATGCTAAGCATCTGCAGAGCCTAGCGAACCTTCAAACAACAGGCCCAGTTAAAAGCAAAGTCATGTCCTTTTATTGTGCTGTAGACAATAAAATCATAAAGCTTAAACCCCTTTGTGTTGAGGAAGGCTAAAACACCACCAGATTTTAAAACATCAAGTTTAAATCCCTTTGTGTTTATGAAGGCTAAACATCACTGGGTTTTAAAACACTCACCAAACTTACTGCTGAATATCCAGGAAAGGCCTGTTATCCGTATTTGTGATCTACTGACTCTAGCATAACCACACACTGTAAGAAATTCTCAAGCCAGCATTTGAAATATGAGGCACAGCTCATAAGCAATACATCACCCTTCCCTTGAACCAGCTGCTAAATTGAACCAGGCATTATTCTGATCTCAGTTGGCTTAAATACTATTAAATGTTGGACTGAAAACTTTCCTTTCACATTTTTTCCCTTTAATTGTCACTAAACACATGAAATCTGAGAAAGCTTTTTTTTTTTCCTGCAGAGAAAGTTGTACAAAGCCAGACTGCTAATTTCAAACCAAAACACTCAGCCTATTCCAAGCCTGACACTAACAAAGTGCCCTGAGCTGTTAATCTCTTGCCATTTAACTGGGATAAACTACACTGGTTTCCTTGAAATACAATATTCACACTATTTGTAAGCGCCTCAACTGGAATCTGTTGTAAATCCCAACCAGTACTTAACCCAGCCAAGTGAGGGAAGCCATCCTGGCACAACACGGCAAGCTGACCTCCGTTTAATGTTTAGCAGCCAAAGAATTTTAAAAGACAGCTAAACGTACCTCTTTTTCCAGGTAGTAAACTAGACTGTGAGGCTCGTGCTAGAGCCTGTACTGATGCCAAGCAATGACTGAATATGCACCTACAAGCTGAGCACAAGACACCTGTCTAACTCGGTTTATCTGAAGATAATCGCTGCTAAGCTACAGGAGGAATGGTAGTTGGTGCCTGATGTCATGTGTGCCTTGAACATCGTTTTTTAAAATATCACTTGCTCTAGGTAAATGCACTCAGTTTCTCATGAAAGTCAATGGAGCAAACTGGATCTGCTATGGACTGTTCTGCAGAGAAAGAACTGTACAGCAAAGGAAGGATGCTTTACCCAGAGCAACAGTTGATGATGCAAATGCCGCATCTAATCAACCAGCAGCAACTTTTTTCTGCTGTCTGGAAGAAATAACGACCATAAATCAATAGGTAAGCGGGGCAGTGGAGTTGAGGGTTGATATGGGAACTTTAAACAAAAGTTATAACCTAAGATTAGCACTATTACCTGGATGTGAACACATTTAAATTAAATGTACTTATTGAAGTCCTTTCTAAAGACTTGCATTATCCATTCAAGTGACTTAAATGGGATCGGTTTCCCACATAACTGAAGATTTAGACAAACCTCACCCAGAAAGGACTGCAGCTGAAAACATTTTTTTCTTCTGGATAAGTGCTTCTGATACACAGTGTTGTTTAGCCATGCTGCACATCCTTAGAACTAGGTCAAGGTGATTTATTTCAAAACAAAGTCTTAAGAATTAACTGGTAAAACCCACTGAACAAACTCAAAGTACTAGAGCTTGGAAGTTTAGTTGTCCAAACTAGTGACAGTAAACAAAATATTCTTTAAAATCTACCTTTGAGATGTCTTGAAAAATCCAGAGATTGCATGAAAAGATAATTACATTCTCTGTCAATTTAAATAAACTGCATGCAATGAACTGAGAAAACAGTCCTTGACTCCTGTCCCAAAGGTCTGAGAAAACTTTTCATTACTGTATACATTGTTTGTCTTCTCTTGATGTAAGAAAATAGAGAAGTATGACTTTCAATGAGACAATAAAAGCTCCATAAAACATGCCTTACCTTGGATATTCATAATTTACTACTGTTCTGATGAAATTTCAAACAATATCATTAAAAGAACAAGTTTGTGTAGCACACAGCCACAGAAAAATATAGTGCAGCCAAGGAGTAAGGATCTACATAATGAATTGGGCTTCCCCACCCTGAAAGTAAAGTTTAATAAAAAAGGGTGCAGCAATGCTCGATGATAACGTGTGGTCCACTCCTGCTCTAGACTCACCAGCCTGCAGTTCAGAGCGATGCCGCTATTCTCAACTAGGAAAGGGTGAGGGTTAACTTTGTACACTAACAGCTTGAAATACGTCAGTGGTAATGAAAATAGTTATTTTATTTGTTTAATTAGGTCCTCTCATACGTACAACTGCATGAAAAATTTTTGTCTTGCAACCAGGTACAAATTGGATAAAATTAACCCAAATTTTGATGGCTTCGAGTTTTTCTTATCTACAGTATGGGTTTTCAGGACAAACTACAGTCTCCATTACTGGTACGTGAAAACTGTAGGTAGTAATACAATACAGGGAGTGAGTCTGCACTAGGAGAGGGATGGCTAAGGGCATGGGCATCCACCAACACTAACCTCTACAGCTCTTAGATGGAGAAAAAACAGTTGAAATTCATCCTGCAATTTCAGATGTCTATTTCGGATTCTCTGCCACAGTTAATGAGCCCTTGTAATCTGTACTCTGGAAGCTCAGCAGTCGTTTCAGTCATACAAAGCACAAGGTTAGGTTTATAAAGCTTCAGGTGCCTACAGTTTGAGCCATTACATGCTTTGCCACAGTTAACGAGCCCTTGTAATTTGTGCTCTGGAAGTTCAGCTGGAGCACAACTTAATGTTTATAGAGTTTCAGGTGCCTACAGTTTGAACCTGTACAATTTACAAATTCTCCAAACACTGTATTCAAACTAATGGCTGCAGGAATTCAGTAGCTTTTATCAAATATACTTTACCTAGGGAAACAACTCCATTTTATCACCACTTATACAAACTCTCCTGTCCTACACTGAACCAGCTGCCTAGATCTGACCTTATTTGTACAAAGATATGTGGAAGTTTTGCTACAAGCCCAGAACTAAAGAACATGCAAATAACTAATTACAACTAACCGCAATTTTCATTACATGAGAAAGGGTCAGAGCACCAGAGACCTTTGGCAGAGGATATACTGACCAAATTTCTATTTGGGTAAAAGCCCAGCAAGAAAAACAGCAAACAAAAGCATCCCATCACAAAACAGTCTAAATAGGATTAAGGCAACAAAGCCTTAATTTCTGAAGTGAAATTTCCAATGTTTTAAGATAAACAGAACATTGACACAAAAAACATAAGCTTCTAACTGTAAACATTCAAACACAACACCTATTAACGTTCTCTTAAATGTTGCTAATTACAGCGCAAGAGGGGAAATCACTTACTTCCTAGCTGTTATTACATTCATAGGCCTCACTCCTTACAATGGAATCTTATTAAAAAATACAGAAAACATCACCTCAGTACAGCCAGCACTTCTGGTTCTACTTACTGACTCAGATTAAAAACAGGGAAACAAACAGGGAGCAGCAGCAGCAACTTGTTTTCAATCTGAATACAAAGCAAGCTAGATGCGACCTAATACCACAGACAAAGGACAGACAGTTCTTCAAAGGCACTGAGGTTTCCATAATCCTTTCTAAAGTCTCCTAAGGAGGTTTAGTTCCTACTGAATCCAATGCGAGTCTATCAGTACAAATCAAATAAATTAGAGCGCAAAACAAGATTTATTTAAGACCAAGGCTACAAACTCACTCAACTCCCCCATGTTTTGAGGTATCGCTTCTGTCTTTGACAATAAAGATAATGATAGAAGACGTATGCCCCTTAATATCATAAAGAAAATCTCAGAGACACTTCTTTGAATACAACTACACAGAACAAGAGAGAAAGCTCACGAAAATGGTAAAGCGCTTTTGTTCAGAAAACGTCAATGACTACAGAAGTTTATTCTCTAATGCAGAACAGTTTCACAGCCATGAGCTACTAAGGTATCAGATACTTAGTTTTTTGTGGCAGAAAATGCCGTTTTAGCCAGAGCACCACAATTCTAATTTGATCTGTTTGAGAGATGTTCACATGGTGCTGTCCTTTGGCTTGAGCTAGATTTAACTTCAATCCTTCTTGCTTCCGTAAGAAATTGGAGCCTGCAAGCCCAGCTTCTCTCCTACTCAAAGAAACCTTTTTGGAACTGGTGATCAAGACCATAGAAACATGATGACCTCAAACCAGAGGTATTTAGAGTCTAGAGAAGTTTCTGTTGATAAATTTTCCTGATAATTTGGCACAGACAGCACAACCTTCTAGGGATACAGGCACAACAGTAGGTAAGGCAACTGGCACAACAGTATTTCAAACGCACCAAGTAAACTATACTTGCCCAGATCACCCCTCCTCCATTTCAATTTTAATAGCAGTGAATTATTTTATATCACATATATATGAAAATTGTTTGCATCTGAACAGATGGCTGTATATTATGCTTCCCCAAGCATTATGCACCACAGAAAGGGCTAGCACTGGTTAATTCTCTCTCTTGTCAGTAATCTCCAACTTTCATAAATCCTTAGAGGAGAAAAAAAAAAACAACAGCCCCCATAAACAGCCAAATTGCCTCTTCATAATCCTTTAGGGTAGTCTTAAATTTCCTGTCCTCTAAGAAGGAGATAGCCTAACCACCAGCCCTGTACTACAAAGGCTGTTACTATTTGAAAGAAACATCTGCAGTGAGACTGTGGCAGTGAGAAGCGGTTTGTGGTTTGGATGCAAGGCACTGATAGCAGCATATAACTTCCTGAAATAATCACAGATCAGCAAAGCTTCCTCAAGACAGTATTATTTTGATCCATACCCTTCCTAAATGACAATAAGCTGGAAGGGCCCAAGGCAACAAAGATATTCTGCTCTACCTGGCTAGTAACTACGGAAGCAGCAGCCATCAGATGCACAGCCTTATCCTCTGAAAAGTCACTCCATCCCACTCTGTTGATAAAGATCCAACCACTTCACTTTCACAAACACAACTTGAATGCTCTGCTAACTACTGCTCTTCCACTGACATAATTTCAACAAGTTTAGAAATAATGTGGGTCAACTTGGACCAATCATGAGATAAATTCAGTTTAGTAAGAGTTTTGCATCAGCTGAACAGGAATAGAACCTCTTTAGAACCTGAAACCACACTTTGCACCCCTTCAAAGAAGTACAGGGAAGAAGGTAGGTCAGCTGGCTCACATAAAAAAAATAAATAAATCCTAGATATCTCGGTAACAAAGACTTTTAGAGTCACAAATGAAAAAAATTAAGCTGTGCTTGGAAAAAGAACACAAACAGAACTGACAATACAACACAAACCTGAAAGTTTACCGCAAATGCTTCCCAACAAATGTTTGTCCTGACAACAGGGAAATGAAAGTGAGTTGCCCTAGCAGCTTTCCAGGTGTTCTCCAGAGACTCCCTGGTATTAAATGCATCCTCCTATTAAGACGCCTACCCGAGGCAGCCAAAATGCGGTGAGGACTAAAGCACACACTAAGCCAAACCAGACCTCACACTAGCTCAGTTATGTGTGATGAAGTTTATCAGATCAGGACCTGGAGTCCAGCAGCTCTGTGGGTCACACTGAAAACATGCACAACCGCTCACGAACAGCAGCAGTGTCGACTAACAGAGCCGCCCAGGACAACGGTATGCAAATTTATCACTTGTTTCCAAGTAAATATTTGCCTTCTCTGAAAAAGGGGTTTTAATCTTTGTTTTTATTCCTAATTTCAAATGATGGAAAAGCCTAGCAATTCAATGAAATTGTGCTTCTGGACTGGTGTGGTAAGCATTAAGTTTAATGGTTCCAATGAATATGTCGTACCTAAGAAATCTTGTACAGGTAAATTACAGCCACTACTCCAAGCATCTGGCAGACTTCCTCACTACAGCAGCAGCTTCCTAACCCTACGTAGGGAAACTGCAGGAAGACGTGTCCCTTAATGAGTTGGTTTTGTTTAAAATCAACACCTTCCTTTCCATGTATCTGCAAACCATTTTAAAGACACGCTTCTAATTGACATTCAAATTAAATGCAAGATCTCAAACCTCACCACCCCATCAGCTGAATCGTGCAGAAACAGCATTCTCAATTCCCGGGGTAACCTTCAGGTAAGGAGGCGTTTGCAAGCCTCTTATTGAGATCTGCTCAGGAGCAGCCCTGCAATGCGTATGCTTTTACTCGACAAGATCAATCAATAGCCACAAGGCCAACGTTTCAGAATGCCGGATCCCTGGCAGTTTTAGCTAAGCTACCTGTTCTCAGGGGCTACCAGGGGGCTGTTCTACAGGGAGTGAAGACAGACAGGTTCCCCAGGGCTCTCTCAGGTGAGAGAATAAATTCCCCTTCCCATTAGGGTTATCAGTCGTAGCAGTTATCACTGGAACAGCTGCCAAGGGAACTGGTTCAGTCCCCATCCCTGGAGATGTTTAAAAGATGGGCAGACGAGGTGCTCAGTTTAGTAGCACACAGGTACGGTTGAACTTGATGATCTCAAAGGTCTTTTCCAACCAAGTGATTCTAGGATTCTGCGATTTTATTCCGCCAGCCACAGGGGATCTCTCAGGCGCCGAACACCCCACAGCACACAGTGGGCAGACGGGCTCTCACTGCATTTCTCTATCTTTACCCTGCCCTGCAACCCCTGGGCACAGCGGCAGGGCCTCGGTTATGTAACGGGCAGGCAGCTGCGCGTCCCCCCGGCAGCACACGGGGAGAGGGTTTGGGGGGACGAAAAGAATGTGGGGGTGTAGGCGAGCACGGAGGCTGAGGCACCCCCTTCTCCTGCAGCATGTGGGGGAGGGAGAAGGGAGAGGGTTTGGGGGTGCAGGTGAGAGCCGAGCCTCAGGCCCCTGCTAATGTCTCCCCCCTTCCTGCCGCATATGAGAGGGGGGAGGATGACCTGCAAGGAAAAGTGTCTGGGGGTGCAGGTGAGTGCAGAAACCGAGCCTCCCCCCAGCACATGGGGCCTGCATAGGGTGGCAAAAGGTCACGGGGTGCAGGTGAGTGCAGAGCCACCCCCCCAACCCACTGCATAACTTGGCCCTGTGAGTGGGGCTGCAGGAAAGCACAGAGGCTGAGTCTCCCCATGTGGTAGGACGTGAGGGGAAGATGGAGAGGATCTGGAGGCGCAGATGAGCCCCGAGGCTGAGATCCCCCCTGCACAATCCATGCCTACAGGATTGGGACACGGGGGGGTGCAACTGAGGCCCCCACTTCGCATAGTCCAGGCCCTGTGGGATGGAATGAGAGGGTCTGGGGGGCAGGTGATCCCAATACTGAGCACCCACGCACAGCTCAGGACATACAGGATGGGATAGGATTGGATGGGAGAACCTGGGGGTCCAGGTGAGCCCAGAGACTGAGCCCCCACATACAGCTCAGGACCTACAGGATGAGATGGAATGAGATGGGGGCTCTGAGGGTGCAGGAGAATCCTGAAACTGAACCCTCATCCACAGCACAGGCCCTGCAGGATGGGATGCAGAGATGGGGGGGCACAGATGAGCCCCAAGACTGAGCCCCCTATCCCCTGCTCAGGTCCTACAGGATGGATGAGATGGAACAGTTTGAGTCTGGGGGTACAGGTAAGCCCGAAGACTGAGCTCTCACACACAGCCTAGGCCCTGAAGAATGAGATGGGGGATCTGAGGGTGCAGGATGAGCGCTGAGACTGACCTCCCCTGCACAGCACAGGCCCTGAGAGATGGGATGGAGGGGCCTGCGGGTGCAGGTGAGCCCCAAGACTACGCCCCCCATCCCTACAGCTCAGGCCCTGCAGGACAGGATGGGATAAGATGGAACGTGGGGGGGAAGCCCTGAGGGTGCAGGTGAGCCCCGAGAATGAACCCTCCCCTCCCAAGTTGCGGCCCTTCAGGACAGGAGGTGCCCTAGGGGTGCAGGTGAGCCCCGCGGCTGATCCCCCGCAGAGCTCGGGCCCCGAGGGATGGGCTGGGGGCTGTGGGGGTGCAGGTGAGCTCCCGCACCACCCCTTCTCCCCCTCCAGGGATCCAAGGGCGCCGTCCCCGATCCCACCGAGTCTGTCAGCTCCCCCCACGCCGGTCCCCCCCTACCTCTGGCGGCCGCGGCTCCTCCGCAGAGCAGCAGCAGCAGCCCCAGCGCGCAGGAGGCCGGCAGCGACCGCGCCATGCCCGGGCGAATGCACCGAGAGAGCGGGGCCCCGCCTTGTGGCGCCCCCGCTGGCCCGGGCTTTGCTCTGCGCCGGGAGGAGGGCTCGGCCCCGCGGAGGAGGAGGAGGAGAAGGAGGAGGGAGGAGAAGCGCCGCGCGGCCCCACTCGCCTTGTCTCTCCTCCTCCCCTCCCTCCCTCCCCCGGCACCTAAAATGGCGGCGGCGCGCGCGGCCCCCCCGGTACCCGTTACCATGGAGCGAACCAACAGCACGGGAAACGGGGGAAGAAGGGGGGGGAAACGGGAGAGACCATCTTTGTGGGAAGGGGGAACCGGCTCACCCCAGCGTGTGTGTGCGCTCCAAGCCCACACAGATCCAACCCCTGCACCTCCACAGCATCAGGGGCTGCAAGGGCCATCCAGCCTGGCCTTGAACACCTCCAGGGATGGGGCAGACACAACTTCCCTGGGCAACCTGTGCCAGAGCCTCCCACTGTCATAGTGAAGAAATTCTTCATTATATCCAGTCTAAACCTGCCCCTCTCCAGTTTATCCCCATTGCCCCCAGTCCTGTCACCACAAGCCTTTGTGAACAGTCCCTCCCCAGCTTTCTTGCAGCCCCTTCAGCTACTGGAAGGTCACTAGAAGGTCTCCTTGGAGCCTTCTCTTCTCCAGGCTGAACAATCCTCAGATCATCCTTGTAGCCTCCTCTGGACCCATTCCAACAGCTCCACCTTCTTATGTTGGGGATTCCAGAACTGGACACAACATTCCAGATAAGGTCTCAAAAGAGAGGAACACAGCCTTTTCTCCAGGCTAACAGCCCAGTTCCCTCAGCTGCCTCTCCTAAGACTTGTTTCCAACCCCTTCATCACGTTCTCCACCCACCTTCACCAGCTGTTGCAGCTGTGGTTGTTACCTGAAGTCAATTAAACAACAACAAAAAACCCCTCCTGAAACAGATTTTGTTTAGAGAGGAGACGTTACTTTTATTCTGCACAGGATTTGAAGTAGAAGATCTTCCACAGAACCAGGGACACAGTCCTGTGTTTGATCAGGTTACTGCAAGCCCCATCCAACCTGCCCTTGAACATCTCCAGGGATGGGACAGCTCCTCTGCTCTGGGCAACTTGTGCCAGTTCCTCGCTACCCTCACTGGAAAACATTTCTTCCCAATATCTCATCTCAATCTCCCCTCTTTCCACTTCAAGCCATTCCTCCTCATCCGCTCCCTGCACTCCCTGATCAAGAGTCCCTTCCCAGCTTTCCTGGAGCCCCTTTCAGTACTGCTGTCACACCTAATGCATCTATTCATTAGATTACGCAATTCTACTTTAACACAAAATTGCTTATTTCCTTTTCCATATCCTTAGTTAGGATAAGGGTATTCTTCAGATAATCCTTAAACAATCACAAATTCTCCTTATCTGATATCCCTTTCCTTGCTTCAACACATGTTTTCAACCTTTAGTCAATGTACTACTGAGTTCATTTTCTTTAGACTAAGAGTCTAAATCCCTAAGCAGAGGCCAGGATGTTTATAGAAGATATTAAGTGTCTGCACCCCTGGGCAGATGTTAGGATGTTTGTAGAGGGCAAAAGAGGTACAAAATATGTTCCTTTTATTCCCTTGGATGACGTGGTCAGGAGGAAATCAGGGCACCACTAAAGCACAACATAACCCAGTATAATGCCATTTCAATACCTTCACCTCAGCATTCACAGATCTTCGCAGGAAAAAGCCACAAAGCTGTTTTTTAATAAGCCCAACAAGCAAGGAGGCAGCAGGAGTAAGATGCACAAACTGGGCTGGGAACCACCCCAGGAAGGAACAAACTGCCAACACCTGCCTGCAACAAGCACCGTCAAACTCCTATGTGCCTTCTGGCGATGTTTTCATAACTCTGAAGCTGCAGTCCTGCGGAAACGTGTCTGCTTGAAACACAAACACACCTTAGGCACCGTCATGCTTCTCCAAGTCAATGCTTGTAGATCCAGGAGTTTCCTTGGTGCGCGTCTCCAGGCTGGGGGGATGACTGCCCTGTGAGAAGCATTAATCCTGCCTAAAGGGAGGCAGAAAAGCAGGGCAGACAAATACTCTGCATAGTAGCCTCCCCTTCTTTTTTTTAGTGTAGTTTTACTGGCTTTTATCAAGGCAAGGGTCTGCTACTTCTGTCTGGAAAAATTCACAAGTACTACCTAAACTGTTCCCATGAAACTTCTACATTACACTGCAGGGAACCTGTCCTGTAATAGAAAAGTTATTTGCTCTTTGGTCAAAAATTTCAGTTGGAAAATGCTTCAACAGAAGACAAAAAATACCTTACCACGATCAGAGTTTTGACAACTAAAATGCAACCAACTTGTTTTATAATTAGATAGGAGTACTCATGCTTCATACCTATTAGCCATTTCACTCCCACAGTGAAATAAAAATAAAGTCTAGAATGTTCAAGATCCTAGAGATGTTGCATTTCTTTATTTTAAAACACTATGCAATTTAAATATCAAGATTGATCAGTTCTGGAAAAACCTCCCTCCTAAGGCAACCCCGATAGCGTTACCTTCGCTGCTGACTCTGTTTTTTTCCACGCTGGGTATGGGGGGATCAGCCAACCGAAGGGGAGAACCCAACTGACTCACTGCCTTTGATTGCTCACAGAGGTCTCAGCGAGACAGAATCAGGTCTGCAGGAAACTGTTCTGCCCACCCAATAGCTCCTTCCATCCTCAAACCCAACCATCTTTACTTGCTGCATCTTAAACATATTTCCTAACATCAGTGGGTGCAGGGAAGAAAAAGGCTTTGAGGAGAAATGGACTGGGGTCTGATACAATGAGCAACACCCTAATTATCACCCTGCGTGATGGGAGCTATCCCTTAACCAAGCAACCTAGTTAGTCCACATTTATCATTGACTGTGTTGTAGGCCACCTGCTCTATCAAGAGCGAAGACATTGTTCTTTCTTTAAATAAAGCTCAAGTCGCAGTCTAAAACCCCTTGATTTCTCATCCTGTCTAACATATGCTGGATGGCAGATCATGTCAGAAGAAGCCTGTAGCCCATCTGTTGCCAGATAGCTGAGTCTTCACATTCTGCCAACGCAGCTTCAGCTGACAGTGTGCTACATGACGTATTTTTCTTTTGCTCGGAGAGTAGAAGGGCTGCCCAGCTCAGTAGAACTCCCAAGCTGGTCTTAGTAACTTAATGCATAAGTAAAAACCACCCTGTTAGTAAAGATTTACAAGGCAAGAAGTCATCAGTTAAAAGGTGATTGCTCATCAATGAATGCCTGATGTAACACAAATGTATTTGCTCAAATATCGGATTTTGATTAGGAATACAACTATGTACAGAGCTTGAATGTCAATATAAGAATATCTGAAGAGGGCTTGTAAGTCAGAGGCTAGCTGGCATACAAATATATACTCATAACTTAGACCATTCTCTGCAAAACCTAGTTCATTGCAGCCTAGATTCATTAGGTGTGGCAGGAAAGACACTTCAAAGAGCAAAATCTGCTCTGCAGAGTCTGCTTGGACTCTCTCACATGTTCTAGTGGGGGAAAGCACTCTGCCATCAGGCACAGTAAGAAGGGGACTTGAGTGTTACCATCACAACTCATTTAAACGAGTCTGATTCTGCAGAATTTAGAGGGAGAATAATTTTGCAGAGAAGAAATGCTCTATCCAGGTAAACCTTATTTATTGCACAACAACACTACCAGCCCAGATGAATTAATCAGCTGGATCAGTCATGATGGAAGTGGGAAATTTTCAAGGAAGGAGAAGGCATCTATTGCATTTTACTCTCTAAGCAAAACTCCTCCGAGTCAGTTGTGACTAAGGCACTGATTCAGTAAAGCCAATAATTCTTCAGTCTGTATTTTAAGATCAGTTAAATGATTTTGTTTAGTTAGATGACTAAGAGGGTTGAGCTGGCAGTTTAGTGGCTGAACATGCAGACACTACGTGCACTCCACCTGTGGTGGAGACAGTAAAATTAAACTCTGATCCATATCACCTCCCATGTTCTGTTGGCACTTAGGCTAAAAGTACGGCAAATCCAACATCCTCTCAAATACCTTTTGTTCCACAAAACTGAATTTGATTTAAATTGCCCAGTGTGAGACCTGCTGAGCACCTGCAGACCTATTTGCTGTTAAACACTGTTTGCCAGCAGTAACTGCATTTCACAAGCTGACAGAGATTCTCACTTTCTCCAAAATGCCACATGCCATTATTTCAGAGAAACCCAGAGAACTAACTTCAGCACCTTCTTTTTTACCGCCTATCCCCCTCCTACTCTCTGACCTGCTTCCTGGGCTCCAAAAAAAACCACCAAACCCAAACCCCATTGATTTTTATTTTATTAGTAAGCAACAAAACTGGAACAAATGGCTCCTGGCAGAACATTTTTTCCGTTAAGCTGAAAAACTATCGCACCGATGTCCTTGAAATGCACAGTGTGACTAATGCCCAGCTTGCAAGGACCCAGGAGGACACATTTATTGCACTTGTCAGAATGGAGCTGAGCAGCCAGAAATGAAAAGATAAGGTGATAGGTAAAAATGAATGCCTTGGCTTGCTGCTTAAAGGAAGCCAGCATCTACTATAAATACAGAGAGAGGCCAGACATGCTCAGTTCAACAGCAGATCTAGGTCTGATTGTTGCAGCTCGGGCTCATAAATGATTTTGGATACACATGGAATATGTACCGTCACTTCTAGATATTAGACTTGGACCCTTGTCCCAAAGTAGGAAGAGCGTCCAAACTTCAAATAGTCTATAACTGGGCTGAGAAAATGGTCCAGTCTTTAATAAAGAGGCTAGAACCAAGTGTGGGCTTATTTTCATCTCAGTACTTCAATTCATGTCTGCATACTCGTTTATTTCCAGATTATGATTGCTTTTAACGGTAAGTTAGAACTTGGAACCTAGCTTTAGCTCCTCTCTGAGCACTTGGTTTATCACAGCTGCCCTGAAACCGCTTCTGAAAGGGGACCAGTTGCCATAGGGACTACACAGTAATTAAGCTCATGAGAGACTTGCATGCACAGCCAAGCAAAATATTAGATGAAAGCAACAACAGACCAGTTCTGAGAAGCCCTATTACAGCTCCACTCCAGCTCCTCCTGTTCCCCCTAGAGACAGCAAGAGGAGAAGCCCCAAGTATTTTGGGAATTTGAATTCTAACAGTTTTCTGCTCCAATACGGCTTCAGATAAGCCAAGCGGGAAGAAGCAACAATAATGACATTAAAGAAAACATAATTCAAGGTGAATATAAAATATTAATTATTCACACTAAGGTCTGTGAAACTACAGAGATTTTTGTGAGGCAACAGGCAGGAGTGGCGTCTTTGGGGTCATTCCTGTGAGATCTTTTCTAGCCTTGCTGTCCCTGGCACACGCAGTTGCAATCCTCTGAACAGAGACAGGCAGAAAATTCCTCTATTTATTGATTATGTGAATGAAGATTTATATTTTTTTTAATGCTTTGGAACCTGGCTGTATTATGGGAGAAAGAATTAGAGGACTGGTTTTCCCCACACTTGAACATTTCCAGAACTGCTTTGATCATGTGCGAGAATTGATTTAGGAGATGCAAATGAAGGCCTTGGCAATCTGAAGAAGAAAATCTTCTCCCCTGACATTTCCAAACGTTCAGAGAATTCTCTACAACCCATTGAAGTAGGGGTTACCAGAGAGACAAAAAGAAAATCCAATAAGCAAAGAAGTACATAAAGACAACTAGCTTCCTCACAAGAAAACTAGCAGCATTAGCAATCTTCCTACCTTGTTTAATCCTTTTTTTCCTGTTTAGAATTCCCTTCTATTGCAAAATACGCATCTAGAAACATGAAAGCAGTGAAGGAAAGATGCAAGTCTTTCTTTGCAAAGAGAGACTGAATATTCTGCAACATGATTATAATATTTCACAACTCATTAGAGCCTTCCATCCTAGGATCTCCGAGCATTTTACAAGCGTTAATTAACGCACTCTCACAATACTTCTCTGAAGTAGAAAGGCAGGTGTCTGCATGTTGTGATGACAGGAGCATTACAATTGAATAAGACAGAATTTCTAGGCTTCGCATTTGCATATTTAGGAAAGCAGGGCACAAAGAAAGGAGGCAAAATGCATAAATGCTGCAATACCTTGAAATACCTCGAGCAGACCAGCTTTCAAGCGCTTCACTAAAAAGCAATACTTCCCAACCTCAGGAAAATTGAGGCTTTATTAAAGGAAGACTGCATCTAATACCACGAGGGCTATTTTAAGCTGTGACATATAAAAAAAAGCGGAATCTGAAAGAAATTGGACCCATTTCTTAAAAATTTATTTCCTTACTTGACGGTCAACGAAGTCCCCAAAACCACTGTGGTCAGAAGAGCATTATTTGTCAAGCTCAGTAAGACACTACTAAAGGCAAAGAGGGAGAGAGCAGAGAAAGTGAAACAGCATTAAGAATAAATTATTTTACTGATCATACTCTAACTCAATAAAATAAGGATTACAGTAAAGTGCTCTGGATGAGGCTTTCTACAATGTGTGTCCACAAAAAAACCCTTGAGGCCTCTGGTGATTCTCCATTGTTCCTTCATGTGCTGCACTAACCTGTTCTGAAGAGCAGCAAAATGGGCCATGCCCACAGTAACAACCACTTTAACTCTCTGATTTATTTAGAAAACTGAAGGAGTGATTTATGTCGGGGAAGTTGGGTTAGGAAGCAAAATAAAAAGAGCAGATTTCTTCCCAGTTCAGCCATAAATCACAGAATAGTTTGGGTTGGAAGAGACCTTAAAGATCATCCAGTTCCAAGACCCTTGCCATGGAGCAGGGACACCTCCCACTGGATCAGAGGCTCCAAAGCCCATCCAGCCTGGTCTTGAACACCTCCAGGGATGGGGCAGCCACAGCTTCCCTGGGCAACCTGTTCCAGGGACCTCTCAGAGTGAAGAAATTCCTCCTTATGCCTAGTCTAAATCTGTCCCTCTCCAGTTTAACCCCATTGCTCCCAGTCCTATCACCACAAGCCGTTGTGAACAGACCCTCCTCAGATTCCCCGAAGCCCCTTCGGCTACTGGAAGGTCACTATAAGATCTTGGAGCCTTCTCTTCTCCAAGCCCAACTCTCTCAGCCTGTCATAGATGTCCCTTTGGGACAGCGAGTAGCCCCTGCTCTACCTGTTTCCTCATCTCACACTGTAAGACCTGATCTATCACTTAGAAAAGTATGGATGGATAAACCAACTCACGTATTTTCAGGAGGTACTGGTGACAATGTTTAGATTACTCAGTTTACAGATTATTTTGTACTCTTTAGGATCATGGTATTCTGCGAACATCTGGTCATACAATGAGGTTTTCCTCTTCTCCCTGCCTGCCTTCCTGCAAGGAAGAAGAGAAGAGCCATGTGCATGAGTATTCCCCTCCCTAAGAGCCATATGGGAATGTAAAGGCATTCTCTGAATTCATTACCCTGCCCCACAATATGATTCTGTCTTTGTACGGGCAAGAAAATGGATGTTAATTTATTCCTTATTGCTAATTTGAAAAGGAGCACAAACACAACAGTTCCATTGCAGAGACGTCTACCAAGGGTGTAGTTTAGGTCCAATTATGTGCTATTACTACATTTGCTCTTTGTTCCTGTGGCATATTAATAACATGTCTGGTATTCTGATAATTAACACAATTATACTCTTCTTCTCCCCCTCCTTCGTTAGGCAATATTCTTGCATTTAATCCAGATAAGTTAATTTTTTGTAGGTGAAAGGAGCCAAATTATTACATATTAATAAATTGAAGCAACGGGTTTTAAAGCGAGATTATACAGAGAAGTTTCAGCAGAGTTCTTCAGCGAAAAGGGAAGCATTCTCCATTGGAGAACTTAGCTTTTTAAAACCAGGGCATTTTCAAAACACTTGGCCACCTATTTCTTTTAATAATGGACTTATTTTTTAAGAAAGTCACTATGTTCATCAACTCTATACAGTAAACATTTAGCATAAAGGCTTTTTATTGTCCCTGCAGTTCTATTTACCAGATTTATATACCAATGCATGTCATGCAACATGCCTGTAAAGAAAATCAAATTGTGTCTGGGTGAGGCTGGTTCGTTGGGTCAGATTCTCATGGAAAAGGGACTCGTTTAACAGCATGAGAACATAGGTTCAAATTCCCAGCCCACTGGAAGCAGTTTTGGATTTTCACAAGCTTAGCTCTGTTGTTTATCCTCCTCTAACATACAAATATCAGAGCACGGAGGTTAATTCATAGGTCACCCAGCTTTATGCTTTAACTCCTGCAGCCCTGGTGGTTTTGACTGTCCACGTTCTTCTTCACAAGTGTGGATGAGGCTCCCTGGTCAAACTGCTCACTCCTTCCCCTTCCTTGTGTAGTTTTTGCACAGACCCCACTTAAACCAGTTGGTATCAGTGATTTGATTTCCAGGCTCTAAACCATGGATTATACATTTCCCAGATCTCCCCAGATCCCACATGTAATTGGAATTTTCATCATGCAATATTAGATTTCACAGCATCACATGCAAGTGCCTCCTACTCCTGAGGAAAGTTAACTGCATCATGCTCTGAATGGGACCAATCTTGCTGTCTTGGAAGCTGACGTGAACGCTTATTTAGACATGGAAAAAAAGCATCAATTTTTCTGAAGAGTAGTTCTGAGACAGAGTCCCACTTGCCATATATTCCACATCCCACAGCTTTTGTAAAGGCAACAACAATGAGCTAAACCCACACCACTGTTTCTCTTGCAAGAGGCATCAAGCAAACCAGTTTTCATCCTCTCCTTGTGGTATCTGACATGAACTCCTCTCTGGCTTGTTCGAATTGATCACAGCTGGCAAGAGCTGGCTGCAGCTTCACTAGACATTCCCCACATGGTCTCAAAGCATTTCACACATTGGTATGTTCAAAGCTTCTCAGACCTCTGCAAAGCTCAGGCCAGGCCTGGACTGTTGAGCTGCTGAAGAAGGTGATGACATCCCTGTATTGGTCACAAAAACACTTCGGGATAAAACTTAGAATTGAGGCAGACATCCCAGCTTCCAGGGCTGTGTTTTAGCTACTTAGAATCACAGAATCATAGAATAGTTTGAGTTGGAAGGGATATTGAAGATGATCTAGTTCCAAACCCCTGCAATAAACATCAACCATCTCTGCTGCTTTTAAAAGGCCCTTTCAAAATTATCTGACTCCTTTTTAAACCCCTTCCTCTAAAATTCCAGAGCTCCCAGCTTCTTCCTAGCAGCGCCTCAACTATTTAAGTCACCGTCTCATCAGATGAGGGCAGATAAATCCTTTGTTATTTCACATATTTGTACCTATTCTGACTGCTACTAGCTGTGACCTCTCCTTGCAGTAAGCCAGTGCCCTCCTGGCCTTCACTCTAATTGCAGATTTGCTAATCATGTTTTGATCGCCCGCCCATCTAATCGCTGCCTGCTGCAAGCTGCGGCGCTGGCCCTATTTTCAGTGAAGAGGAGCATAACACGCAAACGCAACGCTTGTGTTCTCGTCCGTATGGAAAGGATCAGAGGATTAAGAGGAACAGTCAGCCCTGATTAATGCTCCCGGGTGAGCGCGAGCTCCTTGCCAGCAGCAGGGCCCGATTGCCTCCCCGTGGGGAGCTCCAAGGCAGGCAGTCTCCCTACAAGGACACATCTGTCTTCTGTTTTTAAAGCTAGATCCTGCTTTCCATTGCTGCTTTGCAAGAAGAAGGAGGCTAAACGCTGACAGCAAACCCATCCCAGGGTGGGAAGGTTGTGTTAAAAGAAGGGAATGCTCTTCTGGGAACGCTCTTCTGGGAACACACAGGGTTTGTTTCTACCAGTGACTCAGCCACTGACCTACCACCAGAATTCTATTCAGTGGGTTTTGTACAGGCTGAATAAGTGTTATGAATATATTAATTTTAAAAGGGAGCCTGCAAAGAGCTGTACATAGTGTTTTAACCAAGCAGGAAACAAATAAACAACCAGAGCCAAGCTCATGTATCCAGCAGAGCCAACATTGCTGTGGGTTGTGATCAGCACACAGGTAAGGATGTCCCTGCACCCAACTGACTTAATATATGTGAGTGAATCTGAGTGATTTACAATCATTATCCCATGCCAATATGCATCCTTCAGACTGTTAACTCCATGTCTTCCTCTAACCAGTGAGGGAAGATAAAACATTTCTAGTGAGTTCTTTCATAAAGGCCATATGCTTACTTCTTCCACGGGACCAACATCTGCTGGACCCAAAATGAGCTCAAGGACCATCCTACTGCCTAGACAAACCTTCAGCAGCTGTGAACTTCTATTCCACCTCTAACTTTTAACATTGCAGGTTTTCTCCTATTTTCAGTACGGACAAGATGCCTCTGACATAAGACTCCTTACCTTTCCTCCTCCTGGTCTACCTGCTGTTCCTGTGTCAGTCAAAAGTGGACTGGCTGGATATGTGGAATGAGACACTGTCTTCTGCAAAGAAAGCTGGGGGTGGGCTGTAAATCCTGTGTTGTGTTAAATGACTGAAGCGCAGTGCTTTGCACTGCATCCTAACAGCACATTTCTCTGTGTTTACTGCTGCTTCAATGCTACATTGCCCATTGAGTGTAAATAAAAAGCTTATGAGATGAGACAGGCACATCATCCTGTCTGAAGCGCAGCTTACACGAGTAGCTTCGTGCCGCCCTAGGAAGAGCCTCTGGGAATGACTGGTGTCTGTGTAACATTACATTAAAATACAACACAGGATAGGTCAAGTGTTTATTGACCCAACCTAAAAATGAGTCTGAGTGCCCAGCTTTCACCAGTTTGAACGGGAGGTATACAATGACAGCTGCAATTCCAGAAGCTCTGCAATAATGCAGGTGCCTTCAAACTGAGCAAGTTGCAGAGGAGCTAGTCTTTTTTTAGTAGTTACAGCCATGCTATATGCACATGACCATCACATACCATTCTACAGCCTTCATCCTACACCTTGAGGTAACAATATAAATTAAAGTTTTTGACCATTTTCTAAGTAACATCACTAGTTAGCAGTTGGATCTCAGACAGAAAAGACACTGGAGCAATGAAGAGGAAAAAAAAATCCTGTAGAAGTGCCTTTTCTTTATTCCAGTGAAAGGCACATAAAGCCACACACCAAACACTAGATGCACACAAGAGTGCAGCATTAAAACATCTTCATATCCTTTTCCCTCAAGCATCTCTGCTCCCTTTCCTGCCCAGCTCTCATTCTGCCCAACAGCTCCTTAATCACAGTATCTTTGTCACATGCATAAAATATTATTTTCACCTCCAGCACAGAAGAAAATGCATTTATAACCTATCAGCTTTCCCCCTTAAATCTCTCTCTCCCTTCCCTTACTGCTGTCTTTTTAGTAGCTTTAAGCAAGAAGAGTGCTAACAACCTTCACAACGATTTATTCAGGTCCAGACAGGAACCAACTCTCTGCACTCTGTCAAGATAGGAGACCAAAAGAACAACACATAGGACCTCTCCTTTCTACTCAGGTGGCAGAACACACTATCCATCAGATCACAAAAGCAGGGTGGCCTCTCCTGCAAAGATATCACTGTGTCTCCTTTCAGAATTACAAAACCAACTGAATTGCAGCTGAAGCTCACCTTAGGCACCACCCAATCCTGCAGACTGAATGTTGCTCATGCTCCTCAAGTGTTCTCTATCTGATAGCACTTGTATTTCAGAAATGGTTTTGTGGCTTTAGCTCAACAGCAACCTGACACAATTGAATTTAATGTCCTTTCTGTCTGAGCTGAATTCAAGGTGTTGTCTTTAAGCTGTAAACACCACCAGGTCTACAATCACACAATGTCAAAGACGTCATCCTCTGTGATCCATCTCGCCCGTACTTAAGCCATGGTGCTTGTTCTGACAGATTCTCTATTTAAACCTCTAAGGACAGAGGAAAGGATGTTCTCTATAGGATATGAGCTGTGAAGCCTTCCGTACATATCAGTGATGTCATGCTAGTTTTCTTTTTACTAGAGCAGGTACATATGTGAGCTCTGCTGGCTTTGGTGTCTGCAAAACCCTTAGAAAGCCTTCCCTCTTTGTTACTGGTACATAGTTAATCTAAACACTTCTTAGTTATCCAAGTCTTGCTTCCTCCTTTTGACAATGGCACTGAAAGTGAGAAGATTTCATTTCATTCCCTGCCCTGCTCCAATCCTCTGACATGGAGACTGTGCTATGTTTAGAGAGAGGAGGAAAAAAAGAATCAAGTACAAAGGATCAGGTAGCTACAGTAGCCAGGAGAAGTCCAAATGTCCCATTTTATTTCAGAAGATTGTGACCTCAAGGTCAAGGCCAGACTAAAACAAAAGGCTCTCCTGCACACCCATAAGGTACGAGCAGCCAGTGGTGCTACAGAATCAGCATGCGGCCCAGTTCCCTTTAGAGGGAGACTGTGAAGTCTGGTGCTGCTGGCGAGGCAAGTCAAAAGCTTAAGATTCTGTCTAGTTTAATTATCATCTTTCTCCAGGCTCAAAGAAGCTTATGAGACTACAACAGCGAGGCAGAATCCTCCTCTTAGGCTTCCACCTCCAGAAATGCACCCGTTCCTGACCTGCTCCTGTCTTCGTCCTCACCCCCTCCAGAGATGTAGCAGAATCTTGTCATTAAAAAATAAAGCAGAGTGCAGACAGC
Source organism: Coccyzus lansbergi (assembly GCA_033558105.1). Taxonomy (NCBI): domain Eukaryota; kingdom Metazoa; phylum Chordata; class Aves; order Cuculiformes; family Coccyzidae; genus Coccyzus; species Coccyzus lansbergi. Next base: position 33,283 of record JAUMJK010000188.1, on the reverse strand, counting down.
GCTGTGAACTGTTCTACTTGCAGGAGAACACTCCGGGCCTTGCTGCGACCGGCATCAGGCGCAACACTCGAGGCATTAACAGCAGACACCGATCAGGAGACACATCGTGAAGGTCTGTCTGCTTCAGGCACTTGAGACAGATGACAAAAGGCTGAAGGAACATGTTTGGCTACCGCTGTCCATTCCAAGCACGTTCAGTGCAATTTACTCTGTGTCCTCTGATTAGGAGATCACAAGTAAAGCTGAGAAAGGATCACAGTGCTTCGTCAGCAGCAACACGAGCATCTCTATCATTCTATGATCGAGTAACTCGATGCATTCTCCTGCAGGTGTGTAATAAAAGCCACTCTCTTCCAAAGCAGCATCCTTCCTCTGAAATCCAGGAAACTTTCTATCCTTTCACGTAGTTTAAAAAAAACCCCAAATACCAGTACAAAGCAGTAAGACCATCCTAGTCTTACCCTACGCCTTAAAGACAACAACTTCTTTCAGTGCCAAGCTCCCTTCCTACTGTAGTCAAACCCAGGGCTCCTATTTGCACACTAAACGTGATTAAACTCTGTTTCAGTGCCAGTCACAAGTTGTTGCACAGCCCTGGATGACAATTGTGCATTTAGCTCCCCTGAAAGAACAGACTAAAGGCAGGAAACAAAACCCACATTTGAGGTCTTGTGGCAGCTTAAACAAAACTGGCCCACAGGTAGAAGTGCCAGAGAGCAAGGTTTGGAGACACATTCTTATTCTGGTCTCTCTCTACATTAAGCCTTGATCTGAACTGAAATTCTCCATCCTTATCTCACAAAATTCCCCTCATCCGGGGAAGACATTTCAGAACAAACATTCTTGTTTCTAATTTCAGTTGAAATATTGCAAGCATCAGGAGAGTGCTGAGTTACAACTATAGGCTTTATCTGAAAGAAGCAGTAAAATTACTTTCACCTCAGTGCAAAATAGGAATATGTTTTATGGGTCAACCTGTGGACTATGGTGCAAACAGCAAACTCTGCAGGCTTGATAGGAATGGTTGGACGCGGTGATCCAGTGGGTCTCTTCCAACCTGGTTATTCTATGATTCTATGAATAACTTAATTATGATTTGTCTTCTGAAATTTGCTATACAACAGTGATGTGCAGTGCAAGTAAAACACAGGCAACCAACTCTTCGCTTGGGGCCAAAACCCTACCAGTTAAGCCAAGAACACCATTAAATACCAATTCAAACATAAATCTACCTTAACGGGTGCCTAACACTGGACAAGTTTCAACTCAGAATAACCCTAGGATTCAGCTCTATTGACTTGAATCAACAAGGTTAATCAGAAGTACTTAACAACCTTGGGGGAAAAATAAATGCTTACAAACCACCTGTGTTTGTCACAGTGTGGGTAGAGCCTTCTTCTCTGAGGGATCCAACAAGCTCAGGTGCTGGGAGACACACAACACGCAGGGAGAACATTCCTGCTGTGCAGATTTTCTCCAGCTGCTGCCAGCACAGGTAGAGGCAGGATGAGACCTGGCTGTATTGGAAACTGCATCAGAAAAGGGTATCAACAACCACCTAAGGTGAGAAACTCAAGCAAAGTATAGATACATCAGTTCACCTCTTAGTACTGTCATTGTTAAACAAAGGCTGGAAGCTCATTTTCTGAGGTTAACAGGCTACTGGGAACAGAACATCAAGAAGAGTTAACCCGAGAAACATTGAGACAGCCCATAGCTCTGTGCATGTAACTATTCCATGCTGATACACGAGGCAGCTTGGAAGCAAGCCAGTTCATAAAGCCTAAAAAAAAATTTTTCTTTCTCTTTTCCAAAATAAACAGTCCCCAAAATTTAAGTGCTTCAAGCTACAAAGGCAGTTCGCCAGGTTGTTTATAATGTAGTGCAGGAATTCTGCTCAGGGCAAATCAGCTGCAGAGAAAAGGAGCTTAGAAGATGGTAGGTGATTTCTTTTCTGTCTTTGTATGGGAATCTCCTACAGCCTGTCAGGGAATAATCTGAGCTCCTCTCTTACCCTGATAAGGAACAGCAACGCTGCATCCTGTATTCAGCACCTTTATATTTGTAAAACTGTGAACATGCCAGTAACAAGAGAAGGCTTAAAGGAAATTGTAGAACAAAGTGTCTGCATAGACTTTCAATTTGTATTTGCACAGCTGAAAAAGAACCACAGCAATCCAGGATCTGAGGTACCGCATCTCTAAAGAAGTCACGGATACATGGGATCTAAAATTTGCTCTATTTCTCTCTTTCATATTGCCTAAGTTTATTAAAATAATTCATCCAGACTTATCTGACGGGATCCTTAACATTACTCTGTGGCAGAAGGTGAAGTTAAAGCAAATTAAATGTTTCACCTAAAAGAAATCTAGAAATAAAATGTATTTCCTATTGATGCTGTGAACAGGGAAGGATTTGCCTTGCATACAACACAGACTTCTGACTGCAGTGCTGAGTAATGAACATGTCCAGTGTTATTTGAGTGTTGGAACAGATCGATGCCAAGGGTAGATGCAAACCACATTGCTGTCTGCTGGTTTTAGAAAAATCAACTGCATTCAGCAAATATCCCACCAAAGCAGCATCTGTGCAGCACTTGAGTGATCCTGTCACTCTTACACCTAAAAAACCCTCTTCTCATTATTAATAACTAAGCTTTGGAACGCTGCCTTCCTGATTAATAACAGAGAGGGAGAGATGCTTACTCACTAAGGACTCCTCTTTGTGTAGAGATTGCAAAGGACTGAAGATTTCTTAAACCTTCACAAATGGTTCTTCCTGCACTGTTGGTCTCTGCCACACAGCCCTGGAGGAGTTAAGAGACCAAAAAGAAAGCTGAGCTTCAAGTAATCCAAACCACACATGCTCCTCATCACCCAGTGTGCCCTTCATCCAATATTTTCTAGCAGACATTATATATATATATATATATATATATATATATATATATATTTTATTCGCAGTTTTCTAGCTTTGGCCTTTCTTTTCTTTTCCTCTTGCATTATAAAACACTTGCATCTCTGGCTTCTCGGTATCTATAGAAAACCATCCCACATACAGCCCTGAAGTCTTATTAAAGACAGTCTTTCCTAGAGGTGACAGAGGTCTTCGTATTTCATGGGCCATTTCATCTTTGGCCTTCACGAGAACTATTTAGACTGCTGGTGAATTAGAAATATAGACTTTATGAAACCGGAACAGATTGAATGATAAAGCATTACCAACTTTCACGCAGACCCCTGAACAGCCAAGACAAGGAGACAACTTACAAGAACTGTTAATACTTACCTTAGATCAAAACAGGAATGAAAAATCTGAAGAGTTTATTTTATCAGTGGTGCAGCCACTTGCAGGCAAACAGCTTCCAAGGAGTTGCTGTGCCACCAGCTCCTGTGTTCTATTCCTCTATTCTTTTAAGACCAGAAACAATCAATCTAAAGGCCTAAGAGAATGGCTGGGCTTCATTTTCCTTTACAATGCTCACAGACACAATGACAGCAATCCCTACCCATCTGCGGAGAGAGGAGCATCTGAGTCCTCTCTAAATCTTTCTCTCGCTTCTAAACCACTAGATTTCTTATTTTTAATCAGTAAAGATTTGCCTGAGAAGGTAAAGCTAAGAATTTTGTACCTACAATCAAGTCAGCCACACTGATGTGCTCTGACAGGTTTCTCTATCTCCCAATTAATCCAGGCTCCACAGTGGTAACGAGAATTTAGTTTTCACAGCAAGAAAATACTTAGTTAGAGCTATAATTCAACAGGAATATTGCAAAGCCCTCTTATTCACTACTTCCTCCCCAGTTTATGTATGAATTCTTTATTATAAATCTTCCAGCCCTGTTTTAAAGTTAAGAAATCGCCAGTGAGGAGGAGAAAACAAAGGTAACAAAGCAAACACAAATATTCTTGAAGAGATGACATCTCCTCCAATTTCTGAATCCTGAACTGTACTGCTATGCAACACATGGCCTTTCCTCAATATAAACTTCTCAATATGCTACTCGAGACTCCACATTTGGAGTCTACAGAGGAGTCTTCCAAAGGCAAAGCAAGTATTCGACCATTTAACAATATAATAAATCAGTAAGAAACAAGAGCAGCTATTAAAAACTGTATTTCTCCCCTCAACAGTTACATTTTTAGTGAAAAGATTAAACCACATAAACACTTCATTTTTCTCCTTGAAAAGATATAACAGCTCAGAAATGCCATAGATACACACGGAGGATGCGTGTTCGCTTGACAATGACAGGCCACCACAATCCAGCCCACTCAGTCCAGCCCAGGAGCCAGAAACACGTGTATCCCCTTAAATTAATCCTTTAAGGGCTGCCCTTCCCCCACCGCTCTGCACCACAATTAAAATTAAAGCGCCTGTTAGGCAATCAGATCAAAATTGAAAGAATATTTTGGGCTTATTCCTGGTTTATTTTAATAAATTTCTTACTCGGCCCCAAGAAACAGGGGTAAAATACTTACACATCACACTTTACAGAGCTGCAACCGAATGAAAAGAAATTTTTTCATAAAGAGATACACAGTTGTTCTCATTACACAGTATTTATTTGCTCAAGATAACTTCCCTCCTTGTGCCCACAAGTTCATTCTTCCTTTTTGCACGCGTTCCATTGCTTCTCCCAAACTCTTTTCCCATTTTGAGTCCATAACAGCATCCCGTCATCACAATTTCTCGCCGTGAAAACAGTCATGTTGTCACAGCCAGATTCTAGAATCGTTAATTCAAATAATTAACAACCACATGAAAGGAACCAAGAACAGGTGAACAGAGTTCTGCTTTAATAGATCGTGAAACACCGGAAAGTCAGTGCAACCCACAGGAAAATCCAAAAGTATTGTAAAAATGACCTGCACACAAGAGAGAACCAAGTGCCGGGTTTCAGGCAGCAGTGCGAGATTTTATGTGCAGAATCCTGAACGTCAGTGCACTTCAGGAATTTCCCTGCAGGGTTTTCAGTAAATGCGTGTGTGTTTTCAGGCCCTATAACCTAAGGGAGCAAACCTGAGAGCATCACCCATACACTCACTGGTGGAGAGCTTAAAGCAGTGCTACTGCCTCTTAAAACAGTGCCTAAAGAAAATGGTATTAGAATCGGAGAAGGCTTTGGGTTGGAAGGACCCTTTCCAGGCCATCCAGTCTAACCACCCTGCAGGAACAGGGACATCTCCAAGCAGAACAGGTTGCTCAGAGCACCGTCCAACCTGACCATGAATGTTTCCTGGGACGGGGCCTCCACTGCCTCCCTTGTGCCAGTGTTTCATCACCCTCACTGCAAAAAACTTCTCCCTTGTACTCAGTCTTAATCTAAATTAGGATCCAGATAATTTCTGTATCATGGAACAGTTGCAAGGAGTCAAACTACATACAATTTTTCAAGTGACTAGAAACTAATCTTTATTAAAGCCCAGTGCAAGCTGGATTTAAGTTAACCATCGTTATGTTTTCCTTATGTGAGAGCTAGTCTTGTGCGACAATTAAAGGATGAAAGTGGAACTATATGTAGAATTTTTAAAGAAGTTCACATATTCTCTATAGAAATTTGGCAAATTCATGTTGAAGCCATAGATCTCATTCTTGCAATTCCTGCAAAATATCTAGAGCTCCTCTGTCAGAAGCAAAGAGAGAAGCACCTGAACAGCCAGGTCCACCAGGAATTCACCTCCCAGCCCACAATGGCTGGTGATCTCCGTGTTCCAGCTCCAACAGGTAGGCTTATCGAACTCAATATGCTTTCGACACACGCTCCCCAAAGAGCCCGAGGCCACGGAGCAGATGAGTATGGAAAAACTGATTGCATTGGAAACACTGCAGCCAATAGGAAATCAAAAGCATCGTTTCGAAGCCAATCAAAAAAAACAAAACGACCCCCCTCCCCCCCAAAAGCAAGCGTTTAGATGCGCATAGATGTAATAAATATTGCAAAGCACATTTGTCTTTTCCTTCCAAGTACAAAGAAATAACCAATGCACCAAAAACATCAGCTTTCTGCCTTGACAATGTCGAAGTCAGCAAACACCTGCAAGCCAATTGAAGAGAAAGCATTCGCACTGCCAACCAAGCACACGTCGCTTCCAGTTCTACGCAGCCAAATCAAACCCTCTTCGAATTCACAAGTTTGACCTAAATAAGCACCACAGCATGAAAAGCTTCCTTAGAAGTAGGATGTCAAGAGACTTTCTTAAAATACAAAATAAAACACAAGATAAAAAGTTTTCATTGGTCAAGTTTGAAAAATCGTCTTCCTTTAGCCAATTGCGGTCTGTCCCTTTGAGCCAATCAAAAATACACCGTTAGGTTTGTCCTTAATTAACACAGCCCAGCGGAGTAGCAAAAACTTACAGGAATAGGTGGTTGTGAGATGCATTCTGAGGGTTGGGCAAAGGGAAACAAAATTACAAAGGAGACGGAATACCAAGGAACAATTAGGGAGGGCAAAGGAACTTATTAATGCTCAGCCATCCTCCTCTATCTTCGGGATTCTCACTGTCCTCTCCAGTTCTCTGTTGTTCAGGTCTCCTGTAGTTACTGCCTTCTGTCTTCTGTCTCTGATCTGGAAAATGCCATCACAACATCCTCAGCACCTGGAATAACAACAGACACAGGTAAATGTGCCACAATTACTTCCTTCAGAGAAGAGTGGAGAGATGCAGTACCCCAAGTGTCATTACATACATCCATTAAATCAAGAGGAAAGGAAAAAGAAGACAAGGAGAAAGCTGTGTTTTCTTATTTTTCTGGGGCTGGAACCTGAAGTGGTGTAAACATTTCAACAGTAGATTTAAAATGTTCCTTTGCAAGCCTAAGGAAATCAGTTTATTTTTTAAAGAAAACCGAGAACTGTGTGCTTTAACACATTTCTAAGAAGCAAGACTTTTAAAAATAAAAAAAGATTCATAGGATTGTCCTCACAGGCTCAGAGCGAGAAACTTTTTCTGTTTTCATTGCCCTGTAAATTCTGGCACTACATAAGAGACTTATTGAGCTTCTCTGAAATATGAGGAGAACCTGTTCAATAAAATCTTTCGTGCCCCATGCATCACGTTGTCCTTTTAAAGTGACATTTAGATACTCTTCACTTTATCTTTACATCTAGATATTCATTATGCTTTGCTCTTAAGAATAAAAATTGGTTTAGTAGGCCCGTTAAAAGGTTTCTGCCCTGAACCAGCCACTTAAACACCCTTGATTAACTAACAAGACTTGAAAACGTTCCATCCTCTAGCAGAAGCACAGTATTCTCTTTCAAAACGAAGGCCCCATTTGCGCAGAGAAAGGATGCAGCTTTGCTAAGTGATGCTTTTATCCCTAGCCTGAAGAAATCTCTACCAGAAGAATTCAGTATGTGGACTTAGTCAGTTATTGGGCTTTTTGTTTCCAATTGAGGCTATCAACTGTGTATAATCACCATCCAAACGATGCCCCCAAAGCACAGCAAGATATTATTGCCTTCCTATAACCATCCCCAAGGCCTTACAAACTTGTGTCATCTTTCATGTGGGCATTTATAGTAGAATAAATGAATGGCTTCAGAATCACCTCTGATGAAGGCTTGTAAAGAGCGCTGCGAGCAAAGTTCACATCACTTCCATCCTCTATTAAATCTGGGGATCGCCCCGGCCCAGGGACAGTACTTTGGCCTTGGCTCTGCTGAATCTCAGCAGGATAAAAGTAAATACTTGCTTTCACGTGTAGATCAGCATTTCTCTAACTGTTTAGAAATACAATGAATTGTCCAGTCTTTAGCTACATGATTTCTAAAAATTATCTCCTCCGTTCAACTGATCTCAAGTGTTTAAGTGCAGCAGATGACCCAGTGACAGTTTTGGCCTTCATTAATTGATTTGGTCTGCTTGGGTTAATTTCGCTTAATGAGTTTTTCTCCAGAGCTTCTATTAAAGGATTAGACAACAAAGTAGGAAATGCGAAGAGCGACATCGACTGTCTGACCCATTCAAGTAAACGATCAGCTCTACAGAAGTCTCTTACTGGGTTTTAAGGTCAAATCCAAGGCGGAGGGAGCACTTGCATATAAAAATTCTCCAGTCTTACTTGAAGCATATCAAGAAATAGAAGAGCAAATGAGGTAAAATGAAGAGAAAAATTCCTTATCTGTTAACAGTTACAAGAAATCCATTTTTCAGTTACCTAATTGGGTCTTTAGTTGCAGTATAGAAGGAAATGTGGTCAAGGAAAGGGGGAAAAGAAAAGGTTGTAACTTCCCCTTGGTAATATCCTTAAAACTAAATCAATGCTTAGAAAATGTAACCATATTTATTTTTATACACTTCACAATTTATTTGCTATACGCACTCAAAGCAGGAAACATTAAGGACCAAGAAGTAGTTAGTTTTTCATATGTAGTTCCCATTTCTTACAGAACTACATCAAAAACTGCACTGATGCTCCCTCTTGCCAACACTCCGAAGCCCTGCAGTCATCTCCCTTTTCATCTCCTCCACAAACTGTTTTTTCCCTTGATCAAAACATAAATGATATATAGCACTAGGATCCAGCTCTGAATTAACAAGTTGCTGTGTTGATTTTTCTTTTAACGCATAAAAAAATATCAGCCTGCATAGAAAGAGGGATTTTATTTGCACGGCTTCTGAAAACTAAGTCATAGAATCATGGAATAGTTTGGCCTTAAAGATCATCCAGTTCCAACCTCTGCGATGGGCAGGGACACCTCTAACTGCATCAGGGGCTCCAAGCCCCATCCAACCTGGCCTTGAACCGCTCCAAGGATGGGGCAGCCACAGCTTCCCTAGGCAACCTGGGCCAGGGCCTTACTGCTCTCATCGTAAAGAATTTCTTCCTCATTTCTAGTCTAAACCTGCCCCTCTCCAGTTCACACCCATAAGCCTATACTAGAAAGAGAAGGGAGTAACGAGAATGGGAAGCATTAACAAAGCAAAAGCACATAAGGCACAACCCATGCCACTGCATTTTACTCGCCTCCCCCTTTAAAGTCGAGGAGGCTCTGCTCTGCAATTCCAGAGCAGCTGGAGTAGCTTAGCAACCACAGAATCACAGATGACGTCACACTAGCACAAGAGATGGGCTGGATTAGCAGCTTGTTTCCCTGGGGTCTCCCCTTTCTCCAGTCTAAATATGAAAAAAAATCCTTACAGGCATCCTTACAAGTTGAACGCAGAAAAGGAAACTTCATTCCAGACAATCGTGCAACCCCATAAACACACAGGTGGGTAGTTCTGCCTGTCTCGGTTATTCCAGCTCTCGGCAGCCTTCTATGTGCAGCCACCAAGCACACAGGCGGCTAAAGCACATGATGAGCAGAAATAGCTTTAGGCACAGAAGGATGCTGGGAATTCTGCAGCTCATTTTGGCTGTTAGAATCCAAGCAGCTATCACTGAAGAGCCCGTTCCCACTCAGAGAGCTCCTGTAGGGATTTTCTTGGCTTGCCTGGCACAGCTCCAACACTAGCATCACCGTCAATACGAAACGTCTGATAACTTGACATTTGCCTGGACTTAGAATAAGAGGAGGGAGGACAAGAAACACAGCTTGTCAATGCAACAGGAAAACAGAAAAAGCACAATTTCAAAGCTACATTCTATTTGGAAGAAAAAGCAAGAGTACAATAGAGGATATAAGGTGAAAATCACAGAACCATTGAATAGTTTGGGTTGGAAGGAGCCTTTAAGATCACCCAGTTCCAACCCCACTGTGATGGGCAGGGACACCTCCCACTGGATCAAGGGCTCCAAGGCCCATCCAACCTGGCCTTGAACACCTTCAGGGAATGGGCAGCCAGCGTTTCCCTGGGCAGCCTTTGCTAGGGCCTCCCCACTCTCATGGTGAAGAAATTCCTTTGTGAACAGTTCTCCCCAGCTTTCTTGTAGCCCCTACAGATACTGGAAGGTCACTAGAAGGTCTCCTCAAAGCCTTCTCATCTCCAGACTGAACAACCTCAACCCTCTCAGCCTGTCCTCGTACAGGAGGTGCTCCAGCCCTCAGATCATCCTTCTAGCCATCCTCTTGACCCGTTCCAACAGCTCCATCTCCTTCTTATGACCAGGATTCCAGAACTGGACACAATACTCCAGGTGAAATCTCCCAAGAAAGGAACAGAGGGGCAGAATCCCCTCCCTCCCTGCTGGCCTCGCTGCTTTGCATGCAGCCCAGTTGGTTTCTGGGCTGCGAGCACACATTGCCAGCTAATGCTGAGCTTCTCATCAACCAGCACCCCTGTTGAAAACCTTATAGTATTACTGAATTATTATGTGCATTCTAAAGGAAGAAATAGAACAGTGGATGGAGAATGAATTTTACACACAATCCTGAATAGTTTCATTTCCTGCTCCCTCCTCAGTTCCTTTTGTTATTCGGTGGAACCACCAATGTTTTCATTTGCAGGAATCACACGCAAGTCAGCATTTGCCAGAGCCTCAGGCAATTGCCTTTAAAAAGCCAATTTGATCTATCAAATAAAAGATAATAGTACCTTCAAGGTAGACAGGTAAGTGGGTGGGTAACCCGAGGGCACAACACCCAACAGAACATCTTGCAGTAAAGACTCAAGTCTATGCCAATTTCTTTTATTCCCACATTAAAGATCCAATTTTATACCTTGTGAGATGATATATTATTATACCCTTTGCCCAAACAGCAGCAGCCCCACAGAACGTTCTCGCAGGCTATCGAATCTGATACTAGTTTGAAGTTATGAGATCTTACTTCTTACCATCTTACTTCACACCACAATCCAGTGGTTCCAAGACAACATCAACCCAGGCACTTTCAAAACATCTATCACTTCCCTCTGGGTATCGGACCTTGTGGTCTTATTTTATTATTCACTAACAAACGAGACCGTTGGTTATTCAGCACTTGTCCATTCTTCACAAGCACAGCGACTCCTGACTGGGAAAAAAAAGCAGTAACATTTCCCAGATCCCCAACCGGTTTGTTGAGGGAACTTCTACAAAGGGAAGATAATTTCACATCTGTAAGCTGAATAGTTATAGTTACAACAATGCCACAACCCCTCCAAGGGCAGAAAGTCCTGCTGGTTTTAGCTGAGCATTTCAATGATCTGAAAACAGAATGGAAAACTTCTCTTTTGAACAAGACTGAGGGTAAGAGCACCTGCAAATGAAAGGTTCGCTCTCATCAGTGCCCTCAACCTTCCAGAAGCCACTTATGAAGCACGACTATTTCTGAAGATATCCTGTAACATAGAGCCTGGGTGACACCTGTCCAGAAGAAAGTCATCCACATTTCTCAGCACAAAAGCAAGTTTTGTTCAAGTCCAGTCCTACAACCCAAACCATCCGGAGCTAAACAAACCATCCTAACAAGGATGCTCATTAAGCAATTCCACAGCTCATGTACAGCTGTAAACACATCTAGAGAATAGAGTAGGGGTTTCTACGTGGTGAAAGGAAAGAAGGGATTAAAGAACCAGTGAATAGGATTTCTGCCGCAGTCCCACTTGGCTCCCATGACGGATGTTTTCTTTCCAATCAAGTAAGAAAATTTAAAAAGCAGAGCACAGGTTATAAAGTGAAGCTGCACATTGCCAACAACCCGTGACTAGGACAATAGGACGGTGAACCGGGTTTACTTTTAGCACATCCTTCATTGACTTTTGCACTTCCAGTAATTAATGTATAGAACAATGCAAAAGGCACACTTGTACCCGACCTTCTATATTCTCTACGCACCACTTCTCTCTGCACAGCCTTCCCACTTCTGGGCACACATTTCTACACTGAAACAGAGATTTAGACATACGCAACCAAATATTCCCCATTTTCTTTCGGAAGCAAAACTTTAATCACTACAAACTTTCAGACACACGAATACTTCCCCACTTCTGCCTTATTTCCTGCTTCCCCCATCCTTCGTAGGAGTAACAACAATTACCTGATGGGCCTACATCCTATCTTATAAAGCAATAGTGACAGTCTTACCCTACTAATTTTCCTAAAAGTCCTGCTGCAACAGCTTTGAATTGCAGTTGTTTGGATTGCTGAATTTAACAGTTCTTTTACATCACTTGGACTCCAGCCTTAGTGAGCCAAGATGATCTGAAGGTCAAACAACTGTACTGTGCAGCAGTAAAGATCGTACACATGACATATAACCACTGCTATTTGAGTGTTCTCTGAATGAAGAATAGACATATACACCTGATTTGTTTGTAGTCACCTGCAAAATTAATTAGACCCCCAAACCCTTTCGAAAACAGAAGGTTAAGCCTGTCGTAAATCTCTGAAGGCTGCCAAATTAAAAAATACTCTTTATTTCCCTCAGGAACTTAGTATAGACATATTTCTTCCATCACCTTCCAGCAACTATCTTCTAAGTGTTACCTTTCATCTGAAATTCCCAGTACTGGTACCCCAGCCTGGCATTCTAAAAATACAACATGCACTGCTGAGAGGAGGAGCACATTAAAAACAAGCATCTTGTTCAAAAGAAAACCACACCGTGAAGAGCTCCATCTCCATTTCTCCAACACTATCTGATATTTCATGAGCCTGGTCCCCCCTCCTAAGTCTATAAGCAGCCTGGGTTCATTTTAAATGCTCTTCCATCCACGTCTAACCTAGCTGAGGCATGTGTTTGCATCTCAGCTCTGCCCCCACCCAAGGGACCAGCTTCCTTCAAGAACCAGCACGACACTCCTGTTGCTATAGGAACATCAGAGCTGTAATCACCAAGGTCTTAGTATAATTCACATATCATGCTTACTAGCTGCACAGCTTCCATTTACAGATCCGCCAGTGCAGCGACTTAAGAAAGCCCAGTGCTAGCTCTCCATTTAGAAATGCAAGTAGTCGGGAAACAAGAAACAGGTTTTTTTGTGCAGGAGATGGTTCTGTGCACATAACTTCCTTAAAGGCATTTGGCTAGTATTAAACATACGTGAGAAAGCCTTAATTTCATCATTTCAAGCTGAAGCAACCTAACAAGTCTGAGCTGCCTTGGTTCTTGCTGCAGTGCAGGGAAGGCGACCAGTATGTTTATAGCTCAAACCAGCTCACGATGACATCCGCTGCCTGGTTGAGCAGAGATAACTTTGGGTTCTTCAGTTATTCTTGGAGCCGTAAAACCAAAACAACAAACAACCCACAGATGTCAGTGAAAAAGATCCCTGGGTAAAGAAAAATGCCCTATATTCTGCATTTCACCCCTTTGGTGGGGTGTAGCTTGTGTTACGGAAACAGCACCTCTGGAGAAGCATATTAAAATCAACACACTGAGGGACAAAGCATCCCCTGAGATTCTGGAATACACTGAAAAGAAAAGGAAAACTGAGATGAAACTAAAGAAAGAAAGAAAATGAGACTGGAGAACACGTCCTGGTCATTCAAGTTCCCTGCACAGATCTGTTGCTTTAATATAAGTTGCGGCTATGAATGTAAAGAGTTCAGAACACACACTAGGAAGATCTGCTCTAATTCTCATTTGCTGTCTACTACAGCACATCAGACAGCCCTGGATGTGTGTTATTATTACCTGATTCACACAAAGAATTACCTGCCAGCTGTTCCAAGGCAGTATTTCATGGTTGTACAATAAAGGAAAACATAAAAATTGTAATAGACACTGTGACACACATACAAAATTCTAGAGCATCCATCCTCTAGACTCTTCTCAAAAACAACAGAAACAAACTGACCTTCTTGGAACGCTGGAGCAGGACTACAGCATTTTTTAGTGACACACAAAATACTGCCGGTCTATAACAAAGCTTTTAGAGTGCTAAGGCCAAGGAGGTCATTCCCTTTTTTGGAATGAAACGGGGGTATGAAATCAGCTTTCTGTATTTCGTGTGCCTGGTGGAGGAAAATGAGTCTAAAGATAGGTCTGGGACAAGTTCAGCTGAGAGCGATCTGCCCTACTATGGGAAGAAAAGAATGCAAACTCCACAGACATAGGAACTCTTTGTAAGGTACTCCTTAAGTAACAGCTCTTTTAGCTGTTGCATAAAGGAAGTTGCATAAAGGCAAAAAGAAAAACCCCCAGAGGAGATGCAGGGAAAAGAGCAGATAAGTAGGGAAGAAAATTCCTTTAAGCAACCTTGAAGGACACAAAACACTGAAGTACCTCAGCGTATGGACGTGGGATGGGGTTTTTCAGCGCAAGAGAATGCCATCTAGTGGAGATGGAATCTCCCTTAGGATGGCAAACAGGACACTGAAGCAATTTGTATTCTCTGTTTCCAACACCTTCATAATCCTGTTTCATCAAGAGCAGGATACAGAAGAAGGTACAGATAGACGGCAACGATCACTGCATCGTGAGCCAGAGGGCAAGGAGCATCACTACTACCTCTGACTGCTGGAAATCCGGAGAGATTTCTAAGGAAATCACAGTACCAAGCAATGAATTAAAATCACTTCTATATGTACAGCACAGTCCAGCTTCATCTTTCTCCACAGGGAAAACTAGTTGGCTAGGTTTGCTCGTGTTCATTTGCTCTTCATGTCATTCACTACTTAATTTGGAGAGATGGTCTATCTGAATATGAAAAGAACCAAAATACTTTCCCACATCTTTAACCATTTCCTTTCTTTGTTGTCTTACCCTCAACCAAGAAAAAACTTAATTATCAGACCGCCAGCTTCATTATCGTTCTGGATTGAAGTTAGATCGTGGGGCCAGATCTCCCAAGGAAGACATCAGTGTTTCGGATCAGATCAAAGCAAGCATCAACAGTGAGACTTCACTTCCTTATGGACACTTTTGTGATTCTTGGAGGACTTAAGAAAATAACGACAGATAAATCAGCATCCATACAAAGATGGTGCAGAGAGAACTTTTTGAACAGTGTATGAACAGGCTGCTCAGGGAGGCGGTGGAGTCCCCATCCCTGGAGGTATTTAAAAGGCAGGTAGACAAGGTGTTTGGGGATACAGTTTAGTGGCAGGTAGGAAAGGCTGGACTCGATCTAAGAGGTCTTTTCCAATCTGGTGATTCTATAAAGCCCTTCCATTTCCTGGATTACCTTAGGTATATCCAAGACCGACTTCACCTGTTGAAGTCAAACCACTTGTTGAACAGCACAGTCTAGTCCTCTTCTAAAGTTCACTGCATGTCCCAGACTGGAGGCTGCATTTAGGTAGGTGGCACATTGTTACAGAAATACAGGAACCCAGATTTGATATTTCCCCGAGATTCTTCTTGTAGATGAAGTACACACAAGGCTAACAAGCGCAGTACTCACCCTGATCGATTGAGTGTTGAGGAAGCTGGCTAAGTTGGCTATTCACTACACCTGCATATGTGCGCAAGAACTCCTCTTCGCTGGCAGTCAGCTGGGAACATAGAGAGAGTCCATCAGCAAAAAGCTAAATGAAGAGAGACTGAAGAGATTATCTCTGACTTAGAATCATAGAATAACCAGGTTGGAAGAGACCCACCGGATCATCGAGCCCAACCATAAGTTCAACCTCCCAATAAGTAACATCACATTTGCCTCTACTCCACTCTTGAACAGTTTAATCTCCCTGTTATTTGTGCAAACGATGCCAGCAACAAACTGGTACATAATAAACTCTTGGAGAGATTCAAAGTCACCTTAAAACAGCTGCTTAATTTTGCTGGTTTTCCAATCATGAAAAACGTGACTGTATATTGAGAAACTATCAGATGCTCAGATTTAGTTTAAGGCATCACAAGCCTAATAATATTTAAGCAAAAATAAATCATGTTTAGCTGCAGGTAACTGTTAAATCAACGACAGCTAAAACAACTCAGTGATAAAATCAGAGCATTTTCTGCCTGTTTCAGTAAGCACTATCCCAGTTACTACAAAATTACATCTGGGAATCCACAAAATACAGACTATGACAGTACATCTTACATTTGATCCCATCTTCCTCAGCATGAGCAGGACTCTCACTTTCTGTTGAATATACATCTCCTCCGGACTCTTTCCGGGGACACCCTCACGGTTCATTCCCCTCCTGCCAGCTCCTGGATTTCCTGAAGATACAAGATCAGAAAAAAAGACAGACTGAAATAGGTAACGGTGCATAATAGGAATAATAAGAAAGTTTAATTTCCAGACTACTTGTTTTTCACCAGTGGGCAGACCACTTAATAGCCTGGGAGAGTAATTAATCACATGCTTCATCAGAGAAATCCTTACAAATCTGAACAGCTAAATTGGGCTTTACATGTGCAGCTCCAATATTCAAAGAGGCTGATGTTCACATCCCTCCGAGCTCATTAGCTGTTGTTACATTACCGCATGAGTAGAAAAAGAGAATTCTAACAGCTAGATGAAAGAATTGCTCTGACAGAAGAGCTCGCAGTTTGGGGTTTCTCCCATAAACAAGCACGACCAGTATGAAAATAAGATGCAGAAGGCACAGCCATCAAGCTCAGCAAAAGCTGGATGGAATCTACACTCTTAAGCCTCTCTCCTCTCTCTTTTTGGTTCTGCTTGGAAACTTGTAGCCTGTAAACGTGCAAGGTGATTGTATTTTTTGTGATACTCAGCAAACTGCTTTCTGAAGGGGGACTCAAACAAGCCCATAGTGGTCCACTGGGCAATCTGAGTGCTAATGGCTGATGGCAAAAGTAAGACAATGAACAAAAGACAGTGAGCATGAGACACCAAGATAGGCATATCCAGAGACTGACAGGACAATAAACATTTACCAAGATACCAAGTAAGTCTGAAAGGTTGTGACTGGATCTTAATATTCTACTAATATATACTTCCCTCTTTTTTTCTGGAATATTGCTACTTAAAAAGGAAAGATGCTGTACTGGTAGCCAAAGAAATCAACTGACAAAAGAAAAGCACAACAGCAAAAGCCCAAAACATGGTAACACACCTAGGGTTTAAAACCAGCATAAATTATATGGATTCTTTCCCCATAGGTGGCACCATGCACAAGCACCAAGAAAATGCCAAGGCTGCCCCCATGGCAGCTGGAAAGACCACATTCCTCTATAGATGAGATACTGCAAGAGATCTGTGGTTTACGCATGTCATTATTCATTGTTCTCTATCATAAAAGTCTTCCAGTTGTTTATTAATTTCTCAGACTTTAAGAAGGGGTGATGGAAATCTGTCTAAACCTGGTTCTTCTAAAGTAAACTCCAGCCAAGATGGATTTTTTTTGGTGAAGCCACCTATTTAACAGGAAGGCTGAAAATACTGAAGTCTGTTAATTAAGCAAACGCTTCACAAAGCTGGTAAGCAACAGGGACAAAAAAAAGCACTCGATATGGTTTGAAAGCTATCAAAATGTCTGGACAAAGAGGTCAAATTAGGATTACAAAGAAACACTGCTGTGCTCTTCATACACTGCACAGTTATTTTGTGTGACAGCCTCAGCCACCACAGGTTTTTGACAGAGTAGAAAGACAAAAATCTTAGGAGTGAGACCCTAGCAGGAAGAACTGGAACCGATCCCTGTTACTATTGCACAAAGCTGATCTAAGACACTGTTTAAGGCGACAATATACCCAGCACATACGAAATAAGTACATTTCCACAACAGCTTCCAAAATGAGTCTATGCCAAGATGAGAGCAGCTTTATAAATGAAGGACTGAAAACTCTTATCAAAGCACTCATCAACTTTGCTTTCTCAAGAAAGCTACATTAATATGCTATTCATAACAAAATGTTACTTCAGTAGAATTTTCCTAACCCTACAATTCTTTCCGGAACAAAGATGAAGTTGTCATCCCCCTACTCAAACACTACATCACAGGCTTCCCTGCCAACATACCTGCTTCTAAAAACCACAGCAGAGCAGACAATCCACGTGTTCAGTCCCAATTAATGAATGTAGCAGGAAAAATGAATGAGGAAACTGCCCTGTGGAAACAAATAAGCAAAACATTACAGAAATATTCAAAACTGAAAACCAGAAAGACCCTTCACTCAATACACTTTGAATCACAAACTTGGTCTTGGCCAAAATTCACAGAACTGTTGGCTTATCTGGAGTTTGTGGACCCTTTTTTATTCTTAAAGAACAAATTTTTTTCCAAGTTCAAGACATTCTTCATCTGCAAGATTTACACCCTGCCCATACCAATGCCATTCCCAATCCCTTGGGAATGGAATGCATTCAAGCTTTGCATTCTCTAAGAAGCTTTCAGCATAAACCCCAACTCCCTGGAAAAGAGCAATAAATGGTGTGACATATCATTTTTCTTGTAAGAAACCAACAAAAACAGGCGTAGCTTACCACAGATTTAAAGAAAACTAGGGAGAAATGTAAAGCATGTTGATTTTGACCTAAATTATTGTTTTCAGCTATGTGTATGTTATCTGAATATAGCAATTCTGAAGACCAGCACTTGAAAGCTGGGCTGGAAAGCCCTTTGTGCAGAGTTTTTCAGACCAACCTCACTGTTTGGTCACCAACAGCTAAAAGTTAAGAGACTTTTTTTTATTCCCGGACTCCAGATGTATTTCTGAATATTTCACAACTGACACTGGGTATTGGGACACAGTAACAATTTATAACTCTTCTTATCCATCACAAGCGGCTCCATCTCATGAACAAGGTGATAATTCAAGCTTTCTGTAACGTGCAATGAAATAGCAAGTGCCTCCTACGCATGACACTAGCACAGCTAGAATCTTTATTAACTAAGAGTTTCTGATTAGGGAAGATATATACACCTGCACTATTTGTTGATAAAACCCAGCTTAAACTGACCAAATACACTCTCTCCTCTTTTTTTCATGGACAACGAGTGAAGGCAGATCCAAACTAATGAATTCTGTCATGGCTCTCCACCACCCCGTGCAGATGTCATTACTAGCAGGGAACTAAGAGAGGAGTAACCAAAGCGACTCATCTGCTCCATAGACAGGGTTTAAACAGAAAAAAACAGAGTCCAAAATACCTGTTAGCTTCACCCACAGGTTCTCAACAGCATCTGTTACTAACAAGTGTTGGAAGCAGCTGAGGTTTATCAATGGCTTAAAAGAGTCATTTTGTCTCTCCAGAGGAGAGAAATTGCCTGTTCTGAAAGGATTATTTAAGCCCTACCTCGCTAATTAGTTCCCACTGTTCTTGCCCCCTAAATAGGCAGGGCAGTCCCAAGAAAGATTATCCACAGCGCTGACAACAGGACCGTTTGCAGTAACTAATTGCTGTTCTCATTTCCATGGATTTCAAAGACAGGCTCCCACCACTGTACAAATACTCGCGGCACAACTGCGTGAGCTCCTTCCTAAAGGAAGGGATTAGAGCACGAGGAACAACCACTTCTGAGACACACTTCTGTACTAGTGGCAGCAACAGCATATTCATACTCGGTGTTGGAACTAGATGATCTTCAAGGTCCCTTCCAACCCAAATTATTCTACGACTGTATGACATTACAATTAAAATTCCCCCCCCCAACATCCCAATTTGCAAGTAATCTATGCATTTGTTATATTTAACACCAAATACAAATAAAAGCAGAAAGAGTAAATTATTTCTTAACCCGATAAATACAGAGGATTCAGCCAAGATCTGAAACAACCTCCCCAGGCCACTGTCATGACCAGCCAAAGGCTAATTTCACAGACAGTCTCACTGTCATCAGCAGCACTCAAAACACGCTGCCTTGGTCTAATCCGGAGGAATTCCTCCTGCTGAACTCACCTCACCACTGGCACAGCAAATACACAGGTGGAACATGAAGCTTGCTCAGCAGAACTTGAGGACTTCTCTGCTAAACCACAGGGCGCATCCTCTAACAACGACACTGTTACTGCTAACAGCTCCAAAATTACTGGCACAAATGAAGTAAATCAGATTTCATTACTTTTTGTTTAAAGTATGAGAACAAAACGAGAACCAAAGGCCTGGTAAGAAGCCCCGAGTCACAAGCAGGTTCTCCTACCAACTGGTCCCACTTACTCCCAACAGCAGCTCACACTCCCAATATCATCGACTGCACATCAACGTTTCCACATGCATCTCTAATGAACCCTAAGAAATAAGATCTAAAAATATTTTGCCACGGTGTATTTTTGGGATGGGAGGGAAGAAGTGCAAAATATAAGAGAGAATTTAGCAAGACAGCTGAGGAACAGCTGAATCACTACTCACAGAAGTTCTGCTCATAATCTTAAGAGTCGCGATAGACCCACGAGCTACACAACGATCCATCCCTGAAGCTTTTGTCAGGTCAGGTAATTCTTAGCCTCAGTTGTACCCACCAGCTCCGAGTTCTGTTTCTTTCCACACCTGTATCCATGTCGAGCTTATCATCTACCATCACCCCAAGTCCTTCTCCTCAGGCCTGCTCTCAACTACATCATTTCCATTCTCTACTGAATCTGGGGATTGCCCAGACCTTGCACTTGGCCCTGTTGAACCTCATGAGGTTCTCACAGCCCCACTTCTCCAGCCTGTCCAGGTCCCTCTGGATGTCCACATGAGAGACAAAACAGAGTCAAAGTTTTAGCTTTAGGTTCTGTCACTTGGAGATCACACTGTTTCCCCCAACATTGCTAGGTTAATGAGTTTTTAAGCTAAAATGTAAGGCATGGTAATTGAAAAATAACATGTTTTTAAATTACATGACACTGAATTACAACAGTACAAGGAAACTGAACCAGCATCAGGATGCAATATGCCAAAGGCAGGACGCTGGCAGTTCCATTTCAGCTGATCAGCAAAGATAAAAACAGATTTTGCACAACCTGTACACTATAAACAAACTAGTACTGACAGCACTGATGAATCCTAGTGCTTACAGTTTAAACCACAGAATTATTTACCTATTCCCGTCATATACCTCGCACTGCATTAAAAACCACTGCCTGAATGGTAACATTTCCATCTGTATGTTCAGCACAGACAGGGAGACGGAAGAACTGCCATGTACTGGACTGAAGGAATCTCCACAACCTGGAGAAGAAAAGGCTCTGAGGAGACCTTAGAGCAATCTTCCGGTACCTGAAGGGCCTACAAGAAAGCTGGGGAGGGACTGTTCACAAAGGCTTGGAGTGATTGGACTGAAGAGCCAGAACTATCCTGGAGCTCAGTGACACCAATATTTCTGGTCTAAGCTAAGAAACTGTGGGGTCTCAGCTGGATTTCTGGTAACCCTTCAGTGCCAGCCATTCAGGGTGTGGAGAGATGCCAAAGGCTGATGAAGCCATCCAGAATGCACTGCTCCATCCAGTCTGGAACTGGTCTCTCCAGGTAAGGGCGAGGCAGAAGTGCAAAGCCAACAGGGAAGTTTGAGCTGGCAATACCTTATCTATTTTGCAGCTAAGCATAGTTCTCCTCTCCAGTGTCATTACTCAATTCCTTTCTCATGAAAAAGACTAACCTGTGCATTTCAACAGTCATAGTTTTAGTCCAAAATAATTAAATTCTTCACTAAACTGTATTAAAAGACAAAATCCTAGAGCTCGTCCTGCTGCACCCAACATGCTGCAAATGGACATAATTGGGTCACCTAATTTTCCGTTGTTTGGCAGGCACAGGGAATGAAATTTAGTTCATTTATTTTTAATATGATTCACATGACAGAATAATAAATGCGAAAGATCTGTATATTACAGCCAAACCTGCCAGCCCAGCTTTACCAAAGCAATAAATTTGACTTTAAAAACATTCCCTCCCTTTCCCAAGTAGCAAACAAGGCCCCTCAGCACACAAATGAAAAAGCTGCCCTGCTCTTGAGCCCCTCATTCCGCGTATGCCTGGAGAAGGGCTGGGTGAGGACCACAAGAATGCCTGCGCTCTGCAAGGCCCAACATGTGCGCTGGGCAGAGTCAAGCACGCCCGACATCCCCGTTGCAATCCCTGCCTGCCGACCAAACCGACCTCTCTGGGTGCAGATGGAGTGCATGCAGCCCTGTCCTCTTGGCAAAAGAGAGGGCGAATACCCCCTTCACACCAAACCCAAGAGACTGAGGTTATACCTCCTAGCAAGACAAGTACATTGGAGATGAGAGCAAACTGGACATGGTTTTGGAACCAGAGGATCATAGAATCACCAGGTTGGAAGAGACCCACTGGATCATCAAGTCCTACTGTTCCTATCAAACACTAACCCATGGTCCTCAGCGCCTCGTCCACCAGTTCCTTAAACCCCTCCAGGGAAGGTGTCTCAACCCCATCCCTGGGCAGCCTCTGCCAGTGCCCAATGACCCTTTCTGTGAAAATTTTTTTCCTAATGTCCAGCCTGAACCTCTGAACCTCCCCTGGTGGAGCTTGAGGCTATTCCCTCTCCTCCTGTTCCCTGTCACTAGGGAGAAGAGCCCAGCCCCCTCCTCTCCACAACCTTCTTTCAGGTAGTTGGAGAGAGCAATGAGTATCCCATTTCACTTTAAACATGCTTCTTAAATGCAATGGGAAAGCAACGTGAGCTTTTGTTCCTCCAAATCAAGCATTTCCCGCAACCCCACAGTCCTCTAAAGCTGAAATTCCTAATATACATGTTTTACAACTAAGGGAGAAAATAAAACGAAACAGAGGGATTTGCAAAGCCTAAATTAATAAAAAAAAGGCATCAAGCTGTCAGTAAATATAGTATTTTACATATTTAGTCTTAATAATTTAGGGTATTCACAGCAAAGCTCTTTCAAATGGAAGTCACAGCTAACTACATCTTTAATATCTTGTATCAATTCCAGTTAGAGCCTAAAGAAATCCGACAGGGGTTACTTCAGCTACAATTTAGGTTTTTTTCTTTCTTGAACCTGGCTGGTTCTGTTCAAGGCAGCTGAAAACATCAATTAGCAGGATTATAAAAGCTCAGATGAGGAGTTATGGTGAATATAACCAACCGCTGCAGGTTTCCTTTTGCGCTACACAAATTGAGTTAACAGCCAGCAAGAAGAGGTCTCCTTAACTCTGCACTATCATTAGCTGAGGTTAAGCTATTAGCCCCCACAGCCACCCTTCCGTGGTTAAAACACGGTCACACTGGGAAGCTTCTAAGTGCAAAAGGATTCAGCCTTGTTAATTTTCAAATGACATTTTACAGCGAGCAGCTCGAGTCCGACAAACCTTCCAAGCTGCAACCTGAAACCTGAAGTCGGGATTCGGAGTCTGCAAAAAAGCTGCTGCAGATTTCCCTCTAATTCAGTCTGACTCACGACCTTCAGTCACAGGCAGCTGGAGACGGGATTAATTCCCATCTCAGGAGGGATACAGCAATGAAGAATTCATAACAGCTACCTATTTATAGGTGAGAGAAAGAGCTGAAATATTCAATATGGGTTTCTTTTCTTTGTTTCTGTGTTCAGTATTACCTCTCAGTGACTTCAGAGTTTGAACCCCAGTGTCAGATTTAGGTCAATTTATAGCTGGAGCCTCTGTGTGGGTTCACATCTCTTAAATGATAAATTTAAATTTTTGAGAAAACAGCACAGCCCACCCTCCTGAAGAACAGCAAACAGACCAAACTGTGGCTAGTCAGACATAAAAAAATCCATCAAAATACATAGAGCTGTTTTTTTTTCCAGTGCTGGATCACCTTTCAGAGCTTCAAAAAGGACTTCAAAAGTAGTAATGAAGTGCATTTAATAAAAGCTTCCTAATGCAGTAAATCAGTTCTTACATCAATGCTCAAGGTTCCTGTAAAAAAGAAAGATATCCTACCATTATAATCACCGTTTTTATGAAATTAATGATTGCCTCCTGACCTTCAGGCACACAAAAATCAGATTATTTTGCTGTTCCACGGCAGCAGTCTCTCAAAGAGAAGACATCTATTGTGTCTCGTACAGTTAAAAGAGTCAGCACCGGTTTCTAGGTAGTTCACATCAGTCAACTTGAAGCCTCTGAAATTAAATGTAGTAACAGCAACAAAACCTTAAAAAAGGGCTTTTGTTTCACAAAGACGTTCACATTTCAAAGATGAATTTGTCAAAAATACTTTGAGAAGTGACAACACTCGGCTACAGCAATTACACACAAATTCTATCCCCGTCAAATAAACAATTCTAATCAACGTTATACTTGACTCAAGAGGTCTCCAGCGGCGGGGCTGATGAGGGCTGCTCTCGTCTCAATCATCAGCATCTTTCACAGTGGCTCCTGCACTTCTTCCCCTATTTATAATAAAGCTGCAAATCTTCTAGATGGGAAATTAGGCACTAATGACAGCCAGCCAATGATTCTAACTACCAGGTAGCCTACACTAAAGAATTACTGCTATAAAAAACGTGTTACGCATCCATCATCACAACAAAACTGTACAGCAATGCTTTCTATGGCTCTCTTTGTAAATATTCTCTATTCAGAAATAAAGAGAGAATGACCTTCCCAGCACGTACACAGAAACCCGAGATGTCTTTTGTTGTTCCAAAGAAGTTAGCTTTATTTCCAGAGATTTTCAGGGAATCATTAAGGTTGGAAAAGACCTCTAAAATGGTCCAATCCAACCATCAGCCCAACATCACAATGCCTACTAAACCATGGCCCAGAGCACCACTACATGTTGTATGAACTCCTCCAGGGACGGAGGCTCCACCACTGCCCTGGGCAACCTCTTCCAACGCTTAAACACTCTGTCAGTGAAGAAATTTTTCCTAACATCCAATCTAAACCTCCCCTGGCACAACTTCAAGGCCATTCCCTCTGGTCTTATCACTTGTTACTTGGGAGAAGAGACCAGCATCCACCTTGCCACAATCTCCTTTCAAGGAGCTGCAGAGTGACAAGGTTTCCCTTCAGCCTCCTCTTCTCCAGATTAAACACTGTGTGAGTAAAGAAATTTTTCCTAATATTCAATCTAAACCTCCCCCATTACAACTTGAGGCCATTTAACTTGAATCATAAACCAGTGAAAAAAACTGAGCACCAATAATGGGTAAATCTTTTACCAAAAGCTGAAGAGTAAGTTCTTTTTGGTGTACCCACCCTATTTCACACGGCAGGCATTACACACATTGTACAAATATGCACCCAAATAACACCTCCACCTAGGAAGGATCATATATTTGAACTATTAATTATCAACAGCAATGACAGAGCCTCCTGCAGCACGTCTACACTATGATCATTGCAGAAACTGAACCAAAGCCAATGCACCAACATGCACAACAAAGATCGAGACCATTAATTGTGGTCACTTCCGCTTCTTCTACCATCCATCAGCATTATGACCCAAGTCACGTTTCGAAAGAAGCCCTGCAAGAAGCACTAACAGTGGACTCTCAGCCTTTTGAAAACTTAATAGATCATTAGCATTAAAATCGGGTTTTACTGAAGACTGCCATTTATATTACAGAATCTAACCGTAACTGGCTAATACCAGCAATATATGGGACATCAACACTCTACACTCATGAAGCATGAACACCAATAAAGAATTAGGTGACTTCAGAAGCAAGTCAGTGGTTCAGTCTTCACAACAAACCTAAAACAAGCCTACACAATGGCACAGAAAGTCAAAACTGATGCAAGCATGTGTACCTCCCAAGATGCAGGATGTTTTTTCTGACTTATTCTTGCAGTAATTCCAAAGTGACTTGAAACAACGGGAAAGAAATAGGCACCAATAAAGCCCATGATAAGAATTATCAGCTGTGCTAATGAAACAGCACTTCAGTATTTGGCAGATTTCCAACCAAATAGCGTCATTATGGTTGGACTCGATGATCCGGTGGGTCTCTTCCAACTTGGTGATTCTATGGTTCTATGATTAATATGGTATCTGTAATCAGATTTTTTGAAATTAAACTGTTTCTTAACTTGAACTAAGTCCAGTGCAAAACCAGGATGTTTCAGTCAACTTAAGTCAAGTGACACAGTTGGCAAATGCTAACCAATCACAGAAGAGAATGAAATCAGAACAGGCAAAACTCCCCTTAGTATCTGCAAGTAGTTAACATAACATTGAATTTCAATTAACAAGCATGCAGGAAAAGCCCTCAAAAACCATAAGTACCATATTTGGAGTCAAATTGCCTGTGGTCTCCTGACCAACTTCTCAGCGGCTTGGGCACACCACATGGTTATATTTAACCAGGAACAGCAGCCAGCGTGAGTTATGCTTACTGGAAGGATTTCTCTCCACTACCCAGCTCTCCAAAGCTCCATTCTATTCATCAGCACTCATCATCACGGTATCTTTCAGCAGATGCTTGGCATATAAGAGATAGCTTGCAATTTAAAACGTGATCTGTGCTGCCCTGTAATTCACGCTGACATCTGACCATCATTAACCCCAGATCACAGCCACCTTACACTGAATATGCCTACAGATCTTTTACAGCAGAGATTATGGCTAACTAGAGTTTTTAAAGCAATTAAAACACAAGCTGTTATTAGGTTGGTGACTACTTAGCATTTTAATATTTTGCAATAGCGTATCCAAGTACAGTGTTAGTGAAGAGTCTTAGATGAATAGTTCTGACTACCAAAATTGCCTAATCATTGGACCACAAGGTGAAATATTGGTCTGGACTCACACATCAATAAAACTTGCAGTAAAATGTGGTAAATGCACCTCTTATGACACCTTCTTCTTGCCTCTTTATAGGAGAAAAATGAGAAAACAACCAAGAAAAAAAATCTTCTGTGCTGCTTTCCACAAAGAAGTGGCTTCAGTTTTAATCAATGCACAGTTTATAATTTTAAACTGTCATTAATATTATGGATAATATGGTCAAGAGACCTCTACTCTTGGGATCTTGATAAAATAATACTCCTTGAGACCTTTCCTCAATGATGTTCGATTAACTGTTCTAAATGCTGGTTTAACCCCACAGGCAGAGGTGCACTGGCTCTTCTCTCCTCTGAAGGACTTAATAAAAACAAAAAGTATGAGGAAAGGGGGTTTGTTACCTTCTTTAGGTGATCACACAAGACAAGACTGCAAAGACATCTGATGGAGAGGAGAGGAAGAAAAAAAAAATCCTGTCAGCTTTAAGAGAGGACTCTTAAGCTTCACGACTTGAAAACAAATTCTTAATTATACACCAATTTGACCACATTTTGCTTTCTATAGTCTTCGGTAAAGTGGGATTGCAAGGAAGGAAATCTTGCCTTCAAGAGAGTTCCTTTTTCTCAGGAAAAGGGATGCGATTTCCTTCCTCCCCAAGCACCATTTTGAATGTCACCGGAATTCTATTAGCCCTGAACTGTGAAATCAATCTGTATGAGGATATTAGTGTTCAGTAAAAATCTCTCTTTAGCACCACTAATACCCACAGATGGGCTGGAAGGAAGGAAACTACAGGGGTTTCTAAAGGTTGTTGCCAAGTCCAAATCAGTGCTGGGACTGACTGACTTCAGAGTACAATGGAAAAAAAAGAACAGTAAGTAAAAGAGAGAATGCATATGTGTTAAAAGCAACCACGCTCAGCTGCATGGAAAAAGTGTAGATCATAGATTAGTTTGGGTTATGAGGGACTTTAAAGATCATACAGATCTACCCCTCTGCGATGGGCAGGGACACCTCCCACTGGATCAGGGGCTCCAAGGCCCATCCAACCTGGCCTTGAACCCCTCCAGGGATGGGGCAGCCACAGTTTCTCTGGGCAACCTGGGTCAGGGCCTCCCCACCCTCACGGTGAAGAAATTCCTCGTTACATCCAGCCTAAATCTGCCCAGTGGAAGGTGTCCCTGCCCATGACAGGGTTGGAACTTTATGGGCTTTGCAGTCCCTTCCAACCCAAACTATTCTATGTGAACTACAAAGGGTTTATTTTGCAGAGGCTTCTGTAGCTGCTGATCAAGTTTTCAGTGATAAAAGTCCTGTTCAAAAAAAAATGTATGTTTCTGACCTCTGAAGTTAAGCAAGACCTTTCACGAATTCTACATAAACCAGTGAGTATTATTTGGCATCTACAGACATTCCTGGAAATAAAAAAAAAAAAAAAGGCAGCTACACAGACATGAATGCTCCTATTTTTCTCCATTTGGCATCAACTCTTAAAGCTAATTATATTAAGTGCGTTATTGCTGATCGGTTTTGCATAAACATTCAGTTTCCATGTTTATCTTGAAGTCTGATATTGCCTCCCTCAACCAACTCGGAGAGCTGACAGAACACAATGAAATATTCAGTTTTCCTTTACAAGATTCAGCACACTAACACGAGTTAGGAACCTCTATTAATATTCCATGAGTATGGCAACAGGCAGCAGAGATCAGCGCAGTTGCACTATCCCCTTCTCACATCTACAAACACCTTCCAGTTATATTTTACCTTAAAATGTCTCAGTATTTCACGTTGCCTCTTCACAGAACCTCTGCTGTAAAAATGTAGGTCACATTTCCTTTCAAGGCACAGGGGCGTGTATCCACGAACACTTATTTAAAGCTCAATGAAATTAATTAAAAGCTCCTCACTGACTTCAATGCTCACTGAATCAGGACCTGGATGAGTTCAGAGGCGAAACAATTACTCTTTTTAATTAAACATCTTCACATTGTTGTGAAGCAGTCAACTCATTTTAAAGAAGGATGATCTGAGTCAGAAAGTTTCAGAGCTTGGTCACGGCCATAAACTGTGTTGATTACTTAAGTTGCTTCCAGATTTGATAGTTTCCCTCATAACAGAGAAAATGGACTTTCCTGAAACATCAACTAAATTCTTGGTGTATGCATCTACAGGAAGGAGAACAGAACACACTGAGGCAAATGCAGAGTTTGTAGAAATCTACTGGCTCTGCCTCTGTTCCCCAATCTCTAGCTAAATCAGTCCATCTCCAGACTTCCAATAACACCAGAAATCACAAAATTAGGGTTTTTTTGTGTCAGTTTATCTCCAGGTGAGATTTTTAGGCTGTGGGGTTTGTTTAAAAAACACCATTATTAATTATGATATATATTTATAGTACTTTTTCAAAAGAAACAGCCTTGGCAAATTAGATATTCTGTAAAACCTCAAAAATACTTACTGAAAGGCAAAAAGTATGATCACACTTCCCAATTTCAAAGACATTGAGACTAGATGAAGCCCCGTAACATTCTGCCAAATCACCATTACTGACCAGAAACAAAAAATTAACTTTCCTCATTTTTCTGAGCATTTGTTACACAGTTCCCCAACTTCGTCTGAAAACAAATGCCAGGGTCAGACAAGTGTTCTCCTTCTTTAATTATCAACATTTTTTTCAGTTGTTATTCTGATCTTTGGTTTCTCTCACCTATTAACACTCCGTAGTTTGGCTCATTCTGGGCTAGCTGCTTCCTCACATCAACTGAAGCTCACGGACAGGCCACAGCTCTTGAAATGGAAAAAGAACTGTCAGTCTCAGAGATACAAGGACATGAGCAAATAACATAATAGGTTTAGGGGTTTTCTTCCCCCCTAAATTAAATTAAGTTTGTTGGTAAAAAGCTTTCAGTTCGTTTAAAATCTATTTATGTATCATTTCTCACAAGTACCTCAAAGTAAAACCAAGGTTTCTTAGGATGGAGGGGTAAGGATAAAATGTTTTCATTCCAATAATTTACAGATTTTTTGTACATCAGTATCAAAACAAACACCTTCTGGGATTAGTCACATATCTGTATACATGCAAAAGCTTTAGTGGAATTAAATTAATAGATGCTATTACTTTTCCACCAAATCAGAACATTCAAACCAAACAAAACTCAACTCTCTCTCTCTCTAGTTTCTTTGATGCAGAGTTATTTTAAAAGACATTATAAAAGGCATTATGAATATGAAGAATGTACAGTTCTTGCTTATATGGTTTAACATAGAATCATAGAATCACCAGGTTGGAAGAGACCCACCGGAGAAAAGCAATTAACACAGGAGACAAAGCAATTAAAATATTTATATACTTATACTTTCAAAGAGAATCTTACAAATTATCATGTATTTCAGCTGGTCTTTTGTAAAAACAAACAGGACTAAGTGCTTTTTTTAGAACTGCTAAACACTATGATTCTTGGACATCTTCCTTATTACAACTCAAGGCTGACTTTTGTTTGAATATCTCACTTCCAGAGAGTCAGCCAGCTCTACCATCCCAACTATTAACATATTGGGAAAGAGCAGAAAAAGGAGGCATTTACTCTATGTGAAAACTGAATTATAACCACCTTCCTACCTGCAACCAACTCCCAGAATTTAAACACGTGGCATATTGGTTAGGATTACAATTTTTCTGATTAAAAACATGACCATCAGGTTCAATCGCTTCTGCATCACGCACACGACAGCGCAGCACTACTGTAACTGCTGCTACTCTCCTGGTTCTATTGCAGCAGGAAATCCAATCCAATGACAGCTCACAACACAAAGAAATACAGTTTTGCATCCGCACATATAGAAATATTCATGGAGACACCCAATCCTTCCTTGGAAGCATCTCTGCTGGAAGTTCCTCCAAGCAGGAGGAACAGCAGCCTCCAAAAGCCTCTCGTCTCTCTGTATGCACAGCACTTGTGTGCAATTTTGATTTTTAAAACTAGGTCAGATGCTCAGGAGAGCTGCTTTGTAGTCAACAGCAAACTTAGGACTTGAAATACTTACTAAAAATCATAAATGTTTCTGCTGGTTACAAATGACAAACATTCCAGAGAGGAAAAAACTCACATTAAACTTAACAGAAAGGGATTGATTTCATACAAGTTGTTTTCCAGGCAAAGTATTGACCTTTACCATTAGTTGCACCGTATCGAATGCATTCAGGCATTGGCTTTCTCTGCCTGTCTGCAACTGCAGGATGACTTTTAGTTTTCAGCAGCAGATGTATGTCTCAGACAGTCTTTGCACCATTAAAATTAGGTTTTGTTTCAGTTCACTTCGGGTTTTTTTCTTTAGAAAATAACACAAACCGTTTTGGAAACTTCTCTCTCCTTTTGTAAAGTTGATTACGCTGAAACACAGGGTGCAGGAAGAGGGAAAAGGCCAAGGATGGGACTAAGCAGAAATGGATACAACTATGGACTTGATCAGATCCGGAGTCAGGACCTGCTTTCCATGCAGCCCTAACACTGAATGCTTTTGTTTTACAAGTGGCAGCATACAGCCTTCTGTCTGCTCCCTCATCACGAATATCCATATTTTCAAATCAATAATACGTAGTTTAACCTCACTTTTCACTATTTATGTGTTTTGCCTTTAGCAAGTTATTCCACATCATACCGGAGCTTGAAAAATACCAAGAGCAAAGGAGCTGACAGCTTGCAAGCTTCATGGCCAACAAAAACTAAATAGAAAATTTTGATTCTGCAAATGTATTTTAAAATTATGTTCTTAAAATACTCCAAAAACGTGACTCTTGCTATATGGGAGCCAATTCCAACTGGAACACTGAACAGGCAGACCTAACCTGCCGCCAATATTTGTTGTTCTATGGAGAGTTTGGTGTGGCTTTTTAAAGCCACTGCACCTGCAGAATGTCTTGCTCTCATCTCACAGAGCATCAAAGCTGATTTTGTCCCATGTGCCAAGATGAGGAACAGTCAAAGAGATGATACACAACAGAGCAAAACATTCTCATCTCAGGAAGAAAGGAAACAAATGTCTGACAGTCAAATGTGTCCCAACAAGGCACAGCTGGATGATGGATCATCCCTCCTCAGCTTTCTGGAGTGCCAGTGTATTCCGATTCGGAACATGATGCTGTTCCTCTCCAGCGTCCAAGAGACACAGAACTCTTATGCTGATACACACAATTTTGATGCTACATTGAAATACAGGTCAAAAAGTCAAATATGGTCTGGATGCACACCTGGACGGATGATGGATCACCTCTCCTTAGCGTATTCCCATTAGGAGCATGATGCTGTTCTTCTCACACGTACAAGAGAAGAACGGATTGGTTTGGAAGAGACCTGAAAGATCATCCAGTCCCACCCCCCTGCCATGGGCAGCGACACCTCCCACTGCATCAGGGGCTCCAAGGCCCATGCAACCTGGCCTTGAACCTCTAGGTTCAGCCACAGCTTCTCTGGGCAACCTGTGTCAGTTCCTCACCATCCTCAACATGAGAAACACGATGCTGTTCCTCTCTCCTATCCAGAAAACACAGAATTGTCGTGTGTCAATACATATTGGCACAACACATACTGGCATATCATATTATTTGCAATAATAGAATTCTTTCTGCAAAACTTACGGAGAGCTGCTTCGGGCGCTCTGGAAGCATTGTTTTGAGGCAGGGCAGAATAGGAATAACCTCCAGGTGGATCCTGGATGCTCTGGAAGCCTTGTCCTGAGGCAGGACAGGACTCACCTCCAGCTCATAGAATCACAGAATCATAGAACAACCAGGTAGAAAGGGACTCATCGGATCATCGAGTCCAACCATTCCTATCAAACACTAAACCATGTCCCTCAGGACCTCATCTACCCGTGCCTTAAACACCTCCAGGGAAGGTGAATCAACCCCCTCCCTGGGCAGCCTATTCCAATGCCCAATGACCTTCTGTGTGAAAAACTTCCTCCTAATGTCCAGCCTAAATCTCCCCTGGTGGAGCTTGAGGCCATTCCCTCTTGTCCTGTCCCCTGGCACTTGGGAGAAGAGGCCAGCTCCCTCCTCTCAGGTAGTTGTAGAGAGTAATGAGGTCTCCTCTCAGCCTCCAAGATGCATCCTAGAGGCTCAGGAAGCTCAGTTTTGAGGCAGGGCAGGACTCGCCTTCAAGCAAATCATGGATGCTTTGGAAGGTCTGTTCCGAGGCAGGGTAGATCCTGCCTCCAGAAGCATCTTAGACGCCCTGGAAGTCCAGTTTTGAGGCAGGACAGGACTCACCTCCAGGTGGATCCTGGATGCCCTGGAAGCCCAGCTTTGAGGCAGGGCAGAACTAGCCTCCAGGTGGATCCTGGAAGACCAGTTTGGAGGCAGGACTCACTCAAGAGGGACCGTGGAAGCCCAGATGTGAGGCAGGGCAGGACCCCGCTGCCCGGCCCAGCCGAGGGCGCTGCCCCAGGGAGGGCCCGAGCTCCCGGGGGAACCGCAGGAGATCAGGGGCGATACCAGAGCACCGAGAAGGCACCTCCCGCCCCGGAGCGGCGGGGCCGGGGCCCGGCAGGCCCTGAGGGGCGGCGGCAGCGGGGCGGGGGGCGCCTGGCGGGGGGCCGGGGAGCACAAAAGGGACCCGCGCTCACCTGCGGTCCTGCGGCGCGGGCGAGCGGAGCCGAGCGGCCGCCTCCTCCCCTTTCTCGGTCGTGAGTCACGGCGACGGCCCCGAAGCGGGCGGGAAGGAGGGAGGCGCCTGGGCGGCTCCGGAGGAGGGACCCGCGGCTCCCGGCGCCCAGGGCGGCAGCGGCCCCCGGGCAGCGCCGAGCGCCGGCCGGCAGGAAGGGGCGGGGCTACACCAGGGGGCAGGGCTAACGCTGAAAGGGGGCGGGAAGCGGAGAGTGGGTGGTACCTGTGCT